>OU785219.1:13838543-15088543 GCA_917051295.2 Erebia ligea
CAATATCGCTTTTGAACGAAATCAGTCAATTAACAAATAATTTCAAAATGGCGCTGATTTTATATAATTCTGGTATAAGTTTCCTGTTTTGTTATCCCAGGGATCCTCAGATATCGACTTTGAACGAAATCGGTCAATAGATAAAATATAATTTCAAAATGACTCTGATTTTTTAAAACTTTGGTAAGTATCAGTTTCCTGTATCGTGATCCAAGAAAGCCCTTAATATCGATTTTGAACGAAATCGGTAAATTAACAAATAATTTCAAAATGGCGCTGATTTTTTAAAATTTTGGTACCAGTTTCCTGTTTTGTAATCCCAGGGAGCCCTAAATATCGATTTTGAACGAAATCGGTCAATAAACAAAGGATTTCAAAATGGCGCAGATTTTTTTAAGCTTTGGTATCAGTTTCCTGTTTTGTAATCCCAGGGATCCTCAGATATCGGTTTTGAACGAAATCGGTGAATTAACAAATAATTTCAAAATGGCGCTGATTTTTTAAAACTTTGGTATCAGTTTCCTGTTTTTTACTCTCAAGGAGCCCCGTCGTGGGTAAAACGGAACCGTATCAAAATCTTGAAAAATCTTGGAAAAATAAATTCCGCTATCTTGAATTTTTTCCTGTTCATCAATTAGACCTTCAGGTCCATCATCTTTTGCCAAGAAACCACTCATCCATCTTACTTTCTGAGATAGACAGACACCAAAATATAAATTTGCTCGGCCGCCATCTTGTTTTTCCAATTTTTTATACTTTTTCTATTGATGGTTTAATAATTTCTTCAATAATTGCGAGCTGTAAAAAAAATCGGTTGGAAAACAAAAGAGTTGCAAGAAACACGTCGGCCGCCATCTTGTTTTTCCGAAATGTCATAATTTTTCCCTACTCGAATCCCGCACCCGAACACATCTGCCTCACATCATTGTATCGTTTTCTGGCTCTTTCTAGGAGAACAATAAATTATGTCAGTGAGTCCTAATCGCCATAATAATATAATTTGGTATGAAAAAAAATATTCCGCCATCTTGAAATTGTTTTCATTTCGCTAAATAGACCTCCTTGCTCTGATCAGCTCGTGCCAAGAAACCACACTTCCATATCTTATACTCTCCGAGATAGACACTGACGAAATTTGTATGGCGGCCATCTTGAATGCACCATTTTGGAGTTTTTTTTAAACTCATCGCCAATTGGATGAGGTTTCGAGTGACATTTGTTCGAGCACCCCCCACCTATCTTCAATACCTTGGCCGTGCTCTTTACCCGTCTACGAAATCCTCAATCATCAGCTGTCTCCATATTTTTCTTCAAATTTAATTTTCTGACTTGTATACGAAGCCATCAGTGAAAAAAAAATTATTCATACAAAATTTTACGGAAATTTGTGGGGAAAATCTCGAAAACTACCCCAAATGTGGCAACCCTGTTTAGATATCTCGATACTGCCGGTCCAGTCACACAATCGATCCATACACATCAACTTTCCCAAATGTTGTCAAATGCCTCAAAAATTTGATCGAAATTTTGAAAAACACAAAAATAATACAAAATGGCCACCACCTCGTTTCACAGAAACATTTTGCATAGTTATATAATTTTCCCGTAAACTACAGGATATACCGCTCCTGATGACGTTTCAATTTTTCATCTCGCTCGCACCCAGCCGAAACGATCGCCCCTGAAAATAGGCCATATCGAAAATCACTTTTACGTTAATAAATTCCAGTGTTGCCAGACCTCGGCGGCGAAAATACCCAAATGTCATTCGTACAAGTAAGACGCGTGGTTGCTCGTACACGAATTTTGCAAAAAAACACGTATTTCTATTTTTTTTATTTTTGGGGTAAATCTTGAAAATTTCTCGAGAAATGGGGTAAATTTTTTCTCCAATCCATACCTCGAATCTGTACACACAATCGCCCCGTAGAAGTCAAAACGATCCGACGTTGTGAACTGTGAGAAATTTGAATTTTAAAATGGCGTTTGTTCGTACCTCAAACCGAACGGCCGTCGCTACAGCCGCCATCTTGAATTCTTAAAACCACTCCCATTCTGTCAAAATACAGGATAATTGTAGGTGGAAAAAGAAAAAAATACAATGCTCGACCACGCCGTTTCGGAACTGTGGCGCCGCGGTTCGGGGTCGAAAAATAAAAAATTTGAAAACACTACGGCTCAGCCGCTATCTTGTTTTTCCAATTTTTTCCACTTTTTCTATTTATCGTTTACTAATTTCTTCAATAATTGCGAGTTGTAACGAAATCGGTTAGAAAACAAAAGAGTTGCAAGAATCACGTCGGCCGCCATCTTGTTTTTCCGAAATTTCATAATTTTTCCCTACTCGGATCCCACACCCGAACACATCTACCATACATCATTGTATCGTTTTCTGTCTCTTTCTAGGAGAACAATAAATTATGTCAATGAGTCCTAATCGCCATATAATTTGGTATGAAAAAAAAAATTCCGCCATCTTGAATTTTTTTTCTTTTCGCTAAATAGATCTTCTCGTCCTGATCATCTTTGGCCGAGAAATTACTCTTTCATCTTTTATACTTTCTGAGATGGACACCAAATAAATTTGTATGGCGGCCATCTTAAATCCGCCATTTTGAATTTTTTTTCAGCTCATTGTCTTTTGGATGAAGTTTCGAATGACATTTGGTCGAGCACCCCCCACCTTTTTTCAATACCTCGGCCGTGCTCTTTACCCGTCTCCAAAATCCTCAATCATCAGCTGTCTCCATATTTTTGTTCAAGTTTAATTTTCTGACGTGTATACGAAGCCATCAATGAAAAAAAAATTTTTCATACAAAATTTTACAGGAGGACATTTTTGGGAAAATCTCGAAAACTACCCCAAATGTGGCAACACTGTTTAGATATCTCGATACCGCTGGTTGAGTTACACAATCGATTTATACATGTCAACTTTCCCAAATGTTGCCAACTGCCTCAAAACGTGATCGAAATTTTGAAAAACACAAAAAGAATACAAAATGGCCGCCACCTCGTTCCACAGAAACATTTTAGATAGTTTCATAATTTTCCCGTAAACTACAGGATATACCGCTCCTGATGATGTTTAAATTTTTCATCTCGCTCGCACCCAGCCGAAATGATCGCCCCTGAAAAAAGACCATGTCGAAAATCACTTTTACTTTGATAAATTCCAGTGTTGCCAGACCTCGGCGACGAAAATATCCAAATGTCATTGGTACAAGTGGGACACGTGGTTGCTCGTACTCGAATTTTGCAAAAAGTCCGTATTTCGATTTTTTTATTTTTGGGGTAAATATTGAAAATTTCCCGAAAAATGGGGTAATTTTTTTTCCCAATCCATACCTCGAGTCTGTACACGCAATCGCACCGTACAAGTCGAAACGCTCCGACGTTGCCAACTATGAGAAAATTGAATTTTAAAATTGCGTTTTTTCGTACCTCAAACAAAAAGGCAGCCGTGACAGCCGCCATCTTGAATTTTTAAAAACCACTCCCGTTCTGTCAAAATACAGGATAATTGTAGGCGAGAGTAGAAAAATTATTATTCTAGACTACGCCGTTTCGGATCTGCGGCGCCGCGGTTCGGGGTCGAAAAATCAAAAATTTTAAAACACTGCAGCTCGGCCGCCATCTTGTTTTTCCAATTTTTTCCACTTTTTCTGTTGATTGTTTACTAATTTCTTCAATCACTGCGAGTTTGAACGAAATCGGTTGGAAAACAAAAGAGTTGCAAGAATCACGTCGGCCGCCATCTTGTTTTTCCGAAATTTCATAATTTTCCCCTACTCGAATCCCACACCCGAACACATCTCCCATACATCATAGTATCGTTTTCCGTCTCTTTCTTCAAGAACAATAAATTATGCTAATGAGTCCTAATCGCCATATAATTTGGTATGAAAAAAAATATTCCGCCATCTTGAATTTTTTTTCTTTTCGCTAAATAGATCTTCTCGTCCTGATCACCTTTGGCCGAGAAACCACTCTTTCATCTTTTATACTTTCTGAGATGGACACCAAATAAATTTGTATGGCGGCCATCTTAAATCTGCCATTTTGAATTTTTTTTCAGCTCATTGTCTTTTGGATGAAGTTTCGAATGACATTTGGTCGAGCACCCCCCACCTATCTTCAATACCTCGGCCGTGCTCTTTACCCGTCTCCAAAATCCTCAATCATCAGCTGTCTCCATATTTTTGTTCAAGTTAAATTTTCTGACGTGTATACGAAGCCATCAGTGAAAAAAAAAATTTTCATACAAAATTTTACAGGAGGACATTTTTGGGAAAATCTCGAAAACTACCCCAAATATGGCAACACTGTTTAGTTATCTCGATACTGCCAGTCGAGTTACACAATCGATTTACACATGCCAACTTTCTCAAATGTTGCCAACTGCCTCAAAAACGTGTTCGAAGTTTTCAAAAACACAAAAAGAATACAAAATGGCCGCCACCTCGTTGCACAGAAACATTTTACATAGTTTCATAATTTTCCCGTAAACTACAGGATATACCGCTACTGATGACGTTTAAATTTTTCATCTCGCTCGCACCCAGCCGAAATGATCGCCCCTGAAAAAAGACCATGTTGAAAATCACTTTTACTTTGATAAATTCCAGTGTTGCCAGACCTCGGCGACGAAAATACCCAAATGTCATTCGCACAAGTGAGACACGTGGTTGCTCGTACTCAAACTTTGCAAAAAGTCCGTATTTCGATTTTTTTATTTTTGGGGTAAATCTTGAAAATTTCCCGAGAAATGGGGTAATTTTTTTTCCCCAATCCATACCTCGAGTTTGTACACACAATCGCCCCCTAGAAGTCGAAACGCTCCGACGTTGCCAACTGTGAGAAATTTGAATTTTAAAATTGCGTTTTTTCGTACCTCAAACAAAAAGGCCGCCGCGACAGCCGCCATCTTGAATTTTTAAAAACCACTCCCATTCTGTCAAAATACAGGATAATTGTAGTCGAAAAAAGAAAAAATTATCATGCTCGACCACGCCGTTTCGGATCTGTGGCGCCGCGGTTCGGGGTCGAAAAATCAAAAATTTTAAAGTACTACAGCTCGGCCGCCATCTTGTTTTTCCAATTTTTTCTACTTTTTATATTGATCGTTTCCTAATTTCTTCAATAATTGCGAGTTGTAACGAAATCGGTTGGAAAACAAAAGAGTTACAAGAATCACGTCGGCCGCCATCTTGTTTTTCCGAAATGTCATAATTTTTCCCCACTCGAATCCCGCACCCGAACACATCTCCCCTACATCATTGTATCGTTTTCTGTCTCTTTCTAGGAGAACAATTATGTCAATGAGTGAGTCAGTCAGTGGTAATCGAGCTATATATAGTATAATAACTAGTGTTTCGCTCTGTGCGCGAGCTGCTAAAGCAGCTCACGAGATGTGGTTAGCCCTAAATATCGATTTTGAACGAAATCGGTCCATTAACAAATAATTTCAAAATGGCGCTGATTTGTTAAAACGTTGGTATCTGTTTCCTGTTTTGTGATCCCAGGGAGCCCTAAGTATCGATTTTGAACGAAATCAGTTAATTAACAAAGAAGTTCAAAATGGCGCTGATTTTTTAAAACTTTGGTATCAGTTTCCTGCTTTGTAATCCCAGGGAGTCCTATATATCGATTTTGAACGAAATCGGTCAATAATATTACCAAAGAATTTCAAAATGGCACTGATTTTTTAAAACTTTGGTATCAGTTTCCTGTTTTGTGATCCCAGGGAGCCCAATATATCGATTTTGAACGACATCGGTCAATTAACAAAGAATTTCAAAATGGCGCTGATTTTTTAAAACTTTGGTATCAGTTTCCTGTTTTGTAATCCCAGGGAGCCCTAAATGTCGATTTGAACGAAATCGGTCAATTAACAAAGAATTTCAAAATGGCGCTGATTTGTTAAAACGTTGGTATCTGTTTCCTGTTTTGTAATCCCAGGGAGCCCTTAATATCGATTTTGAACGAAATCGGTCAATATATAAATAATTTCAAAATGGCGCTGATTTTTTAAAATTTTGGTACAACTTTCCTGTTTTGAATTCCCAGGGATCCCAGGGATTGTTAATTGTTATATATTTAAATAACAGTTTACTGTTTTGAGATCCCAGGGAGTCCTAAATATCGATTTAGAATGAAATCGGTCAATTAAGAAAGAATTTCAAAATGGCGCTGATTTTTTAAAACTTTGGTAGGTATCAGTTTCCTGTTTTGTAATCCCAGGGAGCCCTAAATATGGATTTTTTCCGAAATGTCATAATTTTTCCCTACTCCCATCCCACACCCAAACATACTATCTCTTAGACATGAACCACCCCGTTTCGGATCTGTGGCTTCGCGATTCGAGTAAAAAAAAATATTCCGTATATACTCGAATCCCGCACCCGAACACATCTCCCCTACATCATTGTATGGTTTTTTGTCTCTTTCTAGGAGAATAATGACGTCTTTTATAGTTCCTAATCGCCATTTAATTTGGTATGAAAAAAAAATATTCCGCCATATTGAAATTTTTTCATATCGCTAAATAACCCTCCTCGTCCTGATCATCTCTTGCCGAGAAACCACAATTCCATCTCTAATACTCTCCGAGACAGACACTGATGAAATTTGTATGGCGGCCATCTTGAATCCGCCATTTTGGAGATTTTTCAACTCACCGCCAATTGGATGAGGTTTCGAGTGACATTTGTTTGAGAACCCCCCACCTATCTTCAATACCTTGGCCGTGCTCTTTACCCGTCTCCGAAATCCTCAATCATCAGCTGTCATTTTTTTCTTCAAGTTATATTTTCTGATTTATATACGAAGCCATCAGTGAAAAAAAAATTTGTCATGCAAAATTTTACAGGAGGGAGTTTTTGGGGAAAATGTCGAAAACTACCCCAAATGTGGCAACACTGTTTACATATACTGCCGGTCGAGTTGCACAATCGATCCATACATGTTGACTTGCCCAAATGTTGCCTACTGCCTCAAAAACGTGATCGAAATTTTCAAAAACACAAAAAGAATACAAAATGGCCGCCACCTCGTTTCACAGGAACATTATACATAGTTTTATAATTTTCCCGTAAACTACAGGATATACCGCTCCTGATGACATTTCAATTTTTCATCTCACCCAGCCGAAATGATCGCCCCTGAAAAAAGACCATGTCGAAAATCACTTTTACTTTGATAAATTCCAGTGTTGCCAGACTTCGGCGACGAAAATACCCAAATGTCATTCGTACAAATGGGACACGTGGTTGCTCGTACTCGAATTTTGCAAAAAATACGTATTTCGATTTTTTTATTTTTGGGGTAAATCTTGAAAATTTCCCGTGAAATGGGGTAATTTTTTTTCCCCAATCCATACCTCGAATCTGTTATGCATAATCGCCCCTTAAAAGTCGAAACGATCCGACGTTGCCAACTGTGAGAAATTTGAATTTTAAAATTGCGTTTTTTCGTACCTCAAACCGAACAGCCGCCGCGACAGCCGCCATCATGAATTTTTAAAAACCACTCCCATTTTTTAAAAATAACAGGATAATTGTAGGCGAAAAAAGAAAAAAATATTATACTCGACTACGCCGTTTCGGATCTGTGGCGCCGCGGTTCGGGGTCGAAAAATCTAAAATTTGAAAACACTACAGCTTGGCCGCATCTTGTTTTTCCAATTTTTTTCCACTTTTTATATTGATCGTTTACTAATTTCTTCAATCGTTGCGAGTTTTAACGAAATCGGTTGGAAAACAAAAGAGTTGCAAGAATCACGTCGGCCGCCATCTTGTTTTTCCGAAATGTCATAACTTTTCCCTACTCCCATTCTGCACCCGAATATATCTTCCATACATCATTGTATCGTTTTCTGTCTCTTTCTTGGAGAACAATAAATAATATGCTAATGAGTCCTAATCGCCATAATATAATTTGGTATGAAAAATAAAATTCCGCCATCTTGAATTTTTTTTCGTTTCGCTGAATAGACCTCCTCGTCCTGATTATCTCTTACCAAGAAACTACACTTCCATCTCTTATACTCTCCGAGATAGGGACCAAATAAATTTGTATGGCGGCCATCTTAAATCCGCCATTTTGATTTTTTTTTCAGCTCATTGTCTATTGGATGAAGTTTCGAATGACATTTGGTCGAGCACCCACCACCTAACTTCAATACCTCGGCCGTGCTCTTTACCCGTCTCCGAAATCCTCAATCATCAGCTGCCTCCATATTTTTCTTCAAGTTTAATTTTCTGACTTTTATACGAAGCCATCAGTGAAAAAAGAATTTTTCATACAAAACTTTACAGGAGGAGTTTTTGGGGAAAATCTCGAAAACTACCCCAAATGTGGCAACACTGTTTAGATATCTCGATACTGCCGGTCGAGTTACAAAATCGATCCATACATGTCAACTTTCCCAAATGTTGCCAACTTCCTCAAAAACGTGATCGAAATTTTGAAAAACACAAAAAGAATACAAAATGGCCGCCACCTCGTTTCACAGAAACATTTTACATAGCTTTATAATTTTCCCGTAAACTACAGGATATACCGCTCCTGATGACGTTTCAATTTTTCATCTCGCTCGCACCCAGCCGAAATGATCGCACCTGAAAAAAGACCATGTCGAAAATCACTTTTACTTTGATAAATTCCAGTGTTGCCAGACCTCGGCGACGAAAACACCCAAAGGTCATTTGTACAAGTGAGACACGTGGTTGCTCATACTCGAATTGTGCAAAAAGTGCGTATTTCGATTTTTTTTCTAATTTTTGGGGTAAATCTTGAAAATTTCCCGTGAAATGGGGTAATTTTTTTCCCCCAATCCATGCCTCGAGTCTGTACACACAATCGCACCGTACAAGTCGAAACGTGCCCCTCCCCACCTATCTTCCATACCTTGGCCTTGCTTTTTACCCGTCTCCGAAATCCTCAATCATCAGCTGTCTCCATATTTTTCTTCAAGTTATATTTTCTGATTTGTATACGAAGCTATCAGTGAAAAAAAAAAATTTAGTACAATATTTTACAGGAGGAAATTGATGGGAAAAATCTCGAAACTACCCCAAATGTGGCAACACTGTTTAGATATCTTAATACTGCCGGTCGAGTTTAACAATCGATCAATACATGTCAACTTTCCCAAATGTTGCCAACTGCCTCAAAAACGTGATCGAACGTACAAGTGAGACGCGTGGTTGAAAAATCGAATTTTGCAAAAAATACGTATTTTGACTTTTTTATTTTTGGGGTAAATCTTGAAAATTTCCCAAGAAATGGAATAATTTTTTTCCCCAATCCTTACGTCGAGTCTGTACACACAATCGCCCCGTAGAAGTCGAAACGATCCGGCGTTGCCAACTGTGAGAAATTTGAATTTTAAAATTGCGTTTTTTTGTACCTCAAATCGAACGGCCAAACACTACAACTCGGCCGCCATCTTTTTTTTCCACTTTTTCTATTGATCGTTTACTATTTCTTCAATCTTTGCGAGTTTTAACGAAATTGGTTGGAAAACAAAAAGTTACAAAAAGCACCTCGGTCGCCATCTTGTTTTTCCGAAATGTCATAATTTTTCCCTACTCCCATCCCGCACCCGAACACATCTCCCTTACACCATTGTATCGTTTTCTGTCTCTTTCTAGGAGAACAATGACGTCATTTATAGTTCCTAATCGCCATATAATTTGGCATGAAAATAAATATTCCGCCATCTTGAAATTGTTTTCATTTCGCTAAAAAGACGTCCTCGTCCTGATCATCTTTTGCCAAGAAACCACTCTTCCATCTTTTAAACTCTCCGAGATAGACACTGACGAAATTTGTATGGCGGCCATCTTGAATGCACCATTTTGGAGATATTTTAAACTCATCGCCAATTGGATGAGGTTTCGAGTGACATTTGTTCGAGCACACCTATCTTCAATACCTTGGCCGTGCTTTTTACCCGTCTCCGAAATCCTCAATCATGAGCTGTCTCCATATTTTTCTTCAAGTTATATTTTCTGACGAAAATACGAAGCCATCAGTGAAAAAAAAAATTATTCATACAAAATTTTACAAAAGGAAATTTTTGGGGAAAATCTCGAAAACGACCCCAAATGTGGCGACACTGTTGAGATATCTCGATATTGCCGGTCGAGTCACACAATCGATCCATACATGACGTCAACTTTCCCAAATGTTGCCAACTGCCTCAAAAACGTGATCGAAATTTTGAAAACCACAAAAATAATACAAAATGGCAGCCACCTCGTTTTACAGAAACATTTGACATAGTTTTATAATATTCCCATAAACTACAGGATATACCGCTCCTGATGACGTTTCAATTTTTCATCTCGCTCGCACCCAGCCGAAATGATCGCCCCTGAAAAAAGACCATGTCGAAAATCACTTTTACTTTGATAAATTCCAGTGTTGCCAGACCTCGGACACGAAAATACCCAAATGTCATTCGTACAAGTGGGACACGTGGTTGCTCGTACTCGAATTTTGCAAAAAGTCCGTATTTCGATTTTTTATTTTTGGGGTAAATCTTGAAAATTTCCCGAGAAATGGGGTAATTTTTTTTCCCCACTCCATACGTCGTGTCTGTACGCACAATCGCGCCTTAGAAGTCGAAACGCTCCGACGTTGCTAACTGTGAGAAATTTAAATTTTAAAATTGCGTTTTTTCGTACCTCAAACCGAACGGCCGCTGCGACAACCGCCATCTTGAATTTTTAAAAATTACTCCCATTCTTTCAAAATACAGGATAATTGTAGGCGTGAGAAGAAAAAAATATCATGCTCGACCACGCCGTTTCGGATCTGCGGCGCCGCGGTTCGGGGTCGAAAAATCAAAAATTTGAAAACACTACAGCTCAGCCGCCATCTTGATTTTACAATTTTTTCTACTTTTTCTATTGATCGTTTCCTAATTTCTTCAATAATTGTGAGTTGTAACGAAATCGGTCGGAAAACAAAAGAGTTGCAATAATCACGTCGGCCGCCATCTTGTTTTTCCGAAATGTCATAATTTTTCCCTACTCCTATCCCGCACCCGAACACATCTCCCATACATTATTGTATCGTTTTCTGTCTCTTTCTAGAAGAACAATAAGTTATGTCAATGAGTCCTAATCGCCATATAATTTGGTATGAAAAAAAAATTCCGCCATCTTGAAATTTTTTTCACTTCGCTGAATAGACCTTCTCGTCTTGATTATCTCTTGCCAAGAAACCACACTCCCATCTCTTATACTCTAAGAGATAGAGACCAAATAAATTTGTATGGCGGCCATCTTAAATCCGCCATTTTGAATTTTTTTTCAGCTCATTGTCTTTTGGATGAAGTTTCGAATGACATTTGGTCGAGCACCCCCCACCTATCTTCAATACCTCGGCCGTGCTCTTTACCCGTCTCCGAAATCCTCAATCATTAGTTGTCTCCATATTTTTGGTCAAGTTTAATTTTCTGACGTGTATACGAAGCCATCAGTGAAAAAAAAATTTTTCATACAAAATTTTACAGGAGGACATTTTTGGGAAAATCTCGAAAATTACCCCAAATGTGGCAACACTGTTTAGATATGTCGATACCGCTGGTTGAGTTACACAATCGATTTATACATGTCAACTTTCCCAAATGTTGCCAACTGCCTCAAAAACGTGTTCGAAATTTTCAAAAACACAAAAAGAATACAAAATGGCCGCCACCTCGTTGCACAGAAACATTTTACATAGTTTCATAATTTTCCCGTAAACTACAGGATATACCGCTCCTGATGACGTTTAAATTTTTCATCTCGCTCGCACCCAGCCGAAATGATCGCCCCTGAAAAAAGACCATGTCGAAAATCACTTTTACTTTGATAAATTCCAGTGTTGCCAGACCTCGGCGACGAAAATACCCAAATGTCATTTGCACAAGTGAGACACGTGGTTGCTCGTACTCGAATTTTGCAAAAAGTCCGTATTTCGATTTTTTTTATTTTTGGGGTAAATCTTGAAAATTTCCCGAGAAATGGGGTAATTTTTTTCCCCCAATCCATACCTCGAGACCGTACACACAATCGCTCCATAGAAGTTGAAACGCTCCGACGTTGCCAACTGTGAGAAATTTGAATTTTAAAATTGCGTTTTTTCGTACCTCAAACAAAAAGGCCGCCGCGACAGCCGCCATCTTGAATTTTTAAAAACCACTCCCGTTCTGTCAAAATACAGGATAATTGTAGTCGAAAAAAGAAAAAAATATCATGCTCGACCACGCCGTTTCGGATCTGCGGCGCCGCGGTTCGGGGTCGAAAAATCTAAAATTTGAAAACACTACAGCTCGGCCGCCATCTTGTTTTTCCAATTTTTTCCACTTTTTCTATTGATCGTTTCCTTATTTCTTCAATAATTGCGAGTTGCAACGAAATCGGTTGGAAAACAAAAGAGTTACAAGAATCACGTCGGCCGCCATCTTGTTTTTCCGAAATGTCATAATTTTTCCCCACTCGAATCCCGCACCCGAACACATCTCCCGTACATCATTATATCGTTTTCTGTCTCTTTCTAGGAGAACAATTATGTCAATGAGTCAGTCAGTGGTAATTGAGCTATATATAGTATAACTAGTGTTTCGCTCTGTGCGCGAGCTGCTAAAGCAGCTCACGAGATGTGGTTAGACGTTAGTACTAAGTAGTACAGACTTGACGTCTTTATTGTATTAATCCGAATTTATTTACTTAGATACACAATTCACCTTTATGTAGAAAGATTTTAAAAATGGCGCTGATTTTTTAAAACTTTAGTATCACTTTCCTGTTTTGTAATCCCAGGGAGCCCTAATATCGATTTTGAACGAAATCGGTCAATTAACAAAGAATTTCAGATTGGCGCTGATTTTTTAAAACTTTTGTATCAGCCCCCCGATTACGTAAGAATTGTCGATCAAATGGTAAAGATTCGGCGTCAAAGTAAAATAAACCATGACAGCATTGAATTAGAGCTCAATTTCTTCTGCCCATTCTTATACGTTTAGGGTATCGTACATACCTAAACGTATAAGAATGGGCAGACTAAATTGAGCTCCAATTCAATGCATTTATGGTTTATGTTACTTTGACGAAAATCTTTAACGTTTGATCGGCCATTCTTACATGATTGGGGCCCAGTTTCCTGTTTTGTGATCCCAGGGAGCCCTAAATATCGATTTTGAACGAAATCGGTCAATAACAAAGAATTTCAAAATGGCGCTGATTTTTTAAAACTTTGGTATCAGTTTCCTGTTTTGTGATCCTAGGGAGTACTAAATATCGATTTTGAACGAAATTGGTCAATTAACAAATAATTTCAAAATGGCGCGGATTTTTTTTAATTTTGGTAACAGTTTCCTGTTTTGTAATCCCAGGGAGCCCTAATATCGATTTTGAACGAAATCTGTCAATTAACAAAGAATTTCAGATTAGCGCTGTTTTTTTTAAACTTTGGTATCAGTTTCCTGTTTTGTGATCCCAGGGAGTCCTAAATATCGATTTTGAACGAAATCGGTCAATTAACAAAGAATTTCAAAATGGCGCTGATTATTTAAAACTTTGGTATCAGTTTCCTGTTTTGTGATCCCAGGGAGCCCTAAATATCGATTTTGAACGAAATCGGTCAATAACAAAGAATTTCAAAATGGCGCTGATTTTTTAAAACTTTGGTATCAGTTTCCTGTTTTGTGATCCCAGGGAGTACTAAATATCGATTTTAAACGAAATCGGTCAATTAACAAAGAATTTCCAAAAGGGCGCAGTTTTTTTAAATTTTTGTAACAGTTTCCTGTTTTGTAATCCCAGGGAGCCATAATATCGATTTTAAACGAAATCTGTCAATTGCCAAATAATTTCAGATTGGCGCTGTTTTTTTTAAACTTTGGTATCAGTTTCCTGTTTTGTGATCCCAGGGAGTCCTAAATATCGATTTTGAACGAAATCGGTCAATTAACAAAGAATTTCAGATTGGTGCTGATTTTTTTAAACTTTGGTATCAGTTTCCTGTTTTGTAATCCCTTATCCCAGGTAGCGTAAATATCGATTTTGAACGAAATCGGTATATTAACAAATAATTTCAAAATGGCGCTGATTTTTTAAAACTTTGGTATCAGTTTCCTGTTTTGTAATCCCAGGGAGCCCTAAATATGGATTTTGAACGAAATAGGATCAAACAACAAAGAATTTCAAAATCGCGCTGATTTTTTGAAACTTTGGTACCAGTGTCCTGTTTTGTAATCCCAGGAAGTCCAAATATCGATTTTGAACGAAATCGCTCAATTAACAAAGAATAATTTCAAAATGTCGCTGATTTTTTAAAACTTTGGTATCAGTTTCCTGTTTTGTAATCCCTGGGAGTCCTTAATATCGATTTTGAACGAAATCGGTCAATTAACAAAGAATTTCAAAATGGCGCTGATTTTTTAAAACTTTGGTATCTGTTTCCTATTTTGTAATCCCAGGTAGCCCGAAATAACGATTTTGAACGAAATCGGTGAATTAACAAAGAATTTCAAAATGGCGCTGATTTTTTAAAACTTTGGTATCCGTTTCCTATTTTGTAATCCCAGCCCCCCTAGCATGGGCCGAGATAATTTTCTCCCCGAGGAAAGGATAAAAATTTTATTCATAAATAAATAAATAAAAACGTTAAATAACGGTGGATAAATAGTCCCCCGAGTCCCCGTGAAATGTCAAACGGTGATAAACTTCTCCTCTCCCCTGTTGCCGTGCTCTGAGGGGTGGATAAGTTAATTTTATCTCTTGTCAGTGGATAAAATCGGGGGATAATTTTTTTATCTCCGGCCCATGCTAGCCCTGCTGGTAGCATAAATATCAATTTTGAACGAAATCGGTAAATTAACAAATAATTTCAAAATGGCGCTGAATTTTTAAAACTTTGGTATCAGTGTCCTGTTTTGAAATCCCAAGGATCCCTAAATATCGATTTTGAACGAAATCGGTCAATTAACAAAGAATTTCAAAACGGCGCTGATTTTTTTAAATTTTGGTAAGTACAAGTTTCCGGTTTTGTTATCCCAGGAAGTGCTAAATATCGATATTGAACGAATTCGGTCAATTAGCAAAGAATTTCAAAATGGCGCTGATTTTTTTTAATTTTGGTACAAGTTTCCTGTTTTGTAATCCCAGGAAGTCCTAAATATCGATTTTGAACGAAATCGGTCAATTAAAAAAGAATTTCAAAATGGCGCGGATTTTTTTTTTATTTTGGTAACAGTTTCCTGTTTTGTAACCCCAGGGAGTCCTAAATATCTACTTTGAACGAAATTGGTCAATTAACAAAGAATTTCAACATGGCGCTGATTTTTTTAAATTTTTGTAACAGTTTCAGTTTGTAAATACAACGCTAATCAAAAAACAAAAGACTGAGTTTGTAAAAAGAATGTCATGGTTTTAAAACAAAATTAATTTGAATTTAGAATACAGAGCCATTACAAACTTTTTTTTATTTGAACTGACCAGTACTGAAGAAAGGCAATTTCATAGGGCCTATACCTATTACCTATTGTTTATGTATACTTTTTACCTTTTTCATTAAAATTCTTTTTTCTACCTAACTTGTGTTTATTATTTATATTCGAATTTTATTACAATAACCATCAGAATAAATAAAATAGTATTCTTTTTTTATTCTTAGAATAGAAAAACATTTTGTTAACAAAGACAGTACACAAAAGCAGAATAATAAAATAAAAGCAAAATAATAGGTGTTTGCATCCCCTGCGAGTGTACCCACAAATCAGGTATTAATAGTTACTACGTAAGGTATACCGACACTATGTTACCGAACGCACTTTAGTCTCTTCAATATTCGCCATATATTTTCTATGGAAAAATTAACTCCGCCATCTTGAATTTTTTTTCCTCATCATCAAGTTTGCCAAGAAATCACTCTTCCATCTTTTATACTTTCTGAGATAGACACCAAATAAATTTGTATGGCAGCCATCTTGAATTTTTTTTCAGTTCATTGTCTATGGGTTGAAGTTTCGAATGACATTTGGTCTAGCACTTCCCACCTATCTTCAATGCTTCGATCGGTTCATTTCGGCAAATTGGCCGCCATCTTGTTTTTCCGAAATGTCTTAATTTTTCCCTACTCCCATCCCGCACCCGAACATATCTCCTATATATAAACTACCCCGTTTCGGATCTGTGGCGCCGCGGTTCGGGGTCGAAAAATCAAAAATTTAAAAACACTACAGCTCGGCCGCCATCTTGTTTTTTCAATTTTTTCTACTTTTTCTATGGCTCGTTTACTAATTTCCTCAATCGTTGCGAGTTTTAACGAAATCGGTTGGAAAACAAAAGAGTTGCAAGAATCACGTCGGTCGCCATCTTGTTTTTCCGAAATGTCATAATTTCTCCCTACTCCCATCCCGCAGCCGAACACATCTCTAGTACATCATTGTATTGTTTTCTGTCTCTTTCTAGGAGAACAATAAATTATGTCAATGAGTCCTAATCGCCATAATATAATTTGGTATGAAAAAAAAATTCCGCCATCTTGAATTTTTTTTTCATTTTGCTAAATAGACTTCCTCGTCCTGATCATCTTTCGCCGAGAAACCACTCTTTCATCTTTTATACTTTCTAAGATAGACACCAAATAAATTTGTATGGCAGCCATCTTAAATCCGCCATTTTGAATTTTTTTTCAGCTCATTGTCAATTGGATGAAGTTTCGAATGACATTTGGTCGAGCACCCCCCCACCTATCTTAAATACCTGGACCGTGCTCTTTACCCGTCTCCGAAATCCTCAATCATCAGCTGTCTCCATATTTTCTTCAAGTTTAATTTTCTGACTTGTACACGAAGCCATCAGTGGAAAAAAAAATTTTCATACAAAATTTTACAGAAGGAAATTTTTGGGGTAAATCTCGAAAACTACCCCAAATGTGGCAACACTGTTTAGATATCTCGATACTGCCGGTCCAGTTAGACAATCGATCCATACATGTCAACTTTCCCAAATGTTGCCAACTGCCTCAAAAACGTGATCGAAATTTTGAAAAACACAAAAAGAATACAAAATGGCCGCCACCTCGTTCCACAGAAACATTTTAGATAGTTTCATAATTTTCCCGTAAACTACAGGATATACCGCTCCTGATGACGTTTAAATTTTTCATCTCGCTCGCACCCAGCCGAAATGATCGCCCCTGAAAAAAGACCATGTCGAAAATCACTTTTACTGTGATAAATTCCAGTGTTGCCAGACCTCGGCGACGAAAATACCCAAATGACATTTGTACAAGTGGGACACGTGGTTGGTCGTACTCGAATTTTGCAAAAAGTCCGTATTTCGATTTTTTTATTTTTGGGGTAAATCTTGAAAATTTCCCGAAAAATGGGGTAATTTTTTCCCCAATCCATACCTCGAGTCCGTACACACAATCACACCGTACAAGTCGAAACGCTCCGACGTTGCCAACTGTGAGAAAATTGAATTTTAAAATTGCGTTTTTTCGTACCTCAAACAAAAAGGCCGCCGTGACAGCCGTCATCTTGAATTTTTAAAAACCACTCCCAATCTGTCAAAATACAGGATAATTGTAGTCGAAAAAAGAAAAAATTATCATGCTCGAACACGCAGTTTCGGATCTGTGGCGCCGCGGTTCGGGGTCGAAAAATCAAAAATTTTAAAGCACTACAGCTCGGCCGCCATCCTGTTTTTCCAATTTTTTTCACTTTTTCTATTGATCGTTTCGTAATTTCTTCAATAATTGCGAGTTGTAACGAAATCGGTTAGAAAACAAAAGAGTTGCAAGAATCAAGTCGGCCGCCATCTTGTTTTTCCGAAATGTCATAATTTTTCCCTACTCTCATCCCGCACCCGAACACATCTCCCGTACATCATTATATCGTTTTCTGTCTCTTTCTAGGAGAACAATAAATTATGCTAATGAGTCCTAATCGGCATATAATTTGGTATGAAAAAAAATATTCCGCCATCTTGAATTTTTTTTCTTTTCGTTAAATAGATCTTCTCGTCCTGATCATCTTTGGCCGAGAAACCACTCTTCCATCTTTTATACTTTCTGAGATAGACACCAAATAAATTTGTATGGCGGCCATCTTAAATCCGCCATTTTGAAATTTTTTTCAGCTCACTGTCAATTGGATGAAGTTTCGAATGACATTTGGTCGAGCACCCCCCACCTATCTTCAATACCTGGACCGTGCTCTTTACCCGTCTCCAAAATCCTCAATCATCAGCTGTCTCCATATTTTCTTCAAGTTTAATTTCCTGACTTGTACACGATGCCATCAGTGAAAAAAAAAATTTTCATACAAAATTTTACAGGAGGAGTTTTTGGGGAAAATCTCGAAAACTACCCCAAATGTGGCAACACTGTTTATATATCTCGATACTGCCGGTCGAGTTACACAATCGATCCATACATGTCAACTTTCCCAAATGTTGCCAACTATCTCAAAAACGTGATCGAAATTTTGAAAAACACAAAAAGAATACAAAATGGCCGCCACCTCGTTGCACAGAAATATTTTACATAGTTTCATAATTTTCCCGTAAACTACAGGATATACCGCTCCTGATGACGTTTAAATTTATCATCTCGCTCGCACCCAGCCGAAATGATCGCCCCTGAAAGAAGACCATGTCGAAAATCACTTTTACTTTGATAAATTCCAGTGTTGCCAGACCTCGGCGACGAAAATACCCAAATGTCATTCGTACAAGTGGGACACGTGGTTGCTCGTACTCGAATTTTGCAAAAAGTCCGTATTTCGATTTTTTTATTTTTGGGGTAAATCTTGAAAATTTCCCGAAAAATGGGGTAATTTTTTTCCCCAATCCATACCTCGAGTCTGTCTACACAATCGCACCGTACAAGTCGAAACGCTCCGACGTTGCCAACTGTGAGAAATTTGAATTTGAAAATTGTGTTTTTTCGTACCTCAAACAGAACGGCCGACGCGACAGCCGCCATCTTGAATTTTTTAAAACCACTCCCGTTCTGTCAAAATACAGGATAATTGTAGGCGAAAAAAGAAAAAAATATCATGCTCGGCTACGCCGTTTCGGATCTGTGGCGCCGCGGTTCGGGGTCGAAAAATCAAAAATTTGAAAACACTACAGCTCGGCCGCCATCTTGTTTTTCCAATTTTTTCCACTTTTTCTATTGATCGTTTCCTAGTTTCTTCAATCGTTGCGAGTTTTAACGAAATCGGTTGGAAAACAAAAGAGTTGCAAGAATCACGTCGGCCGCCATCTTGTTTTTCCGAAATGTCATAATTTTTCCCTACTCCCATCCTGCACCCGAACACATCTCCCGTACATCATTATATCGTTTTCTGTCTCTTTCTAGGAGAACAATTATGTCAATGAGTCAGTGAGTGAGTCAGTGGTAATCGAGCTATATATAGTATAATATAACTAGTATGGCGCGTGGGTGCGCGGCCCGCTAGCGGACCGCGTGGTGGACCGCGTGGCCCACTGTGATCCACTGTCTACTTACTCGCTGTCCTAATATCCTGGTTTACTGTCTACGTGTTTGACGACCTCCGTGGCGCAGTGTTGAGCGCTGTTGAATTAACGTGCGCAGGTCCCGGGTTCGATCCCCGGCAGGGTTTGGAAAATTTATAATTTCTGAATTTCCCTGGTCTGGCCTGGTGGGAGGCTTCAGCCATGGCTAGTTACCACCCTACCGGCAAAGACGTGCCGCCAAGCGATTTAGCGTTCCGGTACGATGCCGTGTAGAAACCGAATAGGGGTATGGGTTTAATAAAACTGCCATGCCCCTAACAGGTTAGCCCGCTACCATCTTAGACTGCATCATCACTTACCATCAGGTGAGATCGCAGTCAAGGGCTAACTTGTATTGGATAAAAAAAAAACTGAACAACACTGCTATGCTAGTGAGCACAGTGGAAACGTCAGCACGCCAAGCGTCCGACGTAAAAGAAAATTCTCATAAAGGAAAAAACATAAAACAAAGCTGGCTTTCCTAATGGCAAACCGACAATAATTCTTCCATAAAGAAATAAAGAACAAATCTTGTAAAAAACCCATATCAAAATCATGCATATTTCCTAACTTCTTGTACTCGCTTCAATGTTCGTAGATTCTGCCATCTTAATGTTTTCTGCTCATCAAGTAGACTTTCTGGCCGTGATAATTTTCTACCCAAAAACCTCTCTTCCATCTTTTAATTAATAATGTCTGAGATAGCCGCTATCTTGAATCCGCCATTTTGGATTTTTTTTTCAGCTCACTGCCAATTGTATGAAGTTTTGAGTATTTTTTGTTTGAGCAGCCCCTACCTATCTTTAATACCCTGACCGTGCTCCTCACACACCATCCGAACCTTCGACCATCATCTCTCTCCATATTTTTTTCTCCGAACCATTCGTCAAAATGAGAATTCTTCTATTAAAACAAACTTTGAAAAGGATATATCCGCCATATATTTTCTATGGAAAAATAAATTCCGCCATCTTGAACTTTTTTCCTGTTCATCAAGAAGACCTTCAGGTCCTGATCATCTTTTGCCGAGAAACCACTCTTCCATCTTTTATACTCTCCGAGATAGACACCGACGGAATTTGTATGGCGGCCATCTTAAATCCGCCATTTTGAATTTTTTTTTCAGCTCACTGTCAATTGGATGAAGTTTCGAGTGACATTTGTTCGAGCAGCCCCCACCTATCTTCAATACCCTTTTCTATGGAAAAATAAATTCCGCCATTTTGAATTTTTTTCCTGTTCATCAAGTAGACCCTCATGTCCTGATCATCTTTTGCCAAGAAACCACTCTTCCATCTTTTATACTCTCCGAGATAGACACCGAAGAAATTTGTATGGCGGCCATCTTAAATCCGCCATTTTGAATTTTTTTTCAGCTCACTGTCAATTGGATGAAGTTTCGAGTGACATTTGGTCGAGCACCCCCCACCTATCTTCGATACCCTGGCTGGTGCTCTTCATCCGTCTTCGAAATCCTCAATCATCAGCTCTCTCTGTATTTTTCCTCTTAATGAATTTTTGCCTTCTATACGAAACGATGAGTGAAAAAAAAAATGTTCATACAAAATTTTACAGGAGAGGTGATCAATCAGTGAATCAGCACGAGCAGCTATATATATATAAACTAGTATGGCGCGTGGTTGCGCGGCCCGCTACAGCGGACCGCGTAGTGGACCGCGTGGTCCACTGTCTACTTAATCGCTGTCCTACTATCCTGCCCCCCGATTACGTAAGAATGGCCGATCAAATCGTCAAAGTTCGGCGTCAAAGTAAAATAAACCGTAACAGCATTCAATTAGAACTCAATTTCGAAACACGAAATTGAGCTCTAATTCAATGCTGTTATGGTTTATTTTACTTTGATGCCGAACTTTTACGATTTGATCGACAATTCTTACAAAATCGGGCAGCTGGTTTACTGTCTACGTGTTCTGATCTGAACAACACACTGCTATGCTAGTGAGCACAGTGGAAGCGCCAGCACGCCAAGCGTCCGACGTAAAAGAAAATTCTCATAAAGGAAAAACATAAAACAAAGACCACCAATCCCCCACCCCTCCCTTTTTGTTTGAGCAGCCCCTAAGTAGGTACCTATCTTTAATACCCTGACCGTGCTCCTCACCCATCATCCGAACTTTCGATCATCATCTCTCTCCATATTTTTTTCTCCGAACCATTCGTCAAAATGAGATTTCTTCCATAAAAACAAATCTTGAAAAGGAACCGTAGTCTTGCATAGTTCTACACTAAGTGTAGCCTCTTCAATATTCGCCATACATTTTCTATGGAAAATAAATTCCGCCATCTTGAATTTTTTTCCTGTTCATCAAGTAGACCTTCATGTTTTGATCATCTTTTGCCAAGAAACCACTCTTCCATCTTTTATACTCTCCGAGATAGACACCGACGAAATTTGTATGGCGGCCATCTTAAATCCGCCATTTTGAAATTTTTTTTCAGCTCACTGTCAATTGGATGAAGTTTTGAGTGACATTTGTTCGAGCACCCCCCACCTATCTTCAATACCCTTTTCTATGGAAAAATAAATTCCGCCATCTTGAATTTTTTTCCTGTTCATCAAGTAGACCTTCATGTTCTGATCATCTTTTGCCAAGAAACCACTCTTCCATCTTTTATACTCTCCGAGATAGACACCGACGAAATTTGTATGGCGGCCATCTTAAATCCGCCATTTTGAAAATTTTTTTCAGCTCACTGTCAATTGGATGAATTTTCGAGTGACATTTGTTCGAGCACCCCCCACCTATCTTCAATACCCTTTTCTATGGAAAAATAAATTCCGCCATCTTGAATTTTTTTCCTGTTCATCAAGTAGACCTTCATGTCCTGATCATCTTTTGCCAAGAAACCGCTCTTCCATCTTTTATACTCTCCGAGATAGACACCGAAGAAATTTGTATGGCGGCCATCTTAAATCCGCCATTTTGAATTTTTTTTCAGCTCACTGTCAATTGGATGAAGTTTCGAGTGACATTTGGTCGAGCACCCCCCACCTATCTTCGATACCCTGGCTGGTGCTCTTCATCCGTCTTCGAATTCCTCAATCATCAGCTCTCTCCGTATTTTTCCTCCGAATGAATTTTTGTCTTCTAAACGAAACGATGAGTGAAAAAAAAATTTTTCATACAAAATTTTACAGGAGAGGTGATCAATGAGTCAGTCAGTCAGCACGAGCAGCTATATATATATAAACTAGTGTTTCGCTCTGTGCGCGAGCTGCTAAAGCAGCTCACGAGATGTGGTTAGCCCTAAATATCGATTTTGAACGAAATCGGTAAATTAACCAAGAATTTCAAAATGGCGCTGATTTTTTAAAACTTTGGTATCAGGTTCCTGTTTTGTGATCCCAGGGAGTCCTAAATATCAATTTTAAACGAAATCGGTCAATTAACATATAATTTCAAAATGGCGCTGATTTTTTATAATTTTGGTGCCATTTTCCTGTTTTGTAATCCCAGGGAGCCCTAAATATCGTGAAAATTTCCCGTAAAATGGGGTATTTTTTTTCCCCCAATCCATACCTCGAGTCTGTACACACAATCGCACCGTACAAGTTGAAACGCTTCGACATTGCAAACTGTGAGAAAATTGAATTTTAAAATTGCGTTTTTTCGTACCTCAAACAAAAAGGCCGCCGTGACAGCCGCCATTTTGAATTTTTAAAAACCACTCCCATTCTGTCAAAATACAGGATAATTGTAGTCGAAAAAAGAAAAAATTATCATGCTCGACCACGCCGTTTCGGATCTGTGGCGCCGGGGTTCGGGGTCAAAAAATCAAAAATTTTAAAGCACTACAGCTCGGCCGCCATCTTGTTTTTCCAACTTTTTCCACTTTTTCTATTGATCGTTTACTAATTTCTTCAATCGTTGCGAGTTTTACCGAAATCGGTTGGAAAACAAAAGAGTTGCAAGAATCACGTCAGCCGGGATCTTATTTTTCCGAAATGTCATAATTTTTCCCTACTCGAATCCCGCACCCGAGCACATCTCTTAAACAACATTGTATCGTTTTCTGTCTCTTTCTAGGAGAACAATGACGTCGTTTATAGTTCCTAATCGCCATATAATTTGGTATGAAAAAAAATATTCCGCCATCTTGATTTTTTTTTCATTTCACTAAATAGACCTCCTCGTTCTTATCATCTTTTGCCAAGAAATCACTCTTCCATCTTTTATTCTTTCTGAGATAGGTACACCAAATAAATTTGTATGGCGGCCATCTTAAATCCGCCATTTTGAATTTTTTTTCAGCTCATTGCCTTTTGGATGAAGTTTCGAATGACATTTGGTCGAGCACCCCCCACCTATCTTCAATACCTCGGCCGTGCTCTTTACCCGTCTCCAAAATCCTCAATCATCAGCTACCTCCACATTTTTCTTCAAGTTTAATTTTCTGACTTGTATACGAAGCCATCAGTGAAAAAAAAATTTTCATACAAAATTTTACAGGAGGAGTTTTTGGGGAAAATCTCGAAAACTACCCCAAATGTGGCAACACTGTTTAGATATCTCGATACTGCCGGTCGAGTTACACAATCGATCCATACATGTCAACTTTCCCAAATGTTGCCAACTGCCTCAAAAACGTGATCGAAATTTTGAAAAACACAAAAAGAATACAAAATGGCCGCCACCTCTTTTTACAGAAACATTTTACATAGTTTTATAATTTTCCCGTAAACTACAGGATATACCGCTCCTGATGACGTTTAAATTTTTCATCTCGCTCGCACCCAGTCGAAATGATCGCCCCTGAAAAAAGACCATGTCGAAAATCACTTTTACTTTGATAAATTCCAGTGTTGCCAGACCTCGGCGGCGAAAATACCCAAATGTCATTCGTACAAGTGGGACACGTGGTTGCTCGTACTCGAATTTTGCAAAAAGTCCGTATTTCGATTTTTTTATTTTTGGGGTAAATCTTGAAAATTTCCCGAGAAATGGGGTAATTTTTTTTCACCAATCCATAACTCGAGTCTGTGCACACAATCGCTCCGTAGAAGTCGAAACGCTCCGACGTTGCCAACTGTGAGAAATTTGAATTTTAAAATTGCGTTTTTTCGTACCTCAAACAAAATGGCCACCGCGACAGCCGCCATCTTGAATTTTTAAAAACCACTTCCATTCTGTCAAAATACAGGATAATTGTAGTCGAAAAAAGAAAAAAATTATCATGCTTGACCACGCCGTTTCGGATCTGTGGCGCCGCGGTTCGGGGTCGAAAAATCAAAAATTTTAAAGCACTACAGCTCGGCCGCCATCTTGGTTTTCCAATTTTTTCCACTTTTTCTATTGATCGTTTCCTAATTTCTTCAATAATTGCGAGTTGTAACAAAATCGGTTGGAAAACAAAAGAGTTACAAGAATCACGTCAGCCGCCATCTTGTTTTTCCGAAATGTCATAATTTTTCCCCACTCGAATCCCGCACCCAAACACATCTCCCCTACATCATTATATCGTTTTCTGTCTCTTTCTAGGAGAACAATTATGTCAATGAGTCAGTCAGTCAGTCAGTCAGTGGTAATCGAGCTATATATAGTATAATTACAGTGCCACAAACTTATCTGGCCCAGTAGCCAAAATTGGAACAAATTTTTATGCTTGTTAAGTTTTTTTTTTATTTAATTTAATATGTATACAGTTAGCGACGCTGTCACCGGGTCAGTTAAGTTTGTAAGACTATACGTTTGTACCATGTTTGTAAAATAGACTTATAATATTTACTAATTGGTACGGTCAAAATGAGCAGTCCAGTACTAATAATTATTTACTTTTATTTATTTATTTATTTGTTTAAATCAGGCAACTAGGCCCATAGAAATATAAAACATAATATAACATACAAAATAAAAAATTCTTAAAATAAACTAAATACATAAATATGAAAATATAATTATAAAACTGTAGGTAATTAGGTAGGTAGGTGCTAAGGTAGGTTAAATTGTGTGAGTGAAAATTCATAATTTTGCTTACAGCCCAGTGGAAGAACTCTAAACTTCTCTTATCTCTTACTTACCACACTCTCAGAATAATCCTTACCAATATTCACAAATTGTTTTAATTAAATGAAAGCTTTCTAGCATCTCAGACTCAGAGAGCTTTAATTTAAAGTCAGAACTAAGTTCTGCATTACAGTAACTAGTCTGGCTGAATATATGTATTTGTGAATTCCAGTAAGATTGCAAGATCCCGCTAAGAGCATACGAAAGTACCGTTAGACAGCGAAAGTCCATTAGGTTTTATAGCTTTCACTCGAGAGGACGAATGGCCCCGCCGAACGCCAAAATTAATTAAATTCCGCCTCCTATTTACACCGGGACGCGACAGTAGGCGAAAAATTTAATTTTACAAACGAATCAGTTTTTTCGACGACTCAATTCAGAGTTCAATGGGTTTTGAAATTTAGTCATCAATGGAATTGCTTTGCAAATATTGGATAGAAGCAGGCGTTACTTTGCGGAAGTCCATGATTATGAAGGAACTTGAAATTTAATTTGCTATAATCCGCAACAATAGGCAAATATATGTGGTACAGTGTATCTTGCACTTGCAGCTTATCTTGCACTTGCAGCTTGCAATATTCACCACACCACATAGATCTTCCAAATTATTCTCAACGTACGTTTCACTCCGACACCGGAGCATCTTCAGGAGATGTTGACTCGACAATGCACAATTGTAAAGTGACGATCGTGTCGAAAGGGCCGGCTTTTATACCTTTTTGACATGACTCATACTGAAGCCCCGCCCCTATTACTGTATAAATTGAGTAAAGGTGAATTTGATACATTTATTTGTTTATTAAATTCGCCGGGTCAAGTCGAATCGAAGCGCATAGTTACGTAACAACCAATCAATCAATCAATCGTTATTTTGCAAGAAACATTGTACAATTAAGATGACAAACTAATTAAAGAACAAATATGTTTCGTCACTGTTGACGTGAAAATTTATAAAGTAGGTACTTAGTCTCTAAATATTATCATCTTATCATATTTTACAACGTACGACTGGACTAGATTCGATTTGGCGGGTGCAGCTGCTACGCGCGTCTTCATTATGTTCCATGTCCTCCTATAGTTGCCTATAGGAGCCGCGTTACCATCCATCTTTATCTACCTTACCAGTATAATTCACCACAACCTTTAGTATTATCGTACCATGAATGACCCAAATTATATCTTTTTTAAACTTAGTATACGGTTTCAATGAATAATGGATCGTGAATGCTTCATTTTCGCACAAAGGCCACTCTTATAATGAGGAGGCATGTAGCGTAATCCTCCACTGTGACACAAAAGAGTTGATGTGTGAATGGATGAGGTCTTGCCATTCATTTAGGCCCTTTTCATAGAGAGCAGTTTTTTTTCAAACCTTGTTTTTTATATAGTTACCTACTCACAAGATTTTTAAATACTGCCGAGATGAGCAGAGTGGAGACTATAGACATAAGTACTCGAAAAATTGCCTGCAATATTAAAAAAACATCTCTATTATATTTTTAACTGGCTTTACGGCACTGGGTTCCAGCCCTTTTGAGCCCGAAACATCTTCTGTTCAGTTCCCGCCACAGCACACACAATCTACGCAGCATGAAAACGGTGTTGTGACAACATTAATCTACGCCATGGTTGGTTTCTCAAAATTCTAGTAAAATTCATGCAATTAATAAGTACTTTCTATGCCACTTACAATTTTTAATTCAATGGTCTCATTTCACTGCATTGGTCAAATGTCCTTCTTACCAAATTACTCTCAACGTATCATTTCACTCCGACAATGGAGCATCCTCTGATGTTGACTCGACAATGCACGATTGTAATGACAATCTATTCTGCAAAAAATAGAGAAAATTAAGACTGCTGCATTATTGCTTGCTTCAATTTAATATAAGTACTTGTACCTACCTAAATGAAATAAACGAGGGCCCATGAGTTCAGGGCAAGTATTAGATGAAAATGCTTCCTCAATTCGAGTAAATTGGATTGCGCGCCGCGGCCCTAGTACCAAATATAAATCATAAGCATAACTTGAGGCAAAACAGTTTCGATAAACTATTACTATTACCTAGTACTAGGTAATACTACTAGAGGATGTATTACCTAGTACTGAGTCAAACATAATAACTGTAATCTTGCATTATTACAATTTTATTATTAATCGCCGTCGTCTTACCTATATTATGTAGGTCAGGTCCACTGCTGAGTATAGGTCTCTAGGAATTTCCACATACAACTTTGCCCAGTGACTAGTCGTTTCGAGTCCATCTGCTTGAGACCTCAACATTAAATGGATACCAAGCACCATTGACATTAGTATTAGGCTTTTAGCATGAGTGTAGCTCCATAAAAACATGCTTATAACATCTAAATTACGAATCAGAAAAATCTGAAACTGGAACAGCTTATTTCCGTGATTTCCCTCAACATCTGCCTCCGCGGATTTACAGGGATTTACAACTTTTAAACATCCCGCTGAAAATCCTCAAAACTCCTTCCTTAGTAAACCCTTAGGTACAGTTAAATTTTGCGTATTTATATAGACGTTTGATATGCTTACATTAGTTTTTGCAAAACCTTAGCAGATAATCCTAAGTATATAAATAATTAATACGAATGAATTCAAGTTTCATGAATCAGTCAGTGTAAAATTATTGATTCAAGCTTTTAAACTGGCTGTTCTGCATATTTTGTTGTCATATCCACCTGTAATAAATCGATGATGAAACATAAGCCCGTACAGCCGCATGGCACATACCGTAAATCCTGTAAAGGCCGCTGCAGGCAACAGATTGATTGGCGGATAGGTACGTTCACAATCATACCGACTCGTTCGCAAATAGCCGGCCTATGCTGGAAATGGCAACATTAGCGCGTAACAATCCTATTTTAGGTCTATTCTATTCTGCCATTTAATTTGGTTGTCCGTGTTTTCATTGTTCCTCCAAATTCAATTAAGCTAGGCGAACAATGTTCATTTTTCACTGTAAAATGTTTAACTTGCGAATCATCATGATCAAGATCAACCCGTTTCCGGCAGCCCGCTGCTGAGCACGAGTCTCACCTCAGAAACAGAAGGGTTTTAGGCCATAGTCCTGCACCATACACCATATACCCTTTGGATTGGCATACTTCATAGTTCATACACCTTGGCAAACACCTCTAGCATCCAAGTTTCCTCGCGATGTTTTCTTCACCGTAAAAGCAGGTACGTAATATTTAGGTAATCATATACTAGTATTATAAATGAGAAAGTGTGTTTGTTTGTTGGTTTATTGGTTTATTGGTTTGTTGGGTTGTCCTTCAACCACGCCGAAATGGAGCAACGGATCGACGTGATTTTTGGCATAGGTATAGTTGAGGACCTGGAGAGTGACATAGGCTTCCTTTTATCCCAGAAAATTAAGGAATTCCCGCGGGAATCAAAAAAAAACTTAAACCACGCGGACGAAGTCGCGGGCATCAGCTAGTTAAGTACTTATAAACGCACATACCTAACTTCGAAAAAGTAGAGTTGCGTGCCCAGGAATCGTAACTCGGACTCCCTGAATGGGACATGGAGACTAGTGTTCTAACCACTAGGCCATCACCACACATCCACATATACTATCCATATAAGCTTAATGCTATATTATACTCATAATAAAGTAAAGTAAAAACATCATCTATGAAATATTGAATTCGTGACAATATTTACACCTATCTTCCTTCTATACCACCACCTTCTATATTATGGTACCCTGTACATGCACCTATAATTTTTTGAAATATTTCAACATTAAAATATTTGAGGTAAAATAAAAGACGTTGCAGGACAGTCTATGTAACTCGATACCCTTGAAATCAGAAACAAACGTACTTTGCGAGGGTTAAAAATAATTGGTGTGAGACACCATTAAAAAGGCTCGTAATTAATCTAGGCAGATGGCACCTTAATGAGAACTGACACGCGAAATTGTAAGTAACGTTTTGAAAAATTACATTTTATGGAATTTTTCACAGTAGAAAATGCAAATTTGAATAGTAGAGTACTGCCATCTATTAACACGTTTGCTGCGACAGTAACTTTTCAATACTTTCCATTCCTTCGGTACAAGGCCTATACACCTGGTAATAAAACTTCCATTGTGGCGGCACAAGGCTTATAGACCCTGTAAAATTTAAGAAACTTAAATCCTTTTTTGGGCTTCATGTAAAAATATATATGTTTTTTTTGCTTTGAATATTAATAATAATGAATTAATTGACATACACCTGAAGGCGTTCGTTAACAACTTGTTTAGTTTAAAAGTTATAGCTATATTCAAAACTAGTATGGCGCGTGGTTGCGCGGCCCGCTACAGCGGACCGCGTAGTGGACCGCGTGGTCCACTTCCTACTTAGTCGCTGTCCTACTATCCTGCCCCCCGATTATGTAAGAATGGCCGATCAAATCGTCAAAGTTCGGCGTCAAAGTAAAATAAACCATAACGGCATCAAATTAGAGCTCAATTTCGAAACACGAAATTGAGCTCTAATTCAATGCTGTTATGGTTTATTTTACTTTGACGCCGAACTTTTACGATTTGATCGACAATTCTTACATAATCGGGCAGCTGGTTTACTGTCTACGTGTTCTGATCTGAACAACACACTGCTATGCTAGTGGAGCACAGTGGAAGCGCCAGCACGCCAAGCGTCCGACGTAAAAGAAAATTCTCATAGGAAAAACATAAAACAAAGACCACAAACCCCCCGCCCCTCCCTTTTTGTTTGAGCAGCCCCTAAGTAGGTACTAATACCCTGCCTATCTTTAATACCCTGACCATGCTCCTCACCCATCATCCGAACCTTCGATCATCATCTCTCTCCATATTTTTTCTCCGAACCATTCGTCAAAATGAGAATTCTTCCATAAAAACAAATCTTGAAAAGGAACCGTAGTCTTGCATAGTTCTACACTTGTAGCCTCTTCAATATTCGCCATACATTTTCTATGGAAAAATAAATTCCGACATCTTGAATTTTTTTCCTGTTCATCAAGTAGACCTTCATGTCCCGATCATCTTTTGCCAAGAAACCACTCTTCCATCTTTTATACTCTCCGTGATAGACATCGACGAAATTTGTATGGCGGCCATCTTAAATCCGCCATTTTGAATTTTTTTCAGCTCACTGTCAATTGGATGAAGTTTCGAGTGACATATGGTCGAGCACCCCCCACCTATCTTCAATACCCTTTTCTATGGAAAAATAAATTCCGCCATCTTGAATTTTTTTCCTGTTCATCAAGTAGACCCTCATGTCGTGATCATCTTTTGCCAAGAAACCACTCTTCCATCTTTTATACTCTCCGAGATAGACACCGTCGAAATTTGTATGGCGGCCATCTTAAATCCGCCATTTTGAAATTTTTTTCAGCTCACTGTCAATCGGATGAAGTTTCGAGTGACATTTGGTCGAGCACCCCCCACCTATCTTCGATACCCTGGCTGGTGCTCTTCATCCGTCTTCGAAATCCTCAATCATCAGCTCTCTCTGTATTTTTCCTCTTAATGAATTTTTGTCTTCTATACGAAACGATGAGTGAAAAAAAAAATGTTCATACAAAATTTTACAGGAGAGGTGATCAATCAGTGAATCAGCACGAGCAGCTATATATATATTAACTAGTATGGCGCGTGGTTGCGCGGCCCGCTACAGCGGACCGCGTAGTGGACCGCGTGGTCCACTGTCTACTTACTCGCTGTCCTACTATCCTGCCCCCCGATTATGTAAGAATGGCCGATCAAATCGTCAAAGTTCGGCGTCAAAGTAAAATAAACCATAATAGCATTAAATTAGAGCTCAATTTCGAAACACGAAATTGAGCTTTAATTCAATGATGTTATGGTTTATTTTACTTTGACGCCGAACTTTTACGATTTGATCGACAATTCTTACATAATCGGGCAGCTGGTTTACTGTCTACGTGTTCTGATCTGAACAACACACTGCTATGCTAGTGAGCACAGTGGAAGCGCCAGCATCGATCATCATCTCTCTCCATATTTTTTTCTCCGAACCATTCGTCAAAATGAGATTTCTTCCATAAAAACAAATCTTGAAAAGGAACCGTAGTCTTGCATAGTTCTACACTAATTGTAGCCTCTTCAATATTCGCCATACATTTTCTATGGAAAATAAATTCCGCCATCTTGAATTTTTTTCCTGTTCATCAAGTAGACCTTCATGTTCTAATCATCTTTTGCTAAGAAACCACTCTTCCATCTTTTATACTCTCCGAGATAGACACCGACGAAATTTGTATGGCGGCCATCTTAAATCCGCCATTTTGAATTTTTTTTTCAGCTCACTGTCAATTGGATGAAGTTTCGAGTGACATTTGTTCGAGCACCCCCCACCTATCTTCAATACCCTTTTCTATGGAAAAATAAATTCCGCCATCTTGAACTTTTTTCCTGTTCATCAAGAAGACCTTCAGGTCCTGATCATCTTTTGCCGAGAAACCACTCTTCCATCTTTTATACTCTCCGAGATAGACACCGACGAAATTTGTATGGCGGCCATCTTAAATCCGCCATTTTGAATTTTTTTTCAGCTCACTGTCAATTGGATGAAGTTTCGAATGACATTTGGTCGAGCACCCCCCACCTATCTTCAATACCCTGGCTGGTGCTCTTCATCCGTCTTCGAAATCCTCAATCATCAGCTCTCTCTGTATTTTTCCTCTTAATGAATTTTTGTCTTCTATACGAAACCATGAGTGAAAAAAAAAATGTTTATACAAAATTTTACAGGAGAGGTGATCAATCAGTGAATCAGCACGAGCAGCTATATATATATTAACTAGTGTTTCGCCCTGTGCGCGAGCTGCTAAAGCAGCTCACGGGATGTGGTTTGCCCTAAATATCGATTTTGAACGAAATCGGTCAATTAACAAAGAATTTAAAAATAGCGCTGATTTTTTAAAACTTTGTTATCAGTTTCCTGTTTTGTGATCCCATTGAGTCCTAAATATCGATTTTGAACGAAATCGGTCAATTAACAAAGAATTTCAAAATGACGCTGATTCTTTAAAACTTTGGTATCAGTTTCCTGTTTTGTAATCCCTGGTAGCCCTAAATATTGATTTTGAACGAAATCGGTAAATTAACAAAGAATTATTTCAAAATGGCGCCGATTTTAAAAATTTTGGTAGGTACCAGTTTCCTGTTTTGTAATTATTATCGATTTTGAACGAAATCGGCCAATTAACAAAGAATTGCAAAATGACGCTGATTTTTTTAATTTTGGTACCAGTTTCCTGTTTTGTATTCGCAGGAAGTCCTAAATATCAATTTTGAACGAAATCGGTCAATTATCAAAGAATTTCAAAATGGCGCTGATTTTTTTAAACTTTGGTATCAGGTTTCTGTTTTGTAATCCCAGGTAGCCCTAAATATCGATTTTGAAAGAAATCGGTAAATTAACAAATAATTATTTCAAAATGGCGCAAATTTTTTAAAATTTTGGTAGGTACCAGTTTCCTGTTTTGTAATCCCAGGGAGCCCTAAATATCGATTTTGAACGAAATCGGTTAATTTACAAAGAATTGCAAAATGGCGCTGATTTTTTTAATTTTGGTACCAGTTTCCTGTTTTGTATTCGCAGGAAGTCCTAAATATCAATTTTGAACGAAATCGGTCAATTATCAAAGAATTTCAAAATGGCGCTGATTTTTTTAAACTTTGGTATCAGGTTTCTGTTTTGTAATCCAAGGTAGCCCTAAATATCGATTTTGAAAGAAATCGGTAAATTAACAAATAATTATTTCAAATAGGCGCTGATTTTTTAAAATTTTGGTAGGTACCAGTTTCCTGTTTTGTAATCCCAGGGAGCTCTAAATATCGATTTTGAACGAAATCGGTCAATTATCAACGAATTTCAAAATGGCGCTGATTTTTTTAAATTTATGTAACAGTTTCCTGTTTTGTAATCCCAGGGAGCCCCGTCGTGGGTAAAACGGAACCGCATCAAAATCTTGCATAGTTCTGCACTTGTAGTCTCTTCAGTATTCGCCATATATTTTCTATGGAAAAATAGATTCCGCCATCTTGAATTTTTTTCATTTCGCTAAATTGACCTCCACGTCCTGATCATCTTTTGCCATGAAACTACTCTTCCATCTTTTATACTTTCTGAGATCGACACCAAATAAATTTGTATGGCGGCCATCTTAAATTCGCCATTTTGAATTTTTTTTCAGCTCATATTGTCTTTTGGATGAAGTTTCGAATGACATTTGGTCGAGTAACCCCATCTATCTTCAATACCTTGGCCGTGTTCTTTACCCGTCTCCGAAATCCTCAATCATCAGCTGTCTCCATATTTTTGTTCAATTATAATTTTCTGACGTGTATACGAAGCCATCAGTGAAAAAAAAATTTTTCATACAAAATTTTACAGGAGGACATTTTTGGGAAAATCTCGAAAACTACCCCAAATGTGGCAACACTGTTCAGATATCTCGATACTGCCGGTTGAGTTACACAATCGATCCATACATGTCAACTTTTCCAAATGTTGCCAACTGCCTCAAAAACGTGATCGAAATTTTCAAAAACACAAAAAGAATACAATATGGCCGCCACCTCGTTGCACAGAAACATTTTACATAGTTTCATAATTTTCCCGTAAACTACAGGATATACCGCTCCTGATGACGTTTAAATTTTTCATCTCGCTCGCACCCAGCCGAAATGATCGCCCCTGAAAAAAGACCATGTCGAAAATCACTTTTACTTTGATAAATTCCAGTGTTGCCAGACCTCTGCGACGAAAATACCCAAATGTCATTCGCACAAGTGAGACACGTGGTTGCTCGTACTCAAATTTTGCAAAAAGTCCGTATTTCGACTTTTTTATTTTTGGGGTAAATCTTGAAATTTTCCCGAGAAATGGGGTAATTTTTTTTCCCCAATCCATACCTCGAAACCGTACACACAATCGCCCCATAGAAGTGGAAACGCTCCGACGTTGCCAACTGTGAGAAATTTGAATTTTAAAATTGCGTTTTTTTGTACCTCAAACAAAAAGGCCGCCGCGACAGCCGCCATCTTGAATTTTTAAAAACCACTCCCATTCTGTCAAAATACAGGATAATTGTAGTCGAAAAAAGAAAAAAATTATCATGCTCGACCACGCCGTTTCGGATCTGTGGCGCCGCGGTTCGGGGTCGAAAAATCAAAAATTTTAAAGCACTACAGCTCGGCCGCCATCTTGTTTTTCCAATTTTTTCCACTTTTTCTATTGATCGTTTCCAAATTTCTTCAATAATTGCGAGTAACAACGAAATCGGTTGGAAAACAAAAGAGTTACAAGAATCACGTCGGCCGCCATGTTGTTTTTCCGAAATGTCATAATTTTTCCCCAGTCGAATCCCGCACCCGAACACATCTCCCGTACATCATTGTATCGTTTTCTGTCTCTTTCTAGGAGAACAATGACGTCTGTTATAGTTCCTAATCGCCATATAATTTGGTATGAAAAAAATATTCCAACATCTTGATTTTTTTTTCATTTCGCTAAATAGACCTCTTCGTCCTGATCATCTTTTGCCAAGAAACCACTCTACGTAGCATCTTTTATACTTTCTGAGATAGGTACACCAAATAAATTTGTATGGCAGCCATCTTAAATCCGCCATTTTGATTTTTTTTAGCCTATTGTCTATTGGATGAAATTTCGAATGACATTTGGTCGAGCACCCCCGCCTATCTTCAATGCTTCGACCGGTTCATTTCGGCAAATCGGCCGCCATCTTGATTTTCCGAAATGTCATTATAATTCCCTACTCCCATTCCGCACCCGAACATATCTCCTGTACATAAACTACCCCGTTTCGGATCTGTGGTGCCGCGGTTCGGAGTCGAAAAATCAAAAATTTGAAAACACTACAGCTCGGCCGCCATCTTGTTTCTCCAATTTTTTCTACTTTTTCTATTTATCGTTTACTAAGTTCTTCAATAATTGCGAGTTGTAACGAAATCGGTTGGAAAACAAAAAAGTTACCAAAAGCACTACGGCCGCCATCTTGTTTTTCCGAAATATCATAATTTTTCCCTACTCCCATCCCGCACCTGAACACTTCTCCCATACATCATTGTATCGTTTTCTGTCTCTTTCTAGGAAAACAATAAATTATGCTAATGAGTCCTAATCGCCATATAATTTGGTATGAAAAAAAATATTCCGCCATCTTGAATTTTTTTTCTTTTCGCTAAATAGATCTTCTCGTCCTGATCATCTTTGGCCGAGAAACCACTTTTCCATCTTTTATACTTTCTGAGATAGACACCAAATAAATTTGTATGGCGGCCATCTTAAATCCGCCATTTTGAATTTTTTTTCAGCTTATTGTCTATTGGATGAAGTTTCAAATGACATTTGGTCGAGCACCCCCCACCTATCTTCAATACCTCGGCCGTGCTCTTTACCCGTCTCCGAAATCCTCAATCATCAGCTGCCTCCATATTTTTCTTCAAGTTTAATTTTCTGACTTTTATACGAAGCCATCAGTGAAAAAAAAAATTTTCATACAAAACTTTACAGGAAGAGTTTTTGGGAAAAATCTCAAAAACTACCCCAAATGTGGCAACACTGTTTAGATATCTCGATACTGCCGGTTGAGTTACACAATCGATCCATACATGTCAACTTTCCCAAATGTTGCCTACTGCCTTAAAAGCGTGTTGGAAATTTTGAAAAACACAAAAAGAATACAAAATGGCCGCCACCTCGTTTCACAGAAACATTTTACATAGCTTTATAGTTTTCCCGTAAACAACAGGATATACCGCTCCTGATGACGTTTAAATTTTTCATCTCGCTCACACTCATCCGAAATGATCGCCCCTGAAAAAAGACCATGTCGAAAATCACTTTTACTTTGATAATTTCCAGTGTTGCCAGACCTCGGTGACGAAAATACCCAAATGTCATTCGTACTAGTGAGACACGTGGTTGCTCGTACACGAATTTCGCAAAAAGTCCGTATTTCGATTTTTTAATTTTTGGGGTAAATCTTGAAAATTTCCCGAGAAATGGGGTAATTTTTTTTTACCCAATCCATACGTCGAGTCTGTACACACAATCGCCCCGTAGAAGTAGAAACGATCCGACGTTGCCAACTGTGAGAAATTTGAATTTTAAAATTGCGTTTTTTCGTACCTCAAACCGAACGGCCGCCGCGACAGCCGCCATCTTGAATTTCTAAAAACCACTCCCATTCTGTCAAAATACAGGATAATTGTAGGCGAAAAAAGAAAAAAATATTATGCTCGACCACCCCGTTTCGGATCTGTGGCGCCGCGGTTCGGGGTCGAAAAATCAAAAATTTGAAAACACTACAGCTCGGCCGCCATCTTGTTTTTCCAATTTTTTCCACTTTTTCTATTGATCGTTTCCTAATTTCTTCAATAATTGCGAGTTGCAAAGAAATCGGTTGGAAAACAAAAGAGTTACAAGAATCACGTCGGCCGCCATCTTGTTTTTCCGAAATGTCATAATTTTTCCCCACTCGAATCCCGCACCCGAACACATCTCCCGTACATCATTATATCGTTTTCTGTCTCTTTCTAGGAGAACAATTATGTCAATGAGTCAGTCAGTCAGTGGTAATTGAGCTATATAGTACTAGTATGGCGCGTGGTTGCGCGGCCCGCTACAGCGGACCGCGTAGTGGACCGCGTGGTCCACTGTCTACTTACTCGCTGTCCTACTATCCTGCCCCCCGATTATGTAAGAATGGCCGATCAAATCGTAAAAGTTCGGCGTCAAAGTAAAATAAACCATAACAGCATTAAATTAGAGCTCAATTTCGAAACACGAAATTGAGCTCTAATTCAATGCAGTTATGGTTTATTTTACTTTGACGCCGAACTTTTACGATTTGATCGACAATTCTTACATAATCGGGCAGCTGGTTTACTGTCTACGTGTTCTGATCTGAACAACACACTGCTATGCTAGTGAGCACAGTGGAAGCGCCAGCACGCCAAGCGTCCGACGTAAAAGAAAATTCTCATAAAGGAAAAACATAAAACAAAGACCACCAACCCCCGCCCCTCCCTTATTGTTTGAGCAGCCCCTAAGTAGGTACCTATCTTTAATAGGTACCCTGACCGTGTCCTCACCCATTATCCGAACCTTCGATCATCATCTCTCTCCATATTTTTTTCTCCGAACCATTCGTCAAAATGAGATTTCTTCCATAAAAACAAATCTTGAAAAGGAACCGTAGTCTTGCATAGTTCTACACTTGTAGCCTCTTCAATATTCGCCATACATTTTCTATGGAAAATAAATTCCGCCATCTTGAATTTTTTTCCTGTTCATCAAGTAGACCTTCATGTCCCGATCATCTTTTGCCAAGAAACCACTCTTCCATCTTTTATACTCTCCGTGATAGACACCGACGAAATTTGTATGGCGGCCATCTTAAATCCGCCATTTTGAATTTTTTTTCAGCTCACTGTCAATTGGATGAAGTTTCGAGTGACATTTGGTCGAGCACCCCCCACCTATCTTCAATACCCTTTTCTATGGAAAAATAAATTCCGCCATCTTGAATTTTTTTCCTGTTCATCAAGTAGACCCTCATGTCCTGATCATCTTTTGCCAAGAAACCACTCTTCCATCTTTTATACTCTCCGAGATAGACACCGTCGAAATTTGTATGGCGGCCATCTTAAATCCGCCATTTTGAATTTTTTTTTCAACTACCGCCAATTGGATGAGGTTTCGAATGACATTTGGTCGAGCACCCCCCACCTATCTTCAATACCCTGGCTGGTGCTCTTCATCCGTCTTCGAAATCCTCAATCATCAGCTCTCTCTGTATTTTTCCTCTTAATGAATTTTTGTCTTCCATACGAAACGATGAGTGAAAAAAAAAATGTTCATACAAAATTTTACAGGAGAGGTGATCAATCAGTGAATCAGCACGAGCAGCTATATATTAATTAATAATATAATATAATACAGGGCTTAATCACCCTGTGCCGCACTGAATAAGGGCAGTCTGGTGCGTATTTTAAGGATGTGAAATAAAAATATCGATAGCTGTAATTAAGTTTTAATATAATGGAAAATAAACAAACATGAATTACTGTTTTTCAATAAAACATGGGTAGCAAAAATTTCTTTTTTGCACTGAACACATTTAGTTAAATTTTTTTTTACTTTTTTGTCAGCTTGGCGACTGGTTAAAAAGGTTCGGAGTTTTGCGTAACATCCGACACAATTCCTCTTCTTATCACGTTTTACCAAAGGGTGTTTGTCAAGTTTTCGTGCGGGTTCTGAAAAGATAAATTTATAAATTTATTGTTATTTATTTGTATGTGTATGTGTGTGCGCGTGTGAACGTGGATTGGATGTGGATGTGTATATGTATGTTTATGTGTAAGTGTGTGCACTCATTTACGTCTCCGTTGAAATTACCTGTATCATTGTCAAAGTCCTTTTTTATAAAAAAAAAAACTTAAATACGCACTAAACGGGAAACGTAATTAGGTAAGTAAAATAAATAGTAATGATGACTCACCTGTCTCTGATAAATCAATCTATAATTGGATTTAACTTTCACTGCTTCACTGTCCTCGCAAACTACTACTACTACTAGTATTATAAATGCGAAAGTGTGTCTGTCTGTCTGTCTGTCTGTTTGTCTGTCTGTCTGTCTGTCTGCTACGCTTTCCCGGCCCATCTTTTCAACCGATTTTGCTGAAATTTGGTATAGAGGTAGGTTATATCCCGGGGAAGGACATAGGCTATATTTTTATCCCGGTAAATTAAGGAGTTCCCGCGGGAATCGAAAAAACTTAGTCCACGCGGACGAAGTCGCGGGAATCATCTAGTATAATATATTTTTTCGGCACCGTTTTGTTGGTCTTGACGCCATGTCGACACGTGCGTTTCTCACGATTGCAAGCCATCACTAGTCGAGCGAAGCTAACGTGGGGTGCGGTACCAGGTGAGCGGGGTACAAGGTGCTTCGACCTGCAGAGCGATCGCGTAACTTCTGCATCAATCATTGATACATCGCAATCACCTCTGATTGGTTAACACTCTTCCACTATTGGACATAATCCATTGACGCAGCAAGAATGCCATAAATTCAGCCAATTACAACAATTGATACTGTAACAATGATTGATGCAGAAGTTACGCGATCGCTCGGCTGGTTTCGCATTATGATGAAAGGAGACGGTCCAGATTTGTATGGAGCGTTGGTCCAGTCCTTTTACAAGTAGAGAAATGAAAGAAAAAAAAGTACTAAACCAGTTTTGATCATTCAAATCTACGAATTCGTCGTAATTTCAGCGGTGTAATTATTTAATCTTTCCACGATAAGCAACACTAAACACGAGTGGGTAACAATGGCGGATTCATATTTTTTGACGTTTTCTGTCAAGTGTCAACACAACACCGGAAAAACCGTAGGGAAAACACGTTATTTTGACAGTGACTGTCAGAAATGACATTCGATACATTTCGCGCCTACTGCCATCTCTATGGCTAAAGGTTGCCATCTTGGAAACGTATCGAAAACTTGAAATACATTTTATTTTATTTCGCGTTAATTACTTTAATATTCTAAATTATTATATTTCAATCTATGTATTTTCCTCTATTCATGGTAGAGTGTACAAAGAGTGCTCCAAAGGTAAACCTTCTCCTTTTATTTCTTCCGTGCGGTGCCAGGTGTAAAAACCTGGTATTAAGGTAGGTACACCATTGGATTCTATTTTAATAACACATCTTAGATATATATTCATCTCTTTCCTACACCGAACCAAGTTAAAGTTAGGCCTTCCGCGCGACAAGGAAGTCTATACTTTTCTTAGCCGCACTGTAAGCGTAGACGTATACAAGGTGTTTAGACCTGGTTTCGCACTCAACGTGTTAAGACTGCTATTATGAAAGTGTAAGGGCTTTTTTATGCATACAAATTATACATGGAGCATTAATTATATAATTGTATGTATTAGTCCAAAACTAAAGTGGCATCGTGATTGGCCTAGAGCTAGACAATTAGAAAATACGTTAACTTATACTATACTAGATGATGCCCGCGACTTCGTCCGCGTGGATTAAGGTTTTTTTTTTTTTTTTAAATGTAATGGTTTTGAAATTTGGCGCAAAGATAGATTATAGTCTGGAATAGTAGGTACATACGCTACTTTTTATCCCGGGAAATATTTAAAACGATATGCTAATTCATATACTTATATTTTATGTAGAAAGGAAAGATAGCTTCAAGTGTATTCGTTGAAATACTACTTTCGATCAAAGGAGACAGTCCTCTAGGGACAGATTTAGTTAGATTTCCGGTTCAAAGTTAGTCTTTACGATTCATTGGCTAGTTCACTACCAAAGTCTATTGGAACTCGGAAACAATAAGTTTGAGTAGTTTGCACCGTTTGAAGCAGAACTGCTGGCAGCTAAGAACGAACGGATATTCAACGCTATTTCATTTATTATGCATCTAGAATCTAGATAATGCCCGTGATTTCGCACAGCTTTCGCAGATTTCGCAGCTTTACGTGCTCTCCGAGGCACGGGGGTGATAAGCCGCCAACCTCCTAACTCCGGGCTAGTAATGGGAATTTTCTCAAAAATCCCCAATAATTAACTATGGCCCAACCCGGTACTCGAATCCAGTACTTACCTGCGGTCAGCCGCAGTCGAACATGCTAAACACTAGACCAACGAGGCAAATAACGAGGCGTGAACACATACAGACAGACAGACATACTTTTGACTTTAAAATATTGAGTAGCTCATGGATTTGTTTTAAATTATCCTCTTCGAACATCAAATAAATGTTCGTGGACCAGAGCGAACGATGTAACTTTGAATTATTTACCTACAAAATGCGAGAAATATTTCCATTCAAAATAAATGAATTAATATATTCTAGCAAAATCTGTTAGTCAGACTAACAAGAACTCTGCTAACAAGTTCACCTAATGCATTAAATTTGAATAAACTTATAGTTTTCTTCATTAAATGCAAATTGCAAACCGAATTTTGTCTAAATCCCAAAATGATGATTAATATAATACTAGATGATGCCCGCGACTTCTTCCGCGTGGATTAAGTTTTTTTGATTCCCGCGGGAACTCCTTACTTTTCCGGGATAAAAAGTAGCCCTTAGTATATCCTTCCCCGGAATGCCACCTATCCCTGTACCAAATGTCATCAAAATCGCTTGAAAAGATGAGCCGTGAAAGCGAAGCAGACAGACAAACAGACAGACAGACAGATACACTTTCGCATTTATTATATTACTAGATGATTCCCGCGACTTCGTCCGCGTGGATAAAGGTTTTTTGATTCCCGCGGGAACTTCTTAATTTTCCGGGATAAAAAGTAGCCTATGTCCTTCCCCTGGATATAACCTACCTCTAATCTCTATACCAAATTTCAGCAAAATCGGTTGAAAATATGGGCCGGGAAAGCGTAGCAGACAGACAGACAGACAGACACACTTTCGCATTTATAATATTAGTATGGATTAAGTATGGATTAGTATGGATAATATTAGTATGGATTCAATTTCAAATTCAATTTAATTTGAAATTTTCTTTGGTCTGGTCTGGTCTGGGGGTTTACTACCAACACGAATACCAATAATATTACAATATGGATTTAGGCGATGGTAGTATGCCCCCTGGTCAGTTTCATCCTACCGGCAAAGACATAAGCGATTTAGCATTCCGGGCACGATGACGTGTGAAACTGATTAGGGTCAATATCATACCCCATAACCCTACCAGCTTAGACTGTAGACTGCATCATCACTCGCCATCCGTGAGATAGCAGTCAAGCGAAAACTTGTATTCACTACACTGACTGCCGATAGAAGTGAGAACGAATATTTAAAATATTTTTTTTAATTAAATTATTTTAAATTAAAAAAAAAATTAAAATATACACCTTAAAACTAAGGCATTAAAGTTTAATTACGAATGTAGTATATTATTTATATTTAAGACCTTTTGTCTTCGTTCCAACGCGAGCATGTCGGTGTTCGCGAGCATGTCAGTGACGCGTATCCACAAGTTTACCCCCTACCAAATAGTGCTCAACGCGGCTAAAGAAGTTTTCACTTCAAAAATGACATTATAATGAAAGAACTAGAACCGCCACAGCAGTAGGTAAATCTATGTGGTACAGCGTATATCTAGCACTTGAAACTTGCGATATTCACCAGTTCACCACAACTAAACTAAAATTAATTATAAGCAGAATATTATATTAAACTACTTTTATTATTACTCACAAGTCGCAAAGTTTGTGCAATTGCAGTTGGTGTGTAATTGATATGAACTGAGAGGCATGACGCAGCGTCGCTCCGCGCCTGCAATGTAGACTACTTTCAATTAGAATTGCTAAAACATCTCACTGGGGACGTGCCCGCCCTGATAATCAACTTGCTCGCTTTATGTTGGTTGGTGAGCTATCATTGCAAAGTGAAAAAGAAGACAAATTTTACAAAATCACAGCTAAAGTATTACGCTGTTTTTCGTTAAAAAAATGTAACTAATTTTACACTTTTTTGTTGTAAAAATAACGTTCTCGTCATTGTCTCAACTGATTGAAAATTGGGTATTTGACAACTATTCAAATAAATTACTATTTAGTGATTATTAAATAGAGGATCTCCCAAAAGTCGTAATATACACGTCATGTTAGGGCGCCTTCAAATTTGCCGCAAAGCGTAGCGCGGCTGCAGCGCGGCTGCAGCGCTGCGGCCGCGCTCCTGTCGCGAGGTTCGAACATCATAGGGTTGTACCTACTCGTATATTTATTTTCACGATGGACTCTGACGAAGAAACACTGCTCTGTGTTACTATTAATACGAAACAACGAAAATATAAAGTAGTTGTGTTAACAATACATAATATTATACTTACATGCTTCATTTTTTTTCACTTGGAGTCTTGTTTGTGAAATTGTCAATAAATTTAATGCATATTTCTTCCCAAGCCTTTTTCTTTTCGATTTTATTGCTGTACTTGTCGGACTTCGAATCCCATATTGCTGGACGACTCTCAACCTCATCGATAAATTCTTCTACCTGATTTTCGTTTATGTTTAGACTTGAACAAAAATACGTGCGCAGTCCCGTCACTAGTCGATCGATGAACTGATGCGCGGCCGCAGCGCGGGTGCAGCGCTGCAGTCGCGTGTTTTTTATTTATATGGATTTACAAAGCAGCGCGACCGCAGCGCTGCAGCCGCGCTGCTTCCGCGCGGCACTTTGCGGCAAATTTGAAGGCGCCCTTAGTTTTATGTTGTATTCAACATATTATTCAACTATTTTAAACTAGTAAAAAAGTGCGTCAAACTTTGATGACGTCACTATTCAATATTTTTTACAAATTCCCACACTAAGCACGCATTTGGACGTTTGAAAAAAAGTTGCTGATTTGACTAGTTGTCAAATACCCAATTTAATAGCTAGTGCACTGGTGTTAAACACTGGTAATAGCTTGTCAATCCTCGTCTTCGGCCGTTTCCATTACTCATTAAGTCCATTAAAGCTTACATAATGTCATAACATGGCTGTCAAGCGACGTGCATCATGTTTTCTTAGCATCAGGCTACGGACGCCGTGTTTTTCTTGTAAGGGCGGGGTTGCAATTATAGCCGCTTATTTTAATAACGAGCGCCTTATATTTACATAGCTATAAGAAATAACTTTACGTAAGCTTGATACTAGAATATTTGTAGCCCACGCCTCTACGTCACGGTCTACGCAGATTACGTAGCATTTGCGGGTTTATCAATATTACATCGCTACATTCATCATAACACGTCTGAGAATGATCGATGAGGCACCGAGCCTCTTGGCCGCCGCAGTAGCGGTCATTCCGCTCTATTTGTTTGTAAATTGATATTACCTATTGTAATATCGCTAATGAGTAGTATAAAGCTCAAGTCTAACTACGCAGTTTACCTTCGTATGACTATGCATATAATTCTAATATTATAAATGCGAAAGTGTGCCTGTCTGCTACGCTTTCACGGCTCATCTATTTAACCGATTTTGATAATATTTGGTATAGAGGTAGGTTACATTCCAGGTAACGACGTAGGTGTAGAAGATATCAAATACCTTAATCCACAAGTATGAAGTCACGGGTATCATCTTGTTGGTAAATAAAATGGTTCTGCAGCGTATACTCGGTCCTGTGTGGTAAAGAACGGTTTGTGATGAATGTACGTTACAATCATGATCATGTTTCTACTATGAGTGTTCACCTACATGCAAAATTAACCGCCAGAACCGCGGGCTACGTAAGCAGCTCATGAAGTACTCGAAGCTTCTTCGAAATATAATCCTGGGGTCCGAATAAACAAACAGTGGCAGACCTACAATAATACTACTGATTATGTGAATAATACTGATGCAGTAATAATATGAGCAGCAAGCATTATAGGCATGATGTGGTCCTTTCTTGCGTCTCATAGACTTTTTTCAGTAGATATATTGTATATCATAAATCATTTATTTTGCAAAATTGAACAGCTGTATGAGTGGAAACTTCCCGCATACAATCTACTGTCAGAGACAGTGTGGAAAATTATATAACACTAGCTGATGCCCGCGACTTCGTTCGTGTGGATTGTGGTTTTTCGGTTTCCGCGGGAACTCTTTAGTTTTCCGGGATAAAAGTAGCCTATATGTGTTATTCCAGACTATAATTTATCTCTGTGCCAAATTTCATCCAGATCGGTAACAAACATCCATTTGTCCACGCAATTTTATTTTCTATTCTTAATTTTTTTTTAAATTAAAACTTTCCGTGTGCCAAAAGGAACATACATAAAAAATAAACCGAATTAGTCGAGCCTTTCTCGAGTTTTGCGCTTAGCAACATTCATTTTTATTTATATAGATTAATTACTTAAATTAAAAATATTTAGAATTGCTTTACAATATAAAAATATAAAATTTGAATTCAAAATGTGTCATATTTAATTTTACAATAATTATGGATAATTTTATTATATTAGTTTTTCAAATTAAAGACAATTACATGAAAACCTTAATTCTGATGAAGTCATCCACAAATGAAAGTACAAAATTTTACATTCGCTGGTGACAAATTACATTTTCTACGTATTCGATATCAGTACAAATTAATCAGGCAATAAAGTACATAGGGAGCAGTTAACTGCCGGGCCTTGCCCGTCCCACTCTAATGTTTTTTGCATTTCTAATTGAAATTGGTCTAAAGTAGTTCACATTGCTATCGGGGACTTTGCAATATATACTATTCGAGTTGCTATAAATACAGAGCGTCCATTCGCGTCCAGCACGCGAGCTTTGTGGGTAATAAAACTTCTAGTGCAATAATTAACGATAGGAAACTTAACAGGTTTAATGATATAAATTACTTTAAACGGTTGTGAAGCTTCCCCATAAAAGGTCTTGTAATAAATAGCCTATAGACTGAGCCGTCACGGATTTCTAATTTTATTTCGTTTTTCTTTCTTACATAATCTCTAAACTAAACTGGATAAGTCCCTTCTCGCAGGAAGGGTACGATAGGGTTAACAATATATTGAATTCTGTCATTTTAGTTTAGTTTAGAGATAGTGTAGCCTCCTGCGTAACTTATTTAAAATCAAGGCTTAGCAACTTAAAATATAGTTAACTCTATTTTGTAACTAACGAAACTCAACTTGTGAAGCAGGCTATCGCTAAGGCCATTTCCGGAGTACCTGTCGGAACACGCGAGGCGAATTTTACGATCGGCGTTGATTTACTCGCGATAAAGCCCTGCTTACTGCGCTTAAAAGTACAAAATTAGCATTTCCCTTTAAATCTTCAGTTAGATAAGACACGGTTACACACCAACAAAAATGCTACTTTTATTAAGATGTATGTTTATAATTTTATAAAAGAGAATTTTGTCAAAACATCTGTTACGTTTTGCAGCTACTAACTGAAGCAATTGAACACAGACGTAATTAAATAGCTTGTCTCTCTCTGCGTCGTATTCCTCAGTACTGAGGGTCGAGACCCCTTTCCATTAATCAAATAATGGTAGGAGTTTTCTTGGGATAATCATGCGGTGGCATCATTCCCACGTCCTTTCACATACGACTCGACTAAGCGTTAACTTAGGTTTTTGTAACGATTATTATCAGATGTTAGTGATAATAACCGGGACCGACGGCTTAACGTGCTTTCCGAGGCACGGAGGAAACGAAAAGGCCAGATTTTACCCTCAAAGTTCGGTCACCCATCCAGTTACCGACTTGGGTCAACGTTGCTTAACAATCGAAATCGACTGATATGCGCTGTCACAGCTAGGCCACTCGTCCGTCAAATAGCTTGTAGGTGTAGTTAAAATATATACTGCAGAAAAGCAAGCAGAGATATACACGAGTATAAGAGAACCGATGAACTTTAATCGGTCGAAGCAAATTGACACGATTTCAACTTTACAGCAACAAACTTTATGTATGCTGAAATTAAAACTTTTACGAAACAATGTTGCTGTACAGTACCTAAAGTTTTCAAATGAGAACAGCAATTTCACAACGCAAATGTAACCCACAGTAAGAACAATGCAAATCTTGAGCAGTGAGTTCAATTGTTGTCTTGAATAAACAAATGAGGTCTTGAACAATTTGCTTCATTAAGGCCCACTTGCACAAGGACTCATAAATTGATTTAGTTAAATATTTTAATGCTGTCCTTTTTTGACAACTACAATATGCATTTGCCAAAAAGGGACAGCATTACAAAATTTAACTAAATCAGTTTAAATGTCCTTGTGCAAGTGGGGCTAAATATTAAAAACTAGACTAGATGATGCCCGCGATTTCGTCTGTTTGGATTTAGGTTTTGACAATCCCGTCGATTCTCCTTGATTTTTCGGGATAAAATTTTGCCTCCGTCCATCTTGATTACAAGAATAATTTTATCTATCAACCATCATCAGGCCTGTCGTTAGAGTAGCTTTTGGCTGGCTTTTAATGGTCTCAGGAATTGTTGGGAATGAGTTTGGAAATTTATCGTATAAGTATATAGCTTTTGAAATTGCTAATACCTGTTTTTTAGCTGTCTTTTAGCTAATTTTATAATCAAAGAGCCGAACGAAATCATTTAGTTTACCTATAGAAACAGATTGAAATTGTATTGATACATTTTCAATAAAGTTCTAGGCAAGATCTCCAAGTCTATCTGGATGAATTCTCTCTATCAGAGCCCCATTACCTATGAAAAAATAACACGAGTGATGTTGACAAGTTAGCTAGGGGCCATAATGCCAAAAAGCAATATTGTTTCATTATTGTTGACTTTCGTTTTCTAGAATTATAATCGTACTAGCTGATGCCCGCGACTTCGTCCGCGTGGATTAAGGTTTTTTGGTTCCCGCGGGAACTCATCAGTTTTCCGGGATAAAAAGTAGCCTATGTGTTATTCCAGACTATAATCTATCTCTGTGCCAAATTTCATCCAGATCCGTTGAGCCGTTCGAGCGTGATTGAGTAACAAACATGATCCATACATCCAGACATCCATACATCCATACATCCATACATCCACACATCCATACATCCATCCAAACTTTCGCATTTATAATATTTATTTGATTATAATTCGTAGGTGCTAACTTGTCATCGGATGAAAAACCAGTAAAATGTTTTCGTTGATAACAATAATTTTACCAAAGCTCCGAAATCTGCTCCAATGCACAAGCTCGCCATAAAGTGGTGATCGATGGGCGGTGTGTGATTGATATATGACGAGCTATGTCACTCACCGACTACGAACGTGTAAATCACCGCCATGTTATATTGCCCCGAAATATTACTGTGCATTTGTGCGTGCAGTCAAATATATTCGGATATAAATGAATGAGAGGAATAGTTTCCTGAATTTGTTCCACGAAATTGCTTGATAAAACCATTTAGGACCGGAGATTGTCTTTTCTTCTTTATGTCTATCTAATCTTATTTATTTTAGTACGATATCTTAAGGCGCCAGCGGAGAGTGAATTGCTCATACAAACGTAATACCAAAATAATTAGTAATTCGAGCATATTTCCTCCATATTATGCGATTATTAAGATTGAACTTGTATTTATCTAGGTCCCTGGATAATTATTTTTCCAAAACACTTTCCCAAAATTAAATGTAAGCACATTGCATTTTGCATGTTTTTGCGACATAAACGACATGTTTTCTCCTTATTTGTTTCATATTAAAACCAACGATATCTCACGTACTAATTGATCAGGAACATAGCCTATATTGTCAAGTTACAGAATAACGACACGAAGTTAAAAACAGAACAATTTTTAATTCATCATTTTTGGTATTCACGGAACAAGACTAAATGTATAACAAATTCTGTACGCTCATATTGCTATCGCGCTTGCACGCGATCATGTGTCTTCAGCCAAATAGGGATAGCAATATACCGGCAAATTTATATTTGCGGTTCGAGTAGAAGTTGCGAGCGGCGGTCGCCGGTCCCTTAATATTTTTCAAGGGATAGACAATTTGGCGCCGGTTTCTCAGCCATCAGTTTAGAGTTAGGAGTTTTGCATTGTATAGTTTACAACGTGGTATAATTGAGGATCTGGAGAGTGATATAGGCTACTTTTTATCCCGGAAAATTAAGGAGTGCCTGTGGGAATTAAAAAAACTTATGCCACGCGAACGAAGCCGCGAGGAGGCTCGCGGCTAGTAATAATAAAAAATAATACTTCTATTTGGATATTCTAAGCCTAGAAGTGAATATTATGAAGTCATTGAAAATTCATTCCCAAGTTACTCGTAAATCTTCAGTCACACCAGTGTAGGTACACTTGCCGTCAAGTGATGATTGATGAGCGCTATGTGATTGATATTTATTATAACGCACTGGTCCGTTGTAGATTCCGCATCATACTCGTATATCACTACTATCTGAAAATCACCTACCGGTAAAGACGTGCCGCCAAGCGATTTAGCGTTCCGGTACAATGCCGTGTAGAAACCGAATAGGGGTATGGGTTTTTAATATAACTGGCATGCCCCTAACAGGTTAGCCCGCTACCATCTTAGATTGCATCATCACTTACCATCAGGTGAGATCGCAGTCAAGGGCTAACTTGTAGTGGATAAAAAAAAAATCAAATAAATTGGTGAAAAACATTATTCACAAACTTTATCACACTTTACTCATAGGTTCACGTTTTAGGTACCTAATTAATTATTTTAGCTCTATATTATGTTTTTTGTTAAGCTTAAGTACCTACCATACTTACATTTTTTTATTTGTATGTTTTACTATCTTTGTGCAGCAGCACTCATTCTATTGCTTTCCTTTACTTATTACTCCTTAGCACTAGATTGATTCTACTAGAGTCCTATCAATTTAGTTGATCAATCTCTAAACTAAATTAAATTGCCATGTCTTATATCTATTGCAATCCCTTTCATTAAGCTTCCCGCAGAAAAGAATAGCAACAGAATTAGAGCTGTACAATGGAATAAGCCACCATGATATTTGAAATAGAAACGCTAGAGTTTTATCTCTTCAGTAAGTACCTATTTGCATGTTGCAAAATTAATAGTTTTTAAATTACCACTGTTGCAGATACATTTATGTAGGTAGTGATATTGTTTGAGATAAGTGAACTTAGTGAATCGATAGGAATAAATCTGCAGTCACGCGAGTGCATAAAGTATCCATCAAGGGATGATAGGTTGTGTTTTGAAGTGTGGTCGCTTCCACACCAACGCCCGCAGTACAGTGAACGAGCCCGCAGCCAAGCTGGCTACACATGCAAGGGCATAACTCACACACAGAACATTTAATAAGAGGTTAGAATGGCGATGTGGGCGGGTCACGCGCGCCACTACGTTGACCGAACGCTCATATATGGTTCAAACGTACCAAAAACACACCTCAGTCGGCCGCGGACTGTCTTGGGAAGTTTTACGCACAAAAAAGTGTGTAAAATGCCTTCTTGCGCGGTAATAACCTGCAGAGCTAGAAGCCAAAATGTCAATGTGACTAATGGCAAGATATCTTTTCATCGGTAAGTACATTAAACCTTGATTTTAAATGATTTAATTGAAAATACTAAAGACATTATGTTTTCCTTCACTAGTGTGACTGGATCGCAAATTTGTATGTACATCGCTGGTTTTATACCTTTGCGAACAACGCGCTCCAACAGTCATGTACGCGAGCGGCAATGTAAAGCGTAGTGCGTATGAACGATCAACTCCACTTGTTACCTGGTATTACCCAATAAGAGTAGCTTGACGATAGGCCGGTAGCATTTTTCCACCGTATCGATAAATAGTTTATTTGTTTCTTTTTACCAGAACGAGATATGCTATGCGTGGTTAAAACATACTGTTTACAAAACTATCACACTGATCGCGAGCAATTTATTCTTATCCATTGAGGAGTTCCGTTCTCCATCTCCGGAGATATTTATCAGATCTTCACCAAATTAAAATGGGACCACCTCTGAAGTATGACCTACCAAACAAAAAAAGAATTATCAAAATCGGTTCATAATTGGCGGAGAAATCGCGTAATATGAATATTGACATGCTGTCGACCGTACGAAAAATAAACATCGATAAAAAATATTTTAGTCAACCCCTAGCGTATGTTGCTGTTTTACACGACAACACGCGCAAGTTTAAAGTTTCACTAGTGTGCGTAGCTTCGCCAATCGCAGCGCTTTTTTCTGCCTCACGCACACATGGCAACTCTCGTGTGTATTCGTTTAGATTAGTAGTAGTGAAGAATGGTGGGATCAAAACGGCGACAGCGGTTTCCGTACAAAATTTGCACTAGGGCCTTTCTAACCTCTTATTAAATGTTCTGTGCTCACACGTTTACCTACCTGTACAGTTGAAATATTGTGGTGGAAAATCGGAGCGTATCTATATGTTCTACTAACATGCACAGACTATGCAATATCATCGTCCACTGCTTGCAGGTCTCATGTTTTTGACGACCTCTGTGGCGCAGTGTTGAGCGCTGTTAAAAGTGTCTAAAAGTGCAGGGGTCCCGGGTTCGATCCCCGGCAGAGTCAATTTGGAAATTTATAATTTCTGAATTTTCCCTGGTCTGCCGTGGCTACCACCCTACCCTACCGGCAAAGACGTGCCGCCAAGCGATTGAGCGTTCCGGTAAACGATGGTGTGTTAAAACAGAATAGGGGTATGGGTTTAATATAACTGCCATGTCCCTAACAGTAACAGGGACTCCATTTCTACCCCCGTGCTCCGTCAGCTTAGCGACTCTTAAGGCTTCGTCGGTTAATCTACTGATCTCCCCGTTTTTGTCTGATCACGCAGAGATTACTACGAGATAGCTCTTTCTTTAGCCTGTTGAGTGACTGTGGGCTTTTTCTAAGGTCTAAAATGTATGAACCTCCCAACTGTACTTGGGTAAGTACACAAGGGTTGTGTATTTGCGTATGTGCCCAGTAATATTATTGCTGTGTTTTGTATAATGCAAATGATTTAATTCGAATGGCCCATTAAATTAATAGGCCCGGGTTTTCATTGAAATTTCATGCGATTGTTAATACAATTGACGATAATATTTTATTGATTGCGATAGTATTTTTGATTATAATAATATAGTGTTATTATTAGTTTTGAATGTGAGGACACGAATACTGATTTGTATCCTATCGCGCGTCTATATGTCGCGTTGTCATATAAAAACTTACGTAGGAGTTGAATAACGACATATTATTTTACCACCGGTTCAAAAGTAGGCAATTAAATATATTGCAATACCTATTCCTGACTTAATTAGTACACTACAACTATATATTTAGGAAAACAAAGGCTACTCAGTAAGGAATCAGACTTAAAGCGCCTTCAAATTTGCCGCAAAGCGCAGCGCGGCCGCAGCGCGGCTGCAGCGCTGCGGCCGCGCTCCTGTCGCGAGGTTCGAACATCATAGGGTTGTACCTATATTTATTTTCACGATGGACTCTGACGAAGAAACACTGCTCTGTGTTACTATTACTTAATACGAAACAACTAAAATATAAAGTAGTTGTGTTAACAACACATAATATTATACTTACATGCTTCATTTTTTTTCACTTGGACTCTTGTTTGTGAAATTGTCAATAAAAATGCATATTTCTTCCCAAGCCTTTTTCTTTTCGATTTTATTGCTGTACTTGTCGGACTTCGAATCCCATATTGCTGGACGACTCTCAACCTCATCGATAAATTCTTCTACCTGATTTTCGTTCATGTTTAGACTTGAACAAAAATACGTGCGCAGTCCCGTCACTAGTCGATCGATGAACTGATGCGCGGCCGCAGCGCGGGTGCAGCGCTGCAGTCGCGTGTTTTTTATTTATATGGATTTACAAAGCAGCGCGACCGCAGCGCTGCAGCCGCGCTGCTTCCGCGCGGCACTTTGCGGCAAATTTGAAGGCGCCCTTATAGGAAACTAGCTGATGCCTTTTTAATTTTCCGGGATAAAAAGTAGCCTATGTGTTATTCCAGTCTATAATCGACATTCCAGTCAAATTTGACGACCTCCGTGGCGCAGTGTTGAGCGCTGTTGCCTTAACATGCGGAGGTCCCGGGTTCGATCCCCGGCAGGGTTTGAAAATTAATGATTTCTTAATTTTCCCTGGTCTGGTCTGGTGGGAGGCTTCGGCCGTAGCTAGTTACCACCCTACCGGCAAAGACGTGCCACCAAGCGATTTAGCGTTCTGGTACGATGCCGTGTAGAAACCGAATAGGGGTATGAGTTAAATATAACTGCCATGCCCCTAACAGGTTAGCCTGCTGCCATCTTAGACTGCATCATCACTTACCATCAGGTGAGATCGCAGTCAAGGGCTAACTTGTAATGGATAAAAAATAAAAAAAAAATCTATCTCTGTGCCAAATTTCATCCAGATCCGTTCAGTCGTTCTGGCGTGATTGAGTAACAAACCTACATACATCCATCCATCCATGTATCCAAACTTTCGCATTTATAATATTAGTATAGGAAATAAATAAACTACAATGTAACCTTACCGTTGCTAAACTTAATAGTTAATGTATCAAATATTTACTGAATTTATTTCCTAGCGTAAAAGTTCTAGCATCTATTTCATTCTCTCCCTAATTAAGTACTCGTTCCCATTTCTGTGATTGCCAGTAACTCATCGCAAACGCTCGCTCTGACGAAGAACAAAAAAAAAACCGGCCAAGTGCGAGTCGGACTCGCGCACCGAGGGTTCCGTACAAACCTGTAGTATGTTTTACGATTTATGACGTATTAAAAACAAGACGAAATGAACCGCAAAACTAACTTTGTTTGTAGAGGTTTACTGTTAATATCAAAAAAACTATGATAGTTAGAGCATTGGCTATAGTTTTCCTGTAAAATATACATAAATTCCTATTGACCATAATTATTTCAGATTTTTCGATTGGTAAACTCCGGAGATAAGGGGGGGGGGAACGGTATTTTTTTCGACATTTTGCCCGATAAATCAAAAACTATCATGACTAAAAATAATTAAAAATCTGTTTTAGAATGTACAAAGTAAACCCTTTCATATGATACCCCACACAGTACAGTTATCTCACTTTTAAATTTCAACCCTCCGATTTTCCCCCCTTTTTAAATAAGAAAAAAAATAATTTCCAATTTTTTTTAATTCCAGTGTCTTTGGGCCACTAATATACACAACTATTCCAAATTTCATGTCGATAGCTTCGGTAGTTACTGAAATAATCAAGTGTGACGGACGGACAGACAGACAGACAGACAGACAGACGGAGAAAGTCGCACCATAAGGGTTCCATTTTACCATTTTGGTACGGAACCCTAAAAAAGGCAGATACGAGTAAAATGGTGTTATTAAAGTGACAATTGAGCAGAGAATAGCGACAAGCTGGGAGCGCGAAAATACGTCGGTTCTGTGATACGTCGACACGACTGTAATAATCAGATGGCGGCGATTCATTCACGCCGTTTACTCGAAATAATGGCTGCTATGGACGTTTTTTTAAGGATTTTTTTAAGCTTAAAGGTTTTTGTGATGCGCGTTGCATACTTAATATATATTACTATGATTAATTCGTTATTATTGTTCTTATTACGTAGGTTGGTAGGTACTTAATTGATGTAATCGTAACTTGGATTACGTGATTTTTGGTACCTCCGTAAAATAAATGACAAAGATAATTCTGACTATAATATTATTTACTTAATATTATTTAAATTTTTATTAACCTCTTTTAAAGTGTTTTATTTGAGCTATTGAAAAAGTATACCTAATATTATCTGTTTAAGATTATGCCCGCGACTTCATCAGCTTGAATTAAGGTTTTTTGTTTCCCGCGGGATCTCTTTGATTTTTCGAGATAAAATATAATTCAGGGTATAAGCTAACTCCATTCCAAAGAGCAACGGCGAAATTATTATTGACCACATTTACTAAATCTTGACTGTACGCAAGTAAGGTAAAGACGAAAGTAATTTGCTTATTTTTTTAAATTTTATCAAGTATTCACCTTAATTAATTGAACCTAGGTAAAAAAATAAAATAATTAGGGAATCTTTTTTGATTATTTAGTTCCCGTTTCTCAGTTTAGTGTTACCATTTTATGTACAATCTACCTAGTAGCTAGAATAAATCTGAATTAGTAGATTATTTTGTATCGTTTTAAAAATTGTAATTATTTCGTCTGATTAATGTTTACATAAATAACAGTAATGCTCTTTTTTTAGTGTATTTTATATTATTTAAGTGAATTTTCTTGCATACATTATTTAATAATCTCTAACAGAATGGTAATAATTATTGAAAGAATATTAAGGAAGCACTGATGCTGATTGTCTGTGGTTGTGCCGAATGTTTTACTGGTCTGTGGTTGTCATCTGTCTTTCTTTGTGTGGCTTTCTTCCGGTTGTCATTTTTAGAAGTGACATTACCACATAACCTACACAATTTTAAAACGAAATATCTTTTTTTCTAGGCTCATAAAAACAAAATTCTAGCTGCCGTGAGCTTCATATTCGACGCTTATAAAAACATATTTTTTTCACACGTGTACATAATTATTTTTTCTCAATAATATTGATGTATGGAAGTTCGCCGTTGCTCTTTTGTAACAAATGTCCAAACTTTCACATTTATAATATTAGTAGGATTGATTTATTACTTTTTCGCCCTGAGAAGTTTCAACAATATCAATAACAATAGTTACATAATTTGGATTTTTCATCGTTACATAACTAAACTTGTAAGAAAGTTTATCAATGTATTACACCGCAGCTCACCATTATTCAGCACACGTCTAACCCTGGAATTCATAAACGTTGGGTAACCAGTCTCTGGCAAAATGCCGTTCACGATTCGCGTAGGACTTGAATGTAGAATCAACCTTTGTTGCAATTCATAAACGTTCGCCAGACAATCTCCTAGCTGAATGGAGAAGAAATGGAGATGTACAGAATATTGTCTATTGATTGACATGTTATCTGTGGAAATTCTCTATGGATGTCACTTTGACGCACTGAGTCACTCAAGTGAACGTCAATGTTTGTTTACAAACAAACATTGACGCGGTTTTCAATTTCCAATGGTTTCCAATTTTAGGGAATAATAGAAAGCAAAGACCGAAGCGAATTCGAAATTTACGTGGTAAAACGCTGACGAATAATACCACTTTGATAGCGGTGATGCACAACTTCATGATTTGTATATCCTGCATAAAGTCAGAGACGGCCAAGCTGACGGTACATCCTGGGCACGTATAAGAATCGCTCTGGAGCACCTTTGCAAAAATATCGCGAAGATATGTTTGTTCGCAGATAACAAAAGTGCAGCTTACTCTCCATAAACTGAAGTCCAGTAGAACTACTTCAGCTCTTACGAGTACGTTCTAAACTGTTCCGGCATGGTGCAAAGATGTGTTCATCAGTGAAGACTTTTGGCCTGAGGGCATAGTATACCGTCGTTACAGGGAAGCGAGAACAAGAATTCCTTCTGCTTCATAAGACTATAATATACTTATTTTTAGAATTGTATTTATAGTATTTTATGAATTATATTGTATTGTGTTATAATTATGATTAAATATTGTTGCCTGATTTAAATAAATAATTCAATGTTAAGATCAAAGTTATCATGTTCTTGCTTAGTCACTGAAGTAATAGGATACCAAATTTCGAATCTATCAAACCTGTATTGGTATAGTTGCTCTCATACTTTCTTCAACATATTATGATAATCTGCAAATAGCTGAAGAGATTTTCTTGAATCATTGCTAAGAACACTTTCGATCAAGTCCTCTTAAACCAAAAAAATAAATCAAAATCGGTTCATCCGTTTGGGAGCTATGCTGCCGCAGACAAATACACAGATGCACAAACACACACACCCTCTTTTAGCGTCGGTAAGTAGTCAAGACTGAAAGACCATGAAGGTACTTATAGAGCTAGTTTTATGGCATTTATACATGGCTTTATATAAAAATTCTATTTTTATTTATGAATGAATAAGTACAGAAAACTACAAAATGTTATAATCCATTTAATATTATTTTAACAATTAATACCAGGCTGAAGAAGGACATCATTCATATTTTTGACTGCTATTATGATTCTTGTATTGCTAGCCACTTCCTTTTCGCCTCAAGAAATGCACATATCATATGAGGTCATCCAACCAAATGAATTAATCCACGACCTTTATTCTATCAATTAGCCTTTGTGTCTACTAGCCTTGCATCTTTATGTAGGCTGGCCGATTGTGGTATCTTTCAAGAGTCCGTCCTCATGCGGCACTTCTTTCTTCTGGCAATAATTCATAGCCATCGTTTCAATCCCTCCCCGGCCCACTATTAAATACTGAGCGCGTGCCTCTTCTTAGAACGAGAAGGGTAACTTCCGGAAATACCCGTCTGTATCAGGACAGCATAAATCGTCGTAGTTTTATATGCACTGGCTGTAATTAGCGATTTCATCATCAATGTAAAGCCATCATTCGCTTTACACTACACTTTGGATAATTGGTGGATTTATTGGTTTTACCACAAGTACAAACTTAGAAGAACATGTTGTATATGACTCAAATCACATTGTTTCTTCGATTTTTTATTAAAAATCAAGATTTATTACGCACAAATAGCCCACAAAATACAAAAATAAAGCTATGTCAAACTCATGTCATAGCAAAAGCCTCGTTTGATTGTGTCTGATTCGCGGAAATCGGCGAATCAGTATTCAGCCGCTGTTAGCGACCGCATGGAGAGTCTCTTTCGACTATGAAATGCAAAAGAGAGTCTCTTTCGACTATGAAATGCAAAAAACTTGAATTCGATACATAGCGCTTGAAACGTCTCGGAAAAGAGCCGTTCAGTCGATTATGAATTCCACTGTAAGATGATCGATTACACGCCGAGCTTTTCCACTCCGGCTGCGAGCATAGCAGGGTACCTACCAGTATTGCTATTATATTTTGATATTTGAAAAATATTGTTAGATAAATATCTAACAACTTTTATTTACGTGTTCACAAATAACATTCGTAAGAATAAGAATTTATAATTTAAATTTAGGTATATTAAGATATGCTTAACTAAACTTTCCTTCTCTTTCGCACATTCTAACATTTTTTAGGATACCCGCCTTGAGCTTTTAAGGTTGTTTTCATATTGTAAACCTTAATAGAAATCGATGTATTTTATTATATTTTTCATTACTCATACACGGAAAGTAGGTTTGAAGTTGCCTGAGAAGCGGGTTGAAAGTAATACTTTTCAGCCCTAGGGAGAATCGTTTTCAACTGAATTTTTATTGGAGTTCAAATGAAACACGATTTTTTTTTTTTTTTTTTTTTTATTATACCCGAGTGCATCCATAGACAAGAAGAAAGATAGACTTTATTCATAAAGTAAAGACAACTGATTCATAGACTTTTTATTTTGACTTTCCTTATATTCGTAATGAAAAGCACAGTGTTTACCTCGGGATGAAAGACTTTCATCCCTAGGGTAACAATGTACTATTGAATCATATTAAATCAACTTCTGTAACTTCTTAGTAAATGAACTATGCTGAAAAATTAGTCCTTGTTTACACTATATTCCTTTTTAACATGTAAGCGTAAACTTACAAAATAGAAATTGGTATACTATTTCCATACCTACACATGCGTCGCAACAACCCATAGGATTTTAAACTACGATATTCCGGATCTCAATCAATCTTCTATTACTTTAAGCCTTTGAACGACTGAGGCTATAGCGGGATTTGAAATTAATATAGAGAAAAGCAATATCCTTATTAAAAATGTCTTTGTGCTCTTAATGCAAAGACTACGTGATGCCGACTATCCCAAACGCCGTTTCCGGAGCACGGGCCCGCCGGAGCACGCGAGCTGAACTTCACAATGGGCGTTAATTTAGTTGCGATGATTAACGGTAAGCCCCGCTTATTGTGCTAAAACGTACCAAATTAGCATTTCTATGACTGTTACAAAACGCTCTACTAAGATAACTCGAGACTATATATAAGCACGTTAATGAGCCATTTGTATTATATTGGCTCAAGTAATTCTTTTTTCAAGCAGTCATTTCTGGCTGAATATTCATTCAGAATATAGTATCGATGAACATACCTATACTATAATGATAACTACAAAGCTTTAACACAAATGCTGCTTTGTATGTTATTATTAATGTGTGAATGATTGGTGTGTATTTGTTTCTTATTGAATAAAAGGTCTTTCAATGATTCATGAATGAAGGAATCATATATTTTTATATTATATATATCCTTAAATTCTCTAACATCTTTCAACTTTTTCATTCTTTACTTGTCACTATTACTATTTCTCAGAATTGTTTTTGGTAAGTAAATGAATTGAGCAAATTCAAAATAGCTATCTTAATACCCGAGTTCCAGAAAACATAACAGGTTCAATATTTCAATTAACTCTATAGGAATTAAGGATCTACAAAACCAATAAACCCCGATGACCATAAACCACTAGCGACTCTGATTTAGGAGTTAATGAGCGCTAAATTAGAACTACTGGGCCGTGAAGCGTGGATCGTGGTGGCAAAAATAATAGATACAAATAGATAGTTACTTTGTAATTTGTCGGTACTTATCTGCTCATGAGGGACGAGTGGCCTAGTTGTGACAAAGCATATCAGTCAATTGCGATTGTTAAGCAACGTTGACCCAAGTCGGTAACTGGATGGATGACCGAATTTAGAGGTTCAATTTTGTCCTTTTCGTTTCCTCCGTGCCTCGGAGAGCACGTTAAGCTGTCGGTCCCAGTTATTATCACAAACATCTGATAATAATCGTTACAGAAACCTAGACGTTTACATATACATATTATACTCTTAGTCGAGTCGTATGTGGAAGGACGTGGGAACCCACCGCATTATTATCCTAAGAAAACTCCTACCATTATTTGATTAATGGAAAGGGGTCACGACCCTCAGTAATGAGGAATACGACGCAGAGACAGATCTGCTCATATTTAACTAACACTGCACTTTGATTTTATTTTCACAACTAAATATTGAACAATGGAGGCTGCTTGCGACTTCACTCCCAATGGGAGTTTTGAAAAATCTAACCTTATTCCATGTTCACATTATAAAGGTTTTTGGATCAAGGGGGCTGGAATTTGATGAGTCAGGCAGTAAGTGAGTGAGTCATGACTCATGACTTTTCTTTTTATTGTATGAAAATTTACCACTTGAGAAGCGAAGTTTCGGAAGACATTTTGGATGAACTTGCACATTGTTCGTTGGTAAAGACTGCCTACTGTTGAAATGATTAACATCATTATTTAAATCCTAAGGGGCAATCAAATTATCTTTATATTTGAAATACATACCTTTATTTTGCACAAAAAAAATTGCTTAATAGTTACTTTAAAAGTTACTAAATTAACAAATATTAATTAAATAGTTTGTTTGTACTGATCCATTGGTAAGTTTGTACTTATGCCACAATATTATTGGCACGACAAATAGCGTACAAAGAGAGAATGATTTAATGAATAAGGAGTGGAGAACTCCCACGACTGTAATAATAATTAATTAAAAGACGGAGTGTCGAAAGTACGAGATACCAATTCTATGTTGTCTGCACTTTTAAAATGTAGGTACCTACTTAGTTAAAGTAATTTATTGATAAAGAAATTTATAAATAGTACCTATTGATAAAAATATGTACCGTTCAATACTCTTTATAAATTCCGACACGCAGATGTGTGTAGGGAAATTTATTTATCCAAAATAAGCAATTTTTTGTAGCAAGCGATAGACTATATAATATTATGTCATTAATTCGCCGAAAACTACTATTTAAACAGTTTTGGTTGAAACGCTTGTATATATAACTTACTAGCTGATGCCCGCGACTTCGTACGCGTGGATTTAGGTTTTTTGGTTCCCGCGAGAACTCTTTAATTTTCCGGGATAAAAAGTAGCCTATGTGCTATTCCAGACCATAATCTATCTCTGTGCCAAATTTCATCCAGATCCGTTCAGCTGTTCGGGCGTGATTGAGTAACAAACATCCATACATCCATACATCCATCCAAACTTTCGCATTTATAATATTATATAGTATGATGAAAGTCTATTTTGCATTATACGATTGAGCTTTAGACTTTGCGAAACTTTCCATCGCTCGTCTGTTTGAACAATAACAAGAATACTTACACCTGCTAGGTTTTTAATAGTTCCAACTTTGTTTTTGCATACCTTATCTAAGGAATTTCGCTCAAGTAAGTATTTCAAAGTACATTTAGGCAGGCCACATTGTTTGAGTATTACACTCACTCACTCTCACTCACTAGTAATAATCCAGTTGAAGAAATTAAATTAAGTAATTCATATAGGATATAAAATTATTTTTAACCGACTTCAAAAAAAGGAGGAGGTTCCAATTCGACTGTGTTTGTTACGCGATTTCTCCGCCAATTATGAACCGATTTTGATAATTCTTTTTTTTGTTTGGTAGGTCATACTTCAGAGGTGGTCCCATTTTAATTTGGTGAAGATCTGATGAATATCTCCGGAGATGGAGAACGGAACTCCTCAATGGATAAGAGTAAATCGCTCGCGATCAGTGTGATAGTTTTGTAAACAGTATGTTTTAACCATGCATAGCATATCTCGTTCTGGTTACACCCTGTATTTTAAAACAGTGGGGCCACTAAAAATTGTGAATTAAAAAACTTTCAAAAAAAAAATAAAAACAGACTTCAAAAACCACAAACACTAAAAAGTAAAAAATAATTTAATTTATTATGTTACAAGAGTTAATGTAGTTCTAAAATAACATTTTTTGGAGTCGGTGCCAATGTGGAGTCACGTCAACAATAATGAAGAGTAGGTAGACGGTTCATGCGGCTAATTGGTACCGACTCCAAAAAATGTTATTATAGAACTACATTAACTCTTGTATACATAATAAATTAAATTATTTTTTACTTTTTAGTGTTTGTGGTTTTTGAAGTCGGTTTTTTTTTTTTTTTTAATTTTTTTTTTTTGTATTGAGTAAGTAGGTATAATTTTAATCTAACTTGTATTTGCTTAATACATAATATTGAGTGAGTTAAAAAATTGAATATCCGTCAGAACGTACATAGGTACTTACTAAGAATTTATGCAGCACAATATTACATTAACGATAGCACGAATATATCATCATATACATATTATTATCTTCATAAGCTCATACTTGATACTTTACCTACCTTTCTATTGAACTTTTTCTCGACGAGTGCACTGAGTACAGCCTTTATTTCTATTCCATTTTTTTCCTTTCACGAAACCAAACGATGATCCGGCTGGCACTAATGAAAAGTGCAAATACTAGAGCGATTCCATGTTAGCGGATAACCTCATTCAACTGTGTCTAATGCAAGCGTCATACAAATCAACGTAGCGATGAAATGGTTCTTTTAATAGCAGCGATTTCGAAACCTAAGCTGAAAGAAAAGGTTATCGGAAAACGCGAATGTGGTCAGAACGACAGGAAAATTTACTATACCTAGTTTGACGAATGAGTCTTTCTATAGGTAATATTATTTAACTGGAATATATATATTCGACGGTGTCTACGTCATTAAGGTTTTTTTGTAAATCCTATGCGAACCCTATCCGACATAATATAAAGTAGCCCATGTCCTTTCTCGGGATGCAACTACATATCTTCGTAATTCGTACGAACGCTAAAACGTACTGGAGGGAAAGACAGACAGATACTTCACTTCACTTTCTACACTTTCGCATTTATGGATGTACTACAAGCGACCGTCAGTAGGATTTTTAAAAATCCGTCCTTATTTCTTGTCCAAATTATGAAGGGAACTCCTGTGCAAAATTTCAGCTCTCTAAGTCAAGTCTAAGGGCGCGTTGATGAGTGAGTGAGTGAATCAGAACTTTCCTCTTTATAGGTATGTAGAGAATATTATAATGGTTTTAAAGCGAAACGACGGCGCACGGTACTTTGGTTATTTGACTGTAGGCAGATTTCAAGTTATTCCATGCATTGCGAATGGGCGCGAGCTTTAAAGTTGTGGTATGTTTCAGCAAATTGGAGAAGTTGAAACTATGCCCTAAAATAAAGCCGGGTGTACACGAATGCTTACAAGAATTGATTTATTTGAAGGCAGTGATAATACCATTTGTATATAATAGGCATTATAGTACATTATACAATTTATACAATGTTGGTGATTACCGCTGAGGCGCCATTGAGAGTTGAGACCCAAGCCGTTAGGTGAGGGGCTTAAGATAGCCGAGGACGGTAATCATCAATAAACACGTGTATCATACGACGTTTTTCAACACACTTGTGAAGAAAATAATACTAAAAAATAATTTTTCCTTGGAGTTTTCAGGTAGTAAACTTTCCATAACGTTAAGGGCTTCACATCTTATCTCGGGCGGTGTACAACATAAATCATTTTCTTCATAATTAGTACTTGTAGACATTTTAATTAATAAACAACTGTAATTTCAACAGTGGAAACGAGTTGTGAAAAATTTTTCGCAATGGCTGGAAAGATTAATGCGCGCGCATCTTACAATGGCGATCTGCCATAGACTAAAATAATGAGGTTTCTTTTTTTTGGCTTTTCGCGGATAGCGTTTTAGCCACGTACAAAATGGGGAATTTCAAGTTTTCTTTATTACAGAAAAAACAAAAGTTATATTTGAGTGAAAGTTTTATTTATTAAACACGTACAAGTTGAAATTATCTATTTAAATACGAAGTTGCATGAAATGAGTAAGCAATAGGTACATTAATTTATTTATACTATTGAATACATTGAGGTATTATGTACTAACGTATTGAATACGATCTTTTTTGTATCGAAATACAGTTAATTTTAAAATTTTATAATATAAAATTTTAAAATTTATAATATAAAATTTTAAGCCAATATTGTAAGACTACTCAAATAAAAAAAAACTGGCTAAGTGCGAGTCAGACTCCGACGAAGACAAAGGGTTCCGTACCACCACATGCAATATAAATTGTTTTAGTAAATAACAAGATAGACGCCATAGCAACAAGTGATAAGCTGTGAAATAACGGGAGAGCCTGACAAACAATTCGATACCCCATGAGAACGGAACCCTAATTAACGGTTTTAGGATTTATTCCTGTACCTACTTGTGTTAAGTGACATTGCTTTCTGCTGAATTTCATGATTCTAGGTCAACGGGAAGTACCCTATAGGTTTTGATTTACTGGAGAGCTTCAAAATACTCAAAATATGCAGCTTTTTAACGCCAGTATTTTTTAATGCGTTGACTTAGGAACTTGATTTTTTTACAGCTCCAAGGGACCATAGACCTTAGCATCAGATTTTAATTTCAACTTGATACCTCTACGCGTTCCTGAGAAAAAGGGAGTTGACAGACAGACAGATGGACAATGACGTGATCCTATAAGGGTTCATTTTTTCCTTTTGAGTTACGGAACCCTAAAAAATCGTATTTTCAGTTGCGATTCGTTTGTAAACAAAAGAACACGTTCACCTACTCGTGAAGATATTATTTTGCACAATTCTTTTGCTTTATTTCCTTCTAGCAATTTTCCAAATAACCTAAGTAAAATGCGCTACAAATTCTGCACAATTTCTCAAATACTTTTTCAACTTATGTAAGTACGTACTCGTAGATAAATTGGGTAGAAGAGTGGATTTTCAACAGAGATAGAAAATGCTATAAAGTTGTTTAGTATTTTAGCATTGAGTTTTATTGCTTCAGCTCATACCCACTTCAACAAAAATAAGGTTGTTAAGCCCGACTTTATACGTAAATAGACTTTACAAACTTAAAGGTAGTTAAGAACAAATTTTTTGAATGTTTTATTTAAATAATTCTAGTAGGTAACTCGCTTTTTACCCGTCACACCCAACATTGCTATGAAAATCAATTTTCCCTGTACACGGAGGTCTTTCAAGTTCGATCCACTTGTAGAAGACATCTCCTGAGAGATAAACTATCAAACCAATATAGAGCGCCTAAGCTAGTAGGTATGAAAAAAAAATGAAATGAAAAAATGAAATGAAAATGAAATGAAATGAAATGAAAATGAAATGAAATGAAATGAAAATGAAATGAAAAATAATAATTAATACGCTTATTATTTATAATGTGATATGCAATATGATAACATAGTAGTTGATAGTGTATCGTGTATTATTATACTGTTTTCAGCTCGTTAAAATAATTTTACTGCGAAAACATACCCGAGGGACCATACCATAGCAGATAAAGTTTATGACAGTGTTAAATAGCCTAATGAAATATCCTCCTCACTCACCGCACAGCGTTTATATGCTCGATAAAATTACTAATATTAGTCGAAGCTTATTTTTTTGTATATTTTTATAGACTACGCTAATCAGGCAGAGTTTAAGTTACTTATAGGTATACGAGTATGTACCAAAATCACGTTTATTATATTTATTTATCTCCAGTGTTGCAGCAAATCTTTAAATGTACCTTATAATGCTCAATTGATGAACTTTAATGGTAATGTCTGATTCTACTTCATGAGATACAGCCCGCTGACAGACGGACAGACGGACAGCGTAAGCTTAGTATAGGGCCCCGTTGGCATCCTTTGGTTGGGTAAAAACATCGATTGAAAAAACTGTGAAGATATGGTACGATTGTGAAGTTGTTGACTTCACAATCAATCGTGCATTGTAGAGTCAATATCTCCTGAAGATGCTCCGGTGTTGGAGTGAAACGTACGTTGAGGGTATTTTGGAAGATTTATGTGGTGTGGAGAATATCGCGGGCTGCAAGTTCAAGATACGCACTGTACCACATAGATTTACCTTCTGTGGCGGATTATAGCGAATTCAATTTCTAGTTTTTTCAATATCATGGACTTCCGCTAAGTAACGCCTGCTTCTATCCAATATTTAAAAACATCGATATTTATGTAGGTACTAGATGGGCCCTTTCAAAGAAAAAAATTGCACACACCTGTATAAGCCTGTCCTTGTCCCCGCCATAGCGCTGTCCCGCTTTTCAGACTGGATGGCGTTAGTAAAATAAGTCCACATTCTTTGTTTGACAGGGCCCGTCTATGTCAATTGAGGTCGTTGTGTAAAAACCGTACCGTAGGATGTACGTGAGTAGGACATTTTATATGTCACTCATAAGTAAAAACATGCGTTAGAAGGTGTTCATAAATACAACACGACATAGTTTATTATCGTACGTGACCAGAATTAAAGACCCAAACAATAAATTAGCATAAACTGTAGAATCAAAGCGCTCGTCCAATAGAACTGAGCCACCAGGCAATATGTAAGTAGGAACTGCTTGATAAGGGAATGTACAATTTCTAGATTTCAATAATATTTAAGTATATTCTGTCTATACAATAATAAATTAAATTATTGGAATTACAAAATAGCAGAGCATCCTATCGACATCCTGAAGACAACAAAAGGCAAATAAATCAATTCGAATAGCGACGCATGTAGTTGGCAATATTTCAAATTCTCTCCGAGACTATATTATTTCCTTTTCTCCCTCTTGCCCCTTACGTAATCGAGACCACACAGTATCCGCATTTGTCAGGTTGACGGCCCTGGAAATTGGATACAAAAAATTTAAAAGTGGTTCTCTTTGTTGATTGTTCAGGAATGAAGAGTCAAATCTGATAATTTCCAGAGCTTGGTTTATTCCATGCTGACGTATTTTCGCTTGACTACGCTCTGTGATTGTATGTGATGGTGCAATCTAGTGTGCATTCAAATAAGTCACAATGGGGCTGATCCTGTAGTGCACAATCTCTAAACTAAACTAAAATTAGAGCATTACAAATATTGCTAACCCTTTCATAATACTCCCTACGGAAAGGGACAGAACTAAATTTAAAGCTGCCATTTTAGTTTAGTTTAGAGATTGTGCAATACAGAATCAGCCCCATTGTGTCCCAAGCTGCAAATGCAGTGCTTTGTAAATTTATAGAAATAGTACCAATTACTTATATGCAGTGCGCTGTTTGTAGCTTGATTGTAGGTACACTGTAAAAGCCCAGTTGCAGAGTGGAATCGACGCGGCTTTTTACACAACCATACTGGCATTACCTTTGCATCAGTTTTTTTTAATCCACTACAAGGTTAGCCCTTGACTGCGATCTAGCCTGCTGGTAAGTAATGATGCAGTCTAAGATGGTAGCGGGCTAACCTGTTAGGGGCATGGCAGTTATATCAAACCCATACCCCTATTCTGTTTCTACACGGAGTCGTACCGGAACGCTAAATCGCTTGGCGGCACGTCTTTGCCGGTAGGGTGGTAAATAGCCACAGCCAAAGCCTCCCACAAGGCCAGACCAGGAAAATTCAGAAAATATAAATTCCCAAACTGAGCCTGCCGGGGATCGAACCCGGAACCTCCGCACTTTAACGGCCAGTTTCTTCATCGCAAGTAACAGCCAAAGTAACGGCTAAAAGTAAAAGTAACGGCTAAATTTGTTTCTTCACAATTTTAGCCGGTACTTTTACCGTTACTTTTACCCCTAACCTTTACTGCTCATAGAGCTGCTGTAAAAGCTAATGTGATTGTCATTTGAACATTTTGTCGAAGTTGTTGGTTATACTTAGGTACTTCAACATATACTAAATTCGATCAAAAGGTCACTGTGCATTTATCTATTACCTAGATATTATTTAATTAAATATAAAAAAACAGCCAGAACTTTTTCCAGCGAAAGTTCAAGTTGATTATGAGTTGATCATATTACGATAAACATACCGGAAGGGCATAAAAGTAAAAGATTTTATATGTATTTGCAAAAATCATTTGTGTGATTTTTTTATGAGATTTCCTACTCATCTCCTCAACCAGCCCTCTACTGAGCCTTCACCCCTGACTTCAAGTTAGGAACATTAATTTCAATTAATTATTAGGTAACTAAAAATAATAATTATGCTAATATCATAAATGCAAAAGTTTGTTTGTTGCTTTTATCCTGAAAATAATGGGAGAGCTGATCATGAAGAAACTGGCCGTTAGTAAATAGTACCTCCAGGCATTATCATACAGGAATACATAAGTAGTGGTTTTTCGTTCTGAAGCTCATCATTAAACCATCGCGTTACCATCAAGTTACCCAGAATGGAAATTGTAGTCTAAATTATTGACCAAACTGATAATTTTCACACTAGATAAAAATCACACTAGGGAGCTTCTTAAAATAGTTTTTCTTTACCTAATCTACTAACAAGGGAAATTTAAGCTAGCCCGATTCTTGTCTCTAAAGAAATTCGTTATCGTCAAAGCAAGTTCCACTCTTTATCGCCTTGATTTATAACCTTTATCGCCCTTTGTTGGCAGACATTGTATACGCAAGGTGATCTAGCTTTAATCAATTAAGTACTTAGCCTTAGCGTTAGCGTTAATCTAGCATTAGTTTAAAGTAAAGACTAAAGAACATATTTTATACATTATTTTATCAGTAAGGCTTGGCGAGTGGCGTAGCTATATGGGGTGTGGACTGTGGACATTAAATTTTAACCTCACCACATATGGCGTTATAGTAGTGAATTTGAGAGGACACCGAAGTTTGAAAATGTTTACTCGACACGTCTTTACTGTGTACCATAAATATTATAAGCTTATATTATAATATTATAAATATTATATGGTCTTTACCACTGTTCCTGTCTATTATCGTTCATGTTACTCACGAGATGAAACCTTGTGGATATTAACTAGTCAGCTATGTTGCATTTTATAGGTAGGTACTTAATTTTCTAAATAGTAAAAATTATTTGGACCAACTGGATTTTAGTGCAATTAAACCGTTTTATGAATATTCACTGTTAATATGTATTGTCTGCACTATTATTCGTCAAATTTTATCTCGTACCTGCCAAAAGAAATTTAGACTATACCACCACCACCACTGCGACAATAGCACCGTAAAAGCTGAATGACTAAATGAATGCAGTGCAGCTGCAGTGGCTCAATGCAACGTGTAATAATTATTTGTGGTACCTAATCAGTAACCAATCACTGGTTGTGGTGGTGCACTCTGCATTACGACATCCTACTTAGTGTCGTCGTAATTTGTTTGAAAATAAAACACTGACACACCTACCTAGTTAGTTTCTTAGCTACCATCTCTTAAGGTTATGCACACAACAATGGGCTGGTCTCGGTAATGAAATTTGCTCACCGGGGTGGCATTCGGTGCACGTTCGCGCACTAACGGAGCAGAAATTGCCAACTAATTAAATTACAGGCCGTTGCAGCCTCAGTAGACAAGAAATTCATTTCCTAAAGGCCTTTCCTGCACCCTTACAATGTTAACTATCGATATAATAATATCTAATATATAAAATTTCCATGTCACAATGTTTGTTACCGTACTCCCCCGAAACGGCTAGACCGATTTTTACCAAATTTTTGATGCATATTCAGTAAGTATGAGAATCGGCTACTATCTATATTTCAAACCCCCACGCGGACGGAGTCGCGGGCATCAGCTAGTTTTACTATAAAACCGAGACGAGTTTCCAGTCATTTGATTAGGAGACGATGTAACAGGATCTATCTTTCCACCGAAATGGGATCTTGCACTAGTGCATTTTATTCTGATATGAGTACTTACCTAAATATATTACAGATATTACCAAATTGTACTAGTATACCGACGCAAATTGTTGAAAACTGTCTATCAATTTGTAATTATCACGTTTGAGTAGGTTTGGTTAGTGTAAGTGGTTTAAAAACAATGTATGTATCGGTTGAGGATTATCGATGTCTAGTGCACCCAGAATACCTTGCTGATTCCGCTAATTGCTCTAGTAGGTATACCTATTATACTTAGAAAAAATCACAAGATCTTGAGAATATAGATTTTTAGCTGGGCTTGCTCGGCATGAAACAGTCTCGTCGTAGACTTTCAAGGGCACACAATTAATGCTTTGTACTGAGTTTGTACGCTCTTGCTCTCTTAATATCTCGATATTTATACGCTCTTGCATAAGACAGCCAGGTACTAGAAAGTAGAATTCCATGTGTATTGTGTAGGTACCTACCATAATATTTATAAGACCAATAATTTTATAACATCAGGCAATATTGCTCTTATTGACTTTAACCAAATATCTGACAGTTAAACGTACGTTTGTAGTGACCAAGTTTTTGAGGAAACAGAATATACAAACAAATTCCGAGTGCTGAAGCTTGAGTTACAAAGATAAACAAGTTGGTGGTTTCGGTAAGCTGTTGTAAAGGCGGGGAAGCTTGTGGCTGCTAAATAGAAGGCAACATCCGGATAAGACCGACAGACAGGCAAAATCACTGTATTCTACAATGTACTTAGTTTAAACTATAGCCAACTTGTACTTTTAAATGCGGTTTAATAATATAATAAGGATTTTTATTTTACATTTCGCAGTTGGATACAGTGGATACACATATGAGACATATTTTTAAAATTTTCAGGAATTAGGTTTAAGGCAGACGGGCAAATGTGGAAATTCATCCTAAACTCGGCAAACTCATTTAAATACGATTCTTTTTTTCTTTCTATAATATTTAAAGTAGGTAGGTACTTATTCGGAATTGTATATTAGATATTATAATACCTACTCTCTCTCTACGTCGTATTCCTCATTACTGAGGGTCGTGACCCCTTTTCATTGATAATGGTAGGAGTTTTCTTGGGATAATAATGCGGTGGGTTCCCACGTCCTTCCGCATACGACTCCACTAAGAGTATTTAAACTCAGGTTTTTAACGATTATTATCAGATTTTGGTGATAATAACGGGACCGACGGCTTAACGTGCTCTCCGAGGCACGGAAGAAACGAAAAGGCCAAATTTGAACCTCCAAAATCGGTTACCCATCCAGTTACCGACTTGGGTCAACGTTGCTTAACATACGCAATCGACTGATATGCGTTGTCACAACTAGGCCACTCGTATGTTCCACGAGAAAACTGAGTCATCTTCTTTTTGCCAATGGTACGTTTTTGTAGTCAAAGCCCGAGGGACTTGTACCTACATCGGACTTGTAGAGTGTTGATACGACTGGATATTTATCGAAAAATCACAATACGATAATAGGTTATGTCTATTTCTGTTCACGATACTTGCTTTTCCAAAATGTGAAATAGATAGCATCATCATTAACTAGTATTTTAAATATTTGTTGACTTATTTAAATTTTGTATATTATTCGTCACATAAATCTTAGTGTAAAGTTATCTACTGGTAAAATGCTTTAAAGCTGAAAGAAGAACATTAAAAATTAGATGGGTAATTTAATGAAACCTTGTAAAACAAATAAGCATTCGTTTAACTTAAAATACTTTAATTGCTCTCGTGGAAACAGATACTCTTTGTTCATTGAGTAGCCCAGGTTTGTTTAATGAAAAAGAAAATACTTCTGGAGCAGTAAGCTGAGCAATTCCGTTTTGTGCGCAACAACTTGATAAAACTTCAATGCTCAGTATTTCGCATTGAGCGAAATTGTTGCGGATCTGTGGTTACTTTACTACCTTAGGCATTAACCTGCCTTATATAGTCGCAATAAATTGCAGATGTAAAGAAGAAAGAATTATGTAAGTAGGTAATTCAAGCTTTAAAGTTTCAAAATGTTTATTAATGTCTAGTGACCCTTTTTTTTTTATTCACTACAAGTTAGCCCTTGACTGCCATTTCACCTCATGGTAAGTGATGATCCAGTTTAAAATGGTGGCGGTCTAACCTGTTATAGGTATGGCAGATATAACTATTAAACCAATATCCATAATTGGTTTCTATCGTATCGGAACGCTAAATCGCTTGGCGGCACGTCCTTTCCGGCAGGGTAGTAACTAGGCGCGGCCGAAGCCTCTCGAATTAACCCTGCCGGGGTCGAACCCGGGACCTCCCACGTTAAGACAACAGCGCTCAACACTGCGCCAGGGAGGTCGTTAAAACTCTATCGCCTCCATACTAATATGATTAATGCTAATGTGTATCTATCTATTTATACTGTCTATCTGCCTATCTGTCTACTGTGCTTTCACGGCCCATCTTTTCAACTGATTTTGGTACCTACAGAGGTAAGCTGTATTCCAAGGAAATACATAGTACATAGGCTACTGTTTACCTTGAAAAATGAAGGAGCTCCCGCGGAAATCAAAAACCTTAATCCACGCGGGCGAAGTCGAGAACATCATCTAGTAAAGACATAAAACGCATGTACCTCTACTCCGAATAGAGGTACGTACCTGAGAATCGAAGAGGAAGCCGAGGATGTCTTAGGACTAAGCTATTACGACATACCTACGCGGCTCTAGTGGATGATAAATCAATATATCCATTAGTATTTTGTTTGTTAGGATTAAGGGCTTATCTTCGCCGGAATTTGTTTTAAGCCGATTAATTTGGAGCGCGCCCGCCGAGTGGAGAAATATCACGCCCGAGAGGATCGAACCGAATCTGTAGGCCGATCTTAACAAATGGCTTTATTGGGTGTCTTGACTTATTGTCCGTTGCCTTACTGCACATTGTTTTGTTGGTCGATAGGCTTTTGACTTGATTAATTATGATAGTGTTTTGTGCGAAAGCTTATATTGACTTAAGAGATTTGCAATTCGGATCCATCATTTACTGTATTAATAGTACCTAGTATGCCCGTCCAACTACATGATTATTTTACAAACTGTTGTGCAATGAACAAAATATTGGTTACTATAGTATGTAAGTATCATCATCATCAGCATCATCTAGTATTTTATAAACAAAACAAAATAGTGGTACTAAGAGTCAAATCATGATGTAGCTTATGATACACCTGTATGTCATATATGAAACTAACAAATTGAGGATTGAAAAAAATGGTTTGCCGTAGCATATTTTAAAGAGCTTAGTAGGTTTGTTCAAAGTTCTTGTCTGCCTACATAGGCAGCTCCTCGCTAGATTTGAATTTATATTTTTTAAGTATTTATATATCACTAATTTTAAAATGGAATTATCAAAGAATAATTTAAAATATAAGTTAGAATCGTATTTTTTAGCAAATTGTAGCTGTGAATTGTAGGTAGTTTAGTTTTAGTTTTCTTCATGTATTTTTAGTAATTTAAATAGTTTTAAATTCTGATATGTTGACGGAAGAGCACGCAATTTAAACCTACGTGGTTTTTCGCAGTGCTACCCACCAAAGCTGTATCGATTTTCGCTATTCTGATACTAAAAATAAAAAAAGTAGGTATAGTTTTTTAAAAGAAGACAGACAGACAAACAGACACACTTTCATTTATAATATTATATAGTATGGATCAATACAAATTAAATACTTAAAAAACTCTTCTTTGATGAAGCACATTAGAGAAGTGAAGGGAATATTAGGTTAGGACACTGTTTTTTATTAAGTGGTTACAAAATTTAGTTATTCTGTTCACCGCAGTACCTAACAGCTGTTTCATATCACAAGGCTTGAACACTTGATTAATTACGATGAAACACAATGCGCTAAGGCATTATAAAATGAAATTCACCGTGACTTTCTATTTTTCGACATAGACTCAGTTACATTTAGTTAATTCGTTGTTCACGCTTTGAAAATTCGACTTTATTAATTTTGTTTTAAAATCATCCCTCACTTTACCCTATATTTGGCACGATATCTATATTCGGGACGAACCATTATAGTCATTTAAAATAAGTAGGTTTTCATATTTGTATTAGCATAGGTAATAGTTTTTGTTTGAGTTCTATAATTATATTATTCAAAACAATAACATAGTTCAATTAATACGATGCCAATACAATGCTACAGGGAAAAGTATTTTATTGACAAAGTTGTTGATTTCCTAGTGAACTAACAATCCAACTGAACTGAACAGAGAACAGAGAGCGTAACGGATGAGCGGATACTAAAAGTAAAATACTCTAAAAATGCATTGCAAACTTCGCTACGATTATTTCGATGTTCCCGTCAAAATTTAAAAATCATAAAAACGTTTCAATTTTCAATTCAAAGATGAGAAGCTTTTGATATTTTGTGCTATTTGACATTTTTAACAACATCATTGATTTTGAATTTAATCCAGACTCCAGTTGAAGAGAACCAGACAGTTCAACCACAAGATGCGCAAGCGTGACGGGCGTAACTCTACGAGCGTAAACCTTCTCTTCGAAAGGACGAAAGGTCACTCAGAGAATGCGTAAAATTTTGAGAGAGTGGAGAAAGACCATGTTTTGAACTTCGGAATCCACCACTACAGCCCATTAACGTCCCACTGCTGAGCACAGGCCTCCACTCTCATAGGAGAGAGGGAATTAGAGCTTAGACCCACCACGCTGCTTTAATGCGTGTTGGCGCCTGGCGGGCCTAGACTATTATTATGTTAGTGATAATAACCGGGACCGACGGCTTAACGTGCTCTCCGAGGCACGGGGGTAAAACACCGACAACTTCCTAACTCCGGGCTAGTACTGAGAAGTTCTAGTCGGAAAAACCCAATACTTAATTATGGATTATAATATAACTTCGGAAAATTAAATTGTATTTACTCAAAATAGTACTGTGTGTACTTTAAAGTATAGTTACCTATATAATGGCGGTCGGCCCTATATTTTACAGATAAAAATACGTCTACCTAAGCTGAGCGCACAAGTTAAATTCAGTAAATCATCACCCACTACTCACCAAAATTACTAATTGATTGCTTCAAGATAACTTTACTCAGCACTTGACTCTATAACGAATAGGTAAGTAGTTTCCAACCCCCATCGTAAAATAATATTTGTGTTAGCTGCTAATGGCCGTTTAAACAAAGTGCCTGCGTTATAGATATTTTTTCCTAACTCCTGACTCATCATTAGCTAAGTGAGGTTAACATCAGTCACGCCCTCCCAACCCCTAGCATTTCCTTCGGAGATGGATTAATATTGCGAAAACACTTCAGATTTATTCGATACTCTCCATTTCCTTCAACAGAATGTGTTACGCATATTAGGTGTAGGTACATTGGTCTTCCGTGTGCTGCGCTGACAAGAGTCTATTCATTATACCGCCGTGAATTGAAAGGAGGTATTACCAAATAATAGGTAATGTATTACCAGAAAGATCCTCGTCGTTGGCCTTAACGTCTTGATATGAAGATTCACGCACTGTCTAAGTGACACTTTTTCCTATGGCTAAACAAGCCGATATGCAAGCGACACAATTAATGGGGCAGCTGAACCTGCACCAGGAAGACATGACCACACAAATACAAACTTTTTTCAACTCTGGTTCCCTAGAATAGCGCCACAGTTAGAGAAAATAATCTTACTTTTTTGCTTCAATGGACACAGTATCCGTGACGTCATTCAACGCTATGCATAATATAGCGCTCGTTATGTGACGGCTCAGCCAGGGCTCAGCTAGAGCTTCATGGATGCTGAAATTGAAATGTACATGTTTTTACATATCAATTTATCCGCGACAATATTGGTTAAAGTCTGGTTGTATGCTCAAGGTTAAAGCATGAGTGGCCACAATAGCCAGAAAGATGCGGGTTTGAAAGCAGTGGACCGTGCTGTTCCAGCAGAAATAAATAAAAATATGTCACCTTTCACATATTTTAAAGAAAACATATATACTTACCTAATATTATAATTGGCTTAAATCTTATTGTTTCAGGTACATTTTCCTACTCGTTGCAAGCAGATGAAAGTTATTCGTAAAAGTACATACTCGTATAAGGACGTTTTAATGTAAGTACATAATATAAAGCTATATATTTGAGTAGGTACATTACATAAAATTAACGTGACGTTATTTGTATGAAAACTTAAAAAACAAGAAGAAAATCTATAGCTTCGTACTTTAAGAGAGAAGAACGCCTGCTGACCTCAAAGCTTTGGCGTAAATCCGCACACCCAGTTATTCTCCGCAATGTAGTCGGCTAGGATACAGATGGCTTTTTAGGGCGGAGGCTTAGGTCTCTCAAATGTTTCTACATACCTACATACTAATAAATCGTGTATTTCTCAAGATAGGTACAGATGTTGTTCTATGCTTTCTTAAGGCTTGTTTTTATTGAGTTTTTTTGAAGTGAAACTTCTTTAGAATCGTTGTAATTTGAAAATTCGATGAAACGAAGAAGCGACACCAAAATGAGACAAACTTATTCATAACAGGATTTAGCCTGCGAGAGAATGAGATAGAATACAAGTTATATATTTTATCTCATTCTCTCGTAGTCTACTTTTCTGAAGTTTCACTTCTGCCGTCTGTGAATTGCTTTTTTTATTCCGGAAGTTTTCTTAATTTGCTTCAGTTACTCTGAAAAAGTAAATAACTAAAGAGTTACCTATTTATTTTCTACTTGTATAATAAAACATTCCTATCAAGAATAGAATATATTATAAAGGGTAGAAGGAAAGCGGTTCCATTTCACGAAATCAATAATACCCACCACCACTACTACAGCCCATTAACGTCCCACTGCTGGGCACAGGCCTCCACCTAGGAGAGAGGAATAATTAGAGCTTAGACCCACCACGCTGCTCCAATGCGGGTTGGCGGGCTAGCAACAATACAATAATACAAAACCATACAATACAAGTACCTGTACGTAGGTACTGTAAAGGCAATGAATAAAAAATATGTTTAAAATGAAAATTGCAGCAGTTGTTAGGAAACTTTAATAGCGGTCGCGACTCGCGAGTCGAACATTGTTATGAGATTTAGTTCGCGGTTTAACCAGCGCAGAATTTAACTTATTTAGAAGCGCCCGAGTTGAATAAGGCGGTGTGCTTATACCTATTATGTTTATTGGTATTATTAGTAAGTGTACCACTTATGAAATCAATGATGTTTCCTTTTAATTTTAGTTCCATCACTTATCTCTATGATAGTAAAAAATATTAAAAAATTATAATAAGTAAATATATTAAAATTATACTGAATAATACGACTAGTTATTTTCAATTCTGTAACCTCTAGGTATATACTATTATACAAATATTATAATATATTAAACTATTATAAATCTAAATTAACTAAATAATACATAGGTACTTACACTAAAACCTAAATTAAAACATACAGCATAATGCACAGTTACATCACCATCAAAATAAACAATTACACAAAAAAGACTTTTAGTACTTAATCAACCAAACCAAATACCATCGCTGGTTGCCCCTGGGCAAAACTTGATTTAATTTGACTTAAGTACTTACTTTGAGTATAGGTTTTTTTAATTCCACTACAAGTAACTAGCACTTGACTGCGATCTCACCTGGTGGTAAGTGATGATGCAGTCTAAGATGGTAGCGGGCTAACCAAAGGGCTAACCTTTAAGGGGTATGGCAATTATATTAAACCCATACCCCTAGTCGCTTTCTACACGGCATCGTACCGGAACGCTAAATCGCTTGGCGGTACATCTTTGCCGGTAGGGTGGTAACTTGCCACGGCCGAAGCCTCCCACCACTTAGTACTATTACCTATTCTGTGCCACCACCCAATTTGAGCTGAATTATAAATTCCCAAATTGTCCCTGCCGGGAATCGAACCACGCTAACACTGCACCATCCCTGGTCGTACAAATACGTACCTACTTTTAGTATTTAAAACGTATAGTACTATTTTATATTCTGTGGTATAGGAAAGATAAATAATTGGATTTTTATCTTAAAAGAATTGTGTTCAAGGATAATCGTGATAGGAGATCGAAAACAGGCTATTTTTATCCGTCGCCTCGAGGTTCGGGTTCACGCCCGACCGAGACGTTCACGACTGACACGCCCGGCACTTGTTTGTTTTTATGAGAGGAAATGTGTAGAAAAACCCCACATTTTGGAAACGATTTTTTCCTGTCACCTTGCGACCTTGCCTTGTAAAAGTAAAGACAAAAAAAAGAGGAAAGGAGGGCTTAACCTGGAGTGGATAAAAAAAAATGACGCGAGGACAGAGAGATACACTGACAATGTGTGATGATATCAATCATTTTCGATTGGATTACACTCATGGCCCTGGGCCATATTATTGCCAGCGCATAAAGCAATACTTAAGCAATAAATTACTGAAAATGATAGTTTGATGTCACGTACCCAAAATAAGGATTATAATAATTCTAAAACACGAAAGTCAACAATAATGAAACAATATGGCTTTAACATCAGGCATTATGCGTTGGCAGTATGGCCCCAGTGTTACGTCAGCGAGAACGATACAACGCGACAGGACAATATCAAACAGTAGCTGACACTTCATTTATACATAAGTTCATCATTTTCTATGAAGTCGTATCGCGTTGCGTTGCATCGCATCGCTTTCGTCGCAACGGGTAAAACGCACAGTTGCTGCAAGAAAAATGGTGACCTATCATTTCATAAAAAACAAATGACAAATTTTCATTTCACAACCAACGTTTAGCAAAATTATGAATCAAAAATTCATCTTTATACAAACAACTGGTTCCATATGATTTTTTTGACAAATTTTTGGCAGACACATTTTGATTTCACAAAACATTATTTGTGAAACAAATCATTTATTATTCACATTAATTATTATTAAAAAACGCATATTCATAAAAACGTTTGAACGTTTTTTGTGAAATTATCATTTGTTAAACGTTTTTTGTGAACCAAGAAAAATAACAATTACGACTGTACCGAGTTTCTCGAGTGTATGATACAAAACTATTTAAAGAGGGTATAATTTTCCAACTAGCCGGATCAACTAGCCGGATACCCCGGCGATTAGACCCCATCAGTGATCGGATTTCTTAGTTCCGAATTGTATAATGATTTTTATTTATTTTCACGGCGATATCCATCAATAAAGTAAATAAATAATAGTACAAGTTTTGTAACTTTTAGCTTGCCATATACAGGTCTTCAAGACTAGACCGTGTCCTGTGGACTGTGGAGAATCATGCAAGAGACCTTCGTTCAGCAGTGAACGTCTGTCAGTTGAGACGACGCGACGACAGCAGATCTTCTATGTATATTTGTAAATCTTGATAGACAAAACAATCTAAATTAATTATTGCTCATACGACAGCTCAAGTGTAATGGATTAAACGGAAGAAGCAGGTCGTACACCGGATGGATACACAAGATCAAAGACACTACAAATCTCTACCATACATGGTACATGCAACATGTATGCGTTAGATGTTCAGTGATCACCATTTGACTAATAAATCTAGATACATAGTAGGTACTTTTCAAAATTCAAAATTCAAATTCAAAATTCAAAATGTTTTTTATTCAAATAAGCTTTTACAAGCGCTTTTGAATCGTTATAATATGAATCTACCGCTGGTTCGGAATGCCATTCCTACCGAGAAGAGCCAGCAAGAAACTCGGTGGTTGCTCTTTTCCATCAAAACTTACAATCATCATAATGATACAAGTAACTGCAGTCCCACGCATAGCTGGAGCGAATCTTACGCTTACTTATTTATATTATTATTGTTTACTTATTTTATAATTACCAACTAACGTTTGCTGTTATTGCAAAAACGTGCACACTCACTAAAATAGTAAACCAAAACTCAAAAAGGAATTTTATGGAATGGATTTTTTGAAGTACCTAAGCATTATATGCATTATGATGGTGCACTGCTTAAGAATATAACAATTCGTTTGGAAGTTACTTGTTTTAATTTAAGCATGCCGTCCTTGAAAGGTAAGCACGTGTTAACAATAAAGCTGATTTATCATCTCTTCCGGGTTAGCACAAACCACACATGCTAGTCGTGTGACAGACGCATAGGGCGGTTTGTGGTCAGCTTGAATTAATATGACGGAAGTGCGATATTAAAGCACTGTCCCAGCTATGAGGGTCATAGAGTAAGCCTTAGTTAATATTCATAGAGCTTTCAAAATTAGATTCTAAAGCTTCCATTGCTCAGATTATGTCTTTGAATAATTGTATGGTGATTTTCAAGCCCATAATTTTAACGACAAGCTAACAAGGGGACACCATTAAATATATTCTCGTTAAAGAGGTCGAATGCACGATTTACTTGTGTGATAGTCACTATACCATAATCATAACCTAATTTTGTTATTTTTGATTTCATTGATGTTATGAATTATTGTTATTGTTGGTTAAAAAGTGGTGTTAAAGGCTGAATACCGAATGTTTCTAAGCGAGTGGGTATCCTATATTGACCTTTCGTTTAGGTACTTGATAAGTACACTGGATGCTCCCAAGAATAATTTAAAATAAATATTGTTAAAGTTTACTGCAATCGATAGGACAATTGGGGACTGTAATAAACCAATTTTGAGATCGTTAAGAAGTCGAGTCACATTCAGCAAATTCACAATTTCATCCTCATCAATAATTCAGCCATATTTACTGGATGCCTCGCGCCTTCCGATTGTAGTGACGTAACTCAGCTTTTGGCCTCCTCCTGCACTGCACGATTTTTATTCTGGAGCGCTTTGACCCGGCACTCTATCACTTTTTTGTTTCATGAATTTAGCTGCCTCCGAACTTGGCACTGGTACAATTGCGCTACAGTAAAGCGAAACGTGAATTGAAAATATATCGGTCATCAGGAAGGCTTGAAAAGAAAATAGTTTGTCCTAAGTTTCTTCAATAGAAATGAGTCTGGGTAGGTACTAAGTATAGTATTTTTTACCACGAAAGCCATTACTAGCGCAATCGAATCTCTGAGAAAAAACTGCTATGTGTTAGCTTCTATAAAAGATTGCAAATAAAATTTATTCGAAGTATAATCATTGGATTTGAATATGTTTTTCTATGATAAACGGATATCTGCTTTAGATTTATACTGGATAAATAAAATTACGATTGCCCCTTTTCGGATAAATAAGTAATAATTAAAATTGTACAAACAAAACAATAATGCCCCACTGTGTATAAAAAGTTACTCACCTATAAAAAGGTACATATCATCGCCGTTTTGCTGGGATATCAAGTAATCTAAAGATATTTCAGTATAAAAACCACTCTTTCCTATCTCCCGTACTAAATAACAAAGAGAACGAAAAAACTGAGACCTCAGAGGCGGAGCGCTTCATTTCATTTAAATAGTGATGCTTTATTTTACACACGGACGAGCAACCTGAAAAAGTTCAATTGATACAGTTAATTTACTAAGTTATTTGTTCCGATTTACGTGGTTTAAAAGAATCTATCATAGTTTAGATTCGACTCAAACAACTTCGAACAAAATAACTGTAGAGGAAGATTAATAAGTGGTATTTGGAAATACCTACTTGCTGGAAATCTGTCCGTGTTTCGAATTGAAACATCGATTATTATTGTGGTAACTAAAGCTGATCCGCTTACAAATTGATAAAAATATTGGTAAACCAGAAATGCGGAAAAAATTAAATGCGGATTTTACTACACTGATACAAAGCCGCAACGATTGTTTTCCTGATTTGGGTACACGTCGCGTTGTAGTGATTCTCTCTGAATTTAAAAATACGCTCAATCATGATTCATGATTGATTTATGATTTTTTTCTCTGTGTGATTATGATAACTGAATAATATTTTATCTATTACGAGTATTTTATTGCGTTTTATTTTTTCCAGTCACCTAAATACAACAATATACGAAAATGACAAAAAAATGTTCGTTCGCTCGTTCAATGGACTGTATGTAAGTTTTGAAATACTTTGTATACAGTCCATTGAACGAGTGTTTCGTGAATTTGGCGCAAACACACCGTTGTAATAAAATAATAACCGAGGCGTAGCTTCTTTTTTTGGTAACAGCTTAAACTAAGCCTTACTTAATTAAGCATAACACGGTACGGCAACAGCGCTTTCAGTTTATGAGTCTCCTCAAGTGTTTTTTCAATAAACCTTCCAATTTAAATCTATGTAAAGCTGAGTTTTTTAACAACAAGACACGGCTCCAGTCAAGTCCATTGCTAAGCGTTGACCCTTTTGATAAATAACGTAGCATACTTTATCTAAGATCTTCACTCAGGGTCGCGTTGCTGTTGTCGTGTTTTCTCTCCAAACCAAGTAACCTTGTGCGTTTGTTAGTAAGATATTATGGATCGTACGCGAATTTGAATTCGAAGATTTGGTACATTAGTGAAATTCAAGGCGATTCTTCCTGATTCTTCCTTAAAGTATCTATATATATCTAATACGGTAGCTTTCTAATACGGTGTAGGTTTACAAGACGCAAACACAATATTGTACATCGAATGATGCTTGAAAGTAAACATAAAAGCCTTCATTAAACCCTTTCCATTTAAGCCTTTTGTTGCGTGTGAGCCAGAAATGAAAAGCGAGTTAACAAACGCTCCGAGCCGGGATTAGTCAGTACAAACCGATCTGCATGTCACGCTGCGTGATCATTTCATGACATAGGTATATGGAACTGGCATGAACGTGGTTGCAGCTTTCTTGTTTGGTTACTCATATTGACTTTATTGAAAAGTAGATGGTGCCTGAGGCTTCTTCCACGTGGATTAAGATTTTTGCAAAACTCGATCGGAACTCTTTAATAAATAAAAATCAGTGTCACTTTCCAAGTCTTTAACTATATATCCAGGTTGCAAAAAATTACGTCGATCTCTGCTGCAGCGTGATTGAAGGACAAACTAACAAAAACACCTTCGCACAATGATGATGATGATAATGATCTGGCTTTTGACCGCAACTTCGTCAGCATAAATCCTATCTTATGTTATTAATATAAATACGATTGTATCCTGAGTAAGGACATAGGTTACTTTTATCCCGAAAAGTTAACAAGTCCCAGCGAGAATTAATAAAAATTAGGTAAATCGCGCGGATAAAGTGACCCCGAAAAAATGGAACTTACTTACTATATATATTTCACTCTCAGGCTCTAAATCTATATCGACTCATAAATAAGAACAACTTACAGACATATAAGATTAAAACAAATTTAGAAAATTAAAAGAAGCTGTATGGATTTGGATTAAATTTGCCTTTATCCCTGCACGTGGCGCCTTCTGTCTAGAATATAAAGTTAGCAATATTTTCGAAAATCCATTAATCCCTTGCGTTCGATGGCCTAACATAGGGGAGCAAAAATAAAAATGCTACACCCGATTTTTTGAGGCAACGTTATAAATCCCTTTCCTCTTGAAAATGTTTTATATCCTACTATGTTATTCGCCCACAGAGAACGGTTTTATTTCATACTGCCCGTATAACTTATTTCTGCCTACTGCTGCATTGCACGCTTTTCATTCCACATGGTTTGACACTGAACTCTATCACTTTTTTGTTTCATGAATTTAGCTGCTCCCAAATTTTGCATCCGTAAAATTGGTTTGCAGTAAAGTGAAACATAAATTGTATTGTTCAAAAATGACTAGGCTTTCTCTAGGAAAAGTGAGTATTCTGTGCTCTAGGCAAACTCACTACATCGCTGCCTGAGCACTTTATGTGAAACCGGTAGGCATGCTAAAAATTAGAAAATTGTTATAGTTATGTATGTAATTTTTACATCGATCAATTAAATATAAATTTACTAGCTGATGGCCACGACTTCGTCCGTGTGGAATAAGAATTTTCCGGGATAAAAAGTAGCCTATGTCCTTCCCCGGGATACAAACTATCCCCATACCAAATTTCATTAAAATCAGTTAAACAAAATGATAATGTGCCGTGAAAGCGTAGCAGACAGACAGACAGACACATTTTCGCATTCATAATTTGAGTAGGTACGGATTCAAAATTGGTATATTGTACACTTTTTGAACGTCAATAAAATATAAGACGGGATGATTAGCTACGGTATCTTGAAACGGGATAATTAACTATACGGTATATTGAAACTAAAGCAACGAGGGATCCAAATGCGGCCTGGTTTAAGAAGAGCAAACTCAGCCGGGTTCAACCATTATCAATAAGTATCAGTTTCATCTACATTTCTAAATGGATATAAATGAGAATATTGAGATTATATTATGCTTCGCGTTATGAAATCTTCGGATCTCGTCTTGCCGTTAGAGAAAATGTTTTAATGTTTAATAAATCTGAAAAGTCTTCATTGAGATTCAGTCAGATCCCATTTGAATTATGAAATTGAAGCAAACTCTATTACACTTAGGTACGACTTTCCGACTGTTACCTTTATTGTTTAGTGTATAAGTATCCATACACTAATATTATACCCAAATGCGAAAGTGTGTGTCCGTCTGACTGTCTGCCTGTCTGCGATGCTTTCACGGCCCATCTTTTCAACTAATTTTGAGGAAATTTGGTATAGGTATAGGGACATAGGCTACTTTTTATCCCGGAAAATTAAGGAGTTTCCGCGGGAATGAAAAAAGCTTAATTCACGCGGACGGAGGCGCGGGCATCATCTAGTTAAGTATACTTATTTAAATTACGCTTAAAAATTGAGACCCGGTTATTCCCTTCTCTAAGCCGACAGTTAGTAAGGGCCTATAGGTATGAAATCAAAATAAGCTACTCCTTCAAAAGAAAACTTATTACCTAAGTAATATAACTCCAGCTAAATGTAAAACAGGGAATCATCAGTAATCGAATTATGGTGAACTAGCTGATGCCCGCGACTTCGTCCGCGTGGTTTAAGTTTTTTGTTATTCCCGCGGGAGCTCCTTAATTTTGAGGGATAAAAAGTAGCATATGTCACTCTCCGGTCCTCAACTATACCCATGCCAAAAATCACGTCGATCCGTTGCTCCGTTGCGGCGTGATTGAAGGACAACCCAACAAACCAACAAACAAACACTTTCGCATTTATAATATTAGTATGATTAAACCACAACACAAATGGCCCAAACGATAACCGCAGAAGTCGCCATGCACTAATAAATCCAGGAGTAGCATGACAAACAATGTATTCTGACCTAAAATACGAAATCCCATATTAACGTGCACAATTTTGGAAATACTCGATAACTAATTACAATTGGGATTCCAGAGTTGCATATTAATCTTTCGTTGATCGCTTTTGGTAGGTATATTTCTTGGGAATTCCATCCTCATATTATTATTTTACCCAGAACTGCAAATTGGGTAAATTTGGTAGAGTAGCATTTTAGAAAAGGTTCTCTTATGTAACTGAAAGCTATTTTAATTATTCCAAAATACATCTTTAGGTTTTAAATAATGGTTTTCTACCTATAAAGTATCGTTATATTTAACTGTACGTTGATAACTTAGTCAAAGGCTGTAGCTGGAAACTGACCTACAAATCATGTCATGCCCGCTAACAAACAAGCTTACTTGACTTTACTTTGTTCCTGCATAAGCCCCTGCGGTTTAACATCGCACAATCTAAAGGCTAAGCCAAAGTCAGCGTCGGATCACCGCAACTCATCACAAGCGATGCTCATTAATGGTAGGGAAGTACGCTACAGAACTGAAGAAGCTACCGCAGCGCAACATTAATCCCTCACACAATAGAATGTCACAATATACTAGGTAGTTTTAAATCCAAACACTGGTTACGCACTCAATTATTATTTACTAGCTGATGCCCGCGAATTCAGCCGCGTGGCTTTAGGTTTTTTGGTTCCCGCGAAAACTCTATGCTTTTTCCAGGATCAAAAGTATCCTATGTGTTATTTCAGACTATAATCTATCTCTGTGCCTTTCATCCAGATCCGTTCAGCCGTTCTGGCGTGATTGAGTAACAAGCATCCATCCATACATCCATCCATCCATCCAAACTTTCTTATAGATTGCTTATTTTATAATACAAACACAGTGGCCATTTTGACATAACGCACCGATCCCCCGCCAAGCGTCTCCAATCTGTGCTCCAATCACCCTGTCACTGTCGAGAGTGCTGTAGAGGTAGTCAGACCATAGATAGATCTGACAATGTCAGTCTAACAGTTGGTAATTGGATAGGAAATAGCATGCTTAATTAGAACTGTGGATTAGAAGAGCTGATGAAAGCCGCGATATCAAAGACCTTTCGCAGAATCGCTAAGCTGATCTAGCTCAAAAAATTCGCAAATCCTTTTGTATCAAATTAAAGAGGATATAGCAGAAAGGAAAATATCTGACGTTTGTGATTTCTTTCTTAAATTTCTATTTTAAAATATTTGCTTTTATAGCTTACTATTTCTCGATATGAATAAACAAATTTTCTTCTGTTCGTCTGTCACTTTATACGGGCTTACCTTTGAAATGACTGAATCAATTTGGTGCCAAGAAGTTGCCTAGAGCACTCTAGGCAATTTCTGAGAAAGAAAAGGGTCCCTACGGAATTTAACAAAAATTGTAACTCACTCACGCCAGAACGGCTGAACGGATCTGGCTGAAATTTGGCACAGAGATAGATTATAGTCTGGAAAAACATATAGGCTTTTTATTCCGGAAAATTAAAGAGTTCCCGCGGGAACCAAAAACCTCAATCCACTCGGACGAAGTCGCGGGCATCAGCTAGTAGTACATAAAGAAGGCAAGCGTAGGTATATAGAACGATAAGACAGAGATACGAAAACCAAGTGCGGCATATATTTGCGTACTTGATTTTCTCCCTTTAAGTGAAAGTCATTTGAATAAAGCAAACTTATTGAATACAGTATGCAAATGAGAGAGAACCGATAAATACAGATTTAAATAAGCTCTGCAGCATCCACTGCCGAGATGAGGCGAGTGGAATTTATTCATGAGGTTCACTAAATGGTTTTATCGCTGATTCGTAAATGTATCTTGTTAAGTTTGCTTATAATATTATGTATTTGGATTATTCCAAAGAATAAGAATAATTATTCTAGTAAGTCTATTACTGAATTTATTGCTTACTAGCAGATGCCCGCGAATTCGTCCGCGTGAAATAAGTTTTTTAAATTCCCACGGGCAAATAATGTGGCTTTCTATTGGTACCAGGATTTTCAAACTCGGTTCAGTAGATCCAGAGATTACCCCCTGCAACCTCATAAACTCACAAACTTTACCTCTTTATAATATTAGTACCTATAGATGTTGAAAATATTGTGGAATCTATTTATCTGAAACCCAAGTTAATACGCACGACGTTATTTTAGTAAGTGGTTGGTTGATGGTTAGACTTCGACTTGTTCGGTGTTAAATTGTTCGAATGTCTATGGTAGCTCTTGCGGCCGAGTTGTAACTAAACTAGAATTATAATTTAATTTATTTGCCATAAACACGTTACATTACATTGCTCTTAAATACATCTTTGAGTCTGGTAGCTTACAATTTCACATTGTAGAGACGAAAGAGAATTATGTAAGTACTTCACAATATAATATAGAAGTTACGATAGAAATTGTAGTAGATTAGGCAGAGCAAGTTAAGTGTTCAAGTTATAATGCGCTCATCTCCATTAGCGGTTCTTTTGAAGAGGTAATAGAGCGAGCAACTAGTAGTTGCATGCAGCGGCGTTGTGTACGAGGCTTGCATTACTTATGCAGGCCGTACTAAAACACGCTTTCGCTGAGGTAAACATTGAAGCAACTATTCTTAATTATACGAGAGTCGAGGCGCTCGAGAAAAGTCATTCTATACCGGCGGATGAAACCATGGCTTATTATCCCCTTATTAGTAATCTGAACGCCATATTGTGTAATATTTATAATATATAATAGCAGGGGTTATAATGATTAGAGAACACCAAAACAAGAAAAAACAGAAATTTATCGCAGGCATATCGTCCCGTAGATTTATTTTCTAGTATCGTCCGTAAACCCAGTTTAGTTTTAATTTTGGACGGTACCTAATTTGTTTGTGTACCTATATCTTAAAGATGGTTCTTTGTGATACAGCGATAAAGTTAGGTACCCTCAGTCACTCAGCCAGTGAAAAAGAGAGACGAAGGAAGGTAAGCTAAGGCTGTGGCCAAGGCAATAAACTTATTAAGACAGTAACTGAAACGAAAACCAAGCAGGATATTGATAGCTTCTCTAAGGTATAATTCAATACAGATTTCATCCGGTCTCCATGTTCTAAGGTAGTGAGCAGGTGAAGCAAGCTCTCGTTCAGAGATACTTACTTTACAAAAATTGACTTTGCATAAGTTTATATTGTTATTAAATAATATTTATTACAAATTCATTCATACATTGTGACACGTAGTAGTAGTGAAAGTCACCAAGCTTCTACTATTTTTAATCCATATAAGTAAATAACCTAATAAATCATTTTCGCTGGTCGGAAAAGTCTGCTTCGTCAAACATGAAATTGTGTCTACCTAGTACCTTATAAATCATTTCAGCTTTCTAGAAACCGTATTGCGGCTGTAGGTAAAGCCTTCAATATCCTCCAGTTTAATGGCTAGAGACTTTTATAACCCAGTTTTATAGCCCAATTGCTTACATTACTACTACAAAGTATATATAGCTTAAATAAAAATATAATAGGTGTTCTATTTCCTCCTCGTAGATTCATTAATTATCTGCCATGATACGCTCTTTTAAATCAGCCCATTTTTCTACTTTGCGCTATTTTCTGAGGAGAAAAATGTTACGAACAATCTGTTTTTTATTTGCTACACCTAAAATACAAGTAAGTTGTATTTTGCTGGTGTATAAAAAGCTTAAAATGAATTAAAACATATATATCGGGCTAGTGTGTGCACTAACCTAATAACAGGAGAAAGTTGTATTTATTTATGAATAGTTTTACTAACGAGACTTATTAAGCTAACCTATTATACTTTTCTCAAAGTCACCGCTGCGATGTCACTTTAAGCTGACAATTTAAATCCTTCTAAACATCCCCTAAACTATACTCAGAAGATAAGACTTAAGACTTAAAGTACACAAGAAAGCTTTTCACAGAAACAAAGCCACCTTTGGACGGCGAACTTCGCGGAATGATGCAAGATATCTTGTAACAAAAGACAATACAGACTTCGGGGATAAATGGGAACTTAAACTCTCACGTTTTGTCAATATCTACGTTTTGAAAAAGCGATTTATGTACTTTATTTATTTTTTCAGGTATTTTTTTCTTTAGTATATATTCTACTCTAGAATATGTAAACAAAAAATCTTAAGCTGCACATCGCACTTCAGCCGAGGCGTCTTTTTTATACGACTGCCTGAAAAAAGGAGTATATTGTTTTCAGGGTTCATGTATGTATGTATGTATGTATGTACGTGAGTTTGTATATTCCACCATTACTTCTATACGCCTGAACGAATTTTGATGAATGAGGTATCGTTAGAATCCTTAGCTTATTCCGGGTGACATAGGCTAGTAAAATTAAAAAAAATATTGATAGAGTGACCATGGTCCCGCACCAAAGACTAAAGTTGATTTTTTTTTTCAAAATGAGATTAAATATATTGTCATCATCAAGAATATGATGAGTAGATTCCAAAAATATATTAGACTATTATTATAGTTATATATTATACTTTAGATTTTAGAACAACGCGCCCGCACCGTGCTTCTTTTGAATATTCTCCTGGCTTTCTATAATATCTAAACTCATAATAGATAAAGTACTAAATCTTAGCTGCTTTGGAAAATTAGTAAAAATATTGTGCAATTCTAATGTATTCGTAACTAAGTAGATAGTTTAGAAACTTCAGCAAAACTTTGTAACTACAGAGTGGAATCTCACCTTGCTAGTTTGAAATTAGCAACAGCCAGGTATAACAATGTTGAAACTAGAAAGTAACTAAGTAGGTACATAAGTTACTAACTTTATCTGATGTTTACTGATAATATTATCTTAGACTTGTGTATTTGCCATACAAAATTATTCAACCCAGGCATATTTCAATCGTATCTTAGCATAAAAAAAATATTAAGTATATGTATGAGATTAAATCTCAAGTTCTTCCTATATACATTTACTTTTCATAAAACTGCAGATATCTGCACACTACTGCAATGTATTCAGTATCTAATTAATCATTATACTATTACCTACATACTATAATCCACACTTAATATTATAAATGCGAAAGTGTGTCCGTCTGTCTGTCTGCTACGCTTTCACGGTCCACCTATTCAACCTATTTTGATGAAATTTGGTACAGAGATAGGTGGTATCCCGAAGTAGGACATAAGCCTTTTACTACGGAAAATTAAGGAGTTCCCGTGGGAATAAAAAAAAATTACGCGGAAGAAGTCGCGGGTATCTTCTAGTAGGTAGATGCTTAATAGTGCTCAAAACCACATTAACGAACAAAAAAAATATGGTCTCATTCTAAAACATCACCAGCTGCATAATATGAGATCGATGAAGAACATTGCGAGATACGAGATTATTATGACGGTTGAAAATTTTCCGAGGGATCAACGACGTCATCGTTTTATGTGAAATCTCCGAGCGATTTTCCATTAAAAGGGACGCGAGGCTCGTTTAGCCACATAGTTTCTGCCTTCAAACGATCCCATCTTGCTGCGGGTGATGGGAATTTCATTTTAATTTCAGCTGTTCAGCGCTGACGGCTATGGAATCATTAAAAACCCTTTTACGGATTCGGGATGATATTTCTGTTTTATCTGTTATATTTTATGACTCTTTTATGTTCCGATAGACTGGCGCTTTACTGTGTATCTCACCGGAAAGAACGTTGTTGTTGTATTATTTGATGGGATTTGCTTTGTCCCATTCGATTTACTTTTCGTCTAGGTATTTCCTTTCCCCATTTAGAAAGCTGTACCAATGCCTTATTATCGCATTTGTTTCCATTTGGAATCAAAAGAATTAAGAATTTTATTTATTTATACACCTCCATGTGCTGCAATTTATTTTTAGCCTATTATTAGTACTTACTTATGATTCTAGGGTCACTTTGTGTGTTCTTTATAGGCACGTTTATGTATTTTTTTTTAAATAAACTAATTTACCAATTATGAAATTATCTGTTTTGATTTGTTTTTGGAATTTATATTATTTTCCTCCAATAAAACGCGGTGTATTATGCAAATGAACAGTTAAGTTTCCAGACACGTCCGGCGACAGGATTAGTTATAATTTACGCCGCTCGTGGGCTCAACATCTGCAATGCAGCTTCGCCCATCGCCAAGGCCCTCCGCGGTTTGAGCTCTGTGAGCTATAAAACTCGAATTACAGCAATGCGAATCTGACCCAAAAATATTTTTGTAAGCATCATTAGTTATCTTCCAATCGACCATCCTTCGCTTCGGACTTGGCGTCCTGTCTGTTGCATCCAATTAATCTTAGTCGCAAACTTACATCCTCAACACAAAAGTTCACCCACTCGAACTTTCCAATGAAAGTTCGCGACTAAGTACTCAAAATTAAACTAGGTAAAATTATCTCATTTGCAAGAAAAATTACTCCAGGTGGTTTCAATTTTAAACGGTGCATTGTCATTTCAATATTTAACTCGTTAACTTTTTAACACGCTCCAGATGTGAATCTCTGTGAATTATTGCAAGAGCGCCGCCATTTTTTGGGCTAGATAAAACCATTAAGGCTTCCCCACAACGCCGCTCGCTGGTCGGTAGGCACAATTAACACCTCGGTCTGTTCGGCTCCAAAAATGGGAATTGTGTCAGCGTTATTCCTGCCAAATCCGCACAATTTTTGTCTTGTCGCCATTCAGCCTACGGGCATCGTGCCCAAATTGTAATGCATGCAAGTTCCTTTAAGACGCAATTATTATGCTTTTGTTCATTTGTTTCCATTTGAATATGTCTATTAAGTTGTAACGAATGGAATGACGCAGTGACGAGTGTATCTAAATATTCTCGCAATAAAAACGCTGTCCATCTAAAAGTCGTATCTGAGAGAAGTTGGAGTAAGTTCCACTGAGTCGTAAACTTGGGCTAGAGAAAACATATAAACTAATGAAAGCTTGCGATGCCGTTGGCGTCCATCCAATACCTCTTTCCTTTGACGTTGCGCATTCAGTTTATCACTAACAAATATTTATTAAGAAAACTTCTTTAAGCCATATCCTCATATTAGCTTATTCAAATGATGTTCATTAATTTATATAAAGTCTGGCTATGAGTACCCACTGGATTGCATTTATAGAGTCCAAGTCTTAAAAAATCTTATAAAGGAAATTTTTTTGCGCTATACATGAAAACAAGTACTTAAATATAGGAAGTAATTTCCCAAAAATCATGTTTGCAGATGGTTTGCAGCCAACAAATCAACATAACGGTTCAATATTTTCGAAATAAAAATAATATAAAACGGACCACAGATGTAGTAACTACATGTAGTACTATACATCTGTGAAACGGACAGTTTAAAATTATCTCTTTCATTTTCTTTTGTGTAGAGCACAGGTTGCACTCGGCTATGCATCGATGGATCCTATCAGTAGATTGGAACGGGATACATTTTTCATATCATGAAAGATGTGTGGTGGAAAGGTTTCCGTTTTAACACTGAAACAGTTTTTACAGAAAAGTTGTGGGTTTATTTTGTTAGTAATAATATTTATTATTGTACATTATACACTTTTTAAAGTAGACCAAGTAGGTATTTAATTTAATGTTGTACTTACTGAAAAATATATTCATTCAGCAAAATTACTCTTCCTCCTTTCAAGGCTGTTACGCATTTAATGCCTAATTTTTCCGTTTTCATGCACCCGCGGCACCCGGAGTAGCTTTTAATAGAGATTTGTTGAGGGAGCGACTCGCTTCGATAATTAAGCTTACCTACAATTCTTAACAATTTATATACAGTTGAAAATATTTACTTCCTGCTCGGTTGTTTCACAACGAAATACTTACCTACTAAGTTTTTTAAGAAATTACTTTTTGGTAGTTTTAAAAACAATTTCCTCCCGACCGAATTTCAGCCACGGCAGCCAATCTTAACAGAGTAAACCCATCAACGTGGTTACCTACTATAGTATTAACTCTATGTATTAAATTGCTCTTAGTGTGTATCTATATCCTGTTACTGTCATAACCCCATGGGATGGAAAATCCGACACGACCGGAGTGAGATCATCCGCAGGATTTAAAGCGTAAGCGGTGTTTCGTTAGTAGTGGATGAAACTTCCTTATGGGCTAGTATCTGTGGTCTGTACTATAAACTATTACCTATTCCGTGCTAGTATTGAAAATTTCTTGCCAGAACAACACAACACTTTATTTTGGTCCGACCCGGGGATCGAACCCAGGACCTCGTCATATGCATGCAAGCATTATGAGGCAGTTGCCAGGGTTGCATCTTTTTACAGTGCGTGCATATTAGTTGGTTGTAAGACATTTTTTTTAATTTTTCTCTGATTTAAGTCTCCTAATCACTCCGAACCAGTGGTAGATTCACTTGATGATTCAAAAGCACTTGTAGTGCTTTTGAATCATCGAGTCGAGAATCGTCGTTTATTTGAATAAATAAGTTTATTTGAATAAAAAATATGGGTTTGAGTTTAATAGGTAGTCTGTCGGATGGTCGGAACTAACTGATGGAAAGCTTCAATTTCTAATAATTGTATTTTTTCCACTAATTGTCGTGATGGTTTTTATCACGACAATTAGTGGAAAAAATACAATTATTAGAAATTGAAGCTTTCCAGTGAGTTTGAGTACTTAGTTAATAATATTATAATCTTAAGACTTTCTGGGCGTGTTTTTTCCGGTATAAAATGAAGTCCGTCAGGCACAATTAACACTTCCTTCTTCCAAGTTCCTAACACAAGTATCAACGGCACCGAATTAGGTAGAAATAGAGTTTCGTTGAGAAAGGGACTGTCCTTAATAAATAATTAATTAACCGTAACCACTTCTCTCGGTAATTTGTGCAGACATAACTGATTCTCATAAAAAACGTTCGGGATACTTTTATTGTTTAAACCCTGTTCATTTTCCACACTGATATCGATAACGTTGCACAATATAATGCATGTACAATGTACGTCCTTATTATTAGGCAGCTAGTGTAATATATCTAAATGCACAGAACAAATTAAGGCTAAGCATATTACTATTTCTGTGGTCCTTTTACTACTTATCAAAACAATTATTTACAAACAATCATAAGCTCTCAGGCTATTTACATCTGTTTATTATAAAATCAACAAGCTCCAATCTTGCAAATGAATTTTAGAGGAGTTCCCCACAACCGATTAGGCTAACATTAAACAAAAAAGATACGCTCCGAATTGAGAACCTCGTCCTTTTTTAAAAGTTGGTTAAAATTTTTAAATACATTGGAAACATATAATATTATGTAAATTCGATGGCAATATTATATAATATGGTACCATGGAGGTGGTCTCATGATGGAGCTGCGGGAGCCATACATGGAGCATAGAAACGAAATTCTCAGAATAATTCCATTAGGTATTTGGGCTCGCTAAATTTCAATTGACAAGTATAATGAAGACCCCTAGATGATATCCAGGTTCTCAAAAGGGTGCCGAGAAGAGGTCATAGGAACGATACTATTCATAACTCCGTCTTGTTTGGGCTCACTGGATTTGTCTTAACAAGTTCTTGGAAAGCTTGTATCAAAATAAAGGTTTTTTTAAATATTCAATTTCTTTGAGTATTATTACACCGATTTCTTTCCAAATCAATATTTTGGAGTTGTTTGTTAAATTGACCATATTTTGACACTTAAATGATCATCCAATTCCCAAGCTTTCGTCATCAGTTAATTAGAGTTCCGTCCGCGTCGTGACTATGATCCTTAATGACATATCCTATAACTGGGTTAGGTACGTACCTAGGTATTACCTGCTATTTACGATATATTACGATGTCCCACCACCAACCACTACAGCCCATCAACGTCCCACTGCTGGGCACTGGCCTCCATTCTCATAGAAGAGAGAGAAAGGGCTGAGTTTAACCATAAATAAGTCCTTATATTTTATTGCTCTAAAAGCTTAGTAAATAATAGAATGTCTACGGAAAATAGCTATTACCCAGTACAATAAAATTAATGTTGTACCTACAATACAAATTACGAGTATGTCTATGTGATTAATATGAAAGCTGAATTTTTAATGCTTTGTTACTTACTTACTGGAAAATTAATATTGTACATGCAAAATTAAACACTTCCTTCTGTCTTAACTGCTTTACATTTAGCGCTTTTATTTTTATTTTACATTTCCATAATGCCCAATTGTTATGGATATTAAATGAACTGGAATTGCAGTACAAAAATTGCAAATTAAGTTCACGCTTTACGAAAAAGTGTGCAAAAATTGAACAAGCCGTATCATTGGACACCCCGTAATAACATATATACTTTCGCTCTTCTATTTAATAAAAACCGGCCAAGTGCGAGTCGGACTCGCGCACCGAGGGTTCCTTACCTGTAGTAAGTTTTACGATTTATGACGTATTAAAAATAAAAATTACGTTTGTTGTATGGGAGCCCCCCTTTAATATTTACTTTATTGATATTTAATTATTTATTTTGAAAGGTAATATACAAGTTAATATTCTGTGAAAATTTGAACCGTCTACCTGTTACCGTTTTTAATATTGAGCAAAAAAATACGAAAAAAACACGTTTATTGTATGGGGACCCCACTTAATATATATATTTTTTTAATTTTTAGTATTTGTTGTTATAGCGGCAACGGAAATACATCATTTGTGAAAATTTCAGCTTTCTAGCTATCACGGTTTATGAGATACAGCCTGGAGACAGACAGACAGACATACAGACAGACAGACAGACAGACAGACAGACAGACAGACAGACAGACAGACAGACAGACAGACAGACAGACAGACAGACAGACAGACAGACAGACAGACAGCGGAGTCTTAGTAATAGGGTCCCGTTTTTACCCTTTGGGTACGGAACCCTAAAAAGGAAATTACTTACTCAAATGAAAAACCGGCCATGTGCGAGTTGGACTCGCGCACCGATGGTTCCGTACAAACCTGTAGGTATATAAGTAAAAGTTATGGTATTTTTATTAACTAAAAATTTAGGCTTTTCGCAGTTTTTCCTTTATATCTATAAGACGTTGCTTCGTACCAAATATCAAGATTCTGAGTTCACGGGAAGTACCCTGTAGGTTTTGGTTTTGATTCCCTTGCGAGTGTCAAAAATTTGCAGCATAAACGGCTGTATCTTTTGATTGCGTTGGCTTAGAAGTTTGATTTTTTCACAGCTCCAAGGGACAGTAGACCTGAGTATTTGATATGAATTTCAGCTTGACACCATGCATTCCTGAGAAGAAGGGTCTTGACAGACAGACAGACGGACAACAAAGTGATCCTAAAAGGGTTTCGTTTTTTCCTTTTGAGGTACGGAACCCTAAAAATGAAACGTTTTTTGTCGGGATTTTTCCAATTTAGGTCTCCGTATTTTATCCTGCCAACAGAATCTTTACCATAGTGATGCAGTTTTAAAAATGAGTAATGAATCCTATGTGTGTATTGTTGCAGTGATGGGGGTGGTGTCGCTAGAGCGGTCTAGTGGCGCGGTGCGGGCGCGCGGCGGCGGCGCTCCGGGCGTGCGGGCGTGCGGGTGCGCGGGCGCGTAGGGCGGCGCGGTGGCGGGTGCGCGCGCGGCGGGTGCGGCGGCGCATGCACGCCACCGGCCACACGGACCGCTCGGGCGGCGGCGGCGGCGGCGGCTCCTGGCGCCTCCCGCCCGACGAGACGCTGCAGGTCGCCGACCCCAAGTCTGCCAAGGAAGACGTAAGTGAGATATCACGGTGAGATATATATCAGATTTTTGGCGACCTCCCTGGCGCAGTGCTGAGTGCTGTTGTCTTAACGTCTGGAGGTCCCGGGTTCGATCCCCGGCAGGGTCAATTTGGGAATTTATAATTTCTGAATTTTCCCTGGTCCGGCCTGGTGGGAGGCTTCGGCCGGGGCTAGTTACCACCCTACCGGCAAAGACGTGCCGCTAAGCGATTTAGCGTTCCGGTACGATGCCGTGTAGAAACCTAATAGGGGTATGGGTTTAATATAACTGCCATGCGCCTAACAGATTAGCCCGCTACCATCTTAGACTGCATCATCACTTATCATCAGGTGAGATCGCAGTCAAGGTCGACTTCTGAATTTATATCTAACATTTCCCGTCAAACAAATTTCCAAACACGTCCCTAACGACTCTGACGACCAAATTGCGTACGGACTATATACTCTAGTCCAACCGTTCCAAAGTCAACCTAAGCCAAAATCCGAGCCTCACGGGGGGCGCCCTTAGGAAGACGTTGCTGATGCACTCAGCATAGGTCTACTCCATAGATTTAAGATGGTCTCGCTTGTAGGAGCGCAGCGGATGATAAATCTATGACCTACTCAATATCCAAGTACTCATTTCAACTTATTAATGACTCACTTTACTGAGGACGCGACATTTCTCAGAATGAGGAGGGTTTCGCCATAACACCGCCTTCTCTGGGTCAAGCTCCCCACAGGACAGTATAATAAGGACTTCACAAACCTTTTGAGACAAGTCTTTTAGGGTATCTACTATATTTTCCATCACAAGGTAATAATTCTGAGCAAGTATATTGAGCTCACACGTAGTGCAGTAGGTAAGTTTCGTATGGAGTCCCATTTCCGAAAATAAGAATACATCGTCGCAAATTACGCTTTATTTTAATGAAATTCTCTGTAAAAGTTAGAAATATGGGTTAAACAATTTGATAAAATAATATGAATGTTAATCAATTATAACGTGTTGGTTTTTCCAAAGCTTGCGTAATAATTGTCCTCGTAGTGTTGAGTGCGAGCCTCTCGCGTCGAGTGTTTGTCGGCAGCCGACCCCGCCGCTTGAGAGCGGATAAACTTTACTAAAGCCATACGAAAATGCGACAATTTGGCGAGAGCAATGTTTTACGTTTTTTGTTCTACACAAATTACGGTTCTCCTAATTTCGGCATTCTTACTTTTGCTATTACGTACCTTACCAAATACTGTAACTTTTTACTTATTACTTACCTAATAATATGACGTAAATACACGTAAATACACTCTGGCATATTTTTATTCGATAACAAGCTAGCCATCTTTCTAATAGGAAACCTGGATGAACCTATTTATTTTATTTTTGCCGGTAGAATAGTAACAAGCCATGACTGAAGCTTCAACCATCCTTAACTGATTCAATTTAACTCCTTAAAACTTTAAAAAATCTCCTGCTGACAAGGCTACGACGCTTACAACAGCGTCACACAGGTCGTCAATAAACTATTTGTTATGTTGTAGGATCTGTACCCGGGAGATGGGAACAACTGGAGGAGCATCATATTCTCGCTGTTGGTCATCAGTTGTGTGATAGCTGGCATAGTTACAGCCATTTATTTACTAGGGTGAGTACTTGGATATATCTTTATACTTACCTAATATCAAAGGACCAAAATCCCCCAATTTTTTTGTATGGACCCTGCCCCCACCCCCTAACAATGTCAATTTGTTTATTAGGGTCTAAAAAAGGCAAATTGCCTTTTCCATTCGCAAAATAGATTTTTTGTAATAAAAAAATCTTTTCGCCAAAAATGAGTTTATTTTTAACAAAAATCGAAGGTTAACAAGGTAAACCGATGGAAGGTAAACGACGCGTGATGTGCCTAATTAAATCTAGGTCTCTAATCGAGGCATCTGAGAAAAAGCTTTTTTTTTGGGCCCTGATTTTTAGAAAGGTTATCTTTTATGAGAATATTTCCTCTTTATTACACACACACACTTTATCATATTATACTTATACTCGTATATAAAAATATAAGGACAAAAATCGAGTAAAAAATATTACATAAAATCTCAAAATCCCAGGAATTCCCACGTATTATCTGATCTACTAGACGCCTCGAATGAAATATGTTTCAAATCTGTTGGTCGCTGCGGACGTTATTTTTTCATAGCCCTTTCGTGTTCCATTCTCTAGAGTCTAGATTTAATAACTGCTGAAGGAAAAAAGGTAAATAAATAGTAGTTACAATAGGGTACAAAAAGCGGTGCAAAATTTTTTCCGGACAGTGCCCAAAAAATAGAGGACGAGATAATTGTTATAACTAAACTAGCTGATGCCCGCGACTTCGTCCGCGTTGATTTTAGGTCTTATGCAGGAGTCCCGTGGGAACTGGTTTTTTTCGCAGTATAAATGTATATAATATAGAAAACTGAATAAATGAACGTCAGTCTGACAATATATTTGAAGATCTCCTGTAAGATCTACTGTCTTATGTATCATTTACTTTTGTATATGGAGTTTTTTTAACCCAATTTTTTTACTTTTCCGTACAATTTTTCAAACATTTACTTTCATAAGAACCTTTTCCTTACAATAACAAACACAACAAAAAAAGAATTAGCGAAATTGGTCCAGCCGTTCACGCGTGATGCCGTGACCAAGGGAAATAGGGATTCATTTTTGTAGGTATATAGGTATAACTAAATATGCATGTCTTTAATTCATCCCAGCTTCGCTCTTGGGAGTCAATTTTCTCTGTAATTTAGTTACGGCTATGGCCACTGAGTGCAAAAAGTAGGTAAAGAGTTTTGTATACCTACCTATCTTTTATTCTTACTTCTCCAATTATTTCATCAATTTCCAAACAACTCCATCACCTACAGCTGGTGTTAGCTCGGATTCCAACTCCCTGGGTACTATTTACGATTACGAGATGCATTAGGTACCTTTAAGCGTCGTCGTATCATACTAATAGATATTATAAATTTGAAAGTGTGTTTGTTTGTTGTGTCCTTCAATCACGCTGCAACGGAGCAACGAATCGTAGTGATTTTTGGCATGGGTATAGTTGAGGACCTGGAGAGTGAGATGAGCTACTTTTTATCTCGGAAAATTGAGGAGTTCCCGTGGGAATTAAGAAAACGTAAACCACGCGGACGAAGTCGCGGGCATCAGCTAGTTATACATCAATGGTCGTATAGACGAACGTGATTTTGGTTTTTCTCCTATCGTATGCATTTACAGTATTTTAGTTTTATACGTTCTTAGAAAATTTCAAGCACTGCCTAAACGTTTTCCAGCCAGTCACGATTCTCGATTCCTTTTAAAACTCGTCAGTAACGGGTAAAAGCAATACAAGTTTCTAAACAAACTTTTACACATCCGAAGCTAGCTGTACCTACTCGGCGATAGCAAATCCTTGAACGCTTCTTTATACTTACTGTGTACGACCAATACATAAATATGTTGAGACTACGAGTACGTTTTTATAGGAACTTTTTCTATTTACTTCAATCAAGTGATTTACAGGAACCGGCTTTTAAGTTTGTTTTATAACCTTTTTTGTACTTAATAGTCTAGGAAAATCTAACAAACAAAAGTCTCTTCTTATCGAATCCAAAATTAATTTCTTATTTAAGAATTATGTAACTAACTGGGGTCACAATTCATCATTCATCATATTATGACACAGCTGCATTGCGCATATGAATAAGTTAAGTCAATGAATGAAGTTTAATTTCTATACTTCCCACTTTCCGGTTCCACGACCTAATATTTCACATGTCTTTATATTATAGGAGATAACTGCACTTTTGGTAACCATCGCCAGAAAAGCTGATTCAGTGTTAGGTGGATGTAGAGCTCTCCACTGACCACAAAAGTTGCAGTCTGCCTGCATTTGGATGGCCCTTTCGCTAAATATGGCCGTTCAAAGACGGTTTATTGTTACCAAAAATGAACGATAATTAGAAAAGCTGATTCTTGTACAGTATTAAAGTATGCACAGTACCTATGTAAACAGCGTAAAAACTGACGCATTTGGATGGGACTTTTTCTAGATATCAGCTTTCAAAGACTTTATAACCTATACTTACTATGCGTTCCTGTAAAAAAATATTAGCAATACCTTTGTCGTCCCGTTGATTGCTGTTAATAATTTTTAATAGCGATCAACGGCGACAAAGTTATAGCTAATATTTTTTTACAGGAACGCATAGTAAGTATAGGTTATAACGTCTTTGAAAGCTGATATCTACAAAAAGTCCCATCCAAATGCGTCAGTTTTTACGCTGTTTACATAGGTACTGTGCATACTTTAATACTGTACAAGAATCAGCTTTTCTAATTATCGTTCATTTTTGGTAACAATAAACCGTCTTTGAACGGCCATATTTAGCGAAAGGGCCATCCAAATGCAGGCAGACTGCCACTTTTGAGATCAGTGGAGAGCTCTACATCCATCTAACACTGAATCAGCCTTTCTGGCGATGGTTACCAAAATTGCAGTTATCTCTTAGTCTATTAGGCGCCTTCTGCTACATCTGACATTTCGTATTCGTTATTAACTGGGAAAATGTGGTCGCATGCAAGTTCGCATGTTATCGCTTTACATGGCTTGATAAGGCGTGGTTTATATGAATTGAAGAGTGTCGCAGACACTTCTCGTACATAGGAAAACTTTGTTCAAACTCAATAATTAATATAGCACTTTCTTGCACCATGCCTGTGCGTACCTGCCTCAAACCTCAATGCTCGTACAGGTACCTACTACCTACCTAATGATTTATCTAAGTAAGTATACGATGATATGATATTAATGAGCGCTTATGAAAGCCAAGTCTATATTTACTTACCAGTTATGTTAATTATTATATACAGGGCGCGAGCGAGCCCAACCTAGTCGAAAATCTGTAGGAGATGTGACTGCGTTTTTGACACTAACTACCCGATTCCCATAGATTTAAGATTGGTCTCCGCTGCGCAGCAGAGAGCAATCCTAAATCTATGCTGATTCCATGAGATATAAACAAAGCTTTATTACATTAAACATTCGAGCTCTAAACTTCCGAATAGGTATACATCTAACAATACACGAATAGTGTAGTGTTTCTCAGTTTATTATCTATGCTTATGTCGGTAGTCTATGATTATGTATTTATATTGTCAAATGTGTTGTCAAACAATCTATCTGAAATTTTATGTGGAATAAAACCAAATATCTTGGTTTTGTCTTTCATTACAATTTATTCCACATAAATAAATGTTTTTAAAGTAATAATATGACTCACGAAAATAAAAATGTATCAACTGTACCAATTTCTCGATTTCTCCGACCGGAACGGTTCGAAACTGAACCTGGAGAATCATCGTCAGAGTTGAAGTGGTCGCACTGGTATTATACGTTTAAAAACTTTATAATAAAAGAATCTAAACTTACTCAAATAGATGATGAGACCAAACATCAATTGTTGGTAAACCATCTATCGCCTGCCATTTTTTCTTTGATTCGTGACAGCAAGACATACTGTGAGGCTATACAAGTCTTAGAAAGCACGTACACTAAGCCGAAAAATGAAATTCATGCACGCTATATCCTTTCTTCAAGAAAACAGCAACCTAGTGAGTCGATTTCTGAATATTTGCGAACCCTAAAGGCCCTCGCACATGATTGTAATTTTAAGAGTGTCACGAGCGATGAATACCAAAACGAATACATACGCGATGCATTTATAGCTGGCATTTCAAACAGTAACATACGTCAAAGATTACTAGAAAACTTAACAATGACTCTGGACGATACTCAAAATAAAGCTATAGCCTTGGAAACTGCTGAAAAGAATTCACTGACTTATCATTCAAGTTCGAACCTACAACATAGTCATGCAATGAATCAAAATGTTACACCTCCACAAAATGCGGCTGTTTCACCATCTACTTCTCAAACAAAAAGCCAACACTTACAACGTCGCCGTTGTTTCTTTTGTGGAAGCAATAATTTACACCAGAGAACAAAATGTCCTGCTTTCAACGCTATTTGTCAGCTATGTTCAAAAAAAGGTCATTTTGCAAATGTATGTAGGAGTGGCCAACAACACGTAAATGCCCTAACAGATGATAAAATCGAAGCGCCTACTGTTTCGGCAATATCTGCCGCTTCTCCGTCAAGTTTAAACAAAGCAACAATCAGAATCACTGTCAACGGTATGCCTGCTGACGCATTATTGGATACTGGAAGCTCAATAAGTTTTATAGATTACAAGCTGGCCAAAACGATGAAGTTAAAACTGAAACCTTCCAGTCAAGCGATTTCTCTAGCTTCTCTCAACTGTGTTTCCATTGTCAACGGCACATGCGTAGCGACAATAAGAATTGGTGATCATACATATGAGCAACAACTCTTGGTCATTGATAAATTGTGTGCTGACTTAATTATTGGACATGATCTATTGAAGCAACATAAATCACTCGAGTTCAACTTTTTAGGAAATAAGGAAACACTTAAAGTCTGCGTTATGCAAGCATCTGTGCCACCAGCATTACTTTTTACACACCTGTTACCTGATATCAAACCAATTGCTATCAAATCTAGACGATATTCTAACGAAGATCAACAATTTATACAAGAAGAGATTACCAAACTTCTTGAAGATGGTGTTATCGAAAAGAGTACTTCTTCATGGCGAGCGCAAGTACTCGTCACTGGAGGGACGGGAACTAACCATCGGAAGCGGCTCGTCATTGATTATTCTTTAACGATTAACAAATATACCGAACTTGACGCATATCCATTGCCAAATATAGAAGTTCTGGTAGCTAAAGTAGCTAAAAACAACTTTTTCTCGCAAATAGATCTTAAAAGCGCTTATCACCAAGTACCCATACCGGTTAACGATAGAAAGTATACTGCATTCGAAGCGAATGGCACATTATATCAATTTACTCGTATTCCATTTGGAGTTACCAATGGAGTAGCTGCTTTTCAAAGGACTCTCCAGTACATAATCGAAACAGAGAATCTGACCGGTACATATGCCTATCTCGATGACGTTACCATTTGCGGTAAAAACAAAGAAGAGCATGATCGTAATCTTGAAAAATTCATGAAGGCCAAAGATAAGTATGGTTTAACACTAAACAAAAAAAAATGTATATTTGCTGCCGATACTATCAAACTTTTGGGATACACTATACAAAATAATCAGATCAAACCTGATGAAGATCGTTTAAAACCGCTATTAGAGATGCCCCTGCCAACTGACTCTGCCTCTTTGAAAAGAGCTTTGGGCATGATGGCTCACTACTCTAAATGGGTTAAAAACTTTTCATCGAAAATCAAGCCATTGTCAAATGCTACACTATTCCCATTATCAGAAGAAGCTAAGAAAAATTTCAATGATATCAAGAGCGATATTGCTAAATCTTCTCTCACTGCTGTTGATGATAACGCGACATTTACAATTGAAACGGATGCTTCAGATTACGCGATTGCTGCAACCTTATCACAAAATGACCGCCCAGTCGCTTTCTTTTCACGCACACTCAATGACTCAGAACGCAAGCATCCAGCAATTGAAAAAGAAGCGTGTGCTATAGTCGAATCAATTCGTAAGTGGCGCCACTACGTCACTGGACGCTACTTCATTTTAATTACTGATCAACAATCCGTATCGTTTATGTTTGATCAAAAACATACAAACAAAATCAAAAATGAGAAAATTGAACGTTGGCGACTAGAATTGTCCTGCTATAAATACGATATAATTTACCGCCCTGGAAGAGAAAACACAGTGGCAGACGCATTGTCGAGAATATGTGCACATTCCGATTCAAACAGACTTTATGATCTTCATGACCGATTGTGTCACCCTGGAATTGCACGTATGGTTCATTGGGTGCGATCTAAGAATTTACCATATTCTATTGAAGAAATTAAACGAATGACACTCTCTTGTCGGATTTGCGCTGAAGTTAAGCCAAGATTTTGCAAAACTGAAGGACGTTTAATCAAAGCAATGTCTCCAATGGAGAGATTAAACATCGATTTTAAAGGGCCTTTGCCTTCAAATTCTCAAAATAAGTACATTTTGACCGTGATTGACGAGTTCACAAGATTTCCTTTTGCGTTTCCCTGCAAAGATCTTCAAGCTTCAACAGTAATAACGCATCTTAAAGAAATATTTCATATGTTTGGGTTTCCACTTTATATCCATTCAGATAGAGGCGCCTCCTTTATCTCGGAAGAACTCCGGAATTTTCTTACTTTATCTGGAATATCATGCAGTAGAACAACACCGTACAACCCTCAAGGAAATGGACAAGTAGAGAGATTGAATGGTACCTTATGGAGAGCTATACAATTACATCTGCGGTCAACAAATTCAAACATAATAAATTGGGAAAGGGCAATATCTGTTGCATTACACAGTATACGATCTCTTTTATGCACAGCTACTAATGCTACACCACATGAAAGGATGTTTAACCATCCAAGACGCTCACCTAGCGGAGACTCGATTCCTACATGGTTACTAAATCCTGGTCCTGTACTGAGGAAAGTTAACGTGAGGACATCCAAATACGACCCCCTCGTTGAAGAAGCCGAGCTATTAGAAGCTAATCCTGGTTATTCCTTTATAAGATTAGCTGACGGACGAGAAGCCACTGTGTCGAATAGACAATTAGCGCCGCTTCCCACTCAAAATGGTGAAGTGAGTGATTATGAAGATGCTGAGGATAGCACGCTATCGATTCAACCTACCCCAGAACAAAGAATGGACAATGTTGTTGAAAGAGCAGTTAACGGACCAGATGGACTTAGAAGGTCTACTAGAGAACGTAAAGCTCCTGCTCATCTACAGGACTACGATTGTTCCTAAAAAAACACGGGGAGATTGTAGTGTTTCTCAGTTTATTATCTATGCTTATGTCGGTAGTCTATGATTATGTATTTATATTGTCAAATGTGTTGTCAAACAATCTATCTGAAATTTTATGTGGAATAAAACCAAATATCTTGGTTTTGTCTTTCATTACAAATAGTTTAGCGACACATCATAAAATATAGCTCTGCTGTTTTCTTGTTATACAGTTTTATATGTAAATAGAGTGCGAGAATATATTTCGTAGCTGCATTTCTCTTATGCATTTACAATTTCACATGCAACTCGGGCTGGATTTAAGTAGAATTCGTGCACGAAAGCAACAAGAACGTACTTACCTAACTACTGAATCCTTATTTTCTTATTTTGTAGTTAGGTTAAATGAGGTTAAACCTATTACAAAAAAAAATGTATTTGAGTCTTCTCTTATTACACGGTAACTATTGGAATTTTTTACTTATTTGTGATCAGAAGATCTAGCAACTGCTTACCTTAATTGGCTTTAATCTGACAAAAAAAATTGGTTCATCTTCATAGTGAGACATACCTACAAATCAGATACAAAAACATTTTTTTTTACTCTATTAATGAAGTTTTATTAATCGCGGAATAATAGTACAAGAACAACTTACACGGAACTGCCTTCACAATTGAGGTTTCATTGAGAGCGGAATAATTGTGCAAGAACAACTTACACGGACCAGCCTTCACAATATAATTAATTGCAGATATGTGGACGAGTTGCTCTACTGGTCGGGCCGTCGGATGCGCCTGGACGAGTTCCTCCGCGGAGATCTGACCGGCGAGCGGCTGCCAACCACGTGGGTCAGCTCGCACCAGCTCGTGTACCAGGCGGACGACGGCGGGCTGCTGGCTCTCGACACCTTCAACAACACCCTCACTGTACTCGTTACCAACCACACTCTAGTTAGTATCTTATCAAAAAAAAAATATCCACTACTAGTTAGCCCTTGACTGCGATCTCACCTGATGGTAAGTGATGATGCAGTCTAAGATGGTAGCGAGCTAACCTGTTAGGGGCATGTCAGTTAGGTAAACCCATACTCCTATTCGGTTTCTACATAGCATCGTACCGGAACGCTAAATCGCTTAGCGGCGTGTCTTTGCCGATAGGGTGGTAATTAGCCACGGCCGAAGCCAGACCATGCCAGACCAGGGAAAATCCAGAAATTATAAATTCCTGAATTGGGCCCATTTTGCGGGGGATCGAGCCCGGGACCTCCCATGTTAAGGCGCCAGCGGAGGGTGAATTGCTCATACAAACGTAATACCAAAATAATTAGTAATTCGAGCATATTTCCTCCATATTATTCGATTATTAAGATTGAACTTGTATTTATGTAGGTCCCTGGATAATTATTTTTCCAAAATACTTTCCCAAAATTAAATGTATGCACATTGCGTTTTGCATGTTTTTGCGACATAAACGACATGTTTTCTCCTTATTTGTTTCATATTAAAACCAAAGATATTTCACGTACTAATTGATCAGGAACATAGCCTATATTGTCACGTTACAGAATACCAACACGAAGTTAAAAACACAACAATTTTTCATTCATCATTTTTGGTATTCACGGAACAAGACTAAATGTATAACAAATTCTGTACGTTCATATTGCTATCGCGCTTGCACGCGATCATGTGTCTTCAGCCAAATAGGGATAGCAATATACCGGCAAATGTATATTTGCGGTTCGAGTAGAAGTTGCGAGCGGCGGTCGCCGGTCCCTTAAGTCAACAGCGCTCAACACCAGGGAGGTCAAGCTATTTAGCATGTTGCTACTATGACTAAGACTTCAAGCACGGTGATCTGACTGTCGAGCGGCTGCTGATTGCGAGGGTCAGCTCGCACAAGTTCGTGATCGGGTTTTATCATCATTCAGTTATTATCATCATTATTAGGTGCGATTATGAACAAGCCGTGCTAACCAGTAAATAATGAATACAAAAATAAGTTAGGAACGGTATCTATTTCGGCCGAAAAATTATTAATGTAAGTTTTTAGAAAGAATCTAACTGAAAAATAGTTTAGAATAAACAAATATGTTAAAATGTTAGAAACCTAACGTTATAAAGGCGTTCGCTGAAATCGTCCCATAAATTCGTCTCTAAAGTAAGTCCGGCGAAAGTTCCGCAGTTTTGGAACAAAGCAAATTCAATTTCCCACATGAATTACCTGTTAGAGTGGAAATGCCGTTTAACCGGCAGCGGCAGCGCCATGTTACCGCCATGTTGCGGATATTACACGTACTTCTAAGTTTCTAAGTGGCTTACCCAAAAAGCTTACATGGTTTACTCCTTTGGTATACTATACCTGTACCATGAAAGTTATATACTTAGTTTTGAGATATCGAGTGCTTTTTTTGGATTTTTTGTAATCGTTACAGTCGATAAAGATTGAGCACTTGGTACACAAAATTTCAACTTCACTTGGATAGGGAAAACTGATTTTCTCTTCCTTATTTTCGACATCTATTTCCACATGAAACATTATGAAAAAACAGGCATATTTTTGTATCAATGGGAAATTATAGTGACAGGATATAAGTTGCATTTTAAAATGACGCCTTTTTATGTACCGATAATATGTGTCTTTCTTATTAGATAAATAGTGAATGGCGAGTAAAATGCCTTTCACTTGGTTTACACTTTACAGAGAAAAACAAAAATTTCAACATCGCGGGCGAAGTTTAAATTGTTATGCAGCGTAAGTCTTGCAAAAGCGCCTCTTGAAATTATCCCGTAAATTTTCCTGGAAACTAAGTCAGGTCAAAGTTCTGGACTTTGAAACAATGCAAATTCAATTTTCCACCTGAATTGCCAGGGCGGGCGGCGCCTTCCGCAGCCGACACCACATGTTGCATTGTTACGCGGTATATTGACATGTTGCTTTTTGACTACTCATGTGTTTCGTTTTTACTCTCACTATTTTCTTATCGTCACTAATAGAGCAAGATCCCAGAGCCGCCAGAACTTGCTTATTTTCTGAGAAACAAAATGTGTGTAATATAGTAGCTTTGGTACGTATAGATTTAACGTACGCATACTCGCAAATTTGGGGCGACGGCCAATTTAGTTATAAGGTGCTAAAGGTACGTAAAAACGTTGCTAACTTTACTTATTTTCTGAGTGCTTTAAAATAAAATGGATAATGTATTCTCAGAAAATAAGTAAGGTCTGGCGGCTCTGATATCTTGGACCATAAACGATGATCATAGACTGCAAACAATTTGCTTACAAAATAATCCTTTTGTAGAAGATAATTTTATAAATGACTATGGGGACACGGTTTTTTTACATTAACTTACTACAATTATGAACTTGAGCTCAACTGGTTGGGAAGTTTACGTAACAGCTGACGGAACGCGTCAATGGACGGAATGGGACCCACCCACAGACCATAGGATTACTACTCGGTTTTTACAGGGATTATTTATACTGAAAATTGCTTGGTAATTATTATTGAACTCTTTATTTGTACCTCACATAAGAAAAATAAATAAGAGAAAACATGAAATAAAACAAAGAAGTAGGTACAAAAGCAATTCTTCTTTTTCGGTACCTACCTACTGAGGAAGCCCAACGGTCGAAGTCTCTCGTTAGGCAGAATTGCTATGATAATAGAGAGAACAGGGATTTGGTCAGACATATAATACGATCTCCCTTAAATATACGAGTAAGTATATTATATTGCTGAAACATTATTTATTTATATTTTTTTATGTTTTTTAGAGGCAGCTCAATGTGCGCGGTTACCAGTGCTCTCCGAACCTACGTTATGTGCTGTTTCAACACAATATCAAGGAGGTAATTTTTTATTTCATTTGCGACACAAAGTTTTTATCAAGTTAATGTACTCATTATAAATTAGAAATCTTTATTACTGCAATTCAATACAACACAGTATAATGAAATCCTGACCCCTAAACTAGGGAACCCGTATCTTCATCTTAAATTAACTCGACTAGAAAAAACAACTTTTTAAAAAATGAAATCTAATAGTGATAAAATATTTTTCCTTCTCCCCAACTAAGTATTATAGTTTGTGCTAAGAATGTCCAACGAAGTCCAACAGATGGGGTTTGAAACTATACGACCTTTCGGATATCAGTGCGCCATAAGAGAGTTCCTAGTTGCTACCTACTATATAGTAACGGATCATTACGAGTTTCCTCACTCTTACAAACAGTGCCTACTTAACAAAGACTTCTTCAAAATTGTGTATATATCAATATCCATTTTTTTATTGCACTTTATGTCCCATTGAGTATAGTTTTTAATTTTTAATTTTTACAGGTTTATCGACGGACTTTTACAGCGCACTACACAGTTTATGACGTCACAAATGAGTAAGTTGCTGTTGGCGGTTAATATTAGATACTTTCTCTCCTAGAAATTTTGATCGTGAAAAATTCATAAAATGTCTTGTGGCCAACTTATAAAGGACAGGGTTTGAAATATTTTTAATTACTTTAATTATTTCAGCTTAGCGTTTACGTTCACAGTATACAGGGTGTAAAAACGAACGCGACATGGAGGAAAAGTACATTAAATATTGAAGATACTTATTTTTGTCTTACCATTGCTATATTGTTAAGATCATTCAATAGAAAAACTTACTTATTGTTAGTAAACTAAGCGTAAAACGATTCTAGATATAGGAAACTACTCATATTAAACCACAGAAAAGAGGGTAAGCTCAATGGTTTGAATAGGGTTACCACTTCCAATATTTTGTTCTAATAAAATTATTGCTTGCACGTCATCCCAGACAGCATTGGTACAGCAGGCTACTCAAAATCTATAACACATTACATATTTCTAGAAAATTATTAAAATTCATATGTTGTTATAATAAATGTATTTTCTCAATCAACAAGGTAAATTGTAAATCAATATTTTACTCTTGAATTGCATTCTTGCAGGGCGTCGATACAGTAAATAAAGAAAAAGTACTTAAGAAGTTAAGTACCTTATGTTAGATAACTAAATACCCGATGCAAAGCCAGAGCAATAAGCTCAACAAATATAATGATCATGCGACAACCCTTAAGTCTCAACTCTCAGTAAAGGGCTCTTTTGTTTCAATGGCCGGAAGGCAGTTCCGCTCCATTAACGAATGAAAATTGTAATCGTTAAGCTCGATATCATTAAAACTTAACCGGAGTTTTTTTAACGATTCCACTTTTGTTGCATTTTGATTAAATTCATAGGCCGACGCAGAAAACGATTCAATTAAAAAATAATACTAACAGCAAAACCTTAAAGTGTTATAAGCCTGGAGCAATACGGCTCTTACGTAACTATAAGACACGGTGGCCATAATATATGGGCATGGTTATCTTCACAAATCTTGGAATGTCTTGGATGTCTTAGAGCTTAAGAGGTCTTTAAGATGACTGTTTAAATAAAATGGATTTTAAGAAATTAAATCTCATTTGTCTTAAACCGTGTAGGAAAACATCGAAACCTGAACATCCGACTGTTCTTCATAATGTACCTACTCAAAGTTGTTTGAAGCCACTCCACACTTAGCCAGCGTGGTGGGCTATGGCCTAACCATTCTCATTCTTAGAGGACACTCGTGCTCAGTAGTGAACCAGCGATGGGTTGAAATGACGATGGAGAACTTTAAGAAGGTGTTCACGTACAATCAGTCATACTGCAATCGAGAGTGGTAACCCTCATACTGCGCTGTGCGACGTGAGCAAGTGTTGAATGCACATGGGTGCACTATGAGCTTGACCAAATACCCATAAGTACTTAATGAGTTCTGACTTCTGTCTGTGTAACAACGGCTTTATCCGCTTCCTCAGCCACCACATCCCGCTGTTTGGCGAAGGTCAGAGCAGCTGGGAGTGGCAGCACGCGGCGTGGCTCGGCACCGAGGGCGCGCTCATCCTGGTCGCAGACAACGAGGTGCTGGCTCGGCCCGCGCCTCCTGCGCGCCGCGCGCCCTTGCTCCGGCTCACCACCGACGCGAGCCCTGGCCGCGTGTACAATGGCGTATCCGATTGGTTATACCAAGGTAATCATATTGAGTTATATTTGCTGTTCGCCAATTGTATACTTCTGTCAGCAAGAACGCGTATACCCTGGCCGAACAAGTGGTAGCCAGGTCCGCGCCTGGCCACCACCGACGCGAGCCCTGGCCGCGTGTATAATATTGAGTCATCTTTGCTGTTCGCATACTACAGACGAGTTGCAAGAGCGCGTTTACCCTGGCTTTACGATGTGGTGGCAAGGTCCACACGTACCGCTCTTTTGTTGCTGGTGGTTACCAGCGAGGCCAGGTCGTGATGCGTATGGCGTTGATGCCGTATAAAGGACTGTGTAAAAAACTGTCAATTTTAAAGAAAAGCAAAGAAAATCAGCTTGTTAACAAAATACTATTAGTATAACCACAGATTACTAAATCTGCACTTCCATGTTATCCTATATTGACCATATTTGGGTAAGTGATATTATTTTTCATATAATGATTGCAGAGGAGGTGACAAAAACCTCATCAGCGACCTGGGGTTCAAAAGACGGCACCTTCGTGATGTACGTGCAGTATGACGACAGCAGAGTGTCGGAGCTGATGTTCCCCCACATATCCAACGGCATCGGCGGTGCTGGTGCCACCAGATCGGGCTTCCTGCTTCCTACTCTTAACAGTAGTCTGCCATCAGTCTTTCCTGATCACGTTTCTGTTAGGTACCCTACGGTAAATATACTCTGACTTTTAAGAACCCGACTAAACGTATTTGTCACGCGACGCGGGTCCAGTTCAATCGTAATATTTTGTGTGACCAGAGACACACTACTAATACCCGACGCGATGTGACACCAGCCGGTCTTCACTATCTACATAGTAAATGATCCAGATGAGCGTGTTGCACAGCCAAGTACACATGTATTTTTGAACCACTTATCAGGGAATCACCAATCTATTCATATTTTATTCTGTGCTCTCAAGTCAACAATACCCATATCTACTTAGACCACTCGTCCGTTTGCTACTACTTGCTGGAGTGGATTTGAATGTCGGCGAATCGCATTGCGATATTCCGTGCGTGTTCTTTCGTCAATTATAATTTAAAAATTCTAAAGATAAATTTGACGACCTCCGTGGCGCAGTGTTGAGCGCTGTTGTTTTTAAAACGTGCGGAGATCTCGGGTTCGATCCCTGGCAGGGTCAAGTTGGGAATTTATAATTTCTGAATTTTGGTCTGGCCTGGTGGGGGGCTTCGGCCGTGGCTAGTTACTACCCTACCGGCAAAGACGTGCCGCCAAGCGATTTAGCGTTCCGGTACGATGCCGTGTAGAAACCGAATAGGGGTATGGATTTAATATAAGTGCCATGCCCGTAACAGATTAGCCCGCTACCATCTTAGACTGCATCATCACTTACCATCAGGTGAGATCGCAGTCAAGGGCTAACTTATAGTGAATTAAAATTGTACACTATTACACATAATTATACTGGGTAGTAAAATTAGTCAGCCTTCATTTTAAAACCTTTTAATTAATTCGTATCAGTAAATGTATGACCCTTATTTATTTCAGCCTGGCAGTTCTATACCACTAGCGAAGCTGTCGATTGTGGCAGTCCAGAATGTTACTTCACCTCCAAGATGGGAAGTCAAGCCTCCTAGTACATTAGATGGAATGTAAGTTCCAGTCATTACATTATCTACAGTTTCTGGTATACTGGCCATCTTTGTAAAAAACCTGACACGTGTTCCGTTTTTCAGGGAATATTATCTCATATCAGCCCAATGGGTGGGCAAAGAAAATTCTCACATAGGAGTAGTTTGGATGAATCGGGCGCAAAACCTCACAGTGTACAGTAGCTGTTATGCACCAAATTGGACTTGTACAGAGGTAAATTTTTTTCGAGGATTATCGGCGGATTCAAAAAAATATCTCAATCCGCCGTCACATCAGTAAAAAAAATATATCAATCGCGGTCACATCAGTAAAAAAATATCTCAATCCGCGGTCTAAAACTTCCTTGCGTCCGGCGCCGTCATAGCCGTCAAAAATGATTGTGTCCAACCATGGTCCAACCAAAAATTTTAGAATTTGTGAAAAAACTTGCACCGTATGTTTGAACATTCAACATTATTGAAGTATACGCGATTATTGGACGGTAGGGACGAGTGGCCTGGTGGTGACAGCGCATATCAGTCAATTGCGAATGTTAAGCAACGTTGACCCAAGTCGGTAACTGGATGGATGACCGAGTTTGGAGGTTCGAATTTGGCCTTTTCGTTTCCTCCATGCATCGGAGAGCACGTTAAGCCGTCGGTCCCGGTTATTATCACCAACATCTGATAATAGTTGTTACAAAAACCTAAGAGTTTTAATACTCTTAGTAGAGTAGGTAGCATGTGGAAGGACGTGGAAACCTACCGCATTATTATCCCAAGAAAACTCCTACCATTATTTGATTAATGGAAAGGAGTCAAGACCCTCAGTAATGAGGAATACGACGAATTTTCAATTTCCAGACCCATTCGGAAAAAGCTACTGACGAACCCTGGTTGGAAGTCCATGAACAGCCCGTCTATTCAGAAGATGGCAGCGCTTTCCTACTTTTAGCGGCAGTGCAAGAAGGCGGGGGGCAGTATTATACACATATTAAGCATGTGGATGTGTTGCGACAACGAATGGCTGTCTTATCTCATGGTAAAGTCGAAGTCGCCAAAATCCTGGCGTGGGACCAGGAAAATCACTTAGTTTATTATTTAGGTGAGCCAGGTTAAGTTTATTTTACGTCGTAAATACACACTTCAATCCATACTAATATTATAAATGCGAAAGTTTGTCTGTCCGTCTGCTTCGCTTTCACGGCCCACCTGTTCAACCAATTTTAATGAAATTTGGTACAGGGATAAGTATTATCCATACTAATATTATAAATGCGAAAGTGTTTCTGTCTGTCTGTTTCCTACGCTTTCACGGCCCACCTGTTCAACTGATTTTGATGAAATTTGGTACAGGTATAGGTTGTATCCCGGGGAAGGATATAGGGTACTTTTTATCCCGGAAATCTAAGGAGTTCCCGCGGGAATTGAAAAAACTTAATCCACGCGGACCAGGTCGTGGGCATCGTCTAGTTTGTAATACACCTAGTTGCGCGCCAGCGTTCAAGCTGGCTCAAGGCATGTTCCGTTTCGTTACGCCAAAGTGCGTTGCAAGAAAACACAACACAGATAAAACTTTTTTTTAAAGTGAACCGACTTCAAAAGCATTAAATACATTTTTAATTACTTCCATCCAATTTACTCATAGCCAATGAACAAAAAATCAAAGGGCCTCATTGGTTAGTAATTTAGAAATGCAAGATTTATTAGCAAGGTACCAATTTGCTACAAATCGTACAAATGTTGGGGAAAAATATTGGTATGTGCCACTATAAATGCTCCGATAAACGTGGTTGAAGAACAAACAGATAAACAGGAACTATCGATTTATGTACCTTTTTCTTTTTTATTGAAGGTGTTGACGTCGAAAAGTTTTACCCTCATAATTTTGGACCATCTAATATGACCACGGGGGCTTATCAAATTAAGTATTATTATTGATTGCTGCCGAGTGGTGTTACTTTAAAATGCTGTAGCATTGTCTACTAACCACACATCAATCCAGCGTAAAACCAATTCAAGCCAATCATTATCAATTTTGATATTGGAACATCTCTCATTTGTGTCTTCGTTTTGTAGCAAAATATATGAGCACACATTCATAGCTCAATTGAATCCAATAGTGTGTTTAGTTGTAGCTTGACAAGGGTTTAAGAGTGTAGCATTGTGTAAATCATGTATATCTGTCCAACCATTTATTTTACGTTTGACATAAGCACGCCTATGAAGTTTCATGATTAGGTACTGTATGAGTGTCATAAGTATGATGACCGGCAACCATCGACAAAAAATACTACTAATACTTCATAGACGCAGATATTTTTTTACAATAGTGAAGCGTCACGTCCCTTTTATCCGATATTTCGTAACTCGTATGCTCATCTAGCTAGTAATTACTGGTATGAATTTCCTTTTCTAAATAGTCACCAAGCTGCAACGCAAGTTCTCTTGATTGTTCTTTAAGCACCACACATATTTGGCGATGGATGGTTTCTATGACCTGACTGATTCATATAGGTACATAATTACTGTACCTACTGTTTACATAAATGATTTATTTTAATACATACCTACACCTGTTATACTTAGTCATTTAAACGCTTGGGTATGTTTATAAAACAATAATAAATGTTGATATATGTATATTTAAGAATGTGTTTAATCGATTAAAACTTTTTCATAAAGAAAGTCAATTGTTATCAAAAATCGAATCTGTAACGCATTAGAACATCATTGACTCGAGCTGCTAAAAGTAAAATAAATGATTGGACAGAGAATAGACAATATAAAAAATGAATTGCAACATGTTGAATAACAACATAATTATCATATATCTCATTTCACATAAAGGTAGTGCTGAAAGACCAGGCCAAAGACAAGTTTATGTGGTCCGGGATCCAAACTACGGTGGGGGAAGCAACTCCGTCAGAGCGCGCGCCGAACGCGAAGAGCCGCGTTGCCTTACTTGCGAGCTCGCTCTATGGCCCGCGCGTTTGCACTACGCCAATTGCACTTTCTGGAGTGCCACTTTTTCTCCCGCCAGACCGAAGCTTGGGATAACCCATTATGTTCTGGAATGTGGCGGCCCTGGCCCTCCACTAGCCGGACTTCATGACGCTAGAACACATAAGTTAGAAAGAATATTATACGATACGAGGCCTTATAGGTGAGTAATTATTTATGATCCGGGCATACTTGTAACATGACGTCATTTTACCCCTAAGGGATTCTGTCTAAGCAAATCGTAATCATTTGACAGCTAAAACTTATTACTCGAACTGTTTATGGAGTTTATACATGCTTTGTGACGTGCAGGCATCTATGAATTCCTTTAACAGCTCGAATTATTACTTTTGGCAAACGATTATCAGCTACGATTACGATTTCCTTACACAATCGGGGGGCAGGTTACGTCACAAGTTATAACTCCACGTCGTGTGTTTCCGTCATATAATGTAACGTAGCGTAAAGTAACGTATTAAAAGTGCACATCCGACATTACGTTGATAAACTAAGTATATAATGTATAAAATGGAATATTTTAGTATAACCTAGTATCTCTTTGCAGATCAGTACGTTTACGTGAGTTGGCATTGCCTAGTCGTAGATCATTTGATGTGAAGCTAAGTAGCGGTTCTAAAGCTCGCGTTCAGCTTTTCCTGCCACCATCATGGCGAGAGGAGCTTCGCGATGCTGCCTTTCCCGTCCTAGTTCAAGTGTAAGTCACTTTATAATCGTTTTGCTTGTATACCTTAAAATACTTTAAGAAAACTTTTTTAAAGTGAAACTTCTTTAGAATCGTTGTGATTTGAAAATTCGATGAAACGAAAAAACGACACTAATAAGAGACAAACATATTCATAATAGTATTTAGCCTGCGAGTGAATGAGATAGGACACAAATTATACTATTTGTCAGAATAAGATAGAATACAAGTTCTGTTTATCTTATCATTCTCTCGTAGGCTACTTTTCTGAAGTTTCACTTCTGCCGTGTGAATTTGTGTGCACACAAATTCACACGTTACACACTTTTTTTTTTAAATCACTAACACTAACAGAGTTTTGTATTTGTAATGAGTGTTATTGTTAAAAGCAACGCAGGGTTGTCTACAGTCTACACTATCGATGTGCGCACTCGCCACTTACACGAATCCAAAGCTCAGCTTATACCTCCTCAGCCTCGCGGAATCTCACTCTTCAATTTGTTCATAATATTGTGTGATTGTTTGATAGAGATGGACGACCCGGCAGTCAGCAAGTGACCGACGAGTTTATGCTAGACTGGGGAACGTACATGTCCTCACGTAACGACGTAGTTTACGTAAAATTAGACGTAGCAGGCGCGAGAGGCCTCCCCCGCGCTCTGCTGCGCGGTCGCCTCGGCGGAGTCGAGGTGGCTGACCAATTGGCTGTTATTAGGTAGGCAATTATGGGATGTTCATACTTTTTTTTAATCCATTACAAGTTACGGATGCGCAGCATCGGACGACCCCCCACTAGGTGGACGGACGATCTCAAGCGTGCAGCTGGGAGCCGCTGGAAACAAGCGGCACAAGACCGTGCTCTGTGGCGATCCATGCAGGAGACCTTCGTCCAGCAGTGGACGTCTATAGGATGAGACGACGACGACGACGACGACAAGTTAGCCCTTGACAGCGATCTCACCTGTTGGTAAGTTATGATGCAGTCTAAGATGGCAGCGGGCTAACCTGTTAGAGGCATGGCAGTTATATTAAACCCATACCCCTATTCGGTTTCTACACGGCATCGTACCGGAACGCTAAATCGCTTACTAAAGAGCATCTTGAATATCAAGTGCAAGTAGATGTATTCGGACATTTATCGTATGAACAAAGTTTTCGTAAATCTGTGACTGAACTTAATATAGTATTTAAGATGCTTTTCAGAATTCGTAATTAGTAATTACATATTGAGTAGGACGTATGAGTCGTCACCTGTTACAGTTACAAGTGTTATCTTAGTACGACCTTTATACGGCCCGAAGATTACTAATAGCAGGTTGGAAAGGTCCTGGATAAAATCTAACGATTTGAATGGTCGGATAAGCGTACTTAATCTTGTCCGATCAGCAAAAAAATTGGCCAATTCAGTCACAAATCTCCCATTTTGCATTTTAGTATGTACAGTCGCGGTCTGAAAATGTTTACCAGTTTGCAAATTAGATTCTTTGAAACACTGCGTGCATTAAGGTCTGAAACGCTAAAACAAGGTATTTATTACGTTTCAAAGTTATCACAAGTTTTCAATAAAACCACATAACGACCTTCAGACACAGATGGGTAAACATTTTCTGACCGCGACTGTACACTGGTATTTTATGTGTACCTACTGTATCTTCTTCGTTTTCGCTTGTACTTGTAGATTATTTATTAAAGCTTTTATCTCTTCCAGATATTTATTAGACACATTCAAATTTTTGGACGTGACTCGAGTCGCGGTATGGGGATGGGGTTACGGCGGCTACGTAACGGCTATGCTTCTAGGGTCGCAACAGGCCACGTTGAAGTGTGGTATCGCCGTGTCGCCGATAACAGACTGGTTGTATTATAGTGAGTCCTCATTGAGTCCTTTTTCATACAATTGACGAGACTTTAAAATTATTAGAATGTCTACGAATAATATACTATCATCCCTAAGAAAAGCACGATTTTCTGATATTTCGTTTCAAACTAGCTAACACGTCTTGCGCCGTTTGAAATGTTTCTAGTTACTCTGTGAGACATGAATCACCTTTAATCAAACTAACCCTGACAAGGAAACTTTACTTTTCTATCTACTTTTATACTTATTTGTTGCTTGTTGTGTGTTTAGATGTAGCGTTCACGGAGCGCATCCTTGGCCAGCCGTCAGTGAACTACAAGGGTTACGTGGAGGCGGACGCGTCGCAGCGCGCTCACCACGTGCCGCGGCATGCCTTGTACCTCATCCACGGCATGGCCGACATGAGCGCGCCGTACCCGCACGCTCTGCAACTGGCCCGAGCGCTTACCGACGCCGGCGTGCTTTTTCGATATCAGGTACCAGTACCAAACTATTTCTTCCTACCACCACCACCACCACTACAGCCCATTGACGTCCCACGCTGGGCACAGGCCTCCACTCTCATAGGAGAGAGGGAATTAGAGCTTAGACCCACCACGCTGCTCCAATGCGGGCTATTATCATGTTAGTGATAATAACCGGGACCGACGGCTTAACGTGCTCGCCGAGGCCCGGGGTGAAAAACACCGCCAACTTCCTAACTCCAGGCAAGTACTGAAAATTTCTAGTCAGAAAAACCAATACTTAATTTTGGCCCGACCCGGGACTCGAACCCGGGACCTCATCGACCGCAATCCAACATGCCAACCACTAGACCAACGAGGCGGGCATTTCTTCCTACGCTTATAAACCAATGACATGTGTTGTACCTCATACACGGCATGTCCAACATGAGTGCGCATGTCCTACCCGAACACTTTCCAGCTGACAACGCCGGCGTGCTTTTTATATCCCGTACCATTATTAGTAGTTTGTGATATAAGGGCGGTAAATAGGTTTTTACATACGAGTTGACTAATGTCAGCCCGATGACGCCAGTCGAGGGCTGACCATCGTCACGAGTTTGTTAAAACCTTAACGCCCATGTATCACACGATATTTTTCAATACATTTGTGAGAAAACTTGAAAATAAAACTCGAGTACGTAGGTACAAGGTACTCACTAGAAAATGGTTTCTCACGCCCGTACTTATTTCGAGATTTTTGGCGGCTATTAATAGCGCGATTTTTTTCTCACATCTAAAATACCTAATTGTTGATTTAATTTTATTATTCCACAACACTTAAACCACTCATATTATTTAATAATTTAGAAGAAAAACTCAATGAAACTTTTAAAAATAGCGCGCACAGATAAAAGATATAGTATCTACGGCGCGTTGTTGTAATGGCTTTTTTTTAATTGGCTTCATGGCTCTAGGTTCTAGCTTTTAACTCCCAACCTGGACTATTCAGCCTTTACTTTTTTGATTTATAAAACTTAAAACAATTTTAATTAACTAAATTAAATACAATTTTTAATTTCATGAATTAATTTCATCAATCCACATCTAAATGTTATTATTTTTTAAGTTTTCTACATACAAAGTCAATATCATTATGAACCTTCTTTCAAGAAAACTTTTTATTTAGAAGTAAAGTGGCCTTACAAAAATAAAAAAAAACTGCAAAAGAAATAGCACGAGGGCAGTAAATTCTGCAAAAAAAAGCACGAGGGCAGTAAATTTAACTTACAAGCCCTGTTTACTGCCTCTGTAAGTGCATTTTGCGAGCAAGTGTATTGAAAAAATCTTTTCTCGTATTTCTTCCATAGCTTTTCGACTAAGTAAACCAATGGCATGCGAAGTACTTCATACACGGCATGGCCGACATGTGCGCGGCGTACTTTTCTGCGACGAATGGTATTTAATTGCAAAGTTCTGGTTTATGTTGCATTACTATCAGGTGCAGCTAAAACTATAAACCTTCCCATAAGCGAAAAGTTAAATCACGCGTTTATGATAGTTAATTTTCTTTGCAGGCTTACGCTGACGAAGGGCACGACTTAAAGGGCGTTATCGAACACGTATACCGATCTATGGAAGATTATCTCCGAGAGTGCCTGTCTCTTGATCCTGAAGACACCAAGCTGCCTCCGCCAGATAGATAAAATTAAGGAAGTGTCGTATAGAACATTCTGTCATTTGTAGAGTAGGTACTTAATAGGTTTGTTATCGTAATGATTAAATTGTGTAAATATGTAAATGAAATAGTGATTTAAAATTATTGTGTTCTTCATATTAAGTTTAGTTTATACGCCTTCCGTTGAAGATGCTAGATAGATGAAATAAAATGATGACGTGTGTAGTTATAAGTATAAGCCAGTATGTTGTAAATAAATAGAAAAACTAGAAGATGTCCTAAATAAATCTGTACATTGGATGGCTGAATTTAAAGAAAACAAGATTCATGTTATATTTAATGTTTGCAACCAGATTTTATATAAGACGTAATTCATGCAAATTGTACAGAAAAGTCTTTGGTTTCTTTAGAACATGTAGGTACCTGCCTACTGAATTTTATATTCATTGCAGAGGGGTGTACGTAAAAACGCGGCCATACCCGCTGTTATCTGCTAGTGTATTATAATATAAAATACCTAGTAATTATTAATTATCTTATGATTAGTTTACTATAAAGAAGAAAAAAGTTCACTTCGTTAAAAAGTTGCTAATGAAAATGTAATAAATATAAACTTTCTAGGTTAAAGATACAGAAAAATCTGACAAAATTTTTATTGTTCTTATTAGGTACTTGTCTATAAAATGCAGCTCGAGCAACCTTCTCCTTAATGACGTCTTTTCTAAATTTCACTAAGGCTAGTCTCTATTCTGCATACAATTTCTCATCCAATAGCACAGCACATTCACTCAGATAAATTAACCTTATATTGTATCTTTTTTTAACAATAATGGTAAATATCCTACTTATCGTACAGTTTTTACTGGTTAGACCCCTGATTGAAAATTCCTTCATCATTAGATATTATAAACAAGATACACACTAGAAAACAATTGACATATTATAATCTTAAGAAAATATTAACTTACAATAAATTAGCTCTACAAAAGTAGGCACTCGTTTATGAAATTACTTTTGTAAAGCAAATTAATAAGAGTTATTAAGGAAAGCAGTTTGAAGACGCTGCTTTTAAGTAGGTATAATAAATCTTAAAAACATACCTACCTACCTGTTAAATAATAAAATAATGTGATCTTAATATTCATAGCAATACGAGCTTCAATTTCTAGGCTTTACTGTTACCTGTAGCTCTTTTTACATCCACCTTTATAATACACTGTTACCGTTACGTTACTAATAAAGCTACGGTCATACTAAGGCGAACAGTCCCACAAACTTATCTGACCCGGTGACAGCGTCACTAATAAATATTAAAAATAAAATAAAAACAAAAAATAAACAGGCATAATAATAAGTTCCAATTTTGGTCACCGGGCAAGTTGGTGGGACTGTAGGCGCGATTCACTCGCGCCGATTGTAGCTTCGTCGCGTTGTAATCAAATTGGTGATGATATTTAAAACATAAGCGCATCCCGGACCCCGCGAAATTCACCTTAATGTGACCCAAGCTTAAAAATATCCCTCTTTTGTAATACCTTTACGTCGTGTAGGTATTAAATACATTTCATAAAATGAGGAGCTTATCATTTAGGGAAACTATAAGGCCTTTTATAAGATGTTTTCTTTAAAAATCAATCGCGGATTTTGAGTTACTTTTTATACCGTGGCATCACTGATAAACGAACCTCTTACAAAATGTATTAAAAATTAATAAATTAAAATAAAATTAGTAATAATCCAGTTTCATGTAATTTTTAGAAATGAAGTGACCTTGATCATCCCTATATATCCTCAGCTGCTTTTGCTTCATTAATTCATATCTGATTTTTTCTGTCGACATGTTGAAAAACATATTATTTATCTTAACGTATATTCATAATCAATGCAAAGAGATATCTCAGTCGATCTATAATTTCAGTTTGATTAGAAAATTCAGTGAAAATATGGAACATAGGGCATTTACTATTTTAACGTCGATATCCCTAAAATTACTCTATAAAGAAAGCCCTACAAAGTCTGGCCACGTTTCAATAACTTGATCCTATTTTGCCTGTCGATGCCAGATAGATTGGTGGTCTCAGACAGAAAGCGGTCGTCTGCGATAGCTCTTGCTGAGAGATATATCGTTCGGATTTTGGGCCATTAAATGAATATGTCAAACCAGAAAATCCATTTACCAAAATCAAATACCTAAGCATTTTTCAAAGTAGATACTTTGTAATTTCCGATTTTTTAAAAGTCTGGTGGGTATACCATATAAGTAACTATATCGCTATAGGCCTCACAATACTGCGTAAAGAAATAATCGTGTAACTAATAAGCATGTACATTGTACAAAGTAGGTTAAAGGAGCTAGAAATCGCCTTCTTGTTATAGGCAATTATAAGTGTGAAATGTACGGTCCAACTAGCCGTCACGAGAAATTATATTAAGTACTGTTCAGAGCTTTCTACTGTGTTTTAAGATTAACCTCTAACATAACACAAGTAACACTGCACGCACTGAATGTTCTTATTTATAGACGACTAATATGGCTCTCTCAACAATAGCATCACAGTTATTAGTTTCCCTGTTGAGAAAATTTCATACCACTTTTTCACCGCCGGAAATTCTTGTAAAATGTTCCACGAGAATTAAGAAACGAGAACATTTTTTTTGGACAATTTGACCGATAGTATTGTTGACCGATAGGAAATTCATTTCTACGGAAATAGATAATAGATAGTAATTATTTATCAAGGCAAATTGAATAGTAGGCATGTGTATGAACGATGTAGATGTTGTTCACTCAAAGAACAAGGAACACAGAGTACATTATATATTATAAGTTGGACAAGGAATCTGCTTGTTCACTTCATCTAACTGACGTACGAGTAAGTGGGTAATTCGTTATTGTTGTATAGAAATAATTGTCAGCCGATATTTGTTAAGTGTTATCGGATACCTGCATAGACGCATATCGTACATTCCATGTTTGTGAAGACTGCCAATATGGTCTAAATTTTACAATTAAAATACCTACGATATGTCGATGGTGTTAATTTCAATCGCCGTTATGGTCTTAAGGATGCTGTGATTCTTCTATTGCAATGTTTTTTCGATACTATATTGGATATATTGAATTAAAACTATATCTGCATCTGATATACGTAGGGCCTAGTCAAATCGAATTCGTTGTAATTATTTATTAATATTATAATTCTAAGATAAACGTTAGTTTAGTATTTTTAAAATTCTTCCATAATAATAAAATTATAAACTATATTGCTTTGCCCAAAAATTGTACCTATAACAAACCTAGACAATATATATTACGGGCTATGTATACATCACAAACATATGAAATTTTATAGTTTAAATAAAACGAGAGAGTTTGGAAACCGGGTGCTTTAAATTTTACATCATTTCTTTAGCGGAAGTTCTATTATATAGTTATACAAAATGATAATACCTACTAGTTATTAAACACTATAATGGCATGCCAAATACGATTCCCGTACTGAATAGAACAAAATTTGCCAGTAGGACGGTTAAATCGTTCCGAAAATTATGCATCGCCACTTGCGAGGCTTTCTTTGATTGATTAAGATCATGCCTTGAATTAATTCTATGAAAATGGAAGTGTATCAATTGAATTGATAACGTTCTCATTAAATAACACCAATCTAAGACGTGTAGATACTTAATTGTATTTAAATATAATGGCAGGTTGTTATTGATTAATATCATTAATATCACTAAGATCGATCTACAAACTTGATTATTTGCACGCCGCTTCTCTTTACGGCCATTATTTCTTTCTGATGCCCTTTTAATTAAAACCCTTAGTCTTCCAGTGTAGCTTAAGCTTCCGAAACCATAGATACTCTTGGAGCAAGAATGTAGGCAGTGCCGGTCCTATTAACATTTTAACCTGGTGCGGGGACTAAAAATGGCGCCCCTCTAAATAAAAAAAAAATGTTTAAGCTGTTGCTTTATCTTCCACCAGAAAAAACAGTGGCTTCTGATTATTCTGCTGTCAAAAGTTCGTTTAACCAGTTTGTGCGAATACCTACCAATAAGTATGTGAAGTGGTGAACAACTGAAATAGTACATTAGGTACTACAGCGGCCAGCAAAAGAGGCATTGACGGAAGAACGTGTAAATGTGGGCCGAGGCGCAGCCGAGGCACACATACGTGAGTCCATCAGTGCCTAGTTGTGGCCAAGGCTTGTATAGTACTTTTCTCAAACAATGCGCGGAAATTTAAACTAAGTAGTACCTACTTAACTATAGGCAGAAATGTCCAAAATCAATCGCGAACAACGAACTACTATATTTTTTCCCGAGTTCATTTGTTTCAATAAATAGCTCCCTAATTGCAAGAATTCATCACACTTAATTGTATTTACTTGAACTCATTTTAGCAAACACAAATAGTTTTTAAAATCAATAACGAACAAAGTAATAAATAATTTTCCATCATAGTGTTCATTTGTTTTTTATTTAATAAACAGCTTATGCTGGCTCTGACCACGTTGTGCACCAACACCGCAACCAACCATCGCCAACCCGCGCCCCTTCCGCCATCCGTCACCAATATGCCCTCTGTACGCTGGCCCAGCTGTTGGCCAACATGTTGGCCTAACGTGTAGAGCATGCAATTCGAAATTTAAAAAAAAAACTTTTGTCCTTGGTTGTCAAATTTTGGAAAAAAATATCGTTCCATTTTTAAATTACTTAAATTTTAGGTAGCATATAGCCTTAAATTAAACCCTTTAGTAAGTAAAAACTTCATTAACTCAATTTTTAACGATTCCCTTCTTCTTTATCTTATCGACCTTTAACACGACCGCCCTGTGGTAAAACGACTTTTTCCAAAAAAAAATATAGCCTATGTTAATCGAAATGATGTAAGGATTCCAACGATACCCCATATGTCCAAATCTATTCAGCAGTTCAAAAGTTATGGTGGAATAAAGAAAGTTACATACATAGGTACATGAACCCTAAAAACATCACACTCTTTTTTAGGCAGTCGTGTAAAAATGGCGCATTCAAGCCGGAATCGGGCATCAACGATAGTTTGCTCGAACGCGAACGAAATACATTAGAAAGGAACTTCTATAAACAATACTCACCTCTGGTTTTATTTCGAATGCATCACTATATTATAATAATCTAAGTACGTACTATTATTAGCAGTTTACCACAATGTATACAAATAAATAAACTCGCGCGCGTTTGAATTGACAATTCAATAGACAATTGCCTGCCTAGTGAAACAAGTGACGGCCGAAAGTTCACCCCGCGGCCCGCTCCCCCGCAATTTTGTTCGTGCGTGTTGTTTGTTTCACGTTTTGGTAAATTTTGGTTCATTTTAGCGCCCCTCTTTGAAGGCGCCCGGTGCGGTCGCACCGCTCGCACCGCCCTAGGACCGGCCCTGAATGTAGGGAACTATGTGATGACTATGTCAATTATTTCCTTATCTCAACTCTGGTCAGCTATGTAATTGTTCATTTGTTATTTATTATAGATAATGTTTCCCTGGTAAATTAGTTTAGATTTCTGTCTAGTTTCCAATGGATGTGGTATAAAATGTCGATCAATAACACGTCTTTTTAGAATTTTTTTTAGAGTTCCAAGCTGAATTGTACTCAACAGATTGATATTTGGTTTTTAAGTTATAAAAGAGCTAATAAAACTAGTTACTTATGAAATAAATAAATCAGTGTGCAGAGTACAAATGCAGCGTAGTGTCCGCCTCGTAACTATAGAGTGTCGCGGATTGCGCCTTAGCTAGTAGATCGATGGTAAGCGTGATGTTGAACACAATAATAATATAAATAATTGTACAGTGTTTAATTTTTTTTTAATCCAACTTATAACCAACTGGAAAAGATTACCTCTCAAACCCAGTTGTTAATTCACACGCATCATAAGTCTAAAAGTCTAGGAATTTAAGTTTGTTGAAAAATACAGGGCAGCTATAAAAATTATTGTATTCAGTAACGCGCCGATTGATGGCCCTAGAGACAATTATATTCTACGTTGTTGTTAATCAGTGTTATAAATCTTATCGTCTCGTTTAAGAGTTAGTGTTGTATAGATCAGTATTTTTATTTGTAAATTCTGAGATTATTCTGTTATTAATGTAAATTTCTTTGAATAAATAAAATTTTCATAATCGTTCATAGGATAGTTTTATTTTGCAACTCCTCAAGCGTGTTTATTTAAACAGGTAAATTTTTGCTGTCTTATCAGTTATCAACTATCATTTATCAAGCAATCTGTCTTGAAGACTGCTCGGACTGGCATCTCTACGGTTTCTACTCCATATTTCTGCACTTCGGAAATATCTTTCTAATTGTTCGTCTCTAGAAGTGATGTCGGAAATGCTAGAAAATATATCACTGGTGGTATTACTAAAAGCGCCATCAGAGTTACAATTGGTTTGTGAAACGTTACGCATAAGTTCGTAGTGTGAAAAGTTCATAGAAATTAAAGATGTGTTTTCAACGTCAGCAATATTCCTGCTGGGACTTGAAAGACTGTCTATAAACATTTCATCTGTTCTACTCGTATCTGGATTCGCATAGGACGTGCTAGTTATATTATAATCACCGTTCACAAGTTTGCTTTTCTTCAGTCTGCCTATCGCCATGTCCAGGGATCTAACCGCTTCGTTCACATTAAAGGATTTACGTTTGGCAGGCTCATATTCGACTTTCTTAGCTTGTCCACTGCATTGAGATTTCGCTTTATTGACACATTTCTTATCATTAGTTGTTTCATTGGTATGATCCATAGTATGTGACTGGATAATTTAGTTTAATTAATTATTTATTCCAAAGGTAAATTCAAACCATTAAGAATATATTTTGAAATCAACGAAATGATAATAAAAAAATCTACATGACAACTTGCTGTTTGTTTGACAAGTTTTTTTTTCGTTTTTCCATTGGTAGATGCACAGGGTAGATGGGTGGTAGCACGGTGGTAGGTGGGTATTTTTCCCGAGGTATTTTTTTTACACAGATATCTGACCTATTTAACACAGTTTTTACCATAGACTTATAATATTTACCTATTAACAAAAGGATAACATGTTATTATATTTTATCATGGAAGAAGGAATTACGACTGCCGTATTTTATTTAAGCGCTATCTGTTTTTTGATTGATGCACTACTTTCATATATTGTTCGGCTGCCATCTATGGCACTTACATAGTTTCACGTAGTTGGCGAGGGGTGTAACATCTATAGTGCGCGTCTTCTCCGGGGTGCAACACCATAATATTGTCATTTATTGACACTAGATGTCGCGAGTAGCATGATCAGAATTCAGATTAAAATTCTACATCAAGGTGCAAGGCATAAAAGTGTTATTAATATCAATAAATTACTTATCTTAAGCTTATCATTAAAATTTTAAACATGATGAGTGATGACTGATCTGATAAATGACAGTTTTGATGACGATGATATTTTTATAGTGGCATTTTATTCAAAATTCATAAACGCTAGTTTTATTTACAATAACAATTTATTTATTTTGATTTAGCCTAAATGATCAGCCTGTATGAGCTTCGAGGGCAGGTAAGAGTCGCAGAGTGCGGCGGCTGTGGATGCCACTGCTTCTATCTCAGCCTTCACACCACTCGTCAACATAACTTCTAGATCACTTTTTATACGGGCACCTAAAAGAGGTGATTTTAACGTCAAATAAAACGACAAAAATGACGGAAGAGACCGCTTTCCAAAACATTTTTGAGATCTTCGGTGGTGGTTGAGTTTCTGGCACTTTGTTTTCAAGGGTTTTGTCTCTCAAATCTATGTTAAGCAGCTCCTCTTATGACAATTATGTGTGTTAAGATAACTAATAATAATTATACCTGCTTACTGACTTATTATACCTACACATGACTTTGAAGGGAAGCTAAATACAAAGCTTTATGTTCCAAAAGATAGTAATATGTTTCCTTATGTTCCTAACCTGTAGGTGTATTTAAATAGGGCCTTTTAATTAAAGCTGCAAGTTTGCGCTTGTCCAGCAGTGTAAGTGGTAGTTGGGCTTCCTTAGGGGCAAGCGTCATGATGTCGTGATGCCGCACACCAAGCAATAATAAACTGCTACATGCAAGGGAATCCGACAAATGGGATTGTGCCTGAAATATTTGAAATTTTATAATAAATAATTTTTATTCTGGGAACCACAGCGAGATTAGTCGCAGGAAGCTTGATCCAAGTGGCATAAGACCGCTGCGAGTGGTTATGTCCAGCTGTGGATGTCTATCGGTTAACGATGACGACGGACAACCGTTCCAACTTACTTACGTCGACGAACTTACTTATGCAGATATTCAAGAACTAGATTATTATCTAACCGCGACTACTCCTTAATTTTCCGGGATAAAATAAGTACTTAGCCTATGTGAATGTCCTTCCCCGGGATTCCACCTATCTCTAAACCAAATTCCATCATAATCAATCAATCGTCGATTGAAAAGACGGCCGTTAAAGCGTAGCAGACAGACAGACACACTTTTGCATTTTTAATATTAGCATAGTATAGAATAATTCTGGATGTCGTAATAAAAACGTAACAAAAAATTAATACAGTCCTATAAAGTCTCTTATCCCTTCATCCTGCTCATGGTGACGATACGTACGTATAACTATTCGGTATATTATAATTTCATACCGGTAAACATACCAGTAGTAAACCAGAAACTTGAAGGAAGAAAACACTTGTTTGTAGAGAAGGTCGAGGTTGTAGAGAAGGAGAAGGTAACCAACCATACTATGGCAACGTGACATACGAAGTGAAGACTTTAAAGAGCAAAATGCAAGTAATTAGGTACACCGAAAAATATACACTCACCAATGAACCGTATTTATAAGTCAAGAAGATCTCGTATCCATGTGGATCAGCGTCCACTAGCGCCAATGCTTTTAGGCGTAGTTCATTTACCAATCGGCAAAGCAATTGACGCGTGCATACATCGGGGTAGCCTTTACCCTAACATTGAAGGAATGTATTTTATTAATATCAAATAATACAAACATTTACCAAAATATAATGGATAAATATATAATTGTGGCCGATTCTGTATAACACAATCTCTAATTCTTTATCTAAACTAAAACAATTCTTTGTCATGTTTTTTAATCTTACCGTTAAAATGATTACTGGTCCTAATCGAATCAACGCTCCTTCGTCGAGCAATTTTTGAAAGATAGCGTCTTTCTCCACTACTAGTATGTATTTAGCATGTGATTTAAACTCTTTAATTCCTTTAATGTCTTGCGGTATTAAAGTACCTTTAACAATAAAAAAGTAAGATCTTTGTATACTTCTCCTCACGATTGTAGCCTACTTTCTGCTATGTTATAAAAGATAATTGACCGAGCGAAGCGAAGGTAATTAGAAGGAAATTATTTAATTTTTAATGAGCCTCAGTACTTTTAACAGAACTTCACAATGATGTCAATAGATGGCGCTCTGTGATACCGCGAGGTCTCAGTTCGGGGCGAACCACTAGTAGGTATTATAAGTTATAAGTACCTCCCGACATCATACAGTCAACAATGGTGCCATCACTCTGGTGTATCTTTATGGGGCCTACGATAAGTCCTTTCGCAGTAGCGACAATACCCAAATCCCAAGGCGGGGTGTCTAATAAACAACAAACATCCCGAACTCCGACATCAAGTCTTGATTGGGTACCAAATCTGGATACATTCTGATAAAATAGTTCCCTGTAGAATGAAACCCGTTTAATATACCAGCTTAAGCTGCTTATTATGCTTCAGACCTCTAAGTTTTAAGCCTTACCTTCTGGTGACGGTCAAATTCTTAATGAGTAACTCATGAACTTTAGTTAAGACAAAAATTATTGTATTAAAACGGGATTTATCTTCTGCACTCATGTAGCACAGCGTTGTTGTCTTAGCATCATTCAAGGCTTTTAATGTGACTCTAAAATAATTCATTGAGTAAGAAATCTTTAATAATGTTAATGTTACAATTAATGTTACATATAGCTACGTGGGATAAGAAGAAGTTGGAAAAGTTTAGTTTAGTTTGTTAAAAACTGAACTTAGTCACTTTGTGTTCATATGAATTAGTATTTGAGTTTTTGGATAATCTAAGATATTTTGGATATTTGGATAATAAGGGATCTTAATTTTTAATCTTTCAGTAGGTATTTAGAAAAGTCCATCCCAAGCGATCTCAGAACTTCCACCCAAACAGGATCAACGAGCTCTAAGTAAAATAGACATTTACCGATCTAAATCATAGATACAATTGCTCCACAATCTTTGGTTTCTTATAATCAGTTTAGGTGCACCATCTCTTTCAGCGCTATTGTTAATACTGCCTAATATGTCTTCGATTTTCTTAATGATAACATTTCTTGTTTGCTTTACATGTTGCGACATTAGGATATCAGCTGGTTTCCCTGGAACTGCATTTGAAAAAAATTATCTCCGATATCTTAAACTGCTCTTTATATAATATCTAGTCATCAAAATTTCAAATCAGATACGATGTAGGTACCATTGACATCACAAGACTGCTTCAAAAGTTGCTGAACTTCGGTAAAAAGCAATTTTCTCTCGGGTAGTATTAGCTGTGGTCCTAGTACTTCTTCTCTATTAAACATCCTATTTATCGCTGCAACTAGCATCGGATCTTGTTTGAAAGAAAATATTGATGACGACGCTAAGTCTGTTCTCAGCCTCAATGCGTCTTTGTTCATTAGCTCCATTCTAAAAGAACACGATGTCTCAAACCTTTCAAAACAACTTATAATTGACAAACAAATTCGATAAAGCACCATTAAAATGAACCACCGGCAAAAGTAGTAATGATCCCTACCTACCTAGTGGCGAGATGTTTATCGACCGCAAACAATAACAGCCACACAAAACGGAGCTCGTAAAAGGGCCAGGAGACAATAGGGCAGCTCCTCAACAGTTTTTACGGCGAAGTCGAGCGAAGATGTGAACGAGACAAATTCATCGTCGGTGGCACATCCGACTCGCGCGCACTCAAAAAATGACACAATAGATATAATCGAGAGATAGTAGAGGCAGGCGTCTCGAGGAGCAGATGACACGGCGTGACGACCGCACAAAGGGCGTGAAATGACGTCATAATAGCCTCGAATTATCGCCCCCTCTTGTCTCAGGCAAATATTTAACAGCAGCTCCGTTTTTGTCCTCCTTCTTTGGACGAAGATCATAAATAACAGGGTTACGGCAGACAAATGACGAGGACCGTTACCGCAGCGCTTTGTTGGTCGTGACATATTGCAACGAGGTGATGTTTATGTCTTATTATGGACCGAGGTCTGAATTATCGTTTTGGTTCATAGTTTCTCGGTAAAACGAAAATTGTGCATGTTTAGCTTTTTGATTAGGTGATACGATCATAATCTTTTCATTTGGATTTATTATCAAACCATTTTATGGACATAAGAAATCAGTTGTCAGAGCCTACCTGAGTAATATTTACTTTGAATTTTTTGGATAACTACCTAATGGATAAGGTAATGTATATTCCGATGACAGCACTGTATTATTACATCATTGAACCTGTTGAGTTATGATTTTAATTGCATAATCAAACCCTCGTAGTGTGAGAAAGTAACCCTTACAAAGGACTTCCCATTGACGGCCGGCACCCTGAGGCGCGTCGATAGCATCAGCGGGAGACAGCCCGCACAAATACCATACAAATTGCTCGATAGCTCCTTCGTATTGATTGTTGCAATTATTCGGCGAACCCTTTCACGAGTTCGCAACCGCGGGGAAGTGAGAACCTACTTATCTATTCGCTCGATCTCGTAGCAACTACCAAACTCTTTGAGATCGGTGTGAGTCAACAATATCCTGACTTGGTGTTGTGAGGTCGCCGCGGGACGGCTCCCAGTGGTGTGCTATTATTTTTCGTCACGATCTACGATTAAAATCAAAGCGCTGCGATCTCATCATTGATTTACAAGTCAATAATAAATTAATTATTACTTAAACTCAATTTTAAGAAAAATAGCTTTTGGAAACATATTTTATGACTTGAAGACTTTATGCTGGTATATTCAAGCGTAAGTATTTGACGGAATTTATTATAAACCATGTTTTAGTAAGTATAAGTAAGTAAGCTTCCCACAAAATCGCTCCTATGAAGTGGTCATCTAAGCGGAAGCAAATGCAACAATTATAAAAATTGGAATAAAACATTCGTCACATTGTATGAACTGCGAGAGTGCGTCGCGAACCGCAGGGCGTCGGTTTACAATGGACCACCATCGCGCTATCTCGATGGACGATACGTTACCGCCCAATTGACTGCTCAAACGTTATTTTAATACTTTGTTATTGAATTCAGATTAGGGTACTATTTAATTTGGATATTTCCAATATAATAATATCGATCGCGAATAAGCTTTTCGTGTGGCTGGAGCTTTTTGCTTGCACTGGGGCATATAGCTATCGCGTATCCTATAATACATTATCGTTGTATACCTTAGAACTTTTTTTTCCAAAATGACATTGATCTTCAAAAATAATTGAATATTTAAACGACTTCCAAAAAAGGAGGAGGTTCTCAATTTGGCGTGTATCTTTTTTTTTTAATGCATATCTCCGTGGTTTCTAAACCGATTTGAAAAAAATATTATCAATGGTTAAAGGAAGCTCGCGAGGTGTTCCGATAAAAAAATTCTGACTCCAATCCTTAATCCTGAGGCTGCAGGGTACAGAAATCCTCAAAAATAGTGAGTAACCTAAATAGTTAGTAACACAGAAGTTTTATGACCATCTGTCTTCTCCATCATCAAAGTAATTTACTCCTGCTAAACTCACTGTGACAAATCAAAAAATAGGAAATTCGATCACCTTCGCCTTCACCTTTCCTTCTGAAGGAGATACCTTCTAATGTATGGTATGTCCCTTTAATAGGGAGAACTTTTCCTTTACCAATGACGTACCTATCGGCCACTGAATCGGAAGACGACGAAATTCCTAAACTGAAATCGGAAAAACAGTAAGACAACTACAAAGACAACAACTAAACAGGAGACAGTTCATTTTGAATGAAAATTCTTTAAAATAAATAAATGGCAGGCTCTCAGTATTAATGTCAGCCATTGAGTAGTTCCTTTGGCTTCCTCCCAACTCCATTTGGCTTACACTGAAACTGATATAAAAAGGAAATTTTAAAAAAAAGGAAAAAATAGGAAATTCGATCACCTTCGCCTTCACCTTTCCTTCTAAAGGAGATACCTTCTAATGTATGGTATGTCCCTTTAATAGGGAGAACTTTTCCTTTACCAATGACGTACCTATCGGCCACTGAATCGGAAGACGACGAAATTCCTAAACTGAAATCGGAAAAAACAGTAAGACAACTACAAAGACAACAACTAAACAGGAGACAGTTCATTTTGAATGAAAATTCTTTAAAATAAATAAATGTCAGGCTCTCAGTATTAATGTCAGCCATTGAGTAGTTCCTTTGGCTTCCTCCCAACTCCATATAATAAGTTTCATCTAAGTTTCATCTACATCACATATTTGTACACCACACTGTGGTAGAATACCTACTAGGATCCTCTATCTGATAAGAACATCTTTGTGCTACCGTATTTCACAAATAAATACAAGTTTGCAAAGACCTCGCATTCGTCACATTGGCGATCAAAAAACCAATCTGTTTCCTATCGGCATTATACTTTCGGACCCACATTCCCACACGCAAGCTCGGTGAATTCGCAACAGTTTCTCACATAGAGTGGCTACTCACGGCTTTGTGCAGTACAATGCAACAATCGTAATAAGTCTACGAACGTCTACAGCTCATTACTCGAGTGGTTTTCCAGTGCTGGGGGCATATAGTTTCGCTCTTTCATTTGTGGCCATTGTTTCTTGTGTAAGCGATCGGTCTAAGGTCCCCGGAACACAATACGCAAATATCGGTGAATGCATTATGAAAAAAATAATTGTATAAAAAAAGGAATAAACTTTTTAATATATATGAAGTGTAAATTAACACAGATAGAAGTACCTACATAAGTAGACCGTTTTTTTCAATGGATGTATTTAGTAAGTAGGTACCTACAGTTTATGTTTGGCTAAGGTCTTCCCGGATAGTATAGGTGATAGAGCTAATGATTTGAAGTGAAAATAAGTCAGTTTTAAAGAGTTACTTAACTTAAGTATTTTTTTTTTAATTTTCGGTGTTCGGTTTTTAATTTTAAAGGTAGGTACCTATTCAAACTGTTAGTAGAGGAAACTCACTTTTTTTTAAATATAGCGCTATATAAGCGCCTGAAGTTGTTGCACTAAGTATGACGAATGATTGTACAAAACTTTTATTGTACCTAGATCTAAGTGCTAAACTTATTTTTAGTAAGAACCGTAACCCCAGCTCCAAACAAGGCAGTGAAGTGGCGTCCCGTCGCTCCCCAATATTAAAGCTGGTTCTTTCCCACCCCACTTCACCCCGCAATATGCTCCCGGATAAATTTACATGTTACAAAGCGGCTGTCACATATTAAAGGTCATAATTACGCAATCCATTGGATTTATGGCTGAAAAACAATAGGATTCGAGTGGCCAACCCTTTTGTTTAGTTTAACAGTGTAAGCGACGACCGTTTTGATCATTTAGGGGGTAATTAACATAAACGTTCTCATGGAGATCCGGCTCTCGATCGCAATTAAAAAGTTATGATTCAAAAAATAGACAAAAGCATAAATAATTTCTTTGTTTATTTGTACAGTTCGTTTCAATTCATTCAGTCGTATTTTTTTGTAACACTCGCAAAATCAAGGGATCATTTATATTTTTAACTCTTAATCACTGTACCTACCTACTTTATTTCTGACGGACCACATCAAGCTAGTCGCAGGGAGTCGCTGGATCCAGGCTGCGGAAGACCGTGGCTTGTGGAGGACCCTACAGGAGACCTATGTCCAGCTGTGGACGTCCATCGGTTGACGACGACGACGACTTTATTTCTAGGCCGACTTGTTTATACTGACACTTTTAAAATTTTAAGTGCCAGCATCACAAAATTTTAACACATGACTGGAATGAGCAAGACATCCTAAGTTTCGACCAATGCAAAGTCAGATAAAGAAGGCAGTTTAAATACTTGAGACGGCCTGAATTTTGAGGAGGTTCCTCTCTCTGGAGCCATGATGTGTTCTTCCCCGGGCAAATGCAAATGCAAATGGGAAACTGTGTACCTACTTTATAACTATAATAGCCCGTTCTTATATATGTATTAACCCCGCCCGCGGTTGAAGGGTTATCGTACTGAGACTAAGAAGTGGTCTAAGAAAAAATGCACAAAATATGTTACAGATTAAGCTCAGGGCATTTAGCTAAAGCTAAATGAAAGCCGTGTATTTAAAAAAAAAATAGGTAAGTACTAAAAGCTTAAATACGCAAGTTACCAGTGCGTGTTTATTTAATCTAGAATTATTAACTAAGTGGTTATGACTTTAATATGTCCGGTGTCGGACAGGTGTGCGCTCAGACGCAACTTTTGCAACTTTTGCTTTTAAGATTTCTTTAGGAAACTATTTATCAACAATCAACTTACCATTTCTGGAAAAACTAGTACGGAGTGCCTACATACTTGTTAATTAGTGACATTTTATTACCTAGCTGTCGCCCGCCACTTCGCTTGCGTAGATTTCCCGTGGAACTGTAGGGCGATTGTGTAAAACCTGCATCAATAATTGTTACAGTATCAATTTTTGTGATTGGCTGAATTTATGGTATTCTTGCTGCGTCAATGGATTTTGTCCAATAGTGGAAGAGTGTTAACCAATCAGAGGTGATTGCGATCGTTACAGTGTAGCTGTAATTTTTTGCCGATCGCCCTGCGGAATAAGCTGTTAGTCGCGTTATAGGTACGTCAGTCACGTAGAATACGAGCTAAAAGGATCTCAAGAACGCTATTTAGCAATTTTTGCGGTATATTTGATATCTTGGTGTCCTATAGGTAATATACCTGCGCCATATTTTAATTTACCTATTTGTAATTTGTATACCTATAAAAATAAATATAAATATATAATATAAATTTGTGATGATTCTTGTATCTACCTAGATACAAGAATTATCACAAATTTATTAACCTTTTTGAGCGAATGGTGTAACGAGCGTCAAAAATGTAACAGACAAGCAGACAGGCAAACATTCTACATATTCATATGCAAAAGAAATAAATAAAACAAAGTCCCACAATTAAAGATGAGTATGAGCAATCGGTAAACATCGCAAAACCACGTGTGACCATAATAAGTATCTAGTTTATTTTGCATTGATCGTGTTGTTAATCTTGAAGGCCTGGACAGATAGAAAGTGCAGCGATACAGCGGCGCGCTACGTCCACCGACACTTGGTATAATACATCGTACGCTGAATTTGTAAGGTTGTTGGATTCGTATGGTTTGTAATTTACGATTGAAGCTGGCTGAAGACAAGAACAGAGGCAAATTATATATCTCCAATATTTCCAAAATGCCGCTAGGCGGGACCAGCTCCAGCCAGAACCTCTCGTAGAGTTTGCTAGAAACTACAATTCTTAGTTGTGGAGAGTGGAGACGGTTAACGCTTAACGGCAGTTAAGCGTGCCACAACACCAAAGTGACGACCACGACGCTCTGACAAGAGCGATACGACGACGACGAAGAAGACAACTATTAGATGCAACATACGATCTAATGTTGCTATCGTGTATTGCTGCCACTGTCTCGTTTTGAGTTTTGTCTGTCCAAGCCTTATAATAGATACGTGTAGTCCTGACTACGAACACTTTGGACAGGTGTGCGCTGAGGCGTTTCTCAGCTAGATTAATCCTTTAGTAAATTATCGCCTGCCGTTTTTGTCCTATCCTTTTTTGCTACCGTTTTATGTTGTTTGTAAATCTATTGAGTAGTTTTTGCAATAATTCCTCGTTGGTCTAGTGGTTAGCATGTTCGACTGCGGACGACGAGGTCCCGGGTTCGAGTCCCGGGTCGGGCCATAACAATTATTGGGTTTTTCATAACAAGAAATTCTCAGTACTAGCCCGGAGTAAGGAAGTTGGCGGTGTTCGACCCCCGTGCCTCGCAGAGCACTTAAAGCTGTCGGTCCTGCGCCTGATCTCTCTCCTGTCGTGTGACGTGTCGGATTTTCCGCCCCATCGGGCTATGAGAGTAAAGGAACAGTACTCGTGCACTATGATATCTTCCGCGCAGATGGCTAATATCTCTGGAGATAAGCCGCCGTGGCCGAAATTCGGTCAGGAGGACATTATTAATTCACTGGGCTGTATCCTATTATTTCCGTTGATACCTAGGTGCAATCATTTGATGATGATTTGATGATTTGAATAAACCCCCAGCAGGGTTAGCATGGGCCGGAGATAAAAATTGTATCCCCCGATTTTATCCACTGACAAGAGATAAAATTAACTTATCCACTTCTCAGAGCACGGAAACAGGGGAGAGGAGAAGTTTATCCCCGTTTGACATTTCACGGGGACTCGGGGGACTATTTATCCACCGTTATTTAGCGTTTTTATTTCTTTATTTAGGAATAAAAATTTTATCCTTTCCTCGGGGATAAAATTGTCTCGGCCCATGCTAGGGGGGCTGGTAGATAGGTACACACAGTTTTTTTTTTTTTTTTTTAATTAGAATTCACCCGGATTTCCCCCGATTTGGTGGTCGGAGACCTTTTTTTGTAAATTTGTTTCTTTATAGTCATTTATTAATTGTTATTCAATTTTGTCTAAATTTTATTTAAATCATGGATGTGCTAGTTTTATTTTTATATTTTGTTATATTCTTATAATATACACTATATAATAAATCTATACTGCCCATCCATGATTTAAGTCTTATTTTTATTAATAACTAATTTTGCAATTCTAGAACAATATTCTAGGAATTTGTCACGAGATTTATTTTCAGCTACTAACTCCCATAGGTTGTCAGTACATATCCTTCTGTCGATATATAGTTCCGTATCATACCTACATCTGCTATATATCGGGCATTCCGTAAGGATATGTACGACTGTTTGTTCCGTTTCATCGTCACAATCGCAGAACGGGCTGGTTTTACACTTAAACCTATGGAGATAGTAGCCGAAACCACCATGACCTGTCAAAATTTGAACTAATTCGGGCGTAAGTTTAATCTTTTTTATTATTTTAAATGCTTTTTCAATATTCGGGAAGAATAACTTTGTGATGGCGGCGTTGGTGTTATTTTTATATCTTTGTTCCCATTTTTTCACAGATTCCTTACGTATTTCTCGCTTTACGAAGGAGATGGGACATTTGTCGTAATCCGGGGCTGACTTTCTCGTTTTGGCAGCTTCCTTGGCTAGGAAGTCAGCCCTTTCATTACCGATTGTTCCTACATGAGCTCGGATCCAGAACATGCGAACATCTTTTCCTTGCCGCTTCAGCGTATGCAGATTTTTTCTTATGGCAAACGCGATCGGGTGGAATGTGCTTGGCTTCTTTATGAGTTCCAGCGATGATCTGGAGTCGCTTAAAATGTTTACGGAGGTCTCATTGCGTTTTATGACTATTTCCGTGGCTCGGTGGAGTGCATACATTTCGGCTTGAAAAACTGTACAGTAAGACGAAAGCCGAAACTTTCTATATTCTATTTCGTTCCCGTCTTTCCAGATAGTCAAGGCAGCACCCACCTTGCCATCAATTTTACTGCCATCCGTAAACATTTCAACCGCTGCTCTCCTTTCCGTAGTTTCTTCTGTCCCTTGTTTGTCCAGGCATTCAAATTCAAAGGTCTCCTCACTTGCCGGATGTGGTGCGTAGAGATAACACTTCCTCTCCTCTATGTCTCTATCCTCTCCCAGAGAGTCCCGGATTTTTCCTCTTTTGGCCTCATAAACGTGGGCATTCTCGTGTACACGCAAATCAAGAGGTATCAATCCAGCTAGGGTTAGTGCTGCGGTGAGTGAAGTCGTTCTATATGCTTTTACGATCTTTTGAGCAAAACCCCGCTGGACTGAGTTTAGCAGCTTTTGCGTGGTCAGTTTATCTGCTGCTGGTGCCCACACACTGGCTGCATACAGAATGATCGGTTCTATTACTGAGACATATATCGTTCTGATGACTTCTGAGTTAAGTCCCCATTTTATTTTTGCGGAGCGTGCCAATGGTGTATATATATTGAGTGCTTTTTGACAAATGTACTTAATGTGGTTATTAAAGGTTAATTTTTTATCTATAATTAGGCCTAAAATTTTAATTTCATCAACTATTTCTATTTGAGTACTCCCCATGTTAATGCGTGGCGTGTCATACTTTAGTCGTTTAGTAACCACCATTGCTTGGGTTTTATGTGGAGCGAACTTTAATTTGTTACTGACACCCCACTCATGCACACGGTTGAGCACTAGAACTGCCTGTTCCTCTAATTTTTCTACTTTATTCCCAGAAAACACCAGAACGATATCGTCAGCGAAGGCTTGGCAGTGAATGCCCATACTATCTATTTCATTCAGCAGGGGATCTAGTAGGACATTCCAAAAGGTGGGACCACTGATGGAACCCTGTATGCAGCCTTTGCCGGTATCCTTTGTGATTTCTTTGCCCGCGTATCGAACGTGTACCTTTCGATTTTCTAGGTAGCTACTGACTATTTTGCGTAAATTTTGGGGGCATTTTTTGTCCTCTAATTGACATTTTACGGCCGGCCACCACGCGCTGTCGAAGGCTCCCTCTATATCCAATGATACTATGATATTAATTAGTTTGTTGTTTATATTATTCTTGACATGTTGGATTAGATCGTAGAGGGAGTCCTCCGTACTGCGCTGTGGAACGAAGCCGTATTGTCTCGGATTCATTTTTAATGATAGGTGCCAACGGATTCGTCTGATTAGGAGTTTTTCCAGTATTTTCCCGAGAACCGATAGCAAGCCAATTGGTCTATACGCTTTCGGTGAGCTGTAATCCGGTTTAGATGGTTTGCGTAGTATGATTACCGTTGCTTCTTTCCATGTCCTCGGGAAGTATGAAGTTCGAGGCACTTGTTGACAATTCCAAGAAAAACGTCTCCGCTCGTCTGGATGGCTGCGGCGCATATATCGGCCGTGAAGCCGTCCTGTCCAGGTGCCTTTTTAGGATTGAAGGATTCAACCACATACTTGAGTTCTTCGCTTGTAAATGGTGGATCCTGGTTTTCATCTCGGTCTACATTTGTGCTGTTTTTTGCCCGGTTTCTTATATCTCGGTGCTCTTGATTGTCTTCGGTTTCAGTATCTTCCGGGAAGAATGTTTCAGCCAAAAGGTATGGTACACACAGTTAGCCCATCGTCGTCGTCTTGTTTTTTTTAAAAAAGCTGCAGACCTCTCTCAAATGTCGTCTAACTTTTGATCAAGATAGGCGTAAGTAGTGGGCAGTAGCTAATTCAGTTGTTTACAATCTCTAAAGTTTAAACTAAACTTAAGTAAATGATAGGTCTAAATATCTTGCTATCCGTTTCTGCATAGCAAGATATTTAGCTTTATAGATATCTACAATACTCCTATTGCATAAGCCTATAAAGTATACCTACCTAAGGGATAGCAAGAACTGTTGTTCTTTGCTTTGTTGTTGTTGTCAAAATGAAATGAAATTTGGTACACTTATCTACTTAGCTTGCATCTCGGAGACAACGTCATACTTAGGCTACTTATCCCAGAAAATCAGAAATTCCTACAGGACTTTTCAAAGAAATCCTCGCACACGTAGATGCAGGCAATGTCTAGTAGGAACCTATAGTACTTAATTTTTGCCGATAAACAGCTGGCACAAAAATGAATGTGTGCAATATGAATTATAGGTAATATATCTACTCAAAAAAATATTTTCCAGCCTATCTTAAATCTATTAAAAAACATTTATACAAACCTGGCGTACAGTTTTCCGCACAGGTTACTGATACAATGTATTTATGTTATGTTTACTTTATTCCACGCAGGATCCTCTGTGAGCTGCATTAGATATATATGCAAAAGCAGGTGTGATTGCAGCTGCGTACGACGTAAAAACTAAATCTAGAAAGCTCTGCAACATAAACATTTTATAGGCCTTTTATGGAACAAGTGCATTAAAAACCTATTTCAATTTGCAATATTTTTCTAACGAATAATTATAAACGATAAATTATATTTTATCTCTAGGTACATTTAATTCTACATTAAACTCTTTCAAAATCTACGAATTAATTTATGTATCGGACAGTTAACTCAATTGGTATACCTACTTACCTACTCACATTTTACCTTCGTTTAATAGGAATATTTTTAAAGAATATAAGTACTTACCTAGTTTCTAATTAATATTATAAATACCTTTAGCTTGTTAGACTTAAAATTGAGTTAGAACATTAATTTAGTGTGTGTTCCGTTATAAGCACTGCGAGCACTGGCAGTGCTCTTTACTGGGGACTTCCAGTGCTCTCAGTGTATTTCGGAACGCACCCTTAATATTAATAATGTGATTATAAAAGAAAAACAATTATTACTTTTTTTCATAGAAAATCACCGGACCTCCGGACTCTTGTTAAATTTGAATTTCGAACCCATTTATTTTTAAAATTATAATCCTAGGCGCACATGTTAGAAAATTATCCATCAAATTTTTTATTTTCAAATTTTTTTTTCGGCGCATGAAATAAATACCATCAAAAACAAAATAATGTAAGTATACCTACTATTCGATGTATGCTTAATATCCTGATTGTAGATATACATTCAAAGAAAGTAGCTTAGTGAATCTCTATTAAATTGATAGTGCAAAATCGCGGAAATTAATTAAAATTAGGACGGCTAAGTATCGCCAAATGGACTTTTTTTTTTAATCTCCTATTTTGTTTTTGGAGTTAACCTCCTTTAGAATTGATTTGCCTTTAGAAGCCCGGGGTAGGGGTATGAAAATTTATGGAGAGTAAAATCAAATTTTCTCCGTTACGTAATTGACTTTATGTTTCCATGACTATAATTAATATTATTAATAAATGTATCAAGCATGCTTTCAGAAATAAAAAAAATGCTTTCATTTACTAATCTAAGTATATATTTTTATTTATTTATAATCGTTCGTAAAGAGTAAACTCCAGTCGTGCGTCGGAGCTGACACACACAATTTTTTTCATTCCTTGAATTTTATATGGCCCCTATGTTACCAATATATGAAAAGGTTAAAAAATCTACCATTAGCTTTCACTGCTGTACAGTGCACACTGCTTTCATCTGCTTTCAGGCAGACTATGATATATAGGTACTTAATTAATTAATTTTAATAATAAAGTAGAATGTAGATAAACCGTACTGACTTAACGCTCTAGCTTTTAGAACTTTGACCATACTAAACACTAAACAGTAAATAGGGATGTTTCCTATGACAAAAATAAATTATTGCTTGGGGCGACGAAGAAAAAATTTGCTGATTTGAATAGTTGGATACATCAATGAACAATGCATATCAGTCAATTTTTAAACGTAGATAGTAAAAATTTTAAAAATATCAAATAATCGGATTTATTCCTACCAACTACTAAAAGGTGTGAAGCAGATCAATATCCCCAAGTCGATGTGACACTTCCGAGTAAAAACAAAAACATTTATTGGGCGCCACCCAGGTAAACAAAAAAAAACAATTTCTCTAAATGAAGCGTTCGCTATCGGCGCGTGCTACATCCACCTACTCCACGTGCACCCGACATGATTGTTATCTATACAGCTGTCATTGCCGCTCGTCCTCGATAGACAATGCATGGAAATTAGTATTTACATGCTTAAACTCCTGATAGATATTATTGTATTAATTAAAAAAAATAGGAAAAGTATTCGGTTTTCTATGCCTTTTGCAGTGACGTTCCCCTCAAAAATTTACATTTATAATCCGACGTAAATAACTCAATTTATGTAAAACCTCTAAATAATAATATATTGTACTTTCCTCAAAGTCAAAAGATGGGCGTTAACCTTTTCAAAAAAAAAATATTTTTTTATTTACTGGCTGTTCGACTCTGGGTTCCAGCCATTCTGAGCCTAAATATCTTTTTACTGTAAAATAATCATAGGAAGAGAAAAAGACAGATTAGTTTCTACACAGTAAATTATATTCTACTAGATGATGCCCGCGACTCATCTTTTTTTATTTGACCATCAATTGCGAGCCGTCGTCGAGTATCAAGGGAGGGCTAAATTCCCTCACACCTCGCGTCAGCTGGCGATCCTCACCCTCCGAACATTCCTATTAACTTCAATTGAGCTGGACAAATTTACATGAACACGTAGAGTCCCTAAAAAAACGGAATGTAGCGCAGAATCTAAAAATACACGAAAATAGGTCTACAGATAAAAGGATAGATAACCTACTCAAATACTCAGTAGATAAGTCTCAATGAAATGCTAGGTATAGCATACCTATTTAGCTATCACAGGTTGAGGCGGTATAATCAAAACCTGGATGTAAATAAAGCTAAACCAAAAGTTCACGAAACCCAAAACTATATTGCCAAAAAGACAAAAACAAAGGTAGTGCCTTGCTCAGTCAACCATAATATAAACGCCTATACTATTACTGAAAACTCAGCACGACAGATAATAATAATATAAATGTTCTAGGAAATGAGATAACTGTTAGAGCTACGGAATCTTGAAAGTAACTTATTTGCGGGCGGAATTGTGTTCAGAAGTTAGTATTATCACAGAATAGGTAATAGGTATTATGTTAATTTTTTTTTTTAAATATTGGATAGAAGTAACTGGAAGCTTAATTTGCTATAATCCTCAACAATAGGTAAATCTAAGTATGTGTTGATTTACCTATTGTGGCAGATTGTAGCGAATTAAATTCCAGTTCTTTTATAATCTTTTTTTTATATTATAGGTAGCGAATAAAAGAGCAGGCCGGTCACCTCATGTTAAGTGATTACCGCCTACTATGAAGCCTGTGCTTAGGCTTAACTTTCGTCCTTATCGTAAAAAGCTACGTTCAGACATTGCAATAGTGCATTTCTCTTTTTTCATGGCTCCAACAGCACCCGTGCGCCACCGCGCCATATGGACGGACCTACCCGACTCAAATCGCTATTATATTGCTTTTAATTGATAACAATTTAAATATATTTGATGATTCACACTTACAAACCTCATTGTTATTCATCGACTCATTATCCCCGTGTTCGCGTTTTACCAAACGATGTTATCTCAAGCACGAATGTGTTTTACCATTATGTTATTGTCGTCATGCTATTTAAGTATTAAGAATATCTATAAAACTGCAGTAGTCTAATGTTTATTATTAGTTAAGGGTCTTTAAAGTTACTGAAGAATTCAGTATAAAATGCGCAAGTTTCACTGCTTGGTCTTCTTTAATAATTTATTTAAAACACATTCGCGATCTGCTTAATATGTCTCGGAAAACTCTACATGAATTCCAATGAAATTTTCAGTATCGCGTCATCAGGAAAGGAAGTTTTGTAATAGGTAAATGCATCTACAAGTTACAACGCAGTATGAAATCACATGCTAGTGTTTATTATAATATTATATTCCAATTACAAACTAAACACTTGCGGTACCTACCTGTTTAGGTATAAGCTAAAGAGTAAAAAATTGCACCATAAAAAATGAAATAGATTTAGAAATAACTTTTCTTACCCATTATGGCTTAACCTAAGGTCCTTAAAGTTGAAAAAGAAATTATTACCAATAAAAATGTTTCCATTTCGTGGAGAAATTTTATTATTCAATAAAAGTGTGTAGCAACAAAGGCACATTGAATCCCTGTGGTTTGGGAGGCTGTAAATCAGGAGCAAGGACCCTTGCGACTAGGCGAGGGACTTCTTGAACTGTCAAGGCCTCGTTGTGGTCATCCGCATCGCTCCAGAGTGCAAACAAAACGTCGCAAAGTTTGTAAGAGCCAGTGAGAGCACGTGTGTCTTGGGATACTAGTTGTATCTACTCATAGAGGTATAATATTACTAGCTGATTCCCGCGACTTCGTCCGCGTGGATTGAGGTTTTTCGGTTCCTATCTCTCAAGTTAGATCGAACTGCACATGGTGTGCGAATTTTATTATAATCGGTTAAGTGGTTTAGAAGTCCATTGAGGACAAACATTGTGACACGAGATTTATATATATTAAGATAGTAGGATCTACTATATTGTGATTAAACATTGCACAGGTGCGAAGGAGTAGTTACGAATTAATTATATTATATATGATGCTCTTTTAAAGCTACATATTAGATTATTGATCGCTTGAGAGAAATCAATTTGTTCTTCATCTTCAACTACATTTAAGGACTGACGACCATTCGGATGTATCCGATCCTAAACCTAACTATTTAGATCTTTCCAATTTGAATTGCATATAAAACTAATCATAGAGCCGGGTAAAATTAAACGTCGCGTGCCGATGAACGATAAGTGCATTTCACAGACCATATTGCATCCATATCATTATCATAATTGTTACAATGCATCGTCCTCGCTCCTGTGACGGCAGATATTTAAATGAGCTTAATAGCTCGTAACCCTTAAAAGGCATTTTATCTTTCACTACACCATACCTATACGTTACTAGGCAAGTGTGGCCCTGTAGTAAAATATGAACACTCTTTTTTATTGACTCAATACAGAGAGTATCCCTACAGATCTTGGATACTAGACGTTTCCAATGTTAATCCTAGAAAAAAAGAAAACTTCTTCGCAAGCGTCAGGCAGCAGTGTTGGAAGAATAAAATTCGTCCAAGGCATTAGTAGACTAAAGAGAAAAGGTTACTTTCTTAATCTGAATTCCGAAGTTAGCATCAAATCAAATAAATAAATCAAATAAATATTATAAATGCGAAAGTTTGGATGGATGGATGTATGGATGTATGTTTGTTACTCAATCACGCTCCAACGGATGAACGGATCTGGATGAAATTTGGCACAGAGATAGATTACGGTCTGGAATAGCACATAGGCTACTTTTTATCCCGGAAAATTAAAGAGTTCCCGCGGGAACCGAAAAACCTCAATCCACGCGGACGAAGTCGCGGGCATCAGCTAGTAAATAATAAATATTATAAATGCGAAAGTTTGGATGTATGGATGTTTGTTACTCAATCACGCTCCAACGGCTGAACGGATCTGGATGAAATTTGGCACAGAGATAGATTATAGTCTGGAATAGCACATAAGCTACTTTTTATCCCGGAAAATTAAAGAGTTCCCGCGGGAACCCAAAAACCTAAATCCACGCGGACGAAGTCGCGGGCATCAGCGGTACCTAATAAATTAATATGTTTTTAAAACCAAAACGCGATAGCTTCACACCGAAAGATTTGAATTGCTGTGCTCTCTGTTAGTGTTAATCCCTGCAGGCTGCTGGTGATTCAAAAACACCATGCCGAAATGTCTCGTACGAGTATATGCAAAGGTATGCAAATTTTCCACTACATACACGCTACACTCACTCTTTTTCTGTGAATACCTACTGCAACTACTTATTTTACTTTCGTATTTTATTACGAAAGAATAAACTAAACATGACAAAGAAAGTCAACGAATTTTCCTTCTCAAAGGACGTCAAAGGTTGTTTAAACGACATCGCGTATGACGCGAGGTACAAGAAGCACAGAGAAAATCTTTGACCGCGTACCGTACCTACATCCTTGTGCCAGATTCCAGATTCCGTGCGCTAATTATTGCACTCACATGAGATACCTAATTAACAAGGATAGACATGAGATTCCGTCGCTCGGTATTGCGAGCTTATCTGTTAGGAATGCTACCATAGTGGACAGAGATACGCGATAATATTGTTTAACTTTGCAAATAATATCTCAAAATATAAATTCAAAAAGTTTCTCCAAGTCGGATTACTTTTAATAAAGCCTTTTGTTAATTTCAAGTTTACACCTTCTCAAAACCCAGTCAACCACTTTAAAAAATTATATCTGTTTGTTTATCTGTGTTGCAATATTTCTGTATGTCGGCTATTTTTTACACTAGGAAAATTAAATACCTGATACCATTGTAGTCGCGAGTAAATTATTATCTACTTAAAGAATTCTGAACGAAAGTGTAGCGGATTTGTCATTTGTAGATACTGTTAGAATTTAAGCTAGTTTTAAGTTGAGTACATATTATGCATATTCGCATGACGTAAGTAATATTCACAACTTGACTCGCAATTCGCGAAGTGGCGTGTGTGCCGCCGCAATTCGCGAAGTTAACGAGTCGTGGGGGCAAATATGTAAACACACACTGCACAGTAAGAGACACGGTCACTCGCTCCGCTTGTGACAGTGTTTCAGGTCATATCCGCACAAAGGCCTTTGAGGCGGCGCGGGCGGGGCGGAGGGCGGCCCGCATGATCGCGCGATCACCGTAGACCCATTTGCGGCTCGTTACACGCTGATAGCACCAAACAAAACACCCCAAGTAATTAGGAATAGTAGATTGTATTATAAGGGAGCAAAATAATATTTTTACGGCGAGGGCGCTTTTTTGAATCCAGAACGAAGTGAGGGATTCTAGAGTAGAATCCTGAGCGTAGCGAGGGATTCTTTAGTAGAATCCTGAACGTAGCGAGGGATTCAAAGTACGTCGCCCGAGCCAAAAATATATTTGCGCCCGAATGATACACTCTACTTTTCATCACCCTGTATGAGAAAATTTGGTTCCCGCGGGAACTCTTTAATTTCCCGGGATAAAAAGCATATGTGCTATTTCCAGACTACAATCTTTTTTTTTTTTTTTTAAATCTATCTCTGTGCCAAATTTTATCCAGATCCGTTCAGCCGTTCGGGCGTAATTGAGTAACACACATCCATACCACCATACATCCACACATCCATCCAAACTTTCGCCTTTATAATAATATTTATTTAATTATAATTTTTTTTTTTTTTTTTTTTTTTTTTTTTTTTTTTTTTTTTTTTTTAAATATATATCCATATAGCCCTTTCGTTAGTTAAAATTCAGAAATTATAAATTCCTAAATTGACCCTGCCGGGGATCGAACCCTGGACCTCCGCACGTTAAGACAGCAGTGCTCAACACTGCGCCACGGAGGTCGTCAATTTGCGTTGGCGCTGAACACTAAGATGTTCCAAATTCAATAAGTGCGCGGCAAAGATAATTGCGGCGCACTTACGAGCATAAAGAGGATTAAAAACTCATTACTGCCCGCTAAAAGTTTCTTATAGAAAACACCACCTTTGGGCGTACATAAAGGCGAACCAAGTCGTCCTTTTCGAATGCATGGGATGAAAAAGCCTTTTCCAGATAGCGTAAGTACTGTGGCTCGGGCACATATTATCGTTTTGTATACTGTACCTACATAATAATATGTTATAAGTTGGACCGCTATTTTTGCAAGCAAATATTCATTAGGCATATTATATCCAGTGACCAACGCCCTGATCCATCGCATTAATAGCCCTTGTCGATGGGACTCCAGGGTCGCGAGTGGCGGCTCTTTCCGCTGCTCCTAATATCATGCGATCCCTGGAAGACAGCAGCTGGTCGTGGCTCCAGCTGTTGGAACGAACATCGAGGTCGGGTTCGATTGGACCAGGGACGAGCCCCAGTATGGGCGACGCGCAAGGGAGGCACCGGCGCAAGTTCTGTATTAAGAGAGTTCCCGGAGCCTTTCATCATGCGCTGAGGATGGCCACCGAGGGGGTTTAGTGGGTACAAATCCCACATAACCCGGTCTCTATAACTAACACTCTATACTCTATACTCTATAGTACCTATGTCTTATCGTATCGTCGTATTTAATGCGTAAAAATTTTTTAAAATTAGACGTTGTCGGTGAAATAATTGTTTCCTGAATTTTCCAAAGCTGGACAAAGTGGACCATATTAATTTGTTTTTATTTCCCACTATGTCTGTGTTATTTCCCGATTTTTACCGGGCAGTCACTGACATACTACAACTAGCTAGGTACATAATATACTACCCAATGATACTACCTATGAAATCAAGCTGCGTCGGGTAGAAACGCATTAGACCACCTGGGCTGCTGTCAATGATAGTTTTTACGTTTGTTTTGTTTTTACAAACATGTCATATTATTATGGCGGCAAAAAGCACAATCTCGAAGCTAGAAATAAAATTGTTTTATAACATGCATATGGCGACTGATTAACTAAACATGTTCGCTTTGAATATTTAACCGATGAAAATAAATCTTAAATATATATAAAAATCAATTGCTGTTCGTTTGTCTCGCTAAAACTCGAGACCGGCTGGGCCGATTTAGATGGAATTTTTGAGTGTGTTTGTGTGGGTCCCAGGATGGTTTATATTTACAATTGGACCCGATAGGGGGTGCTGCAATCGGGTTCTAGATAGGTACTAAAATTCTACATCAATGGGTTCTAGCTTCAAGGCAGCACAACGTCTGCCGGGCCCACTAGTTATTTCAATATAAATCGGTAAGTGCTAGGTAGATATTTATGTACATGTTCTTAATTTTATCAAAGCGTATATTATTGTATTTTTTATGCGGTTAATATTTTGAAGTAAGCAATTCACATCCGATTCCTATTTCGATTGATTCCAAGTAAAAACCCGGCCTTTCAGCATCTAAGTTCGCATAAATTCTTAAAAAAAGTATTATAACTATAATAATATCCGGATAAACTCACGTGTTCTGTCGGAAAAATGCCCGACTAGTTTCGAACCCGTTCGGGGCCCTTATTCGTTAAGGGCCCTGATATTATACGTATAGTTATAATGAATATCACTCACGATAGTTTAAACGTTAAAATACCAAAGTATTGCTGATGCTGATTATTTATTGACTTCGCACATCGTCAGACAATCGGTGACCGTTTTTTGTCGAAAATGAAAAATACAGATTTCAATATTGAAACGCTCACACGTCCTACTAAAATTCGGTCAAATTCAAAATAGGCCGATTCGAATGTCGGTGGAAAATGAAGGTTCGGACGTTGAGTTGGTTGTCACAAAATCGGTGATAAAAGTCGGCCCGCTTATCGGACCTTGAAAAAGTCTGACGTGGGCGGAGGCCATAATTCTTGAATGTTACTATGTTAAAAAAATTCTTGCAAAAAAATCTAAAAACAAGAAAAATGTGTCATTTTTAGCTTGCATAGGTTAAAATAGGTTAGGGTATAAATCCCTAATTACACTTTTTTTACCTACCTACATGATAAATGCGAAATTAGGTAGACAGTTTATAAAAGTCACTAAAATTGAAAAAAAACTTTATTTCATGTAGGTGCTTATAGGCCAATTTAACGCTCCTATGATAAGTAAGTAGGTACATAATCCATATCCACACTTATATTATAAATGCGAAAGTGTGTCTGTCTGTCCGTCTGTCTGTCTGTCTGTTTGCTACGCTTTCACGGCCCATCTGCTCAATCGATTTTGATGAAATTTGGTACAGGGATAGATTGTATCCCGGAGAAGGACATAGGCCAATTATCTCGGAAAATTAAAGAGTTTCCGCGGGAATCAAAAATCTTAATCCACGCGGGAAAGGCTAACTTGTAGTGGATAAAAAAAAGATTATTAAACAATCTTATCTCTTTATTTTTCTTGGATGTCCTACCCCGGCATGCAATGCAACCTATCCCTGTAGGGGAGACCGGGGATGGTTGACTAACTTTTCACTTAAGCTCGTATATCTCTGATTTTTAACTTAATATAACAAAAACAACAGTTGATACAGATAGAAGAGCTATTCAGGTACCTAAAATACTAATCTATAACCTATATATGTATCATTATAATACTTATTTAGTCGATTTTCTAAACCCTTGACGCTTGGTCAACCTACCCCATATCCGGGGTAAGTTGACCATAAGCATGGGGTAGGTTGACCTAGGCAGTAATTAGTGTAAATAAAGAGGATAAGTATAAAATAAAACATTAAAATGTACTAAATGATAGAAACTTTTTATTTAATTATAAAAAAACTTAAATTTGAGATCCATTCTCGGTTAATAAAGAACTTTACTAAAGGTAACAGTCACATTAAACTATTTAAAAAAAACTTAATTTTACAATAAGTAAGATTAATTTTTGTACTTCATAAACTTACTTACTTACTTAACATAAATTAGTGACTATCATAAACTTTTATTTTTAGTACCCCGCAGTGTCCAGGGTCAAATCTGCTCTCCTGAGGTTCGGATTATTTTCTAGCTTATGTTTCAGTTTAGTTATATTACGATGCAACGTTTTGTATGAAATTTGGTATTTCTTTGATGTGGCGTTTATGCTATTACTATCGAAGATTACTGCGTGGCAAGCTCTTTCTAGGATATCTTTTGGTACATCACCCCTTTCAGATTTTCTTATGTACGTCCTCATTTTCTGTAAAAATACATTTGTAATTTAGTATGTGAGAGAGACCATAATAGTGTTTACATTGATGATGCACAATAACCATTAGCCCACACATAAAGAATAACTTTTTTTAATAACTATACTAATAAGTCTACCTACCCCGAAAAAAATTGGTCAACCAACCCCTGGCGCCATTTTGAATTTTACCTGCGTATCATATGCAAACTCTGGCACTAACATGGAAGCAATACAGTGTAATATAGAATAAAACTATCATATTTACATTAGGCATAACAACTACATTGTTTCTAACAGATTCATAGACACGATAACAAAAAAAGTAAGAACGAAAAATGTCACTTACCGAGGCCAAAAAGACAAAATGTGATGCCACTCACGAACCCCGCGCGACTGCGGCGGCTCACTTCGCACAAGTTAGCGGGTCGCGGGGAGGCATCGTCACTCATAATTGGTTGATGAAAAACACGTGATAGTGGCGAGTTATTGTTGATTAGTCTACCTGTACCTGCCCCTATAGCCAACCAACCCCGGTCTCCCCTAATCGGTATTGTCAGAATCGTTTCAACAGATTGGCAATCATACTAATATTATAAATGCGAAAGTATGTTTGTTTGTTGGTTTGTTGGTTTACTGGTTTGTTGGTTTGTCTTTCAATCACGCCGCAACGGAGCAACGGATCGACGTGATTTTTGGAATGGATATAGTTGAGGACCTGGAGAGTGACATAGGCTACTACTTTTATCCTGGAAAATTAAGGAGTTCCCGCGGGAATCAAAAAAACTTAAACCATGCGGACGAAGTCGTGGGCATCAGTAGATGATATTAGTTCGAATTAAGTAAAAGGGGGGTTGAAAGTGTTACGGTGTTGCGTCTCGCCCAAGTCTAGTCAATCAATGGATGCGGGTCCACAATTACCAACACGTGCCGCCACGGGAAACAGAATGCGAATCATATATTTTCATATTACACCGATTTTAAAACATCGCTTCTAGTACCCGAACAATACGATTAAGTGATTGCAATCGACAGTTGTAATAATTTATCAATTAAACTCAATTAATGTAAAATGCAAAGCAAAGGAACGCAATACCCAATCCAGATGCTATGAGGATAATAAAAATAGGTTTATCTCTTTTCCTCCTAGCTAAGAAAGAATGCAAGCTGTGATCCTAATAGCATCTGGATATGATAGTGCCTACTTCAGGAATGACAAAAAAAGATAATATTATAATGCCGAGGTCCTCACTGGAAAAGAAACACTATAAAAGCAAATAACTGCAAACTTGAATTCGTGTCCTTTTTTTGCCTTTCATTTTATAGTACCTACCTAGGCAAGCTATTGATGTTTAAATACCAAAATTGAGCTTTCAGATTTATTAAACAGCGTCGGCGGGACCTTAGCGTTTTCACGATCTATAAAGAAATCATCATATTATGATATTATAGGTACATACTTACTTATCATTAAGACTTCTTCATCAAAATCTTACTCTGTGTTACGTACTCTATCTCTAAAACTTATGTTCGCTAAGCATTTACCTACAACATAATTTTCATTCTGAACAGAACCGAACATTCACTTGACGGTTCAAACCAGTGACAATAATTTATCACCAGGTCGATCCAGAAGGCAGAGGAAGATCCGGAAGATTGTAGAACTGGTGGCTGATGCCTATAACACCTGTAAGCCCTGTGAAAACCTGTTAGCTGCAAAGTGGTCCAACGTCTAGGCTAACATAAAGATAGAGCGTATTTTGACTTTGATCTATTGAGTTAAATCGAGACAGATCACGCAAAGCAATGATTTTTATATCATGTGCAAAGGATCTGTCTCTGATATTTTAACTTTTCATTTTAACTCAAAGCCAAGTTAAAAAGTAGGTAGGTACGCTCTATTGACCTCAGCCCTAGAGGTCAATATCCTCATTGCGTCACTTGGAAACATTTTAGGTAAGCTTGTAGGTTACTGGTAGACTTCTAGGGTCTCTCAAATGTGTGAATTTAAATTTAACTATCTTCATTATTACCACACACAACGCTATAATAAACTCAAATTGCTTATTTAAAAGAATCAATTTCTGCTGTTGTTATTGAGATAACATACAAATAAGTGGAATTAGCGCAGTTAGGTACCTACATTATTGTCATTTTAAACAGGTTTAATTTATTTTTACACCATAGTCTTGGCGGGATAGCTTTACGTTACCAACTCTGTTTTTTAATCTTTACTACTATTTATACATCTGTGAAGAAATTATATGTAAGTTATGTAATTATCTTAAAGTTCCTAGAGACGGGGAAAATTACTAAAAAACAGTCCACGTCCATATTTGCGATAATTACAGGCTTTATTTTTGTTAAAACTCTTACTTATTTAAGTCCTTTTTTAAAAAGTGTTTTAGGTATAGGAAATAGCCATATTTTTTTTAAATTATACTACACAGGCCAATGCCTTTCTCGCCAGTGTAATTTTCAACAGTTGTGCCTAGTATTACTACTTATTATATTAAACTACCCGGTCTTTAATTTTTCTTAATCCTTATTATTTTTGGACCTAGGATTTAAATATTATAATTTTATGCTGGATACTGGATATAGCTAACACGTTTTCTTTATTTGTCTCCATACAGGAAAATCCACTATTTATTTCTATGAATCCTCAAGCATCACACCTGCTACGGTGTGAACGCTTATATGAACTTAGAATTTATCTACGCAAGCTTCCATGTAAGTGGGATTTCTAATGTTGGAAATATGAACAAAAAAGATCATGCCCTCAGTAGGAGGTCATAAACCCTCATAAACTCACTTCGATGTTTTTTTTAAAATTAGCTCAACCGCTTTTTCTTTATAGTACCCGCCTTTAAAATATTGGAAAATTTAGAAATACATAATTTCAGTCACTCTGTAGCGTAGGCGGCTACTATTTTGCTCAATATGTACCTAAGTCTCGCAAAATTAGTCAATACAGTACAGTAGGTAGACACGTTCACCAAAACAATAATAATTACCTACTCGCTTTCGTCTAAAACAAAAACCGACTTCAAAACTATACCTATACCTAAGTATTAAGTACCAACTTAAACTAAAAAGTAAAAAACATTATCTGGGTAAGTATATATTTTGTTTTTTGTTGATTTTCTCAAAAAGCGCTAAATCAATTTCGATAAAATTTATATGGGACCACCTCTGAAGTATGATCTGTGAATCTGATAATTGGCGGTATGATCGCGTAACATACATACAAAACAAACATAAAGTCGAATTGAGAACCTCCTCCTTTTTTGAAGTCGGTTAAAAAAGAGAGCCTTTACCATCACAATTCAAATGATTTATTCAATTCATTGATTAAGATTCAGCATGTTTTAGTATATATGTAAAATGTTGTACAATGGGCATTTTATTTATTTGGAACAGCAAGTCAAGCAGGAAAATCCGCGGGCATCTGCTAAAGGCTTTATAAAAATCATCACAAGTTCGTCGAACGTTCCTAGCACATCTGGACACGAGGACAATCTATTAACATAAACTTATTGCGTAATAATCTAGTCGGCAGATGTGAGTTGATTGCCTCCTAGATAGGTAGATCCAGTCACAGGTGTAGCCCACGTGGATGGACAGGGCTGTGACACTATGACTAATCTTCTTTTCTTGTTCTCATATTTTTTTTCCCCATTATTTATGTGACGATTAAAGATTATTAAATTCCTACCTATTGATTTGACGATAAAAATTAAGATGGTTATTATACAATCATGTAATTTTTGTACTAAAGCAATCGGCTCTAAGTTTGGAATATAACTTATTTAAATAATTCTAACCGGACTTTATTGCAAATGAAAGAATTCCAAAAATATTATGATTCCTACAATTATTGCAAAAAGGGCCGACTTGTCGAAATTAGCGGTTACAACTTGCAATTATTATATGGCGATAGGCCTTTACGCAGGTGAAGTTGCGGATTTAACAGCTAGTAGGTATTATAATAAAACAAAAAATGGAATCAACAATGTTTTAAAGATTAAAAGAGTATTAAACCTTGGAAGAGGAAAAAGGGATACAGAATATAGTGCTTAGTTCAATAATAGTTGAAATGCTTAAACACAGGCAGGTCCGACTTAATCAACAAAGTCCAAACAGTTTCAAAAATCATCCGACCACTTAAAAGCACAGCACAAATGAACACTTCCAGATCCTTGCTGTTCCTCACTTTGAACACAACGAGAATTATATCACCAGAAATTAATATAAACAAATGTAAAAGATACACTGCGCTCATAAACCGACTATTGTCATTTCTACGAATGCATTTCAAAAGTAATACAACCAGCATAGCTAAAGCTATTGATAAAATGATAAGATTAGAAGTCAATCTCACAGCCGGTACAGTCATAGGGTCGCTCGAAGAAAGAATAGCATACATGAAAAGTATCACGATTTCTTCATAAAATTCTATCACCAAAGCGGATATATATGTGAATTTAGTGACTTCGCATATAGTGTACACGTTAACTCCGTTTTCGAATAAGAGTAAATCTGAGAACATTTTCAATGAGATGCAGGCGGTCCAAAAAAGTATTAAGAGAGTCAAATACGTAGATACTTGGAAAACTAATCCTGATACCGGTGTATCTGACTCCCCTACATCTCTATTTCGCAATAACGTGTATAGGTAAGTAATGAGTATCAAATGTAGTGCACTCGAAAATGTATGCTGGTAATTAAAATAACAGAATAGATGGTTTTTTATTGATTTTTGACACCACAGCTGAATGCACATGGCCAGAAATCCTATGGCACCAAAACTTGCACCGATTTTTAATGTCAATAAAACTTCATCGTCCACTTTATTCATTTCACTATTAATTTTGTACACTGTATAATTATAAAAATTGAAGCCATCCTTATCATTCGTATCGTTCATTTTTTACTACAAATACAGGTGGTTAGGATAAAAGTTCGATTTTCAATAAAAAATAATATTTTAAAACTCAGTTTGACTAAAACTTTGATAAATATTGCTGATAAAGTTCTTTATAAAAATAATTAATCATTAAAATGGTAATGTATAGTAAATATTACGATAATGATGCAAATTAATTAAATTAACAGCAGCGTTTCTAAAAGAGTTTAGAGTTGCCTTGAAATAAAACTCACGTTGGTAACGTTTTTGGAAGTTAATATAGGCTGCTTTATTTTTACCTTGGGAAATCAAAGAGTTCCCAGGGGATTTTAAAAATAAACCAAACCCCACACCGATGAAGTTGCAGACTTTTTCAGCAATTACCATCATTTTGTCCTGATTTTAAGGGTACTTAGGTAATACTTTATAATATCTTATAAAAAAATAACGAACGAAATTTAAAATAACGTAAAAAATACCATTTTATGATAACTAGCGACAACCCTAAGCTAATGTGCTTGCTAAACTAGAATAACCAGTAGTTGCGATTTTATTGTTTGGTCATTGCATAATAATTAAATAATGATATCCCAATAACTATACAGTCCTGTTTGTATACACTGCATCAATTAGACTCTTAGAGAATTATCTCGTTTGGCAAACAATCAATTATGTATCTAGGCCTACCTGTTCCCCGGGGTCGATGATTTGTGTAAGTGATACAATCCAGGGCTTGTATTACGGAAAATACTTAACTACTTACTCAGAGTTCGGTGTAACGATCCCAATCACTCAGATTGGTTAACCGTTAACACTAGTAGTAGTGGCTAAAATCCATTGTCACAGCAAGAATGCCGTATTTCAGCCAATCACAACAATAATTGAGATTTTAACAATGATTGATGTAAGTACCTGGTCTACGTTTTACAAACAGAAGCGAGATAGATTTAAATACGAACTAAATAAAGAATTGTTCGATTTTACGGGAAAGTCCGGAAGATCGTCTATCATATTGCAAGTACCGCAATAATTGTAAAATTGGCTGAATTAATGGTTTTCTAGCGTACTAAAATCGAATACGTACTAAATTTCATAAGTAAAAGATTTTCACCGGATTTTTACTAGATAAGTAAAGGTATCATTTTAATAGCAAGTCCCAATAGGACCTACCCGTTCAACTCCTGAATTCTATACTTAAAAGAGGCTGTGAAACAATAACAAACTATGAATTATTGTATAATGTTATCTTAGTCCTTATCAGATTTTGATCAGATGATACATTTACCACTAACTGTCCGTTCCATTTACCACTTGTCCGTTCTATCCGATCCGTAAAGGATCGGATAGAACGGACAAACGACGACATCATTAGGTACTCATGTGAGCTGGTTTTGAAACAATTAATATTTTTTCCTCGCACTTGGATGCCGCTTTACAGGCCGTAAGGGTTGAATGAAGAACCAAGTGTTCTGTAGCTTAATCTGCAACAAGCAATTGAAATATAGATGATACTACAGAAGGTAAATACGGTTTGCAACTAGGTGTTTTTAAAACGCTCTACAATACGAGTAGACCACGTTTTATTCGGATTTATAATATTCCTATTACTAAACTACCTAATTCGTGAGTTCATTTAACTGCAATCTTCTGTTAGATATCTACATATATAGGTAAGTACATATTATGTATAATGAATTAGGTATATAGGTCGGGGAAGATCCTCATAAGATTATCCGTTTAATCTTAAAAGAAGAAACAGTCTGTTAACTTGTTGAATTAAACTCCTATTACGGAATCCTAAAAAGTACGTGCTCAATTAATTAAAAACATCCCTTTGACGATGTAAATAGCCACGATATCTCGCGATGTAAATAGCCACGTGCACATTTGAGATAATTAATCTTTTAGGTCATATAAGGCATGACAACCACAAGCCCTGATTAGGTACCAGATATATTGAATCAGGCGTGCGCAGGTGATTTTTCTTGCAGAAAAACTTTTTTGCTAGGCAGCTGTGCCGTGAAAATTGCAAGCCCCTATGTCCTATTCCACTCATAATCTATGTATTAATAGCCAATTGCTAATGACAAAATGGAAATGCAACGTTTGGTCAAAGACAGAGTAAGTAATTATCGGCAGTACGTTAGAATCCGTACAAATATACGGGCGAAGACACGTGCCGCGGCCGTCCGGCTGGTGTGTATTTTTTATTAATATTTTTTTTTTATCATATACTTAGGTATTATATAAAACTGCTTGGACCAACCTTAATTGTATGTAAAACCTATTGTGTATCCTTCTCGGTCCTCATAATATGTGGGAGACCCCGTTCGAGTGGATTTTTTGAAAATCCTAGGAAAATCCTGCATGGCAAATCACAAGATTACAAAAGTTTAAGTTATAGGTTCGTTGGTAGGTATATCAGTCAGTAAACGAAGACTGCGAATGACGAGGTCCCGAGTTCGATTCTCAAGTCGGGTCATATTACATAATAATATAGTCTTGACTTGAATGGATTTTCCTGTCAAGAAATTCTCAGTATCAGTATAAATAACAAAACTTCCTAAGTTCCTTGTTTTATTTTTATTTATTATATTCATCAAGCACTGCACTTACCTACAATTAACATATTAGACAAAACACGAAAACGTACCTACACATTATTACATTATCTGATAATATGTAAATCAAAAGTGTATACATAGCATTCACATGGGTTGTACGAGTATGTCACGCAAACTAAATTTAGGAAATTGGGGTATTAAAAACTTGGTGGTGTTTCAACCCCTTGCTTCGAAGAACATGACCTGCGCCTAATCTCTCTCCGTACCGGTCGTGTCAAATTTTCCGTCCTATTGGGCTATGAGAGTAAGAAAATAGAGAGTGTCTGCGCACACACTTGTGCACTATCTGATCTCCGGCGAAGATGGCTGAGATGCCGCTGTAACCGAAATCCGGCCCGGGAGACAGTAATTAAATATTTAATTATCCCTTTTTCATCCGTAGATTGCAAGATATTTGTACGAGTAGGTACGAGTATTTTGTGAATATACTTAATAATACTTATTCAGTTTTTGTTAATCTATAAAAATAAATAAATAAACATCATACTTTATGGTCTGTAATCTGCAATCTAATTCTATAGACGCGTGTAAATACAGCAAATAAATTCAAAATATTGCGGAGCTTTTGTATTGGCGCACATGCGCGCTCTCAATATTGAAGCAGCGAGACTCCACAAAACGCTTTTCATTTCGTTTGAATCGTTCGGGCATTCTGTGCGCGCACGCAAGATATGAGTCAGGCGGACCGGCAAAGAATAGTTGGCGAAGTAGACATGCAAACGTTTTTCATTGCTTTTAAAAAAAACATCTTGTCAGTAACTGTTGGAGGACATCAACTAAGGTACTGATGGTAAATATGTATTTAAATAACGCCTACCTAACTTTAATATCTGGAAATTAAAATGTAATTAAAGAAAAGACAAGCTGCATGGATTCATTATTTTATTATGAAGAAATAAATCTTTAAAGTACAAATTTTTTTTTATATTTTAGACAAAAGTCTGAAAACAGTGCTTTGGGCAATCTAATAGTACGTAGTAGTATGGGCTTAGTACCTAGTACCTACCTACATCCGATATAGGTACATACTAACATACAAAATCTAATATCCAGTAAGCTTACTCCCAGTTTTAACATTGCAAATACGATTGATCGACGTGAGCGTTCGATCGCATTTGCGTCAAACTAAAATGAACCTTAATGTTATTCATTTAGAGCTCAATTTCGTGTATGCATTCACAGCCAGCGCTCCAAACGATACGTTCCGAAATTTAAATCGGTTGCACTGAATTTGTGGCTCTAAATCAATGCAATTAAGGTTCATTTTAGTTTGACGCAAATGTGATCGAACGCTCACGTCGATCAATCGTATCTGCAATGTTAAAACTGGGAGTAAGCTTACAGTAAGGTTAAACGTTGGGGTCCAGAAACGACGTTGTGTGCTAGTGAGCGCTCACAAAATAAATAGTAAATGATGCAGTTATTACGTGTCCGCGAGACTAATATATTTTCGCTCTAAGTTTCTGATTTTATAGCGCTACATCTAGCGCTAGCGCTCATCTTACATTTAACAACCACCCACACATTACCTCCATTATACAGACACATTTGCTACACGCACACATTTACACACACACACACTTTCAAATTAACTTGATTAATGTCCAAATTAAATTAAAACTATCCAATATTCATGTACCTATTAGGTCTAAAAGTTGGTGTTCTGGATCCGACGGATGGCTACGGTGCCCGTAACACAGGTTCTCCTAGTACGGGTGCTAAAGCACTCCCTCTGACCTCGATACCCTTTTTGGTTTTCTGTATGTACTGTAGTTATAGTATTAGTACCATATTTAAGAACATTATGTACCTAAGATTGTAAAATTATCTGTTTGTATATTTCTTTTGATCAATAAACATTTTTATTATTAAAAAAAAAAAAAAAAAAAAAAAAAAAAAAAAAAAAAAAAAAAAAAAAAAAAAAAAAATTGTGATAGCCGATAGGTACACATATCTAGGTATTATTAAGTTTTTTAAAATTACGTATATACATACCTATATGTACTTTGTAAGCATTATATTATTTACTTTTCGAAAACAGGGAAAAAGGGAAACGATGGAAAGATTAGGAAATTACATATTGAACGAAGCTGTACCGGTAGGAATTTTCCATTTTTCATCCGCTAATTTAAATACCGTTATGTAAGTTATAGATATAAATAAAGCTGATGGTTTCACTGGTGTAAGACTTAGAAATTGATGGATAAAATTATTAGGTAGATTCACTAAGGTAAAAAATTACTGAATCTGAAACAATAATCATTTTAATATACCTATTGAGGACATTCCTCCTTCCGTCGCATATTCTTTGGCCGTGCGTAATTAGTAGCGCAGTGAGCGTTGTCTGTGAGGAATTCTTTTGAGAGGAGACAAATGAAGGAGGCTCCGAGCAGCATCGTCCCGATCAATGGGGTATCGTGTGTCGGCCACCTGCGCGCCTCGTCCTCGTCGCCGGCTCTTTCAACGGGCACGCCGCACTGCAGCGCTGCGCTTCGTGTAGGTAACTACTAACTACCTACCCTAGTTATTCAGTCCTCAATAAGCAACGTACCTCAGTTTACATAGACGGGCCCCGTCAAACAAAGAATGTGGACTTATTTTACTAACGCCATCTAGCCTGTAAAGCGGGACAGTGCTATGGCGGGGACAAGGACAGGCTTATGACGGCTTATGACAGGTGTGGAGGGCGCTCTACAGGTCGGACGCCCAATTTTTTTCTATGAGAGGGCCCATCTAGTACCTACATAATATATATCGATGTCAATGAGTATTTATAACATCTATCTACCTAATAAAATTCTGACACTGATACTGATGGACAACGCACAGCTACCAGGGGTCTACTCTAGACCATACCTATAGACTCTGGATCAAGAGTGTGAAATCTTGCACTAAAGCTCCTCAGGAGTTGTTCAGGACCCCATCATTTAGAAATGATTTTTGAAAATAATCCAAGGGGAAAGGTAAAAGACGACGGTTCACGACCTCCCTGGTACAGTGGTGAGCACGTGGAGGTGGGAGGTTCCGGGTTCAATCTTGTTACCCGGATCAATTTGGGAATTTACAATTTCGGTCTGGGAGAAGACTTCGACCGTGGCTAGTTACCTACCACCCTTGTTACCACCCAACCGGCAAAGACGTGCTGCGTTATGGACTCCGATACGATTCTATGGAAGCACGTCTTTGCCGGTAGATAACTACAGCCACGGCCGAGGCATTACAATTTGGAAATACTAGCAGACATATCTAATAGTTATGAGAACAGATCTAGTATGCATGTTATATTTGATATTCAAATTGCCAGTATAAAAGTTCAGTATAGGTAAGAAAGAAGAAAGTAGAAAAGAAAGAATGTGCCTTTTACTGAAGGCCCCAACAATTTGTTCTTGAGTCACAGGCTTAACCAGTCTGAATTATAAGCAAAAAGAACGCCTATTCAAATGAAAGGCAGTACGCAATACGAAGAAATGAAAAGAACCATTAATGGTTCTAAAACATTGCTAAACAATAACCACAGCACTAGGTATATAAGTAAGTTGCAACAAATATATTATTAAATTCGCGGATCGATTTGTAAACTCGAGATCTCACACGGCGATATCGTCTCCCCCGAACACCCCGCTGGCTCCTGAGAACCTCACTCATTACCTAAAATATCGGTGAATCGATACGTTAAAATTATTATCGATCTGATTGTACGTACCGATGTTATCAGTCGGCAGTTGCGGCTTTTGTGGGATTTTAAAGTACTTGATAGCCCCCAACACTAGGGAGTCAACAGCAATTGGGTGTGCCGCTCACCTGATTACCCTGGCGGAGAACAATGTCTAATTAACTACTTAACTATTTATTTGTAGATCAATCTTCGCTCGATGGAGAGGCATCTGAAGATGAAGAAGTAAGGTAGTTGGACAACCATACCCACTTGTTTCTACAATTATCAGTAAGAATCAACCTATTGTAACACTGCTTACCGGAATAGTATTATTTAGATTATCATTTTACTAGCTGATGCCCGCGACTTCATCCGCGTGGAATAAGTTTTTAGGGTTCCGTACCCAAAGGGTGAAAACGGGACCCTATTACTAAGACTCCGATGTCTGTCTGTCTCTAGGCTGTATCTCATAAACCGTGATAGCTAGAAAGCTGAAATTTTCACAAATGATGTATTTCCATTGCCGCTATAACAACAAATACTAAAAATTAAAAAAATATATATATTAAGGGGGGTCCACATACAATAAACGTGTTTTTTTCGTATTTTTTTGCTCAATATTAAAAACGGTAACAGGTAGACGGTTCAAATTTTCACAGAATATTAACTTGTATATTACCTTTCAAAATAAATAATTAAATATCAATAAAGTAAATATTAAAGGGGGGCTCCCATACAACAAACGTAATTTTTATTTTTAATACGTCATAAATCGTAAAACTTACTACAGGTTTGTACGGAACCCTCGGTGCGCGAGTCCGACTCGCACTTGGCCGGTTTTTTTTAATTCCGACGGGAGCTCCTTAATTTTCCGGGATAAAAAGTAGCCTTTGTCACTCTCCAAGTCCTCAGCTCCAGATCCATAGCTGTGTTGCGACGTGATTGAAGGACAAACCAACCAACCAACCAACAAACAAACACACTTTCGCATTTATAATATGTATTACTAACCAAATGAATATTCGATTAGGATTACCCCGATCAACCCCACCTCTCGTAACTTAGTTAATAGCCCTTAATTCGAGTGATTGTGGGAAAGGGCAAAGACAATGGCGATAGCATCACGTTAATAGCTGCCATCAGTAACGGAGGGTGGAGGGCTTGCTTATCTGTCAGGATTAGCTGGTAACGGTTATCCGATGCCGATAAAATGGTTATGGGGATGACGTCACTCTTACCATGGAGAGTATTTGGAAATAAAATGATTACCAAGAACTACTCCTAAATTAAGATATAAATAATATATGTAGGCAACATATTTCATACTTTTAGGATTGCATATTACCTATCTGCGCGACGTAGGTACCTACCTACTTATCTACGTAAAGACCCAATCGCTAACGCCAATGTCATCGGTTAAACAAGGTAAGGTAAGGTAAGGCTGACGGTAATTAGTGGAAAACAACCTTAACACCTCTAATGAAATAACTTCAGACAGGATCCAAGCCACCGCGCGCTACGGATTTAGCCAAATAATAGTGATAAGTGATATACAATATATGTATGTATTTAAACACATTCAATAAGCCCGGCCTTACAAGAAGACCTCTTTAACCAAATCAGTTTACATCGCATACAAGCTGCTGCATTGAATTTTATTATCACTCTTTTATAATGTTAAAGGTCATATTCCCTTGATAAACTTAAAAGCCTATCCAGTGTTTCCCAAGCTGGAATTAAATATCCAGAATGACGTCTAAAAATAATAAAGTAAAACATATCTAATGATGCAGTTTTAAAAATTTACCGAATGATAGACGTGTGACGTGGACTATGTCGCTCATGCATGTACCTACCTATCTAGGATTACTAGATTATGGTTACCAGGATGAAAAGTATCCTATGTCCTTCCCCGGGATGCAAATGCAATCTATCTCTGTATACCCGTCAAAATCGGTAGACCAAAAATATGGGCAATGAAGGTAGGGGTAGTGACAGACAGACAGAAAGACTGACACAACTCCGCATTTATGGCAAAACTAGCTGATGCCCGCGACTTTGTCCGCGTGAAATAAGTTTTTTTAATTCCCACGGGAACTCTTTAATTTTACGGGATAAAAAGTCGCCTATGTCACTCTCGGTCCCCAACTATACGTATACCCATGCAAAAAATCACGTCGATCCGTTGCTCTGTTGCGGTGTGATTGAAGGACAAACTCTCTATTTAACGTCCTTGGGGATAAAATTTTCAAAAACTGTAAAACACATATTTCTTTATTTTAAACCAGAAGCCCAAATACCAACTTTCATGGTTATAACTTGAAAAATGAAAGACTTTCATACAAACTTTCAACCCCTATTTAACGCCTTTGGGGGTAGAGTTTTCAAAAATTGTGAAACACGTATTTCTTTATTTTAAACCAGAAGCTCAAATTCTAAGTTTCATGGATATAACTTGAGAAATGACGGACTTTCATACAAACTTTCACCCCCTATTTCACCCCCGTAGGGGTGGAATTTTGTAAAATCCTTCCTTAGTGAGCGCCTACGTCACAAAAGGAACCTACTGTCAAAATTTCAAGTTTCTAACCCCAGCGGTTTAGGCTGTGGGTTGATATATAAGTCAGTCAGGACTTTGAATTTTATATATATAAAGGTTCCTAAAGTTTGGGGAACAGTGGCCTGCGCAAAGTGAGGGGGCAATGAATGTATTGTGTTAATATCACAATATGCGGCTGTCAGTTAATTGGAATAGATTATGGGAATGAAGGGAAGAAGACTGTTTTCAGTGGAGTGGTCTCGGGGGATGACGGGTGGAGATCGTTTTATGATTTTTTATCAAGTCATCGAGTGACAATGCGGAGAGGCGGATTATCACAATATTTGGCTGCGGTCGTGTGGCGTCACTTGTAAATTGAGCGGTTGATGTGTTTAATAATAGGCTAGCTAGCTTTAAGTCCTATTGTTTTGTTTTTAATAAGTTAAATAAAGTGAAATTCCGTAATAACAAATGTTACTTATTTTGTTCCAACCTAACCGATAGAAAAGAATACATTGTGCAATTTAAGATAAAGTGCTTAAAAACGATCTCTAAAAATAAAACTACCTGCCTAGTTATACTTACCTACGTGCCTCCCAAATTAAAAAAAAATTGTAAATCCGACTTTATTCTTAAATTTAGGCGCGGTTTACACAAAAGTGGCGAATGGCTGAGATGTGACACGGAAATGCACCTATCCCCCATAGATTAATTATTATTATCGTAGGGGTGCTTGCATCCATGTTTGTGTACCTATAAGAAACGCACAAATCGATGTTGAAACCTGTACCTATTCTGTGGTTGAAGACATACTTTATCCGCGCCACATCTTATCCTATTGCCAGGTCTATATAAACCGCACCTATCACCACGTCTGCGCCAGTTTTCACATACATACCTATCAATTAATTTTCTCTCTAAATTTTTTTCTCAGCATCAATGACCTATGTCCTGACCTAGTGAGGAGCCCGCATGCACGGCAGACTGCTCGGCTTCGCCTGACTCATAGCGAAGCACTGACCACGCTCAAGACATCACGAGGGCCGTCTCAAGTGCTGTGATTCATGGGACCTTATGAATGAACGACGTAGTTCACATGCTATTGACTGTATCATTGCGAGAGCTGACCCTTTTCCTTTTTACTTCTAATTGGACAACTCTATCTACCTAGTACGTAAATAAAATGGTTACGTAGGTACTTAAACACAAAGCTTTTTATGTTCTTGTAGTAGATTTAGTGAATATTTATTTCGTATTTGCTACTGCTACAAAATTTGCTTGACGGTACCTAAAGTAGGTAGAGTCGTGTGACACAGGTGCCAATAATATTATTGACTGAGTCATTGAATGAAAATTATAGCTAGCGTAGAACAGAAGATCAGGAATGAAATATTCCGTCCTTATACTTACCTACTTTGGTACCTACCGTACCTACCTTTTAATAAATTCTTAATTCATCATTATTTTACAACTAAGTAACCTAATTCTTAACGCTCCATCCGACACAATACATCCTAATATACCGGTAAATGTACCTACATATTATTTTCCACAATGAAGCTACTCGGAACCACTGGTAAATTGATACAATTTTTGTACCCTAAAGAGGCGTATTACAGCGTGAAAATATACATCGTAGTCCGACGTTTTTCGATAAAAAACAAATATAAAAGGACTAACAAAAGTAACAAAGCTTTGAAGATGCGCAATAAAAATGTAATAATGCGTTCTTGTGCGGGGTGCGTACGAGCGTGACCGGTGCGCGCGACAATGGAGGCAGCGGCGCGTGCGCAGCCGAAAGCCCGCAACGCACCTTGTTCGCTCATAAACTCTACACGCTAGCAGTGAAGCTTTGTTATCTAACACGAGTTTGCATTTACGAGTACAAGCTTTTTCACACGTCAATAGCTACGTTTAACTTTTCTATCGAAATACTTACAGGAAAAGCCTCAGATACTGTTTGTTTTATTCAAGTTGACCCTTGACAGCGATCCAGTTTAATATAATGAACTCTGTGACTGCAATCTTACCTGCGGTAAATTATACAGGCAGAATACTAAAATTCTACATCAATGAGGCAGAATAAAAAAAATATGAATCCATACTAGGTACCTAATATTATTTAAATTCGAAAGTGTGTCTGTCTGTCTGTCTGTCTGTCTGCTACGCTTTCACGGCCCAACTACTCAACCGATTTTTATGTCCATACTAATATTATAAATGCGAAAGTGTGACTGTCTGTCTGTCTGTCTGTCTGTCTGTCTGTCTGTCTGTCTGTCTGCTACGCTTTCACGGCCCAACTACTCCACCGATTTTTATGAAATTTGGCACAGGGATAGGTTACATCCCGGGGAAGGACATACCTACTTAGGCTACTTTTTATCCCGGAAAATTGAAGAGTTCCCGCGGGAATCGAAAAAACTTAGTCCACGCGGACGAAGTCGCGGGCATCATCTAGTCATATAATATTAAAAATTTGTAGATCTAAAACAACTTTTGACCAAAGTCTATCAAAAACTTGTGCAAAAATTTAAGCTCCCACAAGCCTTTGTAGCAATGTCCAAAAAATAAGCTTAAAGACGAATAAAAACTTCCCAACAATAAATCCATAGAAATCTTCAAACGGCTATTGTATTTTTTTCATATTTGATTTGTTGCTACAAATAGCGGATATGAAAAGCGTTTAAGGTACTTAATGTCCAGTAATTGGCGATCAATGAGGATCAGTGGGTACATTGTGATAAACTATCGAATGCTACAGCTTTTGTGTGGACGGAAATAAAAAAATAAAGCCCAGTAAGCACCCGTCAAGGGTCAACGCTCAATGGCAAGCTGTCGATGGACCCTGGGCTTATAAAAAATGGCCAACACCCCGATTTAAAATAAAAAACCGTTTGTTTGGAGCGAGTCGTGAATTCATCATGCAAACGCTACCAGAAGTAAATGATATTCAACTTGATATCAAGTTACGCTATTGAAGTCACAAGTATGTGCAAATTATCATAATATTTTCTTTTCTCTTTTATTTTGTGATAGACCACAATCAATCTACGTCATATTAAAATTAATAAACAATGAAGTATCTGAAGATATACCGTACCTATCATAACTTCTCTATGTTAGCACAAAACATTCCCTAGTACCTTCGGCAAATAATTAGTATTCTGTGTCTTCGGATAACCTACCTATATTCTGTGCGTTCGGGCTCTCTAGGCCCTATATTTAACCGTGCACAAATATTAGTAAGTGAATTTTTAAAAGCAAAGTCCGGGGCATCTGCTAAGCCTTTTAAAACAATTGGGCAAGGTGTGTCAACGTATTTCATTAAAAGTTTTAAATTCTAGCAGCGGCCTCCGTAATGAAATCACCGGGTGAAGCGACCTAATCCCACGCACTCTGAATAAGAAATATGAGCTGAACGGATACTGCTATTATCAAAACATTATTACAACACTCCAAACGCATCGCCCTTCGAATGTAAAAATTAAACAACAATTGCCTTTAATATTCGCTCGCTGGTGCCCACCCGAGGGTGGTTTCATAAAAAATCTGTCAATCTGCCGTAGATCAATCATCCGACGTGAATGGTTCGGAGGGGTGAGTTCAAACCGCAATCGAACTTCACAGATAATAAAAGGCGGTCCATATTTACGTAAACGCATCGATTTGATGTACAACATTGTCCTCGGAACATCCGACACCAGATTCTGTCCTTTCACTCCTTTGTGGGATTGAAGCTGAGTGACGTTTTGAAAATCGCACGAAATGTCAAGTAGGCGGATTTGTGTAAAGTACCTTCAATGTGATATTATATCTATAATATGTATACGGTTTATTTTCATAACTGGCCTTCTATGAGATATTTGTACAAAAAGCTCTTCTTATGATGATATTGACTATTGTTATTGACAAATAACTATAGACAAGTTTCATAAGTTTTTTTATATGTACAGGTACCTTTACCAGACCAGACTATGCCAACGTAGCCAAAAATTCAAGCGTTCCGGTATGTAGATGTGTATGTACGATGCTACCTATACAAACTGATTAGGGTAATGGGTCTCATTAAAACAGCGATAGGCATTACCCCCTCTAAGTCATCCCGCTTAGATCTTAAGAGACGCCGAAAAAAACATTTTTAACTACTTACCTTCCAAGAGGTTCTCAATTCGGCGCATATTTTTTTAACTAGCTGATGCCCGCGACTTCATCCGCGTGGAATAAATTTTTTCAATTCCCACGGGAACTCCTCAATTTCCGGGATAAAAAGTAGCCTATGTCACTCTACAGGTCCTCAACTATATACCCATGCTAAAAATCACGTCGATCCGTTGGTCTGTTGCAGCGTGATTGAAGGACAAACAAACACACTTTCGCATCTGTTTTGCTATTAGGTACTCTTTCTGCAACTTACAAACAAAAAGGGAAATATAACCTACTCTAATAGACAAGGTGGAACATATCCGGGAGTCAATAGTCACACGTGCACGACACGCGCTCAGGCAGGTAATAAGCGCACACGTAACTCAGTGAAGTTTAAAAAATATGCCATCTTCAAACACCTTTCTGCAATGTCGTCACCACGTCGTCACAATGTTTAATCAAATAAATATTACAAATGCGAAAGTTTGGATGGATGAATGAATGTACTAGCTGATGCCCGCGACTTCGTCAGCGTGGTTTAAGTTTTTTTGATTCCCGCGGGAACCCCTTAATTTTCCGGGATAAAAACTATACCCATACCAAAAATCCCGTCGATCCGTTGCTCCGTTGCGGCGTGATAGAAGGACAAACCAACAAACCAATAAACCAACAAACAAACACACTTTCGCATTTATAATATTAGTATGATGATATGATATGATGGATGTATGGATGGATGTTTGTTACTCAATCACGACCCAACGGCTGAACAGATCTGGATGAAATTTGGCACAGAGATAGATTATAGTCTGGAATAACATACAGGCTTATTTTAATCCCCGGAACATTAAAGAGTTCCCGCGGGAACCGAAAAACCTCAATCCACGCGGTCGAAGTCGCGGGCATTAGCTAGTACTAAATAATACCTATCTACTACAAGGGAAGGTACTTTAGTGGACAAGGTGGAGACGCACTTGAATGCTTCCACGTGTGAAGTGTGACGTTGCACGCTCCGTCGCGCCCACGTGCCTGAAGCGCGCTGCGCACGCGCACAGGTAGGCTAGGCGCTACCTTTTAAAACTAAGGGTCAATTGCACCACCTAATGTTATCTTACAGTTAAACTAACACACCTAAAAGCTATCAAAATAAGTGGCACAATTCAGTATTTTTACAGCCATAATAATTTAAGGTTAGGTACTCGTATAATGGTCGTGTGGACCCAAAGTGGATTTTTGGGTGGTCAAAATTAACTTATTTGCGTGTTGCGCGAACTGGTCTGAGGGTAACTGGTAGTGGTTTTTTTTTTCACTACAAGTTAGCCCTTGACTGCGATCTCACCTGATGGTTAGTGATGATGCAGTCTAAGATGGTAGCGGGCAAACCTGTTAGAGGTACGCCATTTATATTAGATACCCCTAATTTGGGTGGTAACTAGCCACGGCCAAAACCTCCCACCGAACCAGACCAGAGAAAATTCAAAAATTTAAAATTCCCAAATGGACCCTGCCGGGAATCGCACCCGCGTTCCGACTATATCATAACCACAGCGCTCGTCACCACTGCGGCAGTGAGGTCGTCGCGATGGTATGGAAAGTAATGGAATGATCGTATCTGAGTTAGTACCTACGTAGATATCAGACTGAGACTTTAAGACTTTAAGACTTCGCACTAATAAGTTCGTTAATTTCTCTATCGTCGAAACGGAAGAGTATTTTTACCGAAAAACGAAATTCAATACGTACTAGTTTTATATTCTGACAAGGTTGTTTACAAAGGGATCTCAAAAGCTATGAAAAAAGTTACATGACCTTGTTCCTCTACTCTATGCTGTAAAGAAACCAAAAGAGTTAATACACGCTAACTTAGAACGGGCTACGCGCGCGCCACTACCAGTACCATTACAACAGCAGCTAAAGGTTTAGCAACGAGAATAAAATAGAAATTAACGAGTAGTCACACCAGTAATGCGTAGTGGCAGCCGTGCAGTTTATCACCGGCTCTAATCACCCTCCCAGCATCTTGTATCATTAATGAACTGTCAATAGCTATGCCATTTGACTTTTTAAAAGTTACGCACAATTTTTTTGTCATTATTAAGTACTTTTGCGGTGTGCCTAATCATCAAATAATATAAAAATATTATAAATGCGAAAGTTTGGATGGATGTATGGATGTATGGATGTATGGATGTATGGATGTATGGATGCATGAATGTATGGATGTTTGTTACTCAATCACGCTCCAACGGCTGAACGGATCTGGGCGAAATTTGGCACAGAGATAGATTATAGTCTGGAATAACACATAGGCTACTTTTTATCCAGGAAAATTAAGGAGTTCCCGCGGGAACCGAAATACCTCGATCCACGCGGACGAAGTCGCGGGCATCAGCTAGTAATTTATAGATAATTAACACCCGCTTGTGATGTTTTTCTGTGGTAAACTCACAAAATAATTTTCAGTTTTCGCATTAATTTCGGATTTATTTAACGTCAGATAAAGAGATCACAGTACAGAAATAATAAGTTACATCAGTAAGTGGGGCAGGATTCCCTGTATCGCGGAAATCTATTTCTTCCCACGTCGGTATAAAGTAGCTTAGAATCAACTTAATAATATGCAACTTATTAAAAGCTTATTAGTTTTAGTTTATAGTTTTATTTTTCGCAGGTACGAGTAGCTATGATAGCCCTGCGTAGGTACCTACTTGAAAAATACGTAAATTTAAATTCACTTGGTACTATTTCGTTTATTTATAAAATACTAGATGGTGTCCACGACTTCGTCCGCGTGGCTTAATTTTTTTTAATTCCCGGGGAACTCTTTGATTTTCCGGGATAAAACGTCTACGTCCTACGAGCCTATACGTCCTTCCCTGGGATGTAACCTACCTCTATACCAAATTTCATCGAAATCGGTTAAAAAGATGTGCCGTTATAGCGTCGCAGACAGACAGGCACACCTTCGCATTTATAATATTGGTATATATGGATTTTAAAAATACAACAATAGAAAAAGACACTGAGGGTGTCCAACCATGGTGAATTGAGAATTCAATAATAGGATTAAAGTACGTGTCTAAATGGACATCAATGCCTTTGTAATGACATTACCTTGTTTTGAGAACCAGCTACTGACCAGAGGGTGCGTGATTGATCTATGAATTGGTGAATACGATGTTAATTTTTAGCTCGTGCCAAACTATTAAGTACTTATATCCTAAATAACCAGACCCCCTAGCATGGGCCGAGACAATTTTCTCCCCGAGGAAAGGATAATATTTTTATTCCTAAATAAATAAATAAAAACGCTAAATAACGGTGGATATATAGTACCCCGAGTCCCCGTGAAATGTCAAACGGGGATAAACTGCTCCTCTCCCGTGTTGCCGTGCTCTGAGAAGTGGATAAGTTAATTTTATCTCTTGTCAGTGGATAAAATCGGGGGATAAAATTTTTATCTCCGGCCCATGCTAGCCCTGCAGGGCTGTGAACCAGAGGGATATTCTCTATAATTTAGAGCCAAGTAACGAAGATTATTTTATTTTATGTACGCTGAACCTGGTAAGAGACGATCTGGTAAAAGATGCTGTACTCATACTTATTTGTTTCTATCGCGATATCGTAGCAGAACATTAAATCGTTTTACTCTACAGCTTTTTCAACAAGAATCGAATCCCGCTCTACATTTTTTATAAAAGCACATCGCCCACCTAAACGCGAGTAGGTATCTCATTTCATATTGCCAGGATTTAGGATCCAAATGCTTTAATAGCACAAAAAGCTTTTTATTCAGCTATTGTTACTCGTTGTAATTGTGAGATACCAAATAAAGCACTAGGTAGTTCAAAAAACTTAAGTTATAGGCAATTTGTTAATTGTTACATTGAACTTCGATACATGTCGGCTTTCAACAATAACCATAACCGTAGATCTCAAATGTACAAATATTGTTCTAATAACAATAAACATAAAGTATTCGCGGTGCCCTTTATTAGGTAACCCTTTCCCACCGCTCTAATTTTACTAATGCGTTCGGTTAACGGAGGGTCAATAAAGTATTAGGTTAAACAAACGCTTTAAACTGTTGTTCAACGTTTACAGATTATTTGTAGCACTCTCTCTAAAACTTATTAGCACTCATACCTATTAGGTTACCCACGTTATTAGATAGGTTAAAATGCGCCTTAAAAACTAAAGATAATACACAAAACTCATGGAACTCATGGGATAATATTATACTCATAAACAGGGCAGAGTGGCCTAGTTGTAACAACACACGTCAAAAGATATTGAATAGTAGATATACCTACCATCAAGTCGGTATCTGGGGGACTGAATTTAAAGGTCTGATTGGCCCTTTCCCTTCGTATCCTCCGTGTCAGAGTCGTTGCGTCGGTCCTGGTTAGAACCGGAACCTTAGAGTTCGTCTTCATCTTTTTCATTTCGCACTTTTCTCCGCTGCTCTCTGACAACTGCCTACCTTGTCCATTCATGTACCTAAGTGGTAGGTACTCCCGTAGGGTAGTTGGGCCGTCTACCACGCCTTCACTTGGTATGTCCGTCTCAAGAATTAGTAGAGTCATATTTAGAATGACCTAGGTCCTAGGCAGTAGGCACCCATTATAAATCTCAGAAAACTCCAATGACCCAACAAGGATATGTAACAACACATATCTATAGCTAACTTTTTTTTTTTTAACTATTTATTTGTTTTTACATATAGCTTACTTCAAAAATCAAGATATTACTTAGTATAGTTTGAAACTAAAGCTACTTTAAAATCATATTTTAGAATAACATTGAAATTGATAACAGACAAAGAAATGGCACGCGTTCAAGGACTGAAGCTATTACATTTGAAATGAAATCCGTTCACATGCTGCTTGCTGTCACAATCGTAGCTAATTGCGCATAATGAGCAGAGCAACAAACGCAATATGTTTTTTGCCATTATTTATACCCGCCCTGCCGATTTGGCCACCCTTTGCCTCTCGCGGGTTGAAATAAAATTTAATGGTCCGGCGAATGCGTTTTGAATTCAATCATTGAACAAAATGCCAAATATCCGATTTCCGTATTGTACAAACCAACAATTAGGGATCATCTTCAATCATTTTGCAGCTTTTACGTACCTACTACCTACCTACCAACATGGTCGATGCTACCAAACTATACACAATATTTCTGGTTAAAATAGGTTTTGACTTTTGACGACCTCCGTGGCGCAGTGTTAAGCGCCGTTGTCTTAACGTCCGGGTTCGTTTCCCGGTAAGGTAGTAGGTAACGCAGCATGGTCTATCATAAATAATTAGTTTCGTAATACAAAACCATACACTTTCTAGAAAATCTTCGATCCTGAAACCCGCATAGGTATGCACGGTCAAAGACTTCAACCCTCGAAAACAATAATTATTTTAGTAAAGAGTAGGTAGGTACTGTACCACAGATTTATTAGATGAATCGTGATCTCTACCCACGGAATTATTGAGTAGGTATAACATAATATCAACTTCGAGTGAAAATAACGCAAACGAAAACAAAATCAAAATCCAACTGTTTTCCCACGCCGATCCACATGAACTTCCTATTAGAGGCGTCAATTAATTAAAAACCACCAATCAAGGTGGTTCCCACGTCATGATATCTCACTATCACGCAACATCTTTATTCCTTTATTAGATTACCTACTCCCCTAACCTCCGCGCACCTACCCTTTTGTTTCGAGGGTGAGCGTGAAATGGACTGACCATAATTACTTTGTAACGTGTTATAACTCATCAATTTTTAATACCTTCATGTAGGTACATCCCTTCGGATAAAATCAGTGACTCCGATTAGCGTGAGACCGTAGGTACCTATACTATGTACCTATCTGGATATTAAATAACTCCTCCTCGCGGTATCCATAAACTTACAGAGCGCCATCTATGTGAAGTTCTGTTAAAAATAGTGAAGCTCATTAAAAATTAAATAATTTCGTTTCCTTAGAATATTTATTGACCGAGCGAAGCGAAGGTCTCTGAGTCTACTTGGGTGAATTGGCACTTGTCCGTCCGTCCGTCCGTCCGTCTGTCAGAGCCTTATAACTTCTGAATTGCTGAACGTAATTACTTCAAATTTAAATATAATATGTAAACCGATGGCCTCCCGCCGAATATGGCTTAAAAAGTTATAAAAATCTTTATTTCAGGGGGGCTCTCATAGAAGCGAATGCGAAGTAAAATATTTTTTATAGCGTTACATAGGGTTGCAGTATATCATTTTAAAGATAATTAGGAATAGAGTCCAAAAATATTTTTTTTTGAATTTTTCCCCTAAAATTGACGAAATGGGGGGTTTCAAAGTGGCGATTTTCTAACGTCCAAAGTTGACCTCAGAACTCTCAATTTTCTGAACTCTCAAGCCTGAAACTTGATCAATTATTTGAATTATATCCTGTACTTGAACAACAAATACTAAAATTAGATAAATGTTATAAGGAAACGAAATTATTTAATTTTTAATGATGATGATATTTTTAACAAAACTTCACACTGATGTCAATAGATGGCGCTCTGTGAAACCGCGAGGTCTCAGTTCGGGGCGAACCACTAGTCTAATTTTAGTATTTGTTGTTCAAGTACAGGATATAATTCAAATAAGTGATCAAGTTTCAGGCTCAGCCTTTTCTTTTTAAACACAAACGAATAAGTTTGTACAGAGCGCCATCTATTGACAACATTGTGAAGTTTGTTCAAAATACGTAAGCTCATTAAAAATTAAATAACTTCGTTTCCTTATAATATTTATCTAATTTTAGTATTTGTTGTTCAAGTACAGGATATAATTCAAATAATTAATCAAGTTTCAGGCTCAGCCTTTCAGAAAATTGGGAGTTCTGAGGTCATCTTTGGACGTCAGAAAATCACCACTTTGAAAGCCCCCCTTCTATGAGAGCCCCCCTGAAATAAAGATTTTTATAACTTTTTAAGCCATATTCGGCGGGAGGCCATCGGTTTACACAGTATATTTAAATTTGAAGTAATTACGTTCAGTAATTCAGAAGTTATAAGGCTCTGACAGACGGACGGACGGACAAGTGCCAATTCACCCAAGTAGACTCAGAGACCTTCGCTTCGCTCGGTCAAATATACCTTCTTGCTATGTACTTTTGGACATAGCTATTAAAATACGTAAGACATTTCTAAAAAAAAAAAAAACTGTATGGACTACCCATACCATACTTATTACTACTACCATAAGCTTATTTAAGGGTAGTAAAGGGTTTATAACTAACCTACCTACCTACCTACTACCTGTACCTACCTATACTCTTTATTTTAGAAGTAGAATTCTAGGCATCGTTGTGCTTCCTAATCCTAGTCTGAAAAAATTAAGTTTACCCCTTATGAAATGAAATTTCCTAATCAATGTTTAGCTATTGCTCTAGAGATTTATGATGAGTAGGTACTTGAGGAAGAAATATTACAAACTTAACCAGTTACCTAATAGGTAGTGTAAGCTTGATAACGTCGTCAAAAAAATTACGATTCATACATTTAGATAAAAAATATTATAAATTACATGGAATATCATCAACAAAAGGCCCACAGTCAGCTACACGGGGTAATTTGTATAAATTGTATGTAAATCATACAGATCTATTGAATCAACGCGGAAATATCGCGCCGAGCCCTTGTTTATGCAAAGCGAAATCTTTTTGGAAAATTTAAATCGAGTTCCTGATTGCATGGGGTTACATCAGTGTGATAATTTATTATTAGTATCAGCAAGAAATTACAGAGATTCCTATTAATCTGTAGATATATTATGTACCTATTTACTTCTCAAAATCACCATAAAAGAGAAAATCGACATTTTTAATAGATAATATTTCAAGGAGTTTATTTCATGCAAAATCCCCATTTTCCTACCTACTTACTAGAACATTATTATATATCACATAATTACCTAATACTTTCTGAAGTTAATTTTGCCAGGAATCTATAGATGGAATCTACCTTATTAGAAATAATAATAATAATAATCCTCCCAACTGAATTTCGGCCACGGCGGCCTATCTGCAGAGAGATTAGCCATCTGCGCGGAAGATCTATATCTATCTATACTTATAATAAAACTGTAACAGGTCCAATTCTGTACATTGCAGATATTTTGAAATTTTTTTTGGAGGGCACTCATTATTCGATACTGAAGCCAAATCTGTAATTTTTTTCATTTTTGTCTGTCTCTCTGTCTGTCTGTATCTTGGCCGCGGATCCCGCCGAAACTGCTGAATGAATTCAAACGAAACTTGGCACGATTTGAGCCCATACTACGAGGTAGGACATAGAATACTTTTTATCCCGAAATTCTACCCCCGAAGGGGTGAAATAGGGGTTGAAAGTTTGTATGAAAGTCCTTAATTTCTTAAGTTATAGCCATGAAACTTGATATATGAGCTGCGGGTTGAAAATGAAAACATATTTGTGTTTCACAGTTTTTCAAAATTCCACCCCCGAAGAGGTGAAATAGGGGTTGAGAGTTTGCATGAAATTCCTTAATTTCTCAAGTTATAGCCATGAAACAGCATTTGGGTTATCGTTAAAATATGAAGAAGTAGGTACGTGTTTCACCATTACTAGTGGTTCGCCCCGAACTGAGACCTCGCGGCATCACAGAGCGCCATCTATTGACATCATTGTGAAGTTCTGTTAAAAATATCATCATCATTAAAAATTAAATAATTTAGTTTCCTTATAATATTTATCTAATTTTAGTATTTGTTGTTCAAGTACAGGATATAATTCAAATAATTGATCAAGTTTCAGGCTTGAGAGTTCAGAAAATTGAGAGTTCTGAGGTCAACTTTGGACGTCAGAAAATCGCCACTTTGAATGCCCCCCATTTCGTCAATTTTAGGGGAAAAATTTTAAAAAAAATATTTTTGGACTCTATTCCTAATTATCTTTAAAATGATATACCGCAACCCCATGTAACGCTATAAAAAATATTTTACTTCGCATTCGCTTCTATGAGAGCCCCCCTGAAATAAAGATTTTTATAACTTTTTAAGCCATATTCGACGGGAGGCCATCGGTTTACATATTATATTTAAATTTGAAGTAATTACGTTCAGCAATTCAGAAGTTATAAGGCTCTGACAGACGGACGGACGGACGGACGGACGGACAAGTGCCAATTCACCCAAGTAGACTCAGAGACCTTCGCTTCGCTCGGTCAATAATAGGCTACTTTTTATCCTGGAAAATTAACTGAAAAACTTATTCCACGCGGACGAAGTCGCGGGCATCAGCTATAAAGAATATACCTACATACATACATACATAGGCTACTTTTTATCCCGGAAAATTAATGAGTTCCCGCGGGAATCGAAAAAACTTAGTCCACGCGGACGAAGTCGCGGGCATCAGCTAGTATTACATAAATACTTAGTGCACAAGTAGTTATGTGCGCATACACAGGTGCACTTTCTGTTCCTCTCATAGCCCGATGGGACGGAAAATCCGCCACGACCGGAGATAAATCAGGCGCAGGACCGACGGCTTCGAAGCCGCAGTCGAACATGCTAACCACTAGAGTCTAGACTCTAGACCAACGGAGCGGTCAAAACAAGTAAGTCAGAAATAGAAACATGAGCTGAAACTGTAATGTATAAAACAGCTGACAGCTGATTTAACTAGGTAAAGAGACAAAATAGGATGTTTAATTAGCTAAGCATATTTCTTCTATGTCAGTAAGTTTTGGATTCATAAAAGTATCATGTAACACATTTTGTATGCATGCATGCAGGTTAGTTATTTGAAAACTTTCGGGAAATGCTATAGAAAAGGGTTTTACGCATAGAAATAGAATACCGAACTAGGTAATTTTTTATGTTTATTTGTGTAAGTTTAATAGTTTAAATTTTTATGTATATTTGTGTAATTTAGTATGTATATTTGTGTAAGTTTATGATATAATATCTCGTTTCATTCCATCTCATATCTTGTTATACCCATTCTTCCTTCACAACCTTTCTCACTGCCAAGGGTCACTGGTAGAGATCTCATAGAGAGATAAGTGTTTCCTTGTCCACTATGTTTCTGTTTTTCTACATATTGTATAACTTTGTGGTACAAAATAAATTTAAAAAAAAAATATTATATAAATGCGAAAGCGTACCTATCTGTTAAGTATTTTATCTGTGCCTGTCTCTCATCCTGAAGACGGATTATAATAATATTTTATCCATATAAATATTATAAATGCGAAAGTTTGGATGTATGGATGTATGTTTGTTACTCAATCACGCTCCAACGGATGAACGGATCTGGATGAAATTTGGCACAGAGATAGATTATAGTCTGGAATAGCACATAGGCTACTTTTTATCCCGGAAAATTAAAGAGTTCCCGCGGGAACCGAAAAACCTCAATACACGCGGACGAAGTCGCCGGCATCAGCTAGTACAGAATAAAAAAAAAAAGATTCCGACGAATTGAGAACCTCCTCCTTTTTTTGAAGTCGGTTAAAAATAGTAGACAAGCCGAAAACCACGCGGACAATATCAAACACACAGTAATAATTATTGTCTTTTTAAATCAAATCGTGGATATCGACGACGGTCAGATTCAGATTCAGATACTTTATTTAAATAATATGTGCAGTTTTTTTAATTTTGTTACCTATTATTAGAAAGAAAGAAAGAAAGAAAATAAATTTATTCAATGATGGTGTCACAAACAAACAATCATATAGGTACTATACTATTGTACCTAATAACATGCTTGTCTGTGACACCTGCACCCAGAATGGGTGTACAGCTCAGCCTTTTTCCCTACATCAAAACTTGCATTTGCACGTTTTGTGCAGGGCGCTGATTTTCAGCTGTAACCCGGGTGACGTCAGATCCAACGAACTAACCTACTACAATAATAACTTAGGTACCTACCTATATTCCACCATAATATACTTACATCTAAATCTAGCATAGTAAAATCACATAAAAACTGCCGAACTGACGTACAAATATTATTAAGATTTTTGATATTAAGTGATTTAACTATTACATTATACCTACTTATTTACATTCTTATTCCCCGAATTACATACATTGTACACGGATTCGCTTTGCCAGCAGGTAGGTACAGTAGCGTTAAACAAAGATGGGTAATAGTTATATTAAGTCAACTTTATTGCCTTGCACACACCCTCTGCAGCATAAAAAACCGAGCAGTTGTCAGCAGTCACGTGCTGCATGTAAAATGGTGGAGGTCCCGTCGCCATGGCTGCGGCCGGCGCGCGCGCCCGCATCTCGCTGATAACGGACGGCTATAAATTAACTAACACACGGCTTTTCACAACAAAACTATACAATGTCACTTTTCACCTTGTCTTTTTATTCGCTATTTCGTTCCAAGGTATCATTTTTACGAGCCATATTTTATATCTAACTTATAAAACGTTTAAACACAGTAGTCGATCCAACAGTACTCTACATTTTGCATAAAAAATTATAAAGATTTATCTATTTGGCGTTGTATAGCGATAAACAGATTCAGAAACATGAAACCACATTTATTCTTATTAAGTGTGGTTTCTACTTTCTTTCATGTTGTACCTACTCTGAGAAAAATTTCCTTGTTTACCTTCCGATTTTTACCTTCTAAAACCGATTCCTTCCAAAATTGGGTCTTTTCCTTCCACCGATTACCTTCTGAATCGGGGAACTGCCAAATTCCTACCGATATTTAGAAGGTAATGAATTTTATCCGTCTAATACGGAAGAACATAAAGGAAGGAAATTTGTTGGAAGGAATTAACCAAGAAGGAATTTCCTTCCAGCTAAATATTCCTACTAAATAAGGATGCATTATAATAATTCCTCCCAAATTTATCCTTTCAAATTAGATGTTAATGTCCTTCTGAATTCAAATCCAAAGTTGTCGGAAGGAAAACGCAGCTAACCTTCTGATATTGAAGGATATTTACCCTCTTAACTAGTGGGAAATAAATTGACATTACTATTCCATCAAAAAAGAAAGGATTAGAAAGGCTCGCTGGAAGGAACTACCATCCAAATTAGATGGATCACACTTGGAGGGAATAACACAAGGAGTATCCTTCTAAATTAGATGATAATATCCTTCTAAATCAATTATAATTTTTTGGTAGGAACAGTGTCGGAAGGAAAACGCATATTTACCCTCCGAAATTGGAGGATATTTACCCTCTTATTTAGTAGGAAATGAAGTGACATTACTATTCCATCAAAAACGAAGGGATTAGAGTCTGGCTACGCTAACTCTGCCACGGAATAAAAGGGCAACACTTAAAAAAAAGTAAAAACATTCGTCTAATCTGTGTTCTTACATTTGTCACTGATTTGTCAATTCAGCTATCAGTTCGTTTTAATATTTCGAAAATAAAAGTGAAAATAGTGAAATAATGGATAAACCTATTCAAAATAATGTGTGCGAGTTATTTTATAACATGATTCTTAAATTCTAAGAAGTAAAGGAAGATCACGATGCTGTCCTAAGCCAAAAACAACAATGTTTACAAGAAATTGAAGAGTCGACAAGTAAGTTGACCAAACGGTTTTGATATTTTGCCTTTCGATCTTTGAATACAATACTAGATTATTTATATAAAACGTTTAAACGGTTTATATTCGCCTGTTCATATCGTGTAATTATGATGGATAATATGCGAAAAAAACTGACAGCAAAATCCTATCAAGTTTTAATACTTTTTATTAATTATAGTATAAATTCAAGGTGGAATAAGCGAAGAGTTAAAGCCTCATCTCCAGGATGCCCTTCAGAAACTTGGAATAAGTCAATCCATCCATCTCAAATTGAAATTTTGTTTTTTTTGGGGTGGGACTTTAGATTTAGAAACGTGCTGCCTTGATCAAAAGCTGTCGCGTCTAAGGAGGGGTCAAGAGAGTCTAGACGGAACCCCCAACTATTTTTTGCCGAAAATGCGAAAAAAATAAATTATTTTCATTTATTTCCAGGTGTAAGCGAACGAACCTTAAGAGTTATTAAAAATGAGGGCCAAACTAATCAGGGAATCTGGAGGACTCCCGGCAAAAAGCGTGCAGCACGGGAAACAAAAGTCAATATTGATAATTTTTATTGTTTTATTTTATTTTTTGTTTTATTGATTCTGATTATTAATGTTATGTCTTTGGTGTACAATAAAGAATATTTCATTCATTTCATTTTATGTTTTAATTCATTTATGCTCTCCTTAAGTAATTCAAAAGATCTCCCCTGATCAAGTAATAATTTTTGTTGTTAATCTTTAGCATCAGTAGATTCGTAGCTTTAGTTTTAAGATACCGTAACAGATTATCACCATCATATTTTTATGTAACTGGACGTCAATAAGTGTAGTGCATCTACCTAAATTGAATAAATATTTATGACTGACTATGACTTATGACTCATACTAATATTAGTAGAAGCGAAGAGTAGTTAGCGAAAATAACCGTTTGTCTTTTACCTTTTTTGACTCATCCCCTGAACAAAAACATATGGTTTCTGCGTGAGTTTATAGCTGAAATCCACGCAGACGAATTCACGGCAAATATTATATATAAAATTTATATAAATACGGGGATCATGTATGCTCTACCTTATTACGCTGTCAAAATTGTGCCCTCTATTTACATTTTACTCTTTGAAATGTACTAAAACGAACAATGACCACACTCCCAGGAAAGCAGATTAAAAACAAAAAACACAAGTATCAAGTGCGTTTTTTCGCATTACACTCTGTGTTGTCATCAACAGATTTTCAAATTCTACCATTTTCTTACTGCTGCAGACTTAGCTTAGCCAGTCTATAGAAAGGCTCGCTGGAAGGAATAACCATCCAAATTAGATGGATCACATATGGAGAAAATAACACAAGGAACATCTTTCTAAATTAGATGATAATCTCTCCAAACAAATTGGAATATTTCGGTATCGGAAGGAAAACGAATAAGTTTTATTAAATAGAAATTGTAACACCGAATGTAGTACCCGACCCGACCACTAGATGTCGCTACGCGTATATTGGCTCGCGGTATAGGGTGGCGCCGGTCAAACACATATATATCGCCAAGTCCGCCTGTATCGGTACCTGCATCGTGGCAAATGGTGCTTCCACCTAGTTGGGACATTCATTGAAAGCGCATAGCAGAGCATATTAATTCATAGGTGGTATACGGACCATTGCTGGGACAGGGCGTTTTGAAAGCCTATAATTTTGCAAAAGCCCGCTCCGTATTCGCCATCGCCTTAGGTAGGTAATATTTTGTCTTCTAGGTTTGGAAGGTTATTTATATTTACCGAACAAATATGACCAAGTATGTATTTACCGTCATTTATTTTCCTTCCAAAAAATAACCTTCCCTTTTGACTCAGTAGGAATTTCCGACCGAAATTTGGAAGGTACGTATTACCCACCGAAATAGAAGGCAGACATTGTTTGGAAGGAAATTTTGGACGGTAATAATATCCTTCCAAGTTGAAAGGTAAATTTCCTACTGAGTCAAAAGGGACGGTAATACCTTCCGTATTTCGGAAGGTCTTTTTTCTCAGTTATACCTAGTTTTTTTGGTCTGGTCTGCAAGCCTTTTTCATATCTGAGCAGCTAGGAAATAGAACTTTAAAACTATGTGGCTAAGAATAACACCACAGAATATAATTACCTACTTATAGATATTATAATAGTTCTTACACTAGGTCGATAAGTAGGTAGGTATGTACAGAAATTGTCTCAAAGATAAACGTAAAACTTCGTTATTATAACATAATCTATCTAAGTAGATAATATTGTCTGTACCATATTTTTCCAAATAAATATTCACTTTACATTACTTTAGTTAGATAGATCAATAAATAATAACCCACTGAAATGGCATCTCAAATAATAAGCATCTACAACTATTAAGGTGATTGATATAGGTACCAATTAGGGGTGGTTTGGATACCGTACTGATCGCAATGGAGTTCCTTTTTGGATACTTTTCGTAATGTTCAACGAAATAACATTCCTGGCCATTAAATACCAGCTGACTGAATAGAATAATTAGTGAGCCTTTTTAATTCCATTTTCTTTTATAAAGTGCCTATCCGCTCTACAAAAAAGTTTTAAGTTATTAAACGTGCTCCTAATTTACTTAAAGTATTTGCTCTTGAAACTCAGTCCGTTGAAAGGGGAGCGCGAGTAAACAAGAGAATTAGTCCACGTCGTCGCAACACGGTCTATCATCAAAGAAACAAAGAACATGTGACAATGTACAGTTTTTCTCGCACACATTAGATACGGAATGCATTCTAATCTAGCTTAGATGCGTGGTAGTAAGTAAATCCATTTCAGTCGATTCAGTTGAGTATTGTGGCAAAAATATTTAAACCGAGAACAAGGTAGGTATAGGTACATCAGTAGGACAATTTCGCAATTTAAATACATACCTACTTATAAACTTCTGCTCCATCTATCTACGCTACACTGATGAAGGAATCAATATGTACAGGTTACTTTGACGATTTTCTTAGTTAGGTAGGTACCTACTACTTACCTGGATAGGTACCTTACCTACTTAGGTAATAGATTCTTATCTAGGATGTAATATATATAAGTAACTAGCTGATGCCCGCGACTTCGTCCGCGTGCTTTAAGTTTTTTTTATTCCCACGGGAAAACCTAAATTTTCCGAGATTTTAGCCTATATGTCACTCTCCAGGTCGTCAACTATATAAATGCCAAAAATCACTTCCATCCCGATTCGTTCGTTGACGTTCGTGTATCACGAACTTTTATACAAACTTTCAACCCCCATTTAACCCTTTTGGGGTTGGAATTTTCAAAAATCCTTTCTTAGCGGGTGCCTACTGCCTACGTTATAGCTATCTGCGTGCAAAATTTCAGCCCGATCCGACCAGTCAGTGGTTAGAGCTGTGGGTTGATAGATCAGTCAGTCAGTCAGTCAGTCAGTCACCTTTGCCTTTTATATATTTAGATTCCATATCAATTGTCTATAAATCAAGTACAGGGTCCTCTCTGTGAGTGACAAGATAACTGCCAACACAGATAACCCTTCGCTACTGATATACGAAATCTTCATATCTCCATTCAGCCCACCCCAGCCCATAAGCCTTTCCACACAAGCGGCGCTCAAACAAAGGATCAAATTAAACAAATCCGCAGACAATCGCGTTCCGACGCATACGTACATGAACATGAAAGAGAGTTAATCAAACAACTATTTCTAACTCTGAACAAATAGCACGCCCCCGCGTCTCGCGCAACTGTCAACCTACAAATACGTTTATGATTGACCTCACATTCGAACACAATCGGGTATCGGCTGTAACTAATCCGATGCTTGGAAATGCGCAATCGTATACTACGAGTATAATGGAAAGGCAGCTTTGCCGGGTGTTTGCATTTAATGGTTTTATAGAGTCATGCGAATTTCTACCTCGTTTGGCAAAATCTTTCTATGAAGTCATGCGCAACCCAAAATTTTGTCTTTTTACCTACTTAGGTACTTTTCTGGTACATAGAAACAATATTGCGAGTAGGTAGGTAGATATAGCGTTAGTTATGTGTCATGAAAGAAACTACCTACTTAACCAATTTTCATGTAGAGTGAGTTTAAATTGTTACTGGCTTTTGTAAAGTTAAAGCGCTCTGAAGTTCCGTAGGTAAGTAGAAACAACCTAGCTACGAGTAGCAAACTTAAACTGACTACCCACTGGAGTCATGAAACTTTCAAAGCTTTGCATGTAGGGGACGGATCACGGAAGGGCAAGATGGTTTGACTATACGAGCATAACAAATGCATAGTTTTAAGATAAATAAACTTTTATTTAGAACTAGCTGATGACCGGGACTTCGTCCGCGTGGTTTAAGTTTTTTTTGATTCCCACGGGAACTCCTTAATTTTCCGGGATAAAAAGTAGCCTATGTTACTCTCAGGTCTTCAACTATACCCATGCCAAAAATCACGTCGATCCGTGACTCCGTTGCGGCGTGATTAAAGGACAAAATTTGTCATTTTTTTTTGCTTATTTTGACGTAAAGGCCTCATTATGACTTTTTTGTTAGGTATCTGTAATAATCAAGACATATTGTTATTACATAATCTAAGCTTATTCGAACTTCCCTCAGACTCCAAAGCGGCATTTCAAATGTATATTTTGCGGTGTGTTAAATAATTAATTAAGGTTATAAAATTGTTAAAAAATCCTTTTATGATTTAACTAAGTAGGATAAGTATGTTAATAACTAGGTATAATTTTATAAAATTAAGATATTTGTACACCACACTGTGGTAGAATAGGAGCACTTTACCTAATAGGTACTGTATTCCACCTCAACTGTACCTACTCTATTCACAAATAAATAAATTGATTGATTGATTGATTGATTGGCAAACCAACAAACCAATAAACCAACAAACAAACACACTTTCGCATTTGTAATATTAGTATGAAGTATGATTTTTCAGCAAATAGGTAGGAACTAGGAACTTAGGTACCTATTGCTTATGTAAGTTTTTTTGTTTACAATTTTAAACTCGAATTTACACAATAGGTACGTACGAGTATATCTAACTACTTCTACCACTGCCAATGCAGATATCTACTTGCCACAATTATTTATCCGACGTACCTACCTAGTTGCCATTTTACTTTACATAAGTAGAAGTAAAGAAAACTTTCAGATTCAGTGTATATATTAAGTATATATAACTTATATGCAAAATAAGTTTCGCATGCGAATAATTGAATGACAGGCATCTTATTCTGGCACGGAATCGCCGGCAATTCCGCGAATTGACGACTTCCGCACAAGTGAGGGGACGCAAATTGTTCTTGCTGCATAGCTGCTTTTTATTCGGGCGTCAATTGATAATAATGAACGCAGCGGAAGGGGACAGCCGGCAATTCACCAATCGTAGCGCTTCTACGTCTTTGGCTCTTTGCGTGCCTAAGATTAATCAAGTTGACAATATTTTTTTTTAAATATGAAATTGGTAAGATTCGCCTTAATTTTACGATAAACTCTGAGATTGACCTATTTATATTATGACTAGCTGATGCCCGCGAGTTCGTCCGCTTGGATTTAGTTCGACGCCCGCTACCATGACAGTTTTAGCGCCACGGTAGGTACGGTACTCTCACATATGCAATGGTTTAATTAAGAGAAGTAGGAAACTGCATAATATGACAATAAAGTGGCAGAATTTTGTATTGAAAATTCTTTCAGTCACAGTCAGAGCAGTCAGCGTTGCTCTGTCAAAAACGCCTCCATCGAACGACCTGCACTGGTAGGAAAGAACGTACCTATCTCCTTAGACTGTGCCAATATTATAAATGTGCATGTTTGGATGTTTGCATGAGTGTTAAGTTTGTACGTTTGGACATCCAAACAATTCCAATCCCAACAATTGGAGTAGGTAACTTGAACATTTGTTACTCCTTCACCGACGGAACCGATTTGGCTGATATTTAAAAGGAAGATAGCTAATGATCTGATTTAATAAAAGCCATTGAACGAAATAAGAAGAAGAACGTATTATAGAGACTACATTTTATCCCGGAAAATTTTAGTTCTCGTGGAAATTAAAAAACCTTACCTAATCCACGCGGACGAAGTCGTCGGCATCATCTAGTTTACCGTAAAGATATAATATACTAGATTTCGATAGTAACCTATCTAAATATGTACCTAGTACCTACTACCTACCTGAAAAATAAATCTGCTTACCACAGATGGGATTTTACATTTGTCGGCATAAATTTTACATGACAGATCTGCTTACTAAGCAACGCCGACGTAAAAAGTACCTAAGCCAACTTTTTCGAGAATTCGAGATTTTTAAATATAAGCAGGGAAGAACGTAAGCTGCTTTTACCCAATAAAATATTAAGATGACAATCACAACGGAAGGATTAAATAATTGTAGCGGGTAAAATCTTGTCTACAAACTTTCTAAGCTTACCTAACTTGCTTACGATTATGTAATCCGATTTAGTGTTAACTTGTGTTTATAAATAACAGGTAGCAACCAAAACCATAAATGCAATAGTTAAATAGATTACCTGCTTAGAGATTATACTGACTGAAATACCGTAAGCTATGCCAACATGTTTTGACAATATTTTGGTTCCTACAGTCTACAGATAGCCAGATAAATTATTATTATCTATCTTGATTTTTTTTATTCCATAGGTAAGTTAGCTTTTGACTGCGATCTCACGGTGGTACCTAGGTAAGTCATGATGCAGTTTAGACAAGAGTCTAGATAGTGCTATCTCTTTCCGCAGCGATCTTCCTACCTCTTAAAAAATGGATGGCAAAAAAATGATCGAAATAGATGGCAAAAAATTGTAATCTGTCATAGTATTAGTTTCCTTTAGAGATTGTTTGTAACATATTTAGCCACATTAGCAGCAATCTACCTCGCACATGTCTAGTTAAAGTAGCACAAAAGTAGGTACCTAGGTCACCTAAACCTTGGTGGGTCAAAGGTAGGTCTATGTATCCAGTACCTAATTTAGAACAAACACTAGGAACTAAAATATTTTATTAAATTGATAGTAGGTAAAAAGTGGTCAATGCAGGTATGAAAAACCGAAGTGCTAGAAACACCGAGTCGCATTTCGCGAACGTGGGTATATAGGTAGGTACCAACACGTCATTCGCGCCCGCATCTCTCACCCTTTTTTTAAATCAACCTATGCATATCTACCGAGCTACCACAATTAAAGTTATTTGCGATACAAACTGCTATCAATAATTACTTTTAATTATAATTTATAATTAAGTACTTAGTATTATCGCCAATAGTAAGGTATAAGATTGGAAAAGTTGCTATGTATGGGTGTGTGCTACCTATACCTACCAATGGTCCAAGAGCTGGCAACGAATTTCGGGAAGGTCCTTTTGGCAAGCTGAAATTGTGAAAAAATATAATTTCGTCAATTGGCGAATACAGTCCTGCCAGTCTGGTAGAGCGTTTGCGGTTATTTCGTAGGTATGTCGTACCTATACCTACCTACTCATTTGAATACTTTATTCACGTCTGGGAATTATGTTTAAAACCGCATAATTTGTCTGGCGATTTGCAGGTATTATTAAAATTACTCAGAAATACGTGATTATAATTTCAGATTGCCAAAAGTATATTTTTTGGGAATTTTAATAAAATATTTTTGAAGAGAATGTTGTTTGCAAATGCTGTGCAGTAGCGAAATAACCGCAAACACTCTACCAGACTGGCAGGACTGGATTCGCCAATTGACGAAGTTATATTTTCCACAATTTCAGCTTGCCAAAAGGACCTTCCCGAAATTCGTTGCCAGATCTCCGTCTACAATGATCATATAGATAATATATATCTATTACAAGGTTAATAGCTAATGATTAACGAGGTATAGTTCGCGCACGAGTTGAATGAAGAGCAAATGTATGGTGACACATACTTAAACCTACTCTGCATTCAACTATATATTATAATTAATTACCTAAACTAAGAAATGCACGTTGATTAAAGCGGCATCAATCATTGTTACAATCTTAATCTCTTGTGATTGGCTGCAATTATGGCGTTCTTGCTGCGACAATAGATTTTAGCCAACAACGAAAGAGTGTTAGCCAATCAGAGGTTATTGCGATCGTTACACTGTAGCAATCTTTCTACCGAAATAGGACCCCTTATTTCGATTTCAGTTCCTATCATACTAATATTATAAATGCGAAAGTATGTTTGTTTGTTGGTTGGTCTTTCAATCACGCCGCAGCGGAGCAATGGATCGACGTGATTTTTGGCATGGCAATAGTTGAGGACCTGGAGAGTGACATACTTAGGCTACTTTTTATCCCGGAAAATTAAGGAGTTCCCGCGGGAATACCTAACAAAAAACTTAAATTACGCGGACGGAGTCGCGGGCATCAGCTAGTAGGAAAATAAGGGAGCCATCATGTCTGATGACTCCTTTTTTCCTCGTTAGATAATAATATACTGACGCAATATATTATAGGTATATTCACTGATGCAGCTTTTTAGATAGAAAATGGCAGTTCCTGGGATGATTCCTGGCTGGCTGGATCAATTTGGGTCAGATCTGGTCCGGGTCACGACTTATTATGTGCAGCTACTATATAGCAATGCCATAATTACTGCCAAGCCAATAAGCGTGCCGGTAAACGATTCCACGTATAGAAACCAATTTCAATACCTCCATCCACCCTCCAGGCTAGCGCAATTCCATCTATTTAGACTACATCGTCAATCACCGTCATCATGAGCTGATCTCAGTTAAAATTAAGTAAGATTTTTTAAAAAGTTTTAAAAATCCATTCCAACTTCAACGTAGATATAACAACAGACTGGACGACTGGAAATAAAACGAAGATGTCAAATGAAACAGATGGTCTGTGGCCCTTGGCAGCTAATTTAGGTAAATAATTGGCAATTAATTTAGGTAAGTACCTACTAGTCATGTAGCAGTGTGTTTTTCTTGTTGTAGCTGGGAGTTATTTTTGTTGTGTGATGTCCAAAACTTACAAAAAAAGAATAAGCTCTATGATACCTATACCTACCTAGTTTCGGAAGAAAGACCGCTAGAACGATGGTTGAGCAGAAAGAACCAGGTTGAAATCCGAGTAGATACCTAGGTATTAGGTAACCTACTTACGTTCCGGATGTTTTACCTAAATAGATTCATAATGAACTATACCTACGTATTTTCCTGACCTTATTTATAAATTTTTCAACATTTGCATGGGTAGGTACTTAACTACTTACTTACCTATACATATTAGGTATTTTTTTATCCACTACAAGTTAGCCCTTGACTGCGATCTCACCTGATGGTAAGTGATGATGCAGTCTAAGATGGTAGCGGGCTAACCTGTTAGTGGCATGGCAGTTATATTAAACCCTTACCCCTATTCAGTTACTACACGGCATCGTACCGGAACGCTAAATCGCTTGGCGGCACGTCTTTACCGGTAGGGTGGTAACTAGCCATGGCCGAAGTCTCCCACCAGGCCAGACCAGGGAAAATACAGAAATTATAAATTTCCAAACCCTGCCGGGGATCGAACCCAGGACCTCCGCACGTTAAGGCAACAGCGCTCAACACTGCGCCACGGAGGTCGTCAAAAGGAGGTAGGTTCTAGATATATCTAAACGAACTCAACTGTCACTATATATAGGTAGGTACGCACATATCTACTTTGAAAAATATGTATAGGTACCTAATTGTAAAACGGGACTTTACGCATTCATTTACCCAGAGATACGGAAAAATCAATATTTTCGAAAGCGATATGTAAGTAGATGACGTGTTACTGAAATTACCCGACGGTTTTCCTGAAAATTGTAACTTATTTAATCGGAAACCAGCGATTGGCTGGCGCTACACACTCTACGATTGGCCGAGCGGGGACTAGAGGTGGGGTCTCACGAATACCGCGTTTGGATTGGTTGTGGGGTTATCCCACCTAAGTCGGTGGTGGGAGAAATCATCCCCATGTTTATTTTTGTTGTTAAAGTCAGTGAGCTATGAGCTTTCGTTGCGTAAGCTGCGTGCTACGCCAACTTCATGTATGGTAGCGAAAAACGACAATCTTACAAATATTCACCGGCTAGTTTGTGTTGAAGTGTATAGTGAACTGTGATTTGTTATAGAACTGATATTGTACTGGTTAATAGCACTTTTACGGAGATGGTTATCCTGTAAGTATAACAATCATAATTATTATTATTTTTACTTAATATGCACCTATGTAGATACATTTTATGTTTATGGTAATAGGTACATATTACATACCCACCTAAGTATGTACTTACTCTTAGGTATGTTCTTGTTTATAAACAACCAATACTCTCTCTATATACCTACCTACCAATCCACCAAAGATATTGCTACCTAATTCCTATGTATTTTTTTTGATTAAACTCAAACTCAAATCATCTTTATTCAAAATTGGTACCTACAAAGTACACCTTCTGAACGTCATGTTTATAAAGAATAAGAGTTGGTGGTGATAATTAACAACGGTATCTTAAGACTAAAGCTACGAGGGTTCCAAACGCGCCCTGGGGGTCTACTCTCTTTCTCTCAAACGAAACTTCGCAAACGAACGTAATTAGTCGGTTATTAGACCCACACAAAATCGTTCAATCCAATCGGTCACGAAAATTTTCTATGGATCCGTACTTCGTCTGCGTGTCCGAAAACGAAATAGAGAGGAGCATAGAGATAATATTATGTAGGAGAGGAGTTAACGAAATTTCGTTCGTTTGTTTGCGAAGTTTCGTTTTAGAGAAAGAGAGTAGACCCCCTGGTCTGAGAAGAGCCCACAACAAACTCAGCCGGTTGTTTTTTTTTTATTATCACCATCTCACAAATATAGGAAATTACTAAATTATATTTATAATATAACATAATTAGCCGCTGGAACAATTCATACCCATGGCTGCCTGTCATTCAAATAATCCTTTACACTATAATATGACTTTTCAATTAGAAAAACTTTGAACTTGTTGAGAGACATCTCCAATATATGTCTTCTGGGAGTTTATTATAAAAACGTATACTGCTACCGCCAAATGAATTACTAATTTTACAAAGTCTAGAAGAGGGAAATGTTAGTTATATAGGTGCCTAGGTAAATTTTTACTTTTTTGGCGAGTACAGAAAATAGCAATTAAGTAGGTTCATATTCCAGGAAGACTATAATCATAATATTTATAACTAAGTATACTGATATAATACTATAGACGTCAAATAAAGGGCTAGGCCAAATATAATATCCAATTTTTAAAAATAACTAGGTGATGCCCGCGTCTTTGTCCGCGTGATTTTAGTTTTTTTTTGTATTGCTGCGAGAACTCCTTAATTTCCGGAATAATAGCCTATATTATGTCCTTCTGGGGGATGCAACCTAACAGGGCCGTTAAAGGCAATTTGAAAAGATGGGCCGTTAAAGCCTAGCAGACAGACAGACGGACGGACAGACAGACACTCTGTCGCATTTATAATATTAGTATGGATTAAATTGTATAAAATAAGAGTTAAAAAAATACCTAATTAGTTAGGTAGGTACAGGTATACCTACCTAGGTCCCGGTGAGTTATTACATGTAAATGTAAGCTCTACATCCCTAAGGTATCATAAATCTACCTACCTCTTAGGCCTTTCGATAGAAGCAATTGACAAAAAACATATACATGTACGGCAATCTATACTTCTATAGGTAGGTACTAATATTACATTTGCGAAAGTTTGGATGGACGAATGTTTGTTACTCAATCACGCTAAAACGGCTGAACGGATCGGGATGAATTTTGGCACAGAGACAGATTACCTAGGTATAGTCTGGAATAACACATAGGCTACCTCCTTTTTATCCTGGAAAATTATAGAGTTCCCGCGGGGACCCAAAAACCCCAATTCACGCGGACGAGATCGCGGGCATCAGCTAGTATAATAATATTATGATTAGCCTTTTTAATAATAACAATAAAATGGTTTCTTTACAAGTTGTAAAAACCCCCAAGCTTCCATTTCAAATATTACTTATGTTGTCATTTGCACATGCTTCGAATGGAGAAGTTTCAATTTTTTTAAATTTATTGTGAAAATTAAGACAGACAAACAAAAATATGAAAGAATCATTAAAATATCGCAACAAATGAAAAAGTTATGGAACTTTAAAATAACTAGGTATACCTAAAGCCGAATAAAAGAAAGAAATGGACTTAACGTGACTTAATTGAATTTAAAGCACCTAATTTGTGTGTGAAGATAATTTTGAAGTAGGTACCTACTTATTAAATCTCGGCTAGGTAAAAACTCACTCACAAAATTTCTCACTCGAGTACAGCAATCGGTGTATTAAACTTATTAAATAATTAAATATTTTCTCAGTTATTTATTGATGGATTTAAAAAATACACAGAGTTATTAGTTTTAATCTATATTTTACTTCCGTTGCGTTAAATATGATATTCACAACATCATGAAACTTATCCATAGGGTAGGCAGCGATAGGGTAGGTTATCTAGTGCCTAGGCTACATTTAGTTCAAGCAGAAGACTAAGCACTATGTTCTAGTTTACTTGTTATCCCATTTTTTTTCTAAAGAATTAAAACAACTACCTAAGTCGTGTAGGTATGTCAGGATTCCTTCACAAATAAAACCCTTTGGATAAATACGTCATTGTCTTCGTCATAGAATAAAATAACGACGCAAACATGTAACCTGTTTATTGGTAGAGCGTTAACAATAGTCAAGCTGGGGTGAATTGTGGAAGGTGTTGGAGGGACGCCAATTGGCTTTAATTGAAGCCTATTGAGAGTAGAGACCGGGGCGACCAGTGCCTACACACAGTTATTTAGGCAATATTTATAAGCATCTATTTAACCATTTTCTTACGATTATACACACGTAGGTCATTAAACGACAATCATTTAAAATAATAATTTTCAGTATTTTTTATTTTATCTGATTAATTATTCACAAATGAAATGTATTAGGTAGCTACCCAGTAAAAAAAGACAGTGTACTCTAGACTTATACTATAGTTTTAATTATAATCCTTTAGCCTAGAACTTAGAAAGGCATTTTATCAAGTTAATCGAAATGGTCCTACATAAAGAACGGAAACCTTTTGTATTATAGAACTTATATTTTTATGTCGCCAAATAGAAAATACGATGTAAAATTCTTTCTTCGTTTCACTACCTTTATGCATCATCATACTAATATTATAAATGCGAAAGTGTGTTTGTTTGTAGGTTTGTTGGTTTGTCCTTCAATCACGCCGCAACGGAGCAACGTATCCACGTGTTTTTTTGCATGGGTACAGTCAAGGACCTGGAATCCGTTGCTCCGTTGCGGCGTGATTGAAGGACAAACCAACAAACCAACAAACAAACACACTTTCGCATTTATAATATTAGTAGGTATGATTGGAGATAATGCTGATTTAAATCCTAAACAATAGATAAGTGTTAAATGACTGAAAACCATTTTTTAAAACAAGCTTTTATCGGCCGTAAGTATATCGAATTTAGTGTGACGTCATTTAAGTTCCCTTATTAATATCAGCAAACCCATTTAATTGATACCCATATCATGGGGGTGTATAAAAAATAGGTAACTAATGCGCCATCTTTGGGAATCCGCCATGTTGGATTTAGAATGACGTCACTTAACTAACCATGCATTTATCATCCAAACTAAACGTGTATGCAAAATTTCAGCTCATTCGGTTGGGGATAGGTAACTGTTTAAAATTCAGTTGCAAGATTTGACTAAAACAAATAAATTGTGCAAGTAAAAGCTTTAAATAAAAGCTTGTAAAAAATATATTTTGGTCAAGAATCTTGTACTTATTAAATAGCAACATTTTAACATTTTATTTGCGAGCTCGAAGATTCCATAACCCCCAGCTTACTTTGAAATGATTTCTTTATAAAGCGATTTATCCAATTAAACGTCTGCCCCTTCAGAAGGCAATTCTGAAGCAATTGGCTCAACGAACTTGAGAGGGGAGCTTTCTCCTACGCATCTATTAGGCATATGTTGAAAGATTCCTACGCATTTTATACGCAGTTTATTGATTATTAATATTTAGATAGGATTGATAAAAAAATAGTTTTATGTTACTTAGTTTTATAATCAATCTTAGGAATTTTCTACCTAGTAAGTAGGTACTTTAAGTCGTGAAAATCGTTTATCTATATTTTTTAAGAGATTGCGTTACAACTAAACCGATGATGTTTGATGACGAAATGTCGTAGATAGTTAGATAGGGTAGCTCTTGGGTAGATATAATGAAGCTCAAGTAGGTACCTACTAATGCCTCCGTTTATACATTTTAAAAATATAGCTACGAACTCGGAATACAGGTGTGGAATCTGACCAATGAGACTCACCGATATTTTTTCTTGCAGTACCAGCCGAGCGGATATGTCAGAAGGACCAGCGACACCCGAGTGGGACATCAACGACGCGACAGTGCCGCGTGTCACAAGCTTCGACTCCTTCGGCGAATGGTGCGACGGGCACGTGCGCAGAGTGTACCCCCCTGGATGTGAAGAGGCCCGAAGACATGCCTCCGGCTGGGCCATGAGGAACACCAATAACCACAACGTTCACATACTGAAGAAAAGTTGTCTTGGAGTGCTGGTCTGCTCAACGAGATGCCGCTTGCCAGACGGGTCCCGGGTACATTTACGACCAGCAATTTGTGATAAAGCGAGAAAAAAACAGCAAGGTAACTATGCACTTCTAACTTCTTAAATCCAAAAATTTGTTATTCTTGTGTATTGGATAAAAGCAGGCGTTATTTAGCTGAAGTCCATATGACAACCAAGGAACAATTCCTTAGTATAACTATAATAAATAAATAATAGATAGGTACTTATGGAAGGTTCCTTGATTATCCTTTTGTTTACTACTTACTAAAATATAATAAAAATAATATGTAACATACCTAATGTTTCCATTTTTCAACAGGTAAGCCTTGTCCAAATCGCCTGTGCAACGGAGGTCGTCTAGAAGTCCAGCCCTGCCGCGGTCACTGCGGCTACCCTGTCACTCACTTCTGGCGCCACACGGAACACGCAATCTTCTTCCAAGCAAAGGGTTCCCACGACCATCCGCGTCCCGAAGCCAAAGGAGCCAGCGAAGTGCGACGCTCGCTCGGTGCGGGCAGACGGGTCCGCGGCCTAGCGCTGCTGCTCGCGCGAGAAGCGGCAATAGCTGACAAAATACTGACTGTAAAACCAGAAAAGCATATGCAACAGAAGATGAACACGCACCCACATCCCCCACCGCTTATTCCAGATAATCAAAGAGGTCAGTTGAACTTTTTTAAATTTTAAATTTTCTGCTTGATTCTGGCTCACGTAAAATTTCAGTTTCAGTTCAAATTTTCAAAAAATTATTTGCCTGATGTACCTATGAATAAACGGTTTTCGGTTCTGTTATATTAAAACTTAATTAATAGGTTTTTTTATCTTGTACCAACAGTTCTTACGTGCACGTGTGGACCATTTGAATGCAACTGTCGATGGCGATCCGAAACTGCGGCGGAACCATACGCATCAGCCGCGTGGACGCCGACAGAACACCAACCTTACACAGCGTACATCCCACCGAACCAACCAACGCCGTCACTTCCACCGGCCCAAACATATGACCCGAACGCTCTCCCAGCCGACGACATATTCCATCCTGAAGAAATCTTCCAACTCGACCAACCGATACGCCTCGATTTTCCAATGGAAGAAAACACCTTAGAATCTTCTCCAACCTTTGCGGACCTAAACGGTGAAAATTCAAGACCTGAAGATGCGTACTGGCTTGAATGGCAACGAGCTGCAGGCGGATCGGAATCTAGTGAAGCCCCATCCCCGGAACTTTTCGGTAATGGATACCAACAGACAGAAGTTTATTGCGACCAACAGAGTTATATCCATCAAAATTATTACCCAGAGGAAGCGCAATACTACCCTGTGGAGAATATGAGAAATTCTTCCCCAGTTATGGAGATGCAGGATCAGCGGTACTACAGGTACGGGCAAGACTGTGCGCAAAACAATGTGGAGATGCAGACGTGGAACTATTCTGACTGTGCCTTCAGCTCGCACGAGGTCCCCGAATGCAAACAGTACTACGACGTCCAACATTCGCAGCCCGTCAATGGCTTCAGTCCACTGTTATAATGTTATTTTTGTAAATTTGTAAATAGCTGTTGTAAATAATTATGGTAAATAAATAATTTGGTTGTTATATCATGTTAATCAAAAAACTAATGGTTTAACTAAGTGATTTGTTCCTTTAAAACTAAGAGTTGAACGATTTTATTTGTCATTATGAGACTTAATTAAACGTTTTTGGGAGTGCTCACTGGTGAAATAAATAAAACCGATGTTTTTTTATAAAATGGTCTATTTATTGTATAATATAAAAATTACATTAAAATTGTCAATTTTACATTTTTTTTATTTTCTAACGACAAAATTGGTCACTACAAAATAGTCCATAAAGCGATCACACTATTGAATTGTTATGCATAATATATCACTATGCAATCGCGTAACGTATCTCTAATATATCCACATGATACCACAATATTGGCGTTTTATAACAATGACCAATTACAATAGGTATTCGGTAAATTGTATTCTCTTTGCGACCAGCGCAATCAATCATAGGGCTGCTGAATATGATGAAAACTCTCCAATTTTGAAGATGAGATTCAACAACCTACTATTTACAATAACAATATTTAACAATCATTGACATGAATGATCGCTGTTAACGGATCGACCTAATAACTTATCAGCAGATGATGATTTTCACCTCATCTTTGTCACATTAAGTCCGAATACCTTGTCATCCTGTTAAGTCTCTATATAAGCATTACAAAACAAAGCATCTGACCACACTGTGATGACCAATTTCCAAAATTGATATTGCTTAAGACTTTAACTTTGCCAATACAAAGCAGGCTTAAGGTGGACTACACGGGTCTGCCCGCGAAATTCAAATTTAATTTGGTTTTTCGCAATTTATAAACTAATACGACAAAGTAGGCTTAAGGCATGCTAATTGCGCCAATGGCAGTATCATCTTCACAGGGTTATATAAAAATCTTTACTTGAAAGTGTCCAGTTTAAGAAATTAGTCAGAATATCGAGTTGGATGTGAGTTACTCACAAATTAGTCGATAATCTGATTAATTACTTAAACTGGACACTTTCAAGTAAAGATTTTTATATAACCCTGTGAAGATGATACTGCCATTGGCGCAATTAGAATGACATAAGCCTACTTTGTCGTATTAGTTTATAAATTGCGAAAAACCAAATTAAATTTGAATTTCGCGGGCAGACCCGTGTAGTCCACCTTAACTAGATCAAAATTTGTGATTAACATTACATCCTTAAAAATAGGCCCTATTCAATTAATGTTGCCATATTAAAATCATTAATTAAAGGACTGAGGAGAGCACAGCACGCACTATCACAGCGGTCGGCTGAAAAGCCGAGCTATGCCTCTAACCACATTTAAAATATACAAGCTGTATCCTTAGTCCCAGTCTTATTGCAATTCGAACCTTAACAGTACTGTTTTAGAACTCAATTTCGTATATGCACAGCCAGCGCTCCAAACGGAAACGTTTGCAATTATAATCGGTTGTACTGAATTTTTGACTTTAAATCAAGGGTTTTTGGGTTCATTTTACTACGACGCGAATGTGTTTGATCGCTCGAATACGTACAATTGATATTAGGTACAATGTTGAAACTGAGACTAAGGACACTGATTCTTGTACCATCGTAAACTAGCTTAGAGACACCTGGAGCCCACGACGGGGCCCATGTTTAAGGCCACAAACTAATTTTAAAACGAAGCATGCCTCCATTACTTTCAATACAACAACATTGCCATTTATTTGCGCTTCAATTAGCGAGTACATTAGTTAAAATTAGAATCGCTACAGTAATATTATTATCGGACGCAAGACGATCGATAAAAACAACTATACCTACTGCAAGACTGTAAAATTCGTAAGTTAACCAGAAAACTACAAGTAACATGTCAAATCTATCTAGGAGTTGAAGTTTCAAAACTGAAGCGAGATCGTTTGTATAAGCGTTTTAATTCAGAAGCCTACACTCTTGTAAGAAGGAATCTCTTAACCAAAAATCGAAGCTTTACCATATAACAGCTATGACTTAGGTATCAAGATAATAGACTTATAAGGTAGGACAAAATCTTAAGGATCGATGCATTAACTAGTTGTATTTAGACACGTATATTATAAGAACATTAATTTTTAATTAACGTACTCTAATTACATAAAAATAACTATGAGGAGACTAATAATTAAATAGTGTTAACTCATATTATAGTGATTTTTGTGCTATAATACAATATGATATCACCAATTATAATTATATTAGATTTATAGTATATTTTATATCTTTAATACATAATATAATGTGGTGAAGTGAAATTAGACAGGTCTGCGAAAATATTAAATTGAGTATTTCATGCAGAATTAATAAATTGTAGATCTAGCTTTGCGATACTGGGTTTCATTACGTACGCAGTTACTTGGAAAGCAAGTAACTGTGTAAAGATTAGTTTCCCTTTTTACACTTCTAAAACCACAGTAGAAAAATAAATCTTGCTTCTCTAAATAATTTTCATTTTCTTTAATCTTGTGATAGCAAAGCAATTTTATTTTTATTTATACTTCAGATCATCGCAGACCTATGTTAACATCACTGCATACGAATTACGAAACTAAGATTTAATAAAATAATCCACAACGCAATAAGGAAAAAAATTAAAACTATATAAAATGAACGTCAACCGCAAAACAATCCATGTAAAGCTTGATAAAAAGACTATATAATAACTTTGTACTATTAAGAAAAACAATCACGTAAAACAATTGGAGCAGAAGAATCTGCATCACACTGACTTCCATTGTCCAAAAAGAACCGAATTGAAACGAAGCAAGGTACCGATCAGTTATCACATTCAAGTTAGTATAAAAGAAAAGATGTTTAACTTTATACCCTAAATTCATTGACACCAAAACATACGAAACTTCAACAATATCCAATAACAGTTTCGTTATATCTTATACGTAGAATATACAAATGTCAAAAAAGACAAAAATTTTAAATAATGAATTATCCCATGTCGTTAAAATCCGGAAGACTTCAATTAGGTGGAAATATTTGATAAAGGATTTAAAAAGATACGCAATTTTGACGGCCCTGTGCAGGCCGTTAGGCATAATATTAAAGACAAATTAAGTATTCTATAAGGTCATACTCGCATACCATTTTCCTCTTATCCGATCTCCCAATAAATCCAAATAAAATATATAACCGATTTATTATTAATTAAAATACAGTATTGCATTGGTCAACTTTATCAGTTTAACATCACACAACACATTCAACATCGCAAATTGGCGTACTATCACATCTGAAACCATAATATTATTATTATTATGTTTACACGTTACGTCTAACGTCCAATAAGTCGCCGATTAGCAATATAATTGGTTGGCCTTATAATTTCCAACCACGTCAACTTAATTCGCATGGAATATTAATAAGATAACAATGGATTGATCTGCGTCGAATAGCAAAATGCGCTGCGTCTGTCGCTCGCGCCTCAATTATATCCTGACCGAGTGGCCATCAGCCTTTACTGCTAATTAGACATCTTATCTCAAAGGCGGGCAGCGTAACAATAATCTGCATGTACAACTTGGCAAACTTATCCATACATGTGGCGGAGGCACCACTGTCTACTAAAATATCAACATGTCAGGATCAATACAGAGTAGATTCCGATACTTCCGAATTTCGCCACACGCATAGGTAAGCTTGTCAAAGTGTATTTAAAATAATTCGGCTTATATATAAAGTGGCATATAACAATTATAATATTGTATTAACTTGTGGTTGATTGCTTTTGAAAACAGTAATAAGGCTTTCACACACTGCCATTTGTAATTTGTTTTTCACAATAATACATAATTAAATTATAATTCATAAAAACGACCTTGAGATTTTAAATCGAAACCGACTATCATATATATATAATATTTAGCATAATAATCCATTGAGCATAATAATCCTGCATCGAAACACATTGGCCTTAAAGTCAAAAAGACCTTAACTGGTTTGTGTTAAGGCTCAAGTTCGTATATACATCCACGGCCAGCGCTCCAGGCGGAAACGTTGCAAAATTGAAATCGGTGGTACTGAATTTGTGACTTTATATGAAGGGCGTTTGGGTTTGGGGTACTAGAAGTCTGTGTTTCAATCGCTCAACGTCGGTGTAATTTTAAAATCTTATGGTAAAGATACATGGTGATTATATTGAGAGCAGCCAGTTGGGCGATAACATTATCAGATAATAGAGAAATTTGTTCAAAGGAATGTGGTTACTCAAATAAATGGTTCTTTAAACCAAACTTATATATTATGTATCTTATAGTTTAAAATTTCACCTCATTGACCGCTGACAACATAACATGTATACGGCCTATTAAAGTAACATTCATCATCAAGCTAAAATTATCATCTATACAGGGGTGGCGGCAGTGTGGAAAGGGCTTAAACAGCCGTTTATGGACTAATAACACCTATTCTGTTCAATTCAGTCTTTGCCGTTACAAAACTGGCGTTTTCAGGTTTTCGCAGCAAAATATGGACCACTTTTGTACTGACAAAGATGAATCGAACTGAATAAATGTAATTAGCCCCTTATACGCTACGTAAGGTGCGGCAATAATAAGGCTGATATCGGTCTGAATTTTATCATTGAGTATGCGTAAATGTTTATATTATGTAGGGCTTTAGATCAAGATGTATTATGACACCCTTATAAATTTTTATCTTTTTTTCTGAACAGGAACTAATGTTATTGAACTACATAATTAATTTCAAAGTCATTTATATTCAGGATCATCATGTTTAATGCCTTTAAATCCAAGGCAAACTGAATGTGACAAGTGATTGACAAAGACTTTAGCGTCTTCTGGCTTCAAATTCATAGTAAATTATTCAATGAGTACATAATGTATTGTCTCCTGAGACTTTGATTTAACAATCCTAGTGCTATGTTTTCAAAACTCAAACTCATATTTTTTTATTCAAATAAATTTATGAATCGTCGAGTGAATCTACCACTGGTTCGGAATGCCATTCCTATCGAGATTTTTCTATTGGTTTCTTGAAGAAAAGGGTACTTTTATTTTCAAACCAATAATTTTAATTTGGAGATATGTGCACACTCCAATAAAACACAAATAGGCACATTTGTCTGTGCCCGTGAACATTTTTAGATTCAATGTCAAAGACGAATAGCAACCCTATAATATAACAGAAGCAAGTCTCACTGTATGCGGGGCGGTGCGGAGTGCGGCGGGTGTCGTCAGGGCGTCGCCTCTTCGGCCAGCTCAGCGCCAGGCACCACCGAAGCCACACCCGTCGTGAGTTCTGGCGGCTCTGGGCCCGGACACCGGCCCACGCTGCATTCCATGTCAGTACTGAAAATAACAGATCAGATAATATTACTAATGCGAAAGTGTGTCCGTCTATATGTCTTCTTCACTTTTACGGCCCATCTTTTCAACCGATTTTGATGAAATGTTGTAGAGATGTCTCTAGTCCCGTTGTGTCCCGGGGAAGGCTAGGAAAATTAAAAAGCTCACACAGGAAAAAAAGTGTGTATGTGCAATCTACACACGGCAAAAGTAAAACTTCAGAAAAGTAGCCTACGAGAGAATGAGACAAATATAACTCTTGTATTCTTTCTCATTTTCTCGCAGGCTAAATCCTATTATAAATATGTTTGGCTCTTTTTAGTGTCGCTTTTTCGTTTCATCGAATTTTCAAATCACGATTCTAAAAAAGTTTCACTTCAAATAGTATAAACCACACGGACGAAATAGGGATGATGCCTATATCAAAAATAAATTATTTCTAACTGATTATTAAATAAAGGGTCTTCCAAAATACCTAAAACTCACATCCTCAGTTAGTTTCGAGTTTGATAACCATTTAAAAACATAGATTAAAAAAAAAAAGTGCGTTGAAATTTGATGACGTCACAACTGTGAATTTCATACAACTTTCATACTAGAAGTGCGTTTTTAAGTTCGATAAAGAGTGGCTGATTTGATTGAGTTGTCATCATCCCTATTGCGATCCATCCTCATCAGCTAGTTTAAAAATAATAGCCTTACTCACACGGCGCTCGTCGTTAAAGCCTGCATCCTCGCAGTATGCCACTGCTCACTAGCTTCGATGGAATCCAGCTGGTCCTCCGAAGGGACGCCAGGCACCGGAGCGCCTTCACTCGTCGACACGGGAGACTCCAGATTTATTAACGTAGCAGTGGCCACCTCCACGCGACTCGCTTCGTCCGTGTTCGAGCTCGTAGACTGACTCGTATCCACGGATTTTTGCATATCTGCCAGCATTTGTTTATTTATAGCAAAATTAAGTTTTGGTTTTGTGATTTCTTGTCATCTTTTTTTTTAGTAATATTACAGCTTATTCACATAACCCTAAGATTGAAACAATACTCTGATAAGCAAAACCTCTTAATTATCAGATCTAAAAGTTACGCTATTCGTATTACGAATTTTCAAGTAAAAAAGACTGTTATTTTATGTTTGCTAAAATTAAGGTACCGCAGAACTAGTTTAACTGGCACAACAAGTTCGATTTTCCTGCGAGACGATATTTTTTTGGGGACTAGAATTTTTGGTTACTATAGTACTTATTACTCGTATATCCCAATACACGACTAACTTGAACAGCATAATGTTATCGACGTTATTAGTTGTTAGAGTATAGTAAAAATAAATATCTCGCTGTTCCATCTCAAATAGAGATGCGGGGATTTGGACAATCCAACTTTTTATGTGTAATAACAATTGTTAGCCACGACAATTATTAACAAAACAAGCGAGCTCTAATAATTAACAAAAATTCTAAAGGCGCATACACATTAATGTGTTGTGGTGTATTGAAACGTAATCTAACGTAACGATCGAATAATCGGAGCGCGACACAGATCGCTGCCGGACTATAGTAGGTATGCATAATGTAAGTAAGTCGCCATATCAAAATAATTGTATTACTGCCATCGCGTGACGACACACCACAACGCAGTAGTATGTATGCAGTTTTAACAAGCTAAAATCTGTGGACAAATGGAAGGATGAAACAAAAGCGAGACCTGGAGCATGCATGTAGGTCAACCATTTCTTGAGCGGTCGCGTGCCGCTCAGCATGGAGAGGACGCTGCCCGCCATTGCATCTGCAACGCAAGGCGAGTGCTCAAATGCTAAGGTCTGGACAGACGCAAGGCGCGACGACGCGATGGACACTTCCCAGAATTTATGGTAATCATTATGCAGTTTATTTTTAATTGCACACCACAAGAAAACAAATTACAAAAGAACCTCTTCAAGACCACCTTATGACTAGAGAGAACCTATTACAACTATAGGTATTATAGTAGAAGATAGCAAATTAAGTATACATATATTTTTTAGATGGATAGTTTCTGTAACCGTGTCGTTACTGGTACAAAAAATTTATGTATGTAGTTAAATAATAGTAATAGTAGTTAAATAGGAAAAAATACTATTCGTACTAACAGTAATTTCGTAGAAATTCTGGGAAATGCCCACGACCACGGCTGCACCGCAAAACAACGCACTTAACACATGTACGATTTGGAATACAAGGAATTGTTTAAGCGCGACGCGTAACAGCTTCATACATGGTTTTATAAAAATAAATATCGACTAACTTATTTTTTTTTTTTCAAAAATAAAATTAATAAGAAGGTCGCTTTGCATCGCTACCGTCGCGAGATTTGTCTGCCTAAGCCTTAAACTCTGACATTGGTAAAATATGGTGAGCAAATATCATTATTTATTGATTCAAAATACATTATTTTATTCGGCGCGTACATAACGGACCGAAGAAAATAAGGCTCATTTTGATACTTTCAATGTCTGATGCTAACGCTGTCAAAGCTTTGAACATTTAATACCAATGTCCGATTTGATCCAACAAAATAAAACGAGTTCATGCACAAAGCAACACTATACTGCTATACGGCGACAAGCGCAACTAACTCTAGTTCGCCAATTTCTCAAGCTATTTTTTCTATTAATCTTACTTTGTTTTTACGAATTCTGTACTGGATGTAATATAACAACTTTAGAATGTGACGAACTATAGAATATTAAACAAAATGTAAGGAAATGCAATGTAAAAAAGTAATGGCGTTGATTTGAGCAAAAATATTTATAACAGATACAAAATAATAAACAAATAATAATAAAACATAGCTTTGAACAATTAAGTCAGAAAAGTTAAACGGGAATTCTTGATACACATAGAGTTGTATTCTTACATACAGATTACCCGGGGCTGTGTCATGAATGTGCAGTTTATCACGTCTTGTCAAGTCAACAACTCTAATGGACGTTTGATCAACGTTACGAAACGTTAGCCCAAATAGAATGGCCCAACATGAGCTAGGATTTAGATAATAATACTACAGGTAAAAAGACCTCTGACCAACACGCAACGCAAAGGTATTTTAGATCTTGATTTTTACAATAATTTATGATGTTTTAAAATCATGCATCATCTAAATGCTTACGAGTATATTATTATAGTGTGATCTATGAGCAATATAATAATATGTTTAAGCTATTTGTACAGTAACCGGCAATAGAGATTACACGACAAGCTTTAGAAAGAGATAATCGGCTGTATCGACTTACGGCCGAAATTAATAATCAATCTCTCTGTAATCTGTCGATAAGTTGCTAAGCAACGTTGTTTTTTGAAGAAAAGTACAATACAACTCTGGACAAATAACAACGTTGCTTGGTAACAAATCGACAGATTACAGATAGATTGATTATTAATTTCGGCCGTTAGTAGAGCTTCTGTCACTCATATCCATGTGACGTTTCGCCGCTGACTTGTACTTTGGACGACAGAGACGACGCTTTACGAAGTCGAAGCTGTTTGACGAAGACTTTGTCTAAAGATCGATGTGTAATCTTTACAGCCGGATATTGTACACGTGTTCGTCATCTAAGTGCGTGCGTAAGAGTAAAGTGTAACCTATATGTAATCTATGTGTAATCTATGTGTAATCTGTATGTAATATCTGTGTAATCTATTCGCAAGTTTGTCCTGTGTAATCATACCCTGCTTATGGCGATGGTCACAGCATGGCGGGTGCGGCGGATGAGGCTTTAGCGGCTTCACGAACACTCGGTAGAAACGTGAACCCCGCGGCATTTGATACCGGTTGCCACTCTGAAAATAATGTTATAACACCCTCAAATGTGTTGAATGCCCAGTAATTTGGTTCACCCCGTCCAAATCATCCATACTAATATTATAAACTAGCTGATGCTCGCGACTACGTCCGCGTGGATTGAGTTTTTTTGGATGATGGATGGATGGATGCATGGATAGATGGATGTATGGACGGATGGATGGATGTTTGTTACTCAATCACGTCCGAAGGGCTGAACGGATCTGGATGAAATTTGGCACAGAGATAAATAATTATAGTCTGTAATAACTAATAACACATACATACTCTTTATCCCGGAAAATTAAAGAGATCCGAACGGGTGAAGTCGCGGGCATCATCTAGTTGACTCTAATTATTTGGACCAACCATGCAACAAAATCTTTAAGAAAATACCCCCCTTTTTGTTTTAATTCCTCCAGTTATGTTTACTTCATTTGATAAATACCTTCTTAGCGTAACAGTATTCCTTCGACTCGACTGTAGCGACTGCATAGAGTCGCCGTTCGCTCTCGTTCTTCACGTGTATGCTAAGATCTAGTGCGGCCAAGCAGTCGCTATGCACGAAGTACATTATCGAGGCTTCCTAAAACCAATACTTCTAATAAAAATTCTTACCATTATTTCCACAGTAAAATTCAAATTCAAATGTTTTTTTAGACAAATAAACTGTAACAAGTCCTTTTGAATCGTCGAGTGAATTTACCACTAGTTCGGAATACCATTCCTACCGAGAAGAACCAGCAAGAAATTAGGTGGTAGCTCAATAAAAATTCTTACCATTATTTCCACAGTAAAATTCAAATTCAAATGTTTTTTTAGACAAATAAACTTTAACAAGTCCTTTTGAATCGTCGAGTGAATCTACCACTAGTTCGGAATACCATTCCTACCGAGAAGAACCAGCAAGAAATTAGGTGGAAGCTCTTTTGAAAAAAAATATACTTATTATAATAGATGTAAATTGTTAAGCACTTACATATTAGTAGTTTGTGGAAAGATTGCTTAAATGAGTGAGTTTAAAAACACCGAGCATAGCAAGGTTTTTAATAGTATCATACGAGTGTTTTAACATTGACAGTGAAACTGATGTGGAATAATGTACCAGCTATAGACGTAAACAGCCGAGCTTGTATCTAAATGTGTAGTTACCTACATAATTATGTAGTTACCTGCATAACTATGTAGTTATCTGCATAGCTGTGTAGTTACCTGCATAACTGTGTATTTCCCAACATATCTATGTAATAGTTACCTAAAGAACCGTGAAGTTACCTAAAGAGCTTGTACCTAAATGTGTAGTTACCTATACATAATTGTGTAGTTACGTACATAACTTTGTAGTTACCTACATAACTTTGTAGTTACCAACATATCTGTTTAGTTACCAACACAACTGTGTAGTTACCTGCATAACAGTGTAGTTGAGATGCGCAGGGTCCCACAACACAAGCACAGTATGGCCGGGCAGACACGATGACAGACTCAACGTACCACCGGCCAGGCCCAGGGGGGTGTGACATCGTATCCGCGATCTCTTGCCTTCATCTTTCTTTGGTGACGACCTAAGAGACGATATATGTTCCTAGACTAAAGTTAACTTGCTATTTTGATTGTTTTATACTTTTCGATTTAGATTTTTTTTTAAATAGTCGCGTCTGCCACCGGATGGATGATGAAAAGCAGTGGACCAGGCCAAACTAGCAGGGGACGTGGATATTACGACTTTTGGGAGATCCTTTATTTAATACCTAATCACTAAAAATAATTTATTTCACTAGTAGTCAAATACCCAATTACTCAAAATTGAATAGAATGGCACAAAGACTTTCCACAAAATGACTGCCAAACTTTTAAGATGGCCCACGAGTTGTTCTTGAACACGCACTTACGCCAATTACTGACAAATCAGTGATAATCTAGAAAACACGGCAACATTTTCAACGGAAATATTTTAAAAATTATGTTTAATGTGTACAGCAATATATTCTAATCACTATTAATATACCATAACACACTTTACAGAAAATTATGTAATATATTCGGATACTTAAAAGACACTAACCTGCCTTCGCTATCATCTTCTCTGCTCTTATCTGCCTCGTCATTTCTCTTATCTAATTCCTTCTTCAGATCCGCAACTTGTTGCTGAAGCACTGCTTTCTCGTTTTCGAGGGTGGCAAACTGAAAAAATTTTTTTTTATATTTGAAGCAAATTACGACGACTTGTGACTTTCTATGATTATTATTATCTTCTACGATTTCTACGATATTCCATCTCGTGCTGAAAAGTTCGTCGAGGTGGAATCGAGGAAATGTAGGAAATAAATCAAAACAAAAAAATGTGTTCGATCTGCTTTGACTCATGGTAGTGTGTTCAGTTAATCAAGGATAAAACTAGCGAAATATCACTTTTTCTGCGGAATGTTGACAACATTTACTGAATGCAACTGAAACTCCTGTATCAATATTACAGAAACAATCAGAGCGAATTTTCGCTATACTAGTATTTGGCCCTGGCCAATAAAATTACTTTAAACTAGCTGATGCCCGCGACTTTGTCCGCGTGGTTTAAATTTTTTTTATCCCCGCTGAAACTAAATATTAATTTTTATTTTTAATATTTATATTAAAAATTAATTTTCCGGGATAAAAAGTAGCCTATGTCACTCTTCAGGTCCTCAACTATACCCATGCCAAAAATCACGTCGATCCGTTGCTCCATTGTGGCGTGATTGAGGGACAAACCAACAAACAAACACACATTTGCATTTATAATATTAGTATGATAGGTATAGTATAGGATGGGTACCGCCTTTTGAAAACCCGCGGTGAATCTCATTGGTGCTAGGACGACTATACGGCCTCGAATTTAAACTCTATAACGAAGAACTTAAAGGTTATTTTCATCAGAGTGAAAACTTTTCTAGCCATCCACCCACTGAATGTTGACATTACCTGAGTTTTGAGAAGGTTGTCATAGTCGTTGGTCTCGGGATCCGTCAGCTGTTGTATGGTATCACGGTATTTGTTACATTCGCGCAACAACGTCTGCTCGCGCTCTCGCAGTAACTCCAGCTGCCGGTCCTTCTCCGATAGTAACCTCCGCGTTACGTCGTTTATCGTCACCTTTTAAGTTTATGACTTCCATAAGTGACAAACAAAATGATAATAAAAAATAGTTTCTAGATTAAATACATATAATATTTTGTATGAGTGAAGAGAGAGATTATTGAAACCGATGTGTGAAATTAGGAATTACTTTATGTGGCGCAGTCGGTAGAACATTTAAACTTCAGGGTATGTAATGGATTTGAAACTTAGATTTCAAAAGCTTTTATTCAATACTAACTGACTAGCCCAAGCTTCACTCGAGTAGAATTTCTGAGAATTCTTCTTTAATGTCCTCCATTATATGAAGAGAGAACTTACATGTATAATGTTAAGTTACTAGACCCAATAATTCGAAAGTTAGGTTAAAATGACGTCACTTTTACATTTTCAATATAATAACTTATGTTTCGCTCGTAAGCTTAAGCTAGTCTTACCTGTTTATCTGCGTCATATTTCGATTTCAATAATGATATCTCGGCATTCAACTTCTGTTCCCACTCAGTTTTACACTTATCAACAGCCTCTTTAACAGCTTGGTCCTTCTCCACTTCTGCGTTTTCCTTCGTCTGCATCACGATAGCGTTGTGGTTGCTTATCTCTATCACGTCTGTTCGCTCTATTTTCTCTAGACTAGACTCCGATGGGGAACGGTCCATGTTGTTTGTTAAAGCTACTAAACGGAACCTATAAGAATACATAAAACTTTTTAATACTTTTCAAGAGAGATTTTTTTTCATTTTTCCTCCAATTTGCCGTTAAACATTAATTAGACAATAGATTATTTTGCACTCAATCATGTCAACCATGAGTGATAAATGTTTGATGGAGCAGAGAATTATCTTGATATTTGTAAACATTGCCACAGTCACATCACACATCGCATAAGATGTGATGTGTTATGTGACTGTGGCAAATCTTGGAGCAATACCGATGGTTGAATGGATGCGTAAATCTAGTACTATGTGTAAGTAGGACAACTCGGACGCTATACCGAAAGTAAAATTAAATTATCATTGCAACACTATGACTCACCTAGACCGCAGGGATTCAATTTCTGCTTTGTACTCAAGGTGCATTTTCTCCTGTACCTCTTTAAACTCTTTCTGTTTCTGAACTTCAAAATCTTTTAGTTTTTTGTCAAACGCATTTATCTCCTCTCGAGTTTTTTCGAGCAAATCTTTTGTCGCTTGATGTTCACTGTCCAATTTTTGTATTTCCTTTTTGTGAGCTAATATTAATTCATCTTTCTCTTTCTTTAATATACTAATTGAATCATCTTTCTCATTTAAAGATGCCTTCATATCACTTAATTCTAGTTCATGATCTACTGTTAACCTTTGGGTCTGCTCACGAAACCTTAATTCAGTCTCTTCACAACCCTTCTCCCAAGCTTCAGTGATTTCTACATATTTCTGACCGACAAACTTCTTTTGTTCATCTATATCGCCCTTAAGTTTTACAAGCTCGTCTTTTATTAAAACTATATTTACTTTGCACAAACTAAATAGTTTTACTAGAAAGTCTTGCAATTTTTCGATGTTCACTTTGTAAGTGTCCATGTTATCCTAAAATATTATGAATATGTTTAATGAATAATCAAATAAAAAATTTGAATCATCCTATCTCAAAATCAATAAAACAAGCATATAAATAACATAAAAATGGTTTTACGTAAAATAAGACTACTAGACCACTATATGGGGCCGGCGAAGACAGGAGCAACGAAAAACAACTAGAAACGCGACCACTCAGATAAGCTCAAAAATAAGTTGTCTTGCACGTCGACAAATTTAAAAAATTTAGATCAAGCATTGACAATCCGTGAGGCGCAAGTTGAGCGAAAGTTGACAAATGTGTCAGTGTCTCTAGGTCTACACTATCGATGTGCACACGCACACAAATGCAAAGCCCATCTTACACCTCGCGGACTGTGCATCACATCATTAGAATAAGAAGGCACTAGTTTCTCAGGATTTGGAATTTGAACAAAACTCAGTTCTTCCTCAATCATTAGATTAATCAGATTCGTCGAAAATACTTTATCAGGATATTTGAGTGGCAATGTTTGTCGACATATAAGTGCACCTGTCGTTCGTCCCGGCCCCAATCCAAGCTCGAAGGTAGAGACTCCTCGATATAAAACTCTGAGTCGACAAATTCCTCTCTAGGACTCCTTTCCAGTATAATGGGGAGGGTTCGCACCTCAGTCACTGTGGATACTGCCATGGTTGAGGGAACGCAACTCGTTGAAATGTCCATTGTCTGCTTTTCAGCTGCTGCTTGTCCGCTTAACTTTTCAAATTCCGTATCGGTCTCAGACTCGAAGTCCCTGAATTGAACAAATAGAAATGAATACCCTGAATTTTCAATATGACATATGCAAAAATGCTATCGGAATCTTATCTCTTACTTCTCAAAATCTACTTGGACATCTTTTTCGTCGTGTTCAGAAGAACTTAACCTGCAAAGAAAATTAGATTGGAATATTGTATTGAAATCGTAGAAAATATCAATGAATAAGGAGAAAATCATACCTTTGTCGGAAAAACTTGACAGCCGCATCCATGTCGTATTTAGGAATTTCGCTTGCAAGATCCGGAAACGCATTCGAAATAAATTCTACATCTTCGTTAGTTAGTCCTGGCAGTTTGACATCGAAAGCCGGCGGCGCCTGCGTCGCAAAGGGAGGTGGGAGATCCGTCATTCCAGGGAATAAGCTCTTGAGAAAGTGGTCATCAAAATGGGTATTAAATTCTTGACGACGGTTGACTTCTTCCTCATGAATTTTGTAAAGTTTTTGTGCCAAGTCTGTTGCCCACTAAAAATTGAAAAAAGAAATTGGCTATAATATCGCTTTATAACGTTGTTGATAAAAAACATCTTCTGGTTCTCGCTATCGTTAAGGACGCACAAAATAACGGTACAGAAGCACTTGAGGTGATGGTACAGTTGTAACACTGGCATGGTATCGCGTGCAGTCCCCTATATATAAGTATGGTTGGGAGAGGTAGGAAACTGCATTCAAACATTAGACTTAGACTAGATTTGATTTTTTTTTATCCACTACAAGTTATTCCATGACTGCGATCTCACCTGATGGTAAGTGATGATGCACTCTAAGCTGGTAGCGGGCTAACCTGTTAGAGACATGGCAGTTATATTTAACCCATACCCCTTAACGGTTTCTACATGCTTGGCGGCACGTCTTTGCCGGTAGGGTAGTAACTAGTCACGGTCGAAGCCGCCCACCAGGCCAGACCAGGGATAATCCAGAAATTATAAATTCCCAAATTGACCCGGCTAGGGTTCGAACCCGAGACCTCCACACGTTAAGACAACAGCACTCAACACTGCGCCACGGAGGTCGTCAAAAATTTTGACAATTTGACATTAGTGACAGAATTTTGTACTGAAAATTCTGCCAGTTTGCTCCATCGCGTTCCTGTCATCCCGTAACGTTGCGCTAGACAAGACGCCTCCGTCGAACGACTGGTAAAAAAGCACGTATCACCTAAGATTGTGGGCTGTACCTTGAGGTGCGCCTGCGAGAAGGTGCGGCGCCGAACGACCTCGTGCACGGCGCGCACGAAGACAGCGGGCGCGCGGTGCAGCTGCGCCACGATGCTGAAGTAGCGCGCGAGGCGGTTGAAGCACTGGAACGACAGCATCGCGTGCGCGTCCTGCACCGACATCGAGTTCTCGATCAGCAGCACCGCCCTGGTAGTACAGCGGATCATCATTAGACATCGATATATATGTAGGTACTATTTATTTATTTATTATTCATTCATTATTTAACATTTACAGAGCCATTTCGTTTTGGTGTAAACATAAAATCGATTGAGTTTTACCGTACACCAATGCCGTCGACCTCAGGATAAAGACGGTTATATTAGTAACACAATATAGTTTCTGTATTATTATCACTATTCTATTACTATTATTAACGAATACTATTCTTTAATATAACATCATTTCTAGATGGGCCCTTTCATAGAAAAAAGTTGGGCGTCCGACTTGTGGTGCATGCCCCTCACCTGTATAAGCCTGTCCTTGTCCCCGCCATAGCGCTGTCCCGCTTTTCAGACTAAATGGCGTTAGTAAAATAAGTCCACATTCTTTGTTTGACAGGGCCTCTATGTAATATTGAATCGAAGCAGGCGTTACTTTGCGGAAGTCCATGATAATGAATGAACCAGAAGCTTAATTCGCTATAATCCGCCACAGTAGATAAATCTCGACAATGCACGATTGTGAAGATTGTGAAGAGCACGATCTTCACAATCGTGCATTGTCGAGTCAACATCTCCTGAGGATGCTCCGGTTTCGGAGTGAAACGTACGTAGAGACTAGAGAGTGATTTGGAGAATTTGTGTAGTGTAGTGCTGTGCCGGTGCGAATTGCTGGGTGGTGGGTGTTCGCATGTTGTCGGTGGAAGACACGCACTACACCACATAGATTTATCTACTGTGGCGGATTATAGCGAATTAAGCTTCTGGTTCATTCGCCTCTATGTAAATTGAGGTTGTTGTCATTAGACGAATCAATATAATTATAAACGATCCATTGTCGTTTATTATATTCTGGAGTGTCTTAGTAAAGTAGTGTACGTCACCTAAGAACTATCGTGAGTGATACTCATTTTAACCATACAAAACTACCGGTTCAACTCACGTGTTATGTCGGAAAAGAGCCCAACTAGTTTCGGATCCGTTCGGGGCCCTTATTCATAAGCCAGTTCGCGCGACGCGTCTGCTGTAAGACACTAAGCTTCGAAACTAGTCGGGCACTTTTCCGACATAACCCGTGAGTTTAATAGTTATTGTATAGTTAAGATTGTCAAGTCTCGGTCTAAGATTCTTAAGCAGCACCGTCTGTTAGGACTGTTGGATGAATCAAAATGAACGAGCGTATTAATAGACAGACAACAAGTCCATAAATGCCTAAGACCAATTTTATTTTGATTACGATCACCACCACCACTGTTTCGGTCAAGTGAAAAGTGTGGAAATCCATTCTTAATGGGGGCTACCCCCATTTAAAGGCAATCTAAATATCTAACTCTAAGTTTCCAGGCCCGACATCAGCTTGAGATGTATAATAATGATGTCAGTCAGTTTATTTTTGTTACTTATCTACGCTAGCGTGTTTCGTATATTTTTGATTCATTCGCACATATCATCAAAAATTGTCTGTCAGAACTCAGAACAAATGTTGATCAAAGATCTACAGTCTGTCAAATTTGTCTGGCGCGGTGGCCAAAATTGGAACTAATCTTCTTGGTGTCTGTTTTTTTTTTTTTTTCATAATATATAACTAGCGACGCTGTCACCGGCTCAGATAAGTTTGTGGGACTATACATGGGCTTTGAAACCTGACAATCTGACCATGAAAATGTTCATGTGTGTCTATAACAATCACTCTTATGTTTATGATCTTTTATCAACACAAAGGTAAAGAATAAATAAGATTAGTGTATGATGTTAGTTTTATAAGAAACAGGCAGAAACTTACTCCAGTCTAGCCTTCAATATATGGGACAGTTCATCCTTGGACTTGGCGATGCGTCTCCTGATGTCAACCAGTTGTTGATGGCCTTCCAATAGCTTGTCCAGCTGACACCGGTGAGACTCCATTAGAGTGGGCAAAACGGACGGATCGCAGGCTGCATTCAACCGGTCGCGATACTGTAAAAATCATAGGGTTTACTGTTTATACTATACTAGCTGATGCCCACGACTCCGTCCGCGTGTTTTAAAAAAAAAAAAAAACATCGATCCGTTGCTCCGTTGCGGCGTGATTGCAGGACAAACCAACATACCAACAAACCAACAAACAAACACACTTTCGCATTTATAATATTAGTATGATTCTGACCAACCATTTTTTTACTTTTGACATAAGCACGCCTATGAAGTGAAGGCAACCATCGACAAAAAAATTCAATACTCCATAGACGCATATCGTTTTTTACAATAGTGAAGCGACGTGTCCTTTTATCCGATATTTCGTAACTCGTATACTCATCTAGTAATTACAAGTACCTACTACTTTCCTTTACAAAATAGTCACGGAGCTGCAACACCAGCTTTCTTGATAGTCCTTTAAGCACCATACATCTTTGGCGATGATGATGATCTATGACCTGACGGATTCATGTACATTTACTGTGCTGTTGTATGTAAATGATATATGTATTTTACTACATACATTAATATACTAGTCATTTAAACGCTTGGGTATGTTTCAAAATCAATAAAAAAATTTGAGCAAAGATATTTATATCAATGTGTCAAATTGATTAAAACTTCTTCATAAAGAATGTCGATTGTTATCAAAAATCGAATTAAACATTAGAACATGGAATCGAGCTGCCAAAAGTAAAATAAATGATTGGACAGAGAATAATAAATGTCTGTTCCTACGCAAATTTTTGGGCAAATTAACTGTGTGCATTAGTAATAATTATTGATGTAAAAAAACTACGCAGAATTATATCATTTTAAAACTGCCTTTATAAAATACTTTTTCATATGTCTACTGCAGGACATATCTCTTATTGAAATTGTTCATTCCAAATAGTTTCAACGATGATAAGTTCATTTCTTATCTTTTCACAGCATTTATTATGCACAAGATGAAAAGAAGAGTTCAAATTTTTTTGTTTATAGTAACATTTCGTTTTCATTCAAAGGTAAAGAGCAAATTTACCTGAATTAAAGAAGCAGCTTGCTTGTGTTGATCCCTTTCTATTCTTTTCACTTCACTTTTCAGCTGATCGAGTCCATACAAGCGGTCTTCGATGCCCTTAATTTGTTTGAGACCGTGCACATTTGCGTATTCCAATATGTGATACAGTTCTTCTTCCCTTTCCTTTAAGGGCTCAGCATCGATCTGATAGAAATAGGACATTAACTATACTTTCTAATATAACTTTTTATTATAATACTAGATGATGATTCCCGCGGGAACTCTTCAATTTTTCGGGATAAAAAGTAGCCTATGCCCTCCCCTGGGATGTAACCTATCCCTGTACCAAATTTCATCAAATCAGTTGAGTAGTTGGGCCGTAAAAGCGTAGCAGACAGACAGACGGACAGACAGACACACTTTCGCATTTATAATATTGGTATAGATGATCTATTGATGCTGACTACTTTTTTTTATATAGCAAGCAATCAAGCTGGCCGGTCATCTGATGTTAAGTGATTACTGCCGCCGATGAATATTACCATGGTACCAGAGTAACCACCGCGCCAATGCGTCGCCGGCTTTTAAATTTGTGTACCCTTGACTAGCCGTGAGCAATACAGTAGTAATGATAAATTAACATTTTTTCAGGAATCAATAGTAAAACAAGGAATTTTCATAGTTTGGTCCTATCCATCCATGCATTTCAGGAGTTCTTAATTTGCTGAAAACTTAGTGCTTGTGATTTCTGCTGATAATACGACGATACGACTACATCTTAGATGAAAGGTTTATCTATTTCTATGCAATGACGGTTTTGATTGCTAAATTATTCGACAGTACGCCTCTGCCGGAAAGAAGCCTCCCATTTGAGCTCCCATCCACTAAGGCAACTCTCGATTTTTAGTTAAGTTAAAGTATCACAGACACAAACAATAACCTCATGGGTCTAAATACATCCATTCTACTTTAGTAGACAGACGCCTTTGGGAAAAAAACTTACTAAGGCCAGTCCTTTCTGGCAATAATCGAGGATGTCTTGCAAGGAGTCTTCATTCCCTTGTGCCAGGATCCAGTGAAGCAGTGTGAACTCCTTCTTGCTCTCAACGGATGCCACTTTGAATGATTCCCCTTCTTCAGACTCCTCGACTGGTTGCCCGGCTTCTGATGAGGTTGCTCCTTCATTACTCGTTGAAGGCCTTTGTTCGAAGACTAAAATAAAGAAAGTGTACAGTGAGTAAGTATCACTTAAGTTGAAATTGAAGTTTACTGCACATAGCAGACATTTTAGTCTAGCAATTTATTATATTAATATTGTTGTGCAAGTTTAAAGGTTAAATGGTTAAAGGTTTTTAAGTACAAAAATACTGTACTTTTAGTAACTTTGAACACTGCTTTTCTATTTTTTATTCTCTGATAGTATATGTTCTGTTGTCTGTATCTTGTATGGCAATAAATAATTCATCCATTTATCCAGCAATTGTACGCTAATGCACTATAAGAGCAACATTACAGCATGCTATAGGGTCGCATGGTGCGATAATTTACCAGAAATTGTCGCTAAATTATCGAACCTTAACTATTCAATACAGTGTGGTCTCAACATTAATTGGTCCGCCGCATGCTGCTTAGCGCCTCATAATAATAATTTGTTATCATTAATTGTAGCATGCTCCATTGTCACATGTTGTTGCTCTGGCGTGAAAAACTAAATCCATTACTAAGAAATATTATAAATGCGAAAGTGTGTCTGTCTGTATGTCTGCTACGCTTTCACGGCCCTTCTTATCAACCGATTTTGATGAAATTTGTTAAAGGGATAGGATGTATCCCGGGGAAGGACATAGGCTACTTTTTATCCCGGAAAATTAAGAAGTTCCCGCAGAACTTATCCACGCGGACGAAGTCGCGGTTATCATCTAGTAGAATATAAGTCATAAAGCACAAAGGCATTCAATGTGCTCACTCTATAAATAGAGTAATACCAAGGTCTACAAGAAATTAAAGATAACCTATTTGCTTAACTTATTTAAAATTTAAATATATTCATCAGTTGTCCATACAAGTACAAAATAAGCACACAAAAGAACAAGTCAATTTACTTCCGTAGTACAATGTCTAGGGCTTGACATAATGAGCAGACTAACATGACAATTTATAGTAAAACTAGCTTTAGCCCGCGACTTCGCCCGCGTGGACTACACAAATTTCGAACCTCTATTTTAACCCCTTAGGGGTTGGATTTTCAAAAACCCTTTCTTAGCGGATGTCTATGTTATAATAGCTATCTGCAAGCCTGATGAAATTTCAGCCTGATTCGTCCAGTGGTTTGAGCTGTGCGTTGATAGATCAGTCAGTCAGTCACTTTTTCCTTTTATATGTTTAGATAGATATACTGCTACATTTTTACTAAATTATACTTAAAAAGATAAAGAGAAAGAAAAAAAAGAAAGAAAAAGGTTTTGCAATCATGAATGCACTATAGGTTTTATGTGAAATATGTATACATATTTATAACACACTAGCTGATGCCCGCGACTTCGTCCGCGTGGATATACCAAGTTTCATCGAAATAACTTGAGAAATGACGGTCTTTTATACAAACTTTCAACCCCTATTTCACCCCTTTGAGGGTGAAATTTTGAAAAACTGTGAAACACGTATGTCTTCATTTTTAACCCGCAGCTCATATACCAAGATTCATGGCTATAACTTGAGAAATGAAGGACTTTCATACAAACTTTCAACCCCTATTTCATCCCTTCGGGGGTAAAATTTCCAAAAACTGTGAAACACTTATTTCTTCATTTTCAACCAGTAGCTTGTATACCAAGTTTAATCGATATAACTTGAGAAATGACGGACTTTCATACAAACTTTCACCCCCTATTTCACCCCCTTAGGGGTGGAATTTTGAAAAACTGTGACACACGTACTTCTTTTTTTTTTACCGTAAGCCAAAATAAAAAGTTTCGTTGATATAACTTGTAAAACATCTTGAGAAAAGAAGGACTTTCATACCAACTTTAATCCCCTATTTCACCCTTTTGGGGGTTGAATTTTCAAAAACTGTGAAACACGTATGTCTCCATTTTCAACCCGCAGCTCATATATCAAGTTTCATGGCTATAACTTGAGAAACTAAAGACTTTCATACAAACTTTCAACCCCTATTTCACCCCTTCGGGGGTAGAATTTCGGGATAAAAAGTATCCTATGTCCTACCTCGTAGTATAGGCTCAAATCGTGCTAAGTTTCGTTTGAATTCATTTAGTAGTTTCGGCGTGATGCGCGGCCAAGATACAGACAGACAGACAGACAGACAGACAGACAGACAGACAGACAGACAAAAATGAAAAAAATTACAGATTTGGCTTCAGTATCGAATAATGAGTGCCTTCCAAAAAAAATTTTCAAAATATCTTCAATGTACAGAATTGGACCTGTTACAGTTTTATTATAAGTATAGATTATCCAGGGCCAGTGACATTGAAGTCTAAAAGCACTGCTTACCCACTTAATAGATTAGTGCTTATTTTCATTATGACCTGTCAGTGCCATAGCTACTTAAATAAATGACCTACCCTGGCTTCAAACCCTGTGCTCAGTTACAGACCAATTTACTTAATATTCACAAATCACAAGTAGGCCGACACTAAGTTCGTCATCACATTGTTTGTATCATATTTATACAAACAATATGATAAAAACAATGATGATGATGATTGATGAAAATATTTATTATAATTTATATTTTATATAGATTTTATCTTAACTTTTATGATATCTAATTAATCTATTACCATCTTCCTCTGACAATTTGAACACTCCAGTTCCAAAATCCGCATTTCTGTTCTCTGAGCTGCTATCCAAAGGTTGGTTGTATTTATAATGTGGGCCTTCTAAATCAGTCTCCTCAAATATGTCGAAACCAGAGAATCTATGCGCCTCTGCGTTCAACTGAAGGACAGGGAGTATTTGTATCTTGCCCAAAGATCTCAGCACATCATTTAATCTTAAACAAAAAATACCAAAATAATTATTTACATAAAACAAAACTTTAAAAACTTAAATCAAACATTTCAATTATTATATTAATTAATAAATAAAAGCTTTATTGTATACATTATTGTTAGGTTAGGTTAGTCACAATATATCTTAAGACTAAATTAAAAACTAACAATAAAACAATGACACAAAAGACAACCTCAGCATTGCTGAGCATTGGCAACAATGCTCAGCACTGGTTTTCAGTTTGCTCCATTCCAAGAAAAACATTATATTGCGCCGCGCCTTCTACCTTATATATATTTTTTAACTATTTTTTTAACTAAATCTACTGTTTTTAGGTGTGAGTAAAATATAACTGACTAATTATGCAACTATCTATTGTAATTTTATAAAAGAATCTGGGGACTGAGCACTGAATTTACTGTATTCGAAAAATGAACTGGTATAATTTTAAATTAAATTTTCAAGGAATAAATTACGTATTCAATTGAAAATAACTTACGTATTCAATTTTTCGTGATAATCTTCCTTTTTCTGTCGTTGCTTCTTGAAAGATTCCTTGAAACTTGTCGATCTCTCGCAATATTCACTATAAATGTCCTCTAGGTTTGCAACAACCGCCGCCCAACCCTATATAAAATAATTCAGCTTTCATATAAACTTTTAAGACTACTTTCACAATTTCCATGCTAATCAATTATTCATAGTTATGCTATAGAAGCAGTCTAAGGAGATATTATGTCCTTTCCTACCAGGCGTTCGACGGAGGCGTTTAGACAGAGTAACATTGTGGGGTGGCAGGGATGTGAGGGAGGAAACTGGCAGAATTTTCATGCAACTGTCATGGTAGCCGGGTCTGTCATTTGTATGGGCGTCGACCCACTGTAAGAATATATACTGTAAAGAGTATGCTGTGATAGAAGAATGATGTATGGTTTAACAACGTCTGTGGCGCAGTGTTGAGATATGTTGTCTTAACGTGCGGCGGTCCCGGGTTCGATCCCCAGCAGGATCAATTTCTGCATTTTCCCTGGTCTGGGCTGGTGGCAGGCTTCGGCCGTGGCTAGTTACCACCCTACCGGCAAAGACGTGCCGCCAAGCGATTTAGCGTTTCGGTACGATGCCGTGTCGAAACCGAATAGTGGTTTGGGTTTAATATAACTGCCATTCCTCTAACAGGTTAGCCCGCTACCATCATAGACTGAATCATCACTTACCATCAGTTGAGATCGCTATCAAGGGCTAACTTATATTGGATAAAAAAAAGCTTAATTACCTGATGCTGTAAATGCTGTTCATGTACAAGTTGATCACAACTCCTGGATACTTCATGCGCCAGGTCGCTAAACTGCTCCGCTAAGGTGGCACAGGATATCACAGTATGAACATTTGGTAGTGAGGAGCAACACTTCTCAACTGCACTCTTCAATTCAGCAACTGATTTACCTTCAAAGGCGCTACGGATATCGCTTCTGAACTCACCCGTACTTTCTAGTTCCATTATTGGACTGAGGTCACACACTAAAACAATAGCAATTTACAAAAAATCAGCTAAAACTTACACAAACAGTTTAGCTATTATGAAGAAGTACTTTTTTATCAGTTAAAATGACAATTTGATAACTATTATTATAACTATACATAATATCATATATATCTATACTACCCGCGACTTCGTCCGCGTGGATTGAGGTTTTTCGGTTCCCGCGGGAACTCTTTAATTTTCCGGGATAAAAAGTAGCATTATGTGCTATTCCAGACTATAATTTATCTCTGTGCCAAATTTCATCCAGATCCGTTCAGTCGTTGGAGCGTGATTGAGTAACAAACATCCATACATCCATCCAAACTTTCGCATTTATAATATTTATTTGATTATGTATAGGTTAATGAATATCACTCACGATAGTTTAAACGTTAAAATTGATAACTATTATATTTATGATTATGATATACAATAATTCACATACAAAACTGAAACATTCCTTTCTCCATAAGTTGATGGTTTAAATTTTACACACAATGTGGTCAGATTTTCCTACTATTTTTTTAATGAAGATATATTTATAAACTATATAATATTTATATAATACTAGCTGATGCCCGCGACTTCGTCCGCGTGGATTGAGGTTTTTCGGTTCCCGCGGGAACTCTTTAATTTTCCGGGATAAAAAGTAGCCTATGTGCTATTCCAGACTATAATCTATCCCTGTGCCAAATTTCATCTAGATCCGTTCATCCGTTGGAGTGTGATTGAGTAACAAACATACATCCATACATCCAAACTTTCGCATTTATAATATTTATTTGATATTTGATTATGTTTGAGTAATTTTATATTATTTAAAATGATAAGGGCTCAAAAGGTTTATACAAAAACTGGATGATGCCTGTGTCTTTATCCGTATGGATTTAGGGTTTTGATGGAAACTCTTTGATTTTAAGACTTATATCTCCCAGAAGGCAACCTATCTCTATACCAAATTTCATCAAAATTGGATGAAAAGATACCTTGTGAAAGTATAAATACAGACACTTTTATCATGTCAGTTTACATAATATGTGATTAACTTTTTACTGCATTAACTTAGACTTACTTGACTGTTTGTTTAAGTGGCTTTCCTTTACTGAAGGCTTGCTAAACATGTATATTGGGTTTGTGTCTGTGCCAGCACTGTACGAGGAAACCATATGATCAGACTGCAACACCTCTCCTCCACTTACAAGGAGTACTAGAGAGGATGCTGGGATTTTAGTTTTCCTCTCTATGGCTGCTTTTAAGCTGGCCACACTGAAATGAAAATAAAAATCAAAAATGTAAGTATGATATCAAATAACTGTATAAAATATTCTTTGTAAATTTGCCTATGCCTATGTTTAGCAGTGGACTTCCACCACACTGCACAGCAGACTGAAATGATGATATATAATAACATAAATATTCCACATATAGACATACGAATCCACTAGAAGAGAAACATGTCAAGCACAACAGTTTCATCAGAGATCACAAGTTCCCTTTTACTTTGACATTTGAAGTCTCATTTCTTTTATTAAATTTATTCATATTTTATATTGTATATATAACTATAAATACCAACTGAAAAGGTTTTTGCTGTTTCATACAGATGACAGACATGTGCTGGTTGATAAACTATATATTACTATATGATGCCTGCGACTTCATCCGCATGGACTAAGTTTTTTCGATTCCCGCAGGAACTCCTTATTTTTCCGGGATAAAAATAGCCTGTCTTTTCCTGGGATACAACCTATCCCTGTACCAAATTTCATCAAAATTTGTTGAACAGGTGATCCGTGAAAACATAGCAGACAGACAGACAAACAGACTTTCACATTTATAATTTTAGTATGGATTGTTCCATTAAGTCCCATACAATTCTGATGGTATATTTAAATATCAAAGTAACAGTAAAGTTATGTTGTTCTGTTGTGTCAATTAATGACCCAATTTATACTTTTTTATTTTAGATTGAGTGCATATAATTTTGATGTAAAATTACATATCTTATGTTTAATTTTATACATTATAATATGCATAGAAAAGTTACACCCAACCTCAAACTATTGTGTACGTCACAGAAGTATATATGAGGGAACAAGTGGCAAAAAATAAAAAAACAAAAATAAAAAATTATCATCTATAGATCACTAAACAGAATCAGTTATTCATATTAACCTCTTTTCACCACAACACTATTTATTTTTACTAAACCTGCAAACCAACCCCTACTTTATAGGTGGCCCTCTTAATCTCTACTGAGTCATTATACAAAGTGATACCACTCTGTCACAGACACAACAGTAATTTTATTCTTTTAAGTAGTTAAAAATCTCACTTTAATTAACTCACCTTTGTAAGGTCAGGTTCATATCATATGTGGTCATCTGACCAGCATCCACATGAAAAACGTAAAGCATTTTTGTTTGATATTTTTGCAACCTATATTTAGGACACTATGCCATGCTCATTCATCTTTCAAATAATTACCCAATGCTGTAAGAAAACAAATCAATGTAGTACATAAACTGAAATAATAGAACAATAAAATCTTAAGATTAATACTCATACACTTGAATAATAATTTTATCTTAAATGGCTTCAAGATTATTTGTGATCTAATTTGCTACAGTATACTTACTTGACAAAATGCCTAAATCAATACCAGAAGAAGCATTTGTAGTATCATTTAATAACCTATTTAATATTATTTGTAATGTGTTTTTAACAAGTCGCAATTCTTTCTCAAAATAAACACAAACGTCACAACCAGGGTTGAACAACTGAAATCGATTATACACTTGTTACTTTCAATGTAGGATAACAAAACAGTCAATTCAAGAATGATGGTAAGATAAGTAAAAGAAAAAATAATTTTATACAAAATCTGAAACTATTACGCCAAAAAGTCCAAGTAGAACGAAGACAGTTTTTTGCATCGAACAACAAAGGCACATTACATACACAAACACAACTCCTAAATTACTCGACGATCATTAGTATCAACGCTAACTTAAAGACAATTACATTAACTAATGGCTGGGGTTTTTTATTATGCAAAGCGCTAAAACAATATTGTGATAAATTTTAGGCATAAAACACTGATTTTCTGAGTCAACCAAAGTTCAAGTCACAAAATCATCAATCACCATTACAAACTGTCAAGTGACAACGATGTCGAGGTTCTGTCAAATGTCAAACCAAGGACGCGTCAAGGAAGATGTCAAGGAACGGTCAAGACCACAGAGTTATAAAGAGAAGCAGAGGCAAGATAACGTACAAAATAGCGTGGCAATTACAAACGCACGAAAACATTACGCACACATACACAAAACTCAGGGCCGAACCTTGTTGCTGCCATTATATTAATATGTAGGGTTAGGTTGCGTGAAAAAAATTGACCTAAAGACACCTATCATTTGGAAGCTATAATTTGTAAGGATTTTAAAAATAATTATTATTGGTACTTTTATAATTTCCTCATCACAAGCGATCACAACTGCAATATAGTAACACTAGTAATGGTAATCATCACCACGTGCGGGACCCTAGTCAATGTGGTGAATATAGATGTGAGCTCCGCGCTGCGTGTGATATCGTCACCGTCGCGCGCGGAGTTATAACTCCTGTTACAACTCAAATCCTGAGGACTCCGTCAGTATCATGGCCAGTGGTTCTCGCGTCGTTCTCGCTCTGCGTCGACGCGCAGGTGATGGGGATATTATTTAGAAGAACAGTACCAACGGATATCGTGTAAATACCGCCAGATTTTAGCTCAAAGTTCCTATTGACAATAATTTCTTGACAGTAAGCCAAATAAATGTTGTTAAACAATCGAATCGAATCGTTATTCCAAAAAGAGGTTAAATAAAAAATTACAACAGGTGTTTTAAACTCACATGTTTTTTATTCAAATAAACTTTACAATTAGTGCTTTAGAATCTGTATTGAGGTTTTCAATAAAAATTAATGAAATTCATCCACCTAATGGAAGATAAGGTAAATTGGTACCTACTTAGTATAAGACCTCAACTAACTTTTCTTTGAAAATGGTCGGTATTGCACCAGGAGATAGAATTGTACGGAATATATTACGTTCTTAGATTATCTGTAAAATGCTTGGAGCATATAGCACTCCATGAGTTGGTCTGCCAGTCTTAATTTCTATTAATATTTTTATGCATAGGTCTCTCAGGTATTCATCCTTTGGAAACCTGAAATTAAAAGTCGAAGTTATATACTTAAAATAAAAGAGTCGTCGAGTCCGGCCCTGTAATTTGATAAAGTTCTCAAAATGTCAAAAAAGATTATTCAACAACTTAAAGCATGTATTTCTACAGAAAACCATAATATTATAGTTTTAATATATGCATGGCTACATATTTCGTCATAACAACTATAAAATATTAGATATCTTAGCCTTGATACGATGCGATACGAAAACATTCCAAAGCTACATGATAGCATGAATTTTACTTACCGATGGAACGTTACTTCTGGGGTTTTCCTGTACGAAGCGTTGTAACACAGGGGGACACAACACTTCACCATTTTATTTCAGTAAATATTCATATAAATCTCCAAATTTCACAAAAAACTTATGACACCCAAGACAACACAATGTAAACAAACGCCATAGGTCTCATAGATGTCTTATAATGACTGCCACGCATTGAATTTTTGTCAATGTGTGCGTTGGTGTAGCACAGTGTTGCAGAATATTAATACATACACATTTTTGCTTGCAGGGACACGGTCACACTAAAGGGCCCTACTCAAAGCACTGCCTGCAGGGCCCTGCTTGCAGTGCCACTGCCGATCGTATTGTATGTATGCATGCAGGGCCGATATTTTAATATTGTTCACCCTGTCGCAGGGCCGCAGTGTCATTCTGCCAGCCCGACACGGGCTGGCAGACAGGTATATTACTTTACTCTATGCTGGCAGAATGACACTGAACAATGAACAATTAAAATATCGGCCCTGCATGCATACATACAATACGATCGGCAGTGGCACTGCAAGCAGGGCCCTGCAGGCAGTGCTTTGAGTAGGGCCCTTAAGTCACACTGATTCGCATACACTTGTCTATGTGGGTGTGAAATTTATGTTGTGTCTGCTTCTATTTATATGTCTGTGGTCAAGACAACAATAGGTACTTACTCCATGGACCTAGTATACAATACTAGGTCCATGACTTCAAGGAAGATATAAACATATAGTTAAATATTTTTGCTTTTTAACTCTGTTTTTTTCATGTTTTTTGGCTCAGCTTTAGTATTTTGTCCGCGGAGTTGGACGTTCATATTTTTTTTACAGAAAGAGGTCTGGATCATGTGGTAAGCCTTGCACTAAAATATTTTACGTCGATTTCTAACACTTCTAATACTTTTCGAGAAATAATTTTTTGAAAATTCGCAATTCTTTATCACTTTTCCATCACTTTTCACTATTTCTTACGACATTTGCCATAGATTACCGACTCATTGACGTTTAGTTGGCGTGCTAAGTTTCGTTTACAACTAAAAGTAAGTACATAATCTGTGATTAAAATCCGTTCCATGGACGTTTTTTTTTTATATATTTTTTTTTTAAATTTATATTACGGCCCTGGATACAAGTCCTATAAAGCGTTTTTTTTTTATATTCATTCTAATATAACACAGAGTTTAAAGGTATATAACCACAGACATATAAATATAACTCTGTGTATATAACGAATGTCACAGACACAGGGTGTGTTCCGATATACACTGCGAGCACTGTTCAGTGCTCTTACTGTGGAGAAATTCGTTCCGTTATGGACTGACAGTAAACTGCCGCAGTAATCAAGGGAAATATATGACGTCATAAATCGTCGCCATTTTTGTACTGTGAGCACTGGCGTTTTCGAGGTAAGGTGCTTTCAGTGCTGACTGCGTTCCGTTTTAAGCAGTAACCAGTATACCTAACTATAAAGAAACGGCTTCGCAGACCGCAGTGTACTAAACTGACGTCACACCTTACAGTGCTCTCAGTGTATTTCGGAACATACCCACAGTCTATTAAGGTGGACTACACAGGTCTGCCCGCGAAATTGAAATTTAATTTGGTTTTTCGCAATTTATAAACTAATACGACAAAGTAGGCTTATGGCATTCTAATTCCGCCAATGGCAGTATTATCTTCACAGGGTTATATAAAAATCTTTATTTGAAAGTGTCCAGTTTAAGTAATTAATCAGATTATCGACTAATTTGTGAGTAACTCACATCCAACTCGATAGTCTAACTAATTTCTTAAACTGGACACTTTCAAGTAAAGATTTTTATATAACCCTGTGAAGATGATACTGCCATTGGCGGAATTAGAATGCCATAAGCCTACTTTGTCGTATTAGTTTATAAATTGCGAAAAACCAAATTAAATTTGAATTTCGCGGGCAGACCCGTGTAGTCCACCTTAAGATACGTTCTCCTACCAGTCGTTCAACGAATGAACGAAGGCATCTGACAAAGCAGAGCGGCGGGGCGGGGGGTGATAGGGGCGTAACGAATGAAACTAGCAGAATTTTTATAATACAAAATTCTATCACTCCAAATGTCTTTTATTTTTAGGACTTTTTTTATGTTCCATTTTTGAAATAATTTGCACGCAATCCTTTGTTGAATGTAAGTATGCGTCAATGTGCTAATGTTACCCATCGTCACCTACACGTACGTGCGTAGAGCTCAATGTCTATGGTTCTTAATGTATTTTTTTTAAAATTCCTTCTTGCTAACAATTAACATTATTAGCATTAAGAGAAAAATAAAGTCATAGATAAGTATTGTTTAAGTTTCCACAATGAGGGGAAATTCCCCATTTGAGGGGAAATTAGGGTCCATAGGGGAAGAAAAAGGGGAAGACATTAAAAGGGGAAATTGCGGGAAATCATGGGTAAAACCTAGCTTATATAATGCGGTAAATTTCGGAACTATTTTTTTATGGACTCTACCGTGGACTAGCGTGTTGCCGTATAAAAGAAACAGTGACAACACGTGCAGGTGGCGTATAAATACCCTTATTTCCATTCTGTTTAATGCCTAAAATATTATTCTGTGCTAAAATGTATGTGCTGATTGCGTAAACTGACTTGGAATAAGAGGTGAGTAAACATCCCCAAGTTTTATAGATTTCTGGTGAGGCTATAAATAAAATACGAATCGTTTAATAATTAATTACCTATACTTTATTCATGCTTAGTCTATTTTTTTAGATTCGCTTGCAGTTGCATTGGACTGTACAAACTTAAGGTGTGGTATTTCTAGCTGATTTTTCATTAGTTGTACCTACAGAAGTTGTTCCCGTTCTTTTCAAGCCAGATTTTACACACAGGATTGATGCAACCGTTTCATTATCCAGCCTATTGCGTTTATCTGTTTTGATATTTTTTAAGATCACTAAATAGCTGTTCTACGACAGCATTGGAAAATTGCAGTGACATAAAAAAGTTTACCAAAATTGGCAGTTGCAGGAATTTGGGTCTGCCGTCAACATTATTTTTTTCAAACATTTTTTTCCGATAGCCTACAGTATCCATAGAATCGTTACAATCTGCAAGGAGACTTTGATTCCTCCATTCCTTGTCTAGCTCTGTTAAATCTACAGTTATATGTGATGGAATGTGTTTTTCGCGATTTCGTACAATGATGTAGGTTGCAAATCATTGACATTTTTCGGGTTTAAAATTTACATCAAAGTAATGATGTGCAAAGTCGACAAATTTTTGTCGATGATTTTGTTGACGCATTTAGTGTAAATAATATTATCATAGTTTAATGTCACCAGAGGCGTGGGCAAGCTATAGAAGAAAATCGATAAAGACCTTTTTTTTTTTAGTTAAGTACTACACTAGGGCCAAAAGTAAAAACTACAGCAGAAAAATTTTTGAGGGGAAAAAAGCCCTGAGAAGGGGAAATTTGAATTGAGGCGCGGGGAAAGGAAATCATTAAAGTGGAAACACTGGACATACCATGAATAAAGTTGGTATTGCGGATTGCCGCGAAATCTTTAATATTTTTATTGTAATTAATTTACATTAATTATTGTAAAGGGATGTTTATTTAATCCATTTCGGATTTCGATGCACAATACGTAATGCAAGGTGAAGGCATAGGGTAAAGTGAATGTGATTATTTATTTGTTATTAACATTAAGTGAAAATAAAGATCTTACTCCTACTATTAAAATGTAACAATAGAATGGCAAAAAATAAATTAAAAATCGTTATTTATTATATTTTCTCGCAATCGAAGTGAAAAGTAGAGTGTTTACCACGGGACTAAAAGCCATTCTACTCGACATCTCGTATGAAATAGCTCATTTTAGTCCCTTGATGAACAATCTACTATTACTGTATACCCATGTCAAATTACAGCTTTCTAGTAGGTACTGACTTAACAGCCTGGGTTAAGCGGCGAATGGACATGGCTAAACTATACTTAGTGGTTTCTTAATGACTACGGAACCCTGAAAGGCCATCTGCAGAAACTATCACACTGATGCTTGTAATATCGACATCAATCAGTCAATTCTGAGGCTGCTGGGTCTATAATATTTGAGCCATAGAGGTATAATATTATAGTTTGAGCAGAGTACCTACAGGCTTATTAGTTATATCAGAAGTTTTCTGACCTTTATCTTCTACTTAAAGGTAGGTAAGTACAAAGAATAATGCAAATAATAGATACTTATAGAATTTTATTTTATAAACATCCTTTTTGAAGTCTGGTAAAAAATATAATATACCTTAAACATACTTATTATAGTTTGATATGGTAAAAATTTCAAAAACATTCAGGAAATAAGTATGTAATATCTATACCTACTATATTATTATTATCCACTGAGGTAATACCTACCTTTCTATTGGGACTGCTATAAGCAAGCAAACTTCTCTGCTTCAAAATTATTCGGATAGTGTCCTTCGAAGTGTATTATCACAATATTTCCATACCAACTACAAATCAGCGAGCATTATTGTTAAGTATGTATAAATTAAGTATTATGCTTAAGCATATCTACTATTTTTACAATCAACAATAATATTATGTAACTAGCGGACGCCTGCGACTTCGCTCGCGTGGCATAAGTTTTAATTCTCACAGGCATTGCTAAACTTTCCGGAATAAAAAGGAGCCTATATAACTGTCCAGGTCCTCATCTATACACATGAAAAACACATTATTCCGTTGCTCTGTTGCGGCGTGATTGAGGGACAAACTCTCTATACCCATGCAAAAAATCACGTTGATCCGTTGCTCTGTTGCGGCGTGAGTGAAGGACAAATTTTCTATTTAACGTCCTTGGGGATAGAAATTACAAAATTGTGAAATACTTACTTACGTATTTCATAATTTCAAAACGGAAGCCCAAATACAAAGTTTCTATATTATTGACCCAGAGGAGGCTTCCCGTATTCCAGTCAAGAAAACGCTGCTATTCCTGGCGGAAACAAGTATTGGCGAGGAAATTTGAACAAGAGGTGATCACAATAGATCGGAGACGGTCGCAGTGATACAGGACATATGGAACTGGAGCCTTAAGAAGAAAGAAGAAGATACAAAGTTTCATGGCTATAACTTGAAAAACGACGGAATTGAATACACTGTGTGAATAACTGTCAACCCCTATTTAACCCCTTTGTGGGTGGAATTTTTAAAAATTGTGACACACATGCTTTTTTATTTTTTACCTAAAGCCAAGATATCAAGATTCGTAGATATAACTTGAAAACTATCTTGTAAAATATAAAGGACGTTCATGCAAACTTTCATTCCCTATTTCAGCCCTTTGGGGGTATAATTTTCAAAAATGGCGAAACACGTATTTCTTCATTTTAAACCGGTAGCCCAAATATCAAGTTTCATGGCTATAACTTAAAAAACGACAGACTTTCATACAAACTTTAAACCCCTATTTTACTCCTTTGGGGGTAGAATTTCGAAAAATCCTTTCTTAAAAGTGGATTTCCTCCTTAGATATACCTAGTCTTTACAAAGAACACACCCTCAAAATTTCATGTCTCTAGGACCAGCGGTTTAGGCAGTGCGTTGATATATAAGTCAGTCAGTCAGTCAGGACTTTGAATTTTATATATTTAGATTATTACTAAACAATAACGATTTTTTTCCTCGATACCTATAAGTGCATCAATTAAGCATAACATGCAATCTTCATAAAATATAATTAATTGACCGAGTGAAGCGAAGGTCTCTGAGTCTACTTGAGTGTATTTGCACTTGTCCGTCTGTCCGTCCGTCTGTCAGAGTCTTATAACTTCTGAATTACGGAACGTAATTACTTCAAATTTAAATAAATATGTAAACCGATGGCCTCCCGCCGAATATGGCTTAAAAAGTTATAAAAATCTTTATTTCAGGGGGGCTCTCATAGAAGCGAATGCGAAGTAAAATATTTTTTATAGTGTTACATAGGGTTGCGGTATATCATTTTAAAGATAATTAGGAATAGAGTCCAAAAATATTTTTTTTAAAATTTTTCCTCTAAAATTGACAAAATGGGGGGCTTTCAAAGTGGAGATTTTCTAGCGCCCAAAGTTGACCTCAGTACCTACTCTCAATTTTCTGAAAGGCTGAGCCTGAAACTTATCAATTATTTGAATTATATCCTGTACTTGAACAGTAACTACTAAAATTAGATAAATATTATAAGGAAACAAAATTATTTAATTCTTAATGAGCTTCAGTATTTTTAACAGAACTTCACAATGATGTCAATAGATGGCGCTCTGTACAAGTTTATTGATACCGCGAGGTCTCAGACCTCAGTTCGGGGCGAACCACTAGTATAATATGTAAGCATGTTATTATGTTTAGGTTATTAAAATATTTCTTAAATTTTGATTATTTTAAATTTTTTGTAATCATTGCAAGCTTAGGTAGGTACAGAATATTTCTATTATCTTAAGAAATTATTATTCTAGAAATTCTCTTGCTCTTGCAACCATTAGTAACTATCTCTCAAGGCATTTGAAATGCCTTTAATTTGAATTTATCACAGATAATAATATATCAGCCATGTACTTGAAAACAACAACAGACATAATTAAATTATAATCTGATCACTATGGGGGACAGTATTTAAAGTACCTACCATATCTAAAGTAATGGTAATACCTAGTATCTTTAGTAGTTATATAGATAAGTACCTAACAAGAACATAATAAATATTTTAAACAGTATTGAGTATCTTGCTTTTTAAAAAAGTTATAAAATTAAAACAGACCACCATAACATTAATAATAATTAACCTTAACACGTAATAATGATCAAAACTTTTACTTCTTTACCTTATTAGGTACTTAGTTTAAAGTATTTTGTTTAGTCAAGGAATAATTTATAGTACCTACCTACCTATAGAATAATAAAAAGAATTGGTTCTTATTAACTTCAAATATAATTATTATTCTCTGAATTACAACTTATATTTTGATTTCACTCTTAAAAATGCAATACAGAATTCAATAGACTTAGTCTTTCTTTGATTTATAATTTGATAAAATTATAATTACAAATGCAGTCACTTTATACTCAGTAAATCTGCAATTCAAGGTGATATCTTTGACCCCTGCATAATCACTTTTACGTGACAACAAGAACAAAATTTTATATTATGTGATGTAATGTGATGTTATATATTTTTTTATGTAGTTTTTAGTGTTGGAAATAAAATATTTAACACTGAATAAATATTTTGAACTTACTGAGTATAATCTTCATTTATGAGTATGTCATAACAATTGTGACCTCAAAATGACCTTTGATAACACTGTAGTTTATACTCATACTGGAATGGTGTAAAAAAATTGTCTTTAAAGTATATTCTGCAGAATTAATAAGCATTTACATATAATATTAATATATAATAAGCAGATGTAGAATTTGAGCAAAAAATACCTTCACCATATAAAACAAGTAGATTATCCTCAATGAAGTGTAGGCTTTTGCCATTTATAGGAACCTGAATATTTAAAGTTATATTCAGCCAACTTAGCATCTGCCTCAGGAGGTCCACGTGACCCATACACATACGGAACAGGTTTAATATGTTGCTCTTCTAACTGTTTTAAGACTGGTGTAAATATACGCCAGGCCTCCTTCAACTCATCATTTCTCACAAAGTGCATCTGAGTTCCTGTAAATACATCAAGAATTAATCTCTCATATGCATCTGGCACGTCAGCCTCTCTATACCTCATGCTATATGTGAGATCCAGTTCAGTTTCCATCAAATCAAACTTCATGCCAGGCGATTTACTCATTAATTTTAAATACAATGCTTCCCCAGGTTGAACACGTATAACCAATTCATTTCTTTTTGTGTGACCCTGGAAAATATCTCCAGGTACATCTTTATATTGAATCCTTACTTCTGCCTTCCTCTCATTCAAAGCTTTTCCACAGCGTAATATGAATGGCACACCTTGCCATCTTGAGTTATTGATATAAATGCCAGCTACAGCATATGTAGGAGTCACTGAATCCTTAGGCACAGTTGGGTCATCCAGGTATCCTAATTTCTCTTCTCCTTGTCCATTTAGATTTCCAACATACTGTCCAACTAGTAAATCTTTGAGTTCTATAGGTTTAATATGTCTAAGCACTTTCACCTTCTCATCTCTTATATCATCTGGATTCAAAGTTACTGGCTTTTCCATAGCAACAAGAGATAAAATTTGCAAAAGATGGTTTTGCATCACATCACGTATTATTCCGAAACTATCAAAGTAACCACCTCTTCCTTCTGTACCAAAGGGCTCTTTAAAGGATATTAAAACAGATGCAATATTTTCTCTATTCCAGGATGGGCTAAAGATTTGATTTGCAAAACGAATCGTCAGCAGATTTTGCACCATTTCTTTACCCAGGTAATGGTCAATTCTATATAGCTGCTCTTCTTTAAATAAGCTAGCCAAATGGTTACTCAATTTTTCTGAACTTTCATCGTCTCTACCAAAAGGCTTCTCTATGATAACGCGTGTAAACCCTTTCATAGATATACAAGCATTTTTAATATTCACAGTGACATCTTCAAATACTGTAGGTGGTACAGCTAAATAGAATATTCTATTTGCACGAGGGCCTTTCTCGAACTTACTGATATTTTGATTAAGAAGTTCATAATCAATTCTTCGATCATAAGAACCAGCAATATACTCATTTGCCTCCCAAAACTCATCAAACTTTTTTTCTTCACCTGGCCGAACTTTCATAAACTTCATCGATTTTTCTTTAACCTCGTCCAATGATTGCTTTGTTCTTGCGTATCCAATAAATTGGGTGTTTTGAGGCAAAACATTATCCCGATATAAATACCAAATTGTTGGATATATCTTTTTCTTAGCGAGATCTCCCGAAGCTCCTAGCAACACAAAAGTATGGGGATACTGGAAGTCGGCCTTATTTTCCATTTTCTATCGAACAGAAACTAATTGGTATTTGATGCAATTAATGAATGAAATATTTACTCGAAACGTTGCTCTTGAAACTTGCAATTCAAAACACTGCACACTCTCTGGTTACTAGTCTCTGCTGCACATGCACTGCACAGACAAACACTACACTTTAGCGCAGTCTCAAAGTCAAATGCTGGTCGTGGGTATCGTTTTGTAGGTAGGTACGCAATTTAAAATCACGAAATCTTTAGTGGACTTGTCTGATGTCTCTGGAGTCTGGAAAATGCTGAGGGAAAATGACTTGTTTTCAATGATCCTTGCATTTTATATTGTTCCGAACCATTACTAGTCTCTGTTCCGAACTTCCGTCATCCGTGTTCGGTGATTGGTTTCAGAGACAGAGCGATCGGCTAATTATTGTCGCAATATCACATCCAAAAATGTCAGGATATCCATTGTTACAGTCCATAAAGCCGGCTTCACGTAAGCTTTTTCAGCATTGTAGCAATGGGTCGCAAACCACAGACTACTAGTCACGAACGCTGAATATCGATATTTTGGTAGTGCCTGCAGACCTATTTATAATCCGACTAAATTTGAATGTCTATGGTAATCATGTGGTAATCTAGCAAATTAAGTAGACTTGACAGTCTTCCAAAGAGCAACGGCGAACTTCCATACATCAATATTATTGAGAAAAAATAGTTATATATGTACACGTGTGAAAAAAATATGTTTTTATAAGCGTCGAATAAGAAGCTCACAGCAGCTAGAATTTTTTTTACGAGCCTAGAAAAAAAAGATGTTTCGTTTTAAAGTTTTGTAGGTTATGTGGTAATGTCACTTCTAAAAATGACAACCGGAAGAAAGCCACGAAAACAAAGACAGATGACAACCACATACCAGTAAAACACTAAAACACTCGGCACAACCACAGACAATCAGCATCAGTACTGCCATAATATTCTTTCAATTATTACCATTCTGTTAGAGATTATTATGTAATATATGCAAGAAAATTCACATAAATAATATAAAATACACTAAAAAAAAGAGCAATAGAAAAGAGCAATTTATGCAAACATTAATCAGACGAAATAATTAAAATTTTTAAAACGATATAAAAATATAATCTACTAATTCAGATATATTCTAGCTACTAGGTAGATTATACATAAAATGGTAACACTAAACTGAGAAACGGGAACTAAATAATCAAAAAAGATTCCCTTATTATTTTATTTTTTTACCTAGGTTCAATTAATTAAGGTGAATACTTGATAAAATTTAAAAAAATAAGTTTCGTCTTTACCTTACTTGTGTACAATCTAGATTTAGTAAATGTGGTCAATAATAATTTCGCCGTTGCTCTTTAACTGCGTTACCTATTTCACTAAGTAATATTTTAGAGTCTGTGTTTTCTTGCGATTTTCTATTTATTAATTGGCTTTGTTTTTTAATAAATATAATACAAAATACTTTAATTTATGAAGCGATGCGCATAAGATAGTAGATTTTCTTTTTACGATGCAATCAAAGATACCATAAGCTAGAGATATCTCGAGATACCGAAATTGTCTATGGATATTTTCAAGTAGACTATATGTACTTACTTTTTTTTTAAATCTTTATTGAAAACAATACAATTTAACTTAAAGCTTATTAAAGATTTTAAAAAAAAGTAAGTACATAAAGTCTACTACCTACTTACTTAATTCTTTTATAACTAGATGATTCCCGCGACTTCGTCCGCGTGGATTAAGATTTTTTGAGTTCCGCGGGAACTTTTTAATTTTCCGGGTAAAATAGCCTATGTCCTTCCCCGGGATATAACCTACCCCTGTACTAAATTTCACCAAAATCGGTTGAACAGACAGACAGACACACTTTCGCATAATTTATAATATTAGTATGGATGTTATAATATTACATATAAGTTATTACTTAGTATTGAATAGCATTGGTATGTAACTATTTGGTCGTACAATTTTTATATTTTTTTAATAGTGTGAGTTGGCAATACTGCCAATGAGAATATTTTATTAGCTAGAGCTAGACATAGGTATGTACACCGATTTTTTATTTTCATATTGGCCGGCTGGCTTCTTATTAGCTGATAAAATAAATTGCTGTTTTCTTATTGGCTGATTTAAAATTCATTAAACCAATTAGAATTCAGTTTTGTTAGAAAGAGATGGGACCGGTTATGCCAATTGCCATACAAAACGACAGGGACAAACTGCTACATCTGCTTGACCCTCGAGTTTGCAGGGCTTGGGTATGTACGGACAGACTACGGTATACCCATAGAAATATGAAGACTATAGCAGTCGTAATTCCTTCTTCCATGGGTATACCTAATAAAATATACCTCTATAGGTAAATTGTCAATAGAATGTCTTATATTAAATAACATTTTGAAGCCATTCCAAAGCATACCTACTTGCTTGAAATAATAGTATTTTCTATTTTTACCTAACAAACAATTTATTCGAGCTTTTTAATCCTTAAATTATATTTATTTTAGATATTAAAGAGTCGTAAAACGATTATTGGACACCTTATGTCACCGCTAAAAACACCTCCCACCATGTATCAATGAAAGCCTAGTTTGACGTCACGTTTGTCATGGTCCGTAAACGACATCTTACTTCAAAAGTCTTACGTGATACCAATTTTCAGCAATGGGGACTATCCTTTCTTTGCTCACCAGTTGGCGCCACTGTTGACTAAGGCCCAGAGGTATAGCTGTCAAAGGCGACTTTATAAGATCGGCGCCGAAACAAAGTTTTAAATCTTGAATCTCATTATGTTTAATAATTTATAACTATCATCATAATATCGAGTAGCTAGTTCCGCAATGTTGTGCAGTTCCGTTTTGTTCGGAAAAAAAGGAGAACACAATATGTTTCCAAAAGATAAAACTGTTCTAAAACAGTGGCTAGTGGCGTTTCGCAGGAATTCGCAGGATTCTGAGGAATTAATTATATAGGCACTTAATAAATAAAATAAAAATAAATTAATTACTTATTAAACTTATATTTATCCTTCCCTTTCCCTTTAAAACACACTGCTATACAAAAAAATATTAAACATTGTACTTAAATCCATACAATGGATATGATTCTGAAAGATGGTTGAGTTGTTAGTTGAAACTACTAAACAATGGTAGATACTAGATTAAGCTGGAAAATTTTCTAGCAATAGCAGGTATCATGTATGTATGATAGTAGGGGCTACTTTCTTTCAAGCAATAAGTATTCATTATTGATCATTTTTATGTGCTTATAATAATTATCACACTGATAAACTCATCTTATAAAGAGAAAGTACATTTCACTTCCAATACTGTTAGTTAGTTCTCCAATTAATCCTTCTGGAGAAACCTGAAATGAAACATCTAATATTAATCAAGAGAAATACCTACTATTATTAAATTCTGGTCATCTCACACATAGTAATCTGATCCCAAGATAGGTGTGTTCTCGTTAGTGATACCTACTGTGGGTACATAACCAGAGACATAGGTATATTTCAATATCATGTAGTAAGTGTGTCCTTGATGTGCATGAAACCCATAACCTTTCATGCAGAAGTCTTAGTAAGTAATAGTAGATTATTAACCAAGGGGATAAAGCAGTGTCTTCTGTCGCGGGTGACGATTTAAATCGCGAGCGTAACGAAGGACTCGAGGTTTACTCCCGAGCGTAGCGAGGGTGTTAAAAACTTAAATCACGAGCGAAGCGAGGGATTTAAGACGAGTCCTGAGTGTAGCGAGGGATTTAAGTTCACCCAAGACTAAGACAGCTTTATCACCGAGGAAAATACTCTACTTTTCGTACCATTTGCGAAAAAATTAACACAATAATAATATGAGATAAGCACATTTTATTAAAAATAATGTCATTTTTTTTTTTTTTTATCCACTACAAGTTAGCCCTTGACTGCGATCTCACCTGATGGTAAGTGATGATGCAGTCTAAGATGGTAGCGGGCTAACCTGTTAGGGGCATAGCAGTTATATTAAACCCATCCCCCTATTCGGTTTCTACACGGCATCGTACCGGAACGCTAAATCGCTTGGCGGCACGTTTTTGCCGGTAGGGTGGTAACTAGCCACGGCCGAATCCTCCCACCAGGCCAGACCAGGGAAAATTCAGAAATTATAAATTCCCAAATTGACCCTGCCGGGGATCGAACCCGGGACCTCCGCACGTTAAGACAACAGCGCTACACACTGCGCCACGGAGGTCGTCAAAAAGTAAAAAGTCAAAAGCAAATTAAAAGTAAAAGTTAACATTCGAAACATTGGTCCAATTATTGATAGAGAGAGTTACAAATAACGTTTATGTATTTGAAGATAACAAAAACGCGGCAAATTTCTAGACTAATATTTTTTTGTCGGAAAAGCAAAGGCATCAAGCTCATACGGCCTCGTCGGTTTTCGTCATTTTATTTAATAATCATAGCTGCTTATTAAATGCGTATTCCTTTTTCAAAAAGATGTATTTAAATCAAATAAATCAAATAAATATTATAAATGCGAAAGTTTGGATGGATGGATGTATGTATGGATGTATGTTTGTTACTCAATCACGCTCCAACGGATGAACGGATCTGGATGAAATTTGGCACAGAGATAGATTATAGTCTGGAATAGCACATAGGCTACTTTTTATCCCGGAAAATTAAAGAGTTCCCGCGGGAACCGAAAAACCTCAATCCACGCGGACGAAGTCGCGGGCATCAGCTAGTATTATACCTAAATGCGAAAGTTTGGATGTATGGATGTATGTTTGTTACTCAATCACGCTCCAACGGATGAACGGATCTGGATGAAATTTGGCACAGAGATAGATTATAGTCTGGAATAGCACATAGGCTACTTTTTATCCCGGAAAATTTACCCGCGGGAACCGAAAAACCTCAATCCACGCGGACGAAGTCGCGGGCATCAGCTAGTGCTTTATATACAAACTCAATGGTGTAAATGTTACGCTCAAAGATCGAAAACGCTCATTGAGCGGAAAAATTGCTCACAACGCGATGTGGTCACAGTAAAACATCCACATAGCGAAATTCGTGTTATGGCTCTAATGAAAACGCGCACGACGCGTTGTGGCAATCAAAGAAAGACCAAATAGCGAAATTCGTGTCGTGGCTTACATGCTATTCGATCTCAACGCGTTGTGGCAATGAAGAAAAGCCATGACGCGTATGGAATACTATTTGATTACAACGCACACTACTTTCCGATATAGATCCTACTAGGCCTAGGCTGGAAACGTATTGGTAGATGTCCTTAAGAAATATTAGTTTGGAAAAAGCACATACTTACCGACGTTAGTATGTGCTTTTTCCAAAATATCAAACAATTCATCTGTTTTGCAGAAATATCGAATTTTTGAAGTTGAGCTTTCTATTCCAGCTTCAACCAACTTTTCAGTATCACCAATCTTTAAGACATCATATCGTTTAAGACGTCGATACTGCTTCGACGATAGAGACTCCTTTTTCTTTTTAAGAAGTTGAGACTGTTTTGTTTCATTAAGTAACATTTCATATTTTTCTGTAGTCATAATAAAACTGCGATCAGTGCTTGTTTCCACAAACTCACGTAATTTATCGTAAAACAATTCTTTTTTATTCGTCATAATTAGCGCTGACATTAAAATTCACTCTCATAAACAGAAAAGAAATGAATAAAACTGATGTTTCAATGCGTCTTTGCACCCGAGCCGACACCGACAAGTTACAACCTGTCCGTCGTGATATGGTTAACAGTTAACACAATGAATGCTCCGAACGCGTCATGGCTTTTCTTCATTGCCACAACGCGTTGAGATCGAATAGCATGTAAGCCACGACACGAATTTCGCTATTTGGTCTTTCTTTGATTGCCACAACGCGTCGTGCGCGTTTTCATTAGAGCCATAACACGAATTTCGCTATGTGGATGTTTTACTGTGACCACATCGCGTTGTGAGCTATTTTTCCGCTCAATGAGCGTTTTTGATCTTTGAGCGTAACATAAACACAGATGTATTTTAGTTCAGTATACGGTACAGTCCGATGCAAACTTTATGTCCCGTGGAAGTTAGCCGCGAGTGACGTTCGCGCTGGTACAGTCAACTAAAGAATGATTTGGCTACTTTTGATATATATTTTTTTGAAAGTATGTAATGATAAAAATAGGAAGTTCTATTATATTACTATTATATTTATATTAGGTTATAATTTTCCAAATCCGTTCAGGCGTCTTCGAGTAATCGGTGAACATATATAAAAAAGAAGTCCTTTTTAGAAGTCTGTTAAAAAAAAATTATTCCAAAGGCTCTATCCCCTCCATAAACACTTCTATGCTTGTGGAAGGTGCGTCTTTCATAGAGCTGTCGCTTTCTCCTTCATCTTCGCTTGAATCTGTAAAATAATCTTCCTCGGCGTCAGCATCGGATTCATCGTCTCTGACTCGAATAATAAATTCTTCTCTAAATCTGTCAATGACCACGTCACTTTTTTTATATTCGTCTTCTATCTTCTTAACTTTTTCACATAATGCTCTCCAGGCACTTTCTCCCATTTCATTAGCTTTTTCTTTTATTAGCTCCATCACAGCATTGACATTCCGTGTCACATTTTTTTTGGCTACATAGTGTTTTATGGTAGCCCACGCCATTTCTATTGGATTTAAATACAGCCCCTTAACAAATTTGACAGGTGAAAGCTATGGTAGCGCAATCTGCCAAAAGTTTCTACCGGCCAACCCCATTAATAACAACAAAAAACTTAACGTAACAATAACATAATAATCATTGAAATAGAATGAGTAAACTAAAATTCTACATCAATGATAATAATGAACAGCAAATGGGGACTATCGTTTCTTTGCTCACCAGTTGGCGCCACTGTTGACTAAGGTCAGAGGTATAGCTGTCAAAGGCGACTTTATAAGATCGGTGCCGAAACAAAGTTTTAAATCTTGATTCTCATTAAGTTTATTAGTTTATAACAGCTATCTTCATATCGAGTAGCAATGCCGCAATGTTGTGCAATTCCGTTTTGTTCGGAAAAAAGGAGGACACATGTTTCCAAAAGATAAAACTGTTCTAAAACAGTGGCTAGTTGCGATTCGCAGGAATTCGCAGGATTCTGAGGAATTATATAGTTAGGCACTAAATAAATAAAATAAAAAAAGAAATTAATTACTTATTAAACTTTTATTTATCCTTCCTTTTCCCTTTAAAACACACTGCTATACAAATAAATACTTATTAAACATTGTAAATCCATACAATGGATATGATACTGAAAGATGGTTGATTTGTTAGTTGAAACTACTAAACAATGGTAACTAGATATTAGATTAAGTTATAAAACTTCTGAAATAAGCTTATCATTTCTATTTACATAAATTCTCTTTTCATCTTTATTTGTCCAAACAAAAAAATCACAATACTTTCTTTTAGTACCTAACAAGTTTTTGAATTTGAAAATAGTAGGGCTACTTTCTTTCAAGCAATATTCATTATTGATCATTTCTATGTGCTTATAATTATCCACACTGATAAACTCATCTTTTATAGAGAAAGGACATTTCTCTTCCAATACTGTTAGTTCTCCAATTAATCCTTCTGGAGAAACCTGAAATGAAACATCTAATATTAATAAAGAGAAATATTATTTAAATTCTTGTCATCTCACACATAGTACCTAATCTGATCCCAAGATAGGTTGTGTTCTCGTTAGAGATACTGTGGGTACATAACCAGATACATAAATAGTACCAGAGGGCAGAGACCTAGAGCATGCCTAGAGCAAACATCGATGTTCATCAATATCATATAGTAAAAGTGTGTCCTTGATGAGCATGAAACCCATTTAACCTTTCATGCAGAAGTCATATTAGGTAAATATACATAATATATTAGGTAAATATATGTAAAAAGAAAAAAACATAGCTGTTACCTCGGCAAACAAGCATACTTCTGGAAAAAATAAGTTTGTAATACAGTAAACAAACTAACCTCTGAATTAGCAGCTCTTTGAGGCCGCTTATTTTTGCGCCTCTTTTTCTTTTTCTGCTTTCAAAGCGTTCACATTCATCGCCAAATAATCCATATTTGCGCTATTTTCACGAAGGAGATCACTTTTCAACAGGTAAAATATAGAAATTAAAATAATTTGTCACGAAGCCCGCCAAAACCAGTGAAAAGTGAATGATAATGAACCTCACGCGACACTAGCGCCTCTAGTGGCAAATTCACACGCGATAGTCCCCATTGAGAACGACTGTACTTTGACAAGATCGCGCGCGTGTATGCAGTATACGGACGTAACTCACACAGAGCCAATACGTTCAAGACAGTGCGGGTGGGAGACGGGCGACGGGGGGGACGCGCGGGGTAACGCCCCGCCTCCGCATTCCTCGCGCGTCCCGCTGATACCTAATATTGTACTCTGCGCATGGACTCGCACGAACTTCGCGAGGACATAAAGTTTGAATCGTACTGTAAGTACGAGTATTCCAAATTTAAATCACATTCTCCCCCTAGAGGATGAATGAAATTCAGTACAATTTTCTTTCCCTGTTTTTAACAGATTAAAAATGACTATTGTTATGTTCGCTTTTTGTGGCATAGAATGTCACTTTTTTGAGCAAGTGGTACGAAAATATATATAATACCTATATTAGGTAAATATATGTAAAAAGAAAAAACATAGCTGTTACCTCGGCAAACAAGCATACTTTTGGCAAAAAATAAGTTTGGAAACAGTAAAAAAACTAACCTCTGAATTAGCTGCTCTTTGAGGCCGCCTATTTTTGCGCCTCTTTTTCTTAATTCCGCTTTCAAAGCGTTCACATTCATCGCCAAATAATCCATATTTGCGATAATTTCACGAAGGAGATCACTTTTCAACAGGTAAATTATAGAAATTATAATTTATGTCACGAAGCCCGCCAAAACCAGTGAAAAGTGAATGATATTGGACCTCACGCGACACCAGCGCCCCTAGCGGCAAATTCATACGCGATAGCCCCCATTAATTCTATCGATAGTTACTGCATCAATGTCAAAACATTTTTTTGTCCTCAACGATCCTTTACGGACAGTCTCAGAGTCTGGCCACGCTAACTCTGCCACGGAATAAAAGGGCAACACTTAAAAAAAAGTAAAAACATTCGTCTAATCTGTGTTCTTACATTTGTCACTGATTTGTCAATTCAGCTATCAGTTCTTTTTATTATTTCGAAAATAAAAGTGAAAATAGTGAAATAATGGATAAACCTATTCAAAATAATGTGTGCGAGTTATTTTATAACATGATTCTTAAATTCTAAGAAGTAAAGGAAGATCACGATGCTGTTCTAAGCCAAAAACAACAATGTTTACAAGAAATTGAAGAGTCGACAAGTAAGTTGACCAAACGGTTTTGATATTTTGCCTTTCGATCTTTGAATACAATACTACATTATTTATATAAAACGTTTAAACGGTTTATATTCGCCTGTTCATATCGTGTAATTATGATGGATAATATGCGAAAAAAACTGACAGCAAAATCCTATCAAGTTTTAATACTTTTTATTAATTATTTTTATAAATTCAAGGTGGATTAGGCGAAGAGTTAAAGCCTCATCTCCAGGATGCCCTTCAGAAACTTGGAATAAGTCAATCCATCCATCTCAAATTGAAATTTTGTTTTTTTTGGGGTGGGATTTTAGATTTAGAAACGTGCTGCCTTGATCAAAAGCTGTCGCGTCTAAGGAGGGGTCAAGAGAGTCTAGACGGAACCCCCAACTATTTTTTGCCGAAAATGCGAAAAAAATAAATTATTTTCATTTATTTCCAGGTGTAAGCGAACGAACCTTAAGAGTTATTAAAAATGAGGGCCAAACTAATCAGGGAATCTGGAGGACTCCCGGCAAAAAGCGTGCAGCACGAGAAACAAAAGTCTATATTGATAATTTTTATTGTTTTATTTTATTTTTTGTTTTATTGATTCTGATTATTAATGTTATGTCTTTGGTGTACAATAAAGAATATTTCATTCATTTGATTTTATGTTTTAATTCATTTATGCTCTCCTTAAGTAATTCAAAAGATCTCCCCTGATCAAGTAATAATTTTTGTTGTTAATCTTTAGCATCAGTAGATTCATACTAATATTAGTAGTAGCGAAGAGTAGTTAGCGAAAATAACCGTTTGTCTGTTACCTTTTTTGACTCATCCCCTGAACAAAAACATATGGTTTCTGCGTGAGTTTATAGCCGAAATCCACGCAGACGAATTCACGGCAAATATTATATATAAAATTTATATAAATACGGGGATCATGTATGCTCTACCTTATTACGCTGTCAAAATTGTGCCCTCTATTTACATTTTACTCTTTGAAATGTACTAAAACGAACAATGACCACACTCCCAGGAAAGCGGATTAAAAACAAAAAACACAAGTATCAAGTGCGTTTTTTCGCATTACACTCTGTGTTGTCATCAACAGATTTTCAAATTCTACCATTTTCTTACTGCTGCAGACTTAGCTTAGACAGTCTATACGTGAAGCCAAAACCATGTTTTGACATTGATGCAGTCCTTTAATGATTGCGACAATTTATAGCCGATCGCTCTGCAGATAGCCAGAGATTGATTGGTTTTTTTTTTCAATTAGGCACTGGCCTATATGCTGTGGCCACCACAGAGTTAGAAAGAGAAGGTGGACACAGACCATGGACTTATTATACCTAAGGACTGAGTACTCTAGAAAATGTGTCATACGAAAATGAACCTTAATATATGGACATTCAGATTAGGTTTGATAGGCTGTCTCAGCAGAGGGAAAACGAGCCGAAAGAGATAGTCTGAAGGTGGGTACTGTGTCCCTTTTACTCAATTGCCAGTAGAAAAAATTGTTGAAAGTGGCAGAAAACATTTTTCCAAGTAGAAATAAAACAAGGAACGTATAAATATTTTTAGCTCTTAGAAAACTTTTAAATAATTTACTTTTTATGTTTACAATTTAATTTTTTATGTTTACAATTTTTTTAAGTAAATAGTCAAAAGGTAACATGATTATTTGGTAGCTATATAGAATTACCCTGGTAGCACTGAAATGTGCCATCACCAGGGTGTCCATGGACCTACTGTTGCTTTGTGGAGACGCATTAGTTGTGCTTTTAGCTAGTGTTCTTTTCAATTCTCGGTATGCAAAAATGGTCAAAAATTGTTGTATCAAGAAATGTAAAAGCGAATCATATGCTGGTTGCGGCATTTCTTTTCACAGGTAAGGGGAATAACAAAGATAATTATTTGTTTATTATCGTATGATTCAAAGTAGTTTGACCATGCTCAAGTCGTTTTGTAGACGGAAGAAGCTTAAACTTCAGATTAATATTGTTATATTCTGGGTATGGAAAACACAATTTTTATAATACATATTTAAGTAGTACATTATAGTAGGGGGTACATAATAGTTCTAGCATTAACCCCAGACTCAAAAAAAAAAAAACGTGTGGTGTCGTGGGACACAAACAAAGTTCCTTTTTACATAAATTTTAATTTCAAGCGAAATCCAATTTTTTTTTAATAAAAAAAATTATTACAATATGAACCTTAAGACTAGGGCAGTGGTCCGACCGCCGCCGGCGAGAAAACGACTAACTATCGGCGATTTTCTCTCTCAAGAAACGCACAATAAATGTACATTCTGTGTAAACGAAAGAGATGCATATATAATAAAAGTTGCTCTCTGACTGTTCACCTTGTTCTACTCGTTTCTCGTTCATCGTCGGCAGTCGGACCATTGAATAAGGCATTAAAGTTAAATTTGGAATGTAGTATATTTATATTATGTAAGACCTCTTGTCTTCGATAAAAAAATCTTACTCTACGCATTTACGGACGGACGCGTCTCGCCGGACGTTTTTTGTCGGCCAGGGTACCCCGTCGTCCCATAAGGAACTTGGTTCCAAAAATATAATTATGTCAGTGGCTTTAATTTTTGATAGCCACTGAGTTAGAGAATAAGGGGGGCGGGAGACATACTTGAGATTTTCCTTCTACGGAGAAAAAAAAAGATTAGAGATTGTCAGGTAAATATAAATTTTTAATATTTTATATATTTTTTTTTTATTTAAATTTTTATTGATTTCCCATTTATTCTTTAAATACTCAAACTCCACAACCAACCTGACAAATGATATTTACCAAAATGAACTTTCCGGTGTGTTAAAAAATGTTTGGTCACCCTATTAGAACGAGATAAAATCCTCCCTTCAACATATCTCTCTCGGCACGTTTTTTGGAAAGGAGAGCTCAGTCCTTAATGTAGGTATAGTATAATAAGTCCATGACACAGACATAAGAAAGGAAGAGAGAAGGCTGTGGCTGTCACAGAGTTATAAAGAGAAGCAGAGGCAAGATAACGTACAAAATAGCGTGGCAATTACAAACGCACGAAAACATTACGCACACATACACAAAACTCAGGGCCGAACCTTGTTGCTGCCATTATATTAATATGTAGGGTTAGGTTGCGTGAAAAAAATTGACCTAAAGACACCTATCATTTGGAAGCTATAATTTGTAAGGATTTTAAAAATAATTATTATTGGTACTTTTATAATTTCCTCATCACAAGCGATCACAACTGCAATATAGTAACACTAGTAATGGTAATCATCACCACGTGCGGGACCCTAGTCAATGTGGTGAATATAGATGTGAGCTCCGCGCTGCGTGTGATATCGTCACCGTCGCGCGCGGAGTTATAACTCCTGTTACAACTCAAATCCTGAGGACTCCGTCAGTATCATAGCCAGTGGTTCTCGCGTCGTTCTCGCTCTGCGTCGACGCGCAGGTGATGGGGATATTATTTAGAAGAACAGTACCAACGGATATCGTGTAAATACCGCCAGATTTTAGCTCAAAGTTCCTATTGACAATAATTTCTTGGCAGTAAGCCAAATTGAGCCAAAAAGAGGTTAAATAAAAAATTACAACAGGTTAAACTCACATGTTTTTTATTCAAATAAACTTTACAATTAGTGCTTTAGAATCTGTATTGAGGTTTTCAATAAAAATTAATGAAATTCGTCCACCTAATGGAAGATAAGGTAAATAATTGGTACCTACTTAGTATAAGACCTCAACTAACTTTTCTTTGAAAATGGTCGGTATTGCACCAGGAGATAGAATTGTACGGAATACATTACGTTCAATGAATGAATGAATGAATTAATTTATTTGTCTGAATATGTGTTATAATGATGGTTACAGTATGAAAGTCGCAGCATATCCAGTCAGGCAACCCTGACGTACAAATTATTAGGTAAGTGTTTAAATAAGTACAAGTATGTTCTAGTATTGATAAAATTTCACAGGAATAACATCTTGAATAAATAAATAATGTCTTGAATAATTAATTACAAATAACGTCAGGCTTTATAGACCAAGTAACATTCAAATTACCTACTCTTACAATAAGTCTATGCAATGGATTAATGTATACAATGGTTTGCTATGTAAGTAAGGTCATATTATTTAAGTATATACTGCCTACTATTCAAATGTCAATGTTAAAATGTCAAATATACCACGTCTGTGATTCATTATGTATGTCAATAGTTTAATTATTATTAATAGTAATTTTACACAATACACAATTTAAACAAAATCATTTTTTGTTTTTTAATTGCAAAAATTCTTCAATAGAATAGAATGCATTTTGTGCCAGCCACTTTTTTAATGCCTTCTTGAATTTAGTAAGTGGTAATAGACTTATTGATTTGGGAATAGCATTATATACTTTTACACACATTGCAGCGCAGTTTTTCAAATACGTAGCCGTTTTGGGTGCTTTATTAAATACCAGTCTGTCCCTATTTCTTGTTCCTCTTGGAAATACATCCCTTGCCATTTTGAAAAGATGAGTGTTAGATCTCACGAACGTTGCAATCTCTAGTATATATATACTGGCAAGTGTGAGGATTCCCAGACTTTTGAAAATCGGTTTACACGATTCGTACGGCGCCTTACCAGTGATTGCGCGGATACATTTTTTCTGTGCAATAAATACTCTTTTTATATCCGTTGAATTCCCCCATAGCAATATACCATATTTTAAAACCGAATATACATAACCGTAGTATGCAGTGAGGGCCGTTTTCATTGTTGAAGTTTTCCGCAGTTTGTTTAGAACATAGATAAATTTATTTATTTTATTGCATACTACTTCTACATGTGCCTTCCAGTTACAATGTTTGTCTAATTTTACTCCGAGGAAAGTAACTGTGTCCGTTTCCTCAATTATTTGGTTTTGATAACTAAGATTTAATTTAATTTGTTTTCTGTTATTATAATTAGAAAAGTGTATATAGTGGGTTTTCGATAGGTTAACTGATAAATTATTATTATTAAGCCATTCTACTATTAGTTTAATTTTATTATTTATTTCAATTTCATCATCATTATTATAAGTATTATTGGAGCATGTCAGGATAAGCGAAAAGTCATCAGCGTACAGGATGCATTTGTCAGGTACTACATCGGGTAAGTCATTAATGTATAGTATAAATAGTAGGGGGCCGAGTAGACTACCTTGAGGTACGCCGAAATTGTTTTGTTTGGGCAATGATTTATAGCCCGTAAGCACCTGTTCTTTATTCAGGTTATCTATTACAACAGATTGTTTTCTATTTTCTAGATAAGTTTTTATCCATTGCAATGCTGGACCTCGGATCCCGTAATTTTCCAGCTTGCAGAGGAGTAACTCGTGTGACACAAAGTCAAACGCTTTGGTCATATCGAAAAATATAACAATTGGTCTTTTTGAAGAGTCTAGATATGTCGTAACAGTGTCAATAAGATTGAAACAAGCGTGTAAAGTTGATTTTTGCTTTTGGAATCCATACTGCTCCTTTTTAATCACATCAAACTTTTTAATAAATTCTGACAGGCGTTGATGCATTGCTTTCTCGAATATTTTGGAAAATATTGGAATGAGCGTTATCGGTCTGTAATTTACCATACATGATCTATCTCCTTTTTTATGTAACGGTTTTACTAATGCAACTTTTAATAGTTCCGGGAAACATCCATTTTCAAACGAATTATTTATTAGGTGAGTCAATATGGGAGCTATTTCTTTAGCTACTGCTTTTATTATTTTAGTAGCAATTTCATCGAATCCTACCGCCATTGTATTATTTAAAGATTTTATGATTTTTATAATGTAATTTTCGTTGTATGGGGTGAGAAAAATACTTTCGCATAGTCGTTTTTTATTTGTGTTTTTGATTTCCTTGCGGTTTTCATTAGTTATGGTGATAAGGTGATCATTAAAAGCATTTGCAATGTCCTGCGGATCATATAGTAGTTTGTCGTTTATCTTGGTTGTTTCGATTATATTTAAGTTCCTATGTGGCTGCCCTTTTATAATATCCCAGCCGGCTTTACATTATCTGTAAAATGCTTGGCACCATATGCACCATGCTATAGCACTCCATGAGTTGGTCTGCCAGTCTTATTCTTTTCTGTCAGTCTATTCATCCTTTGGAAACCTGAAATTAAAAGTCGAAGTTATATATATACTTAAAATAAAAGAGTCGTCGAGTCCGGCCCTGTAATTTGTTAAAGTTCTCAAAATGTCAAAAAAGATTATTCAACAACTTAAAGCATGTATTTCTACAGAAAACCATAATATTATAGTTTTAATATATGAATGGCTACATATATTTTCGTCATAACAACTATAAAATATTAGATATCTTAGCCTTGATACGATGCGATACGAAAACATTCCAAAGCTACATGATAGCATGAATTTTACTTACCGATGGAACGTTACTTCTGGGGTTTTCCTGTACGAAGCGTTGTAACACAGGGGGACACTATTATAATCTAACCTTACTTGGTGGAATGCAGCAGGACACCTTACACCATGTAGTAGATACGAAATACAGTTTATTAACACTTTATGGAGATTTTATTTTAGCACAGGAATTTAATGTTTTTTCACTTTGACACAAAACCTCACACTACATTGTTTTATATACTGTCATACAATCAGTTTGAATTTGGTTCGTAACTGTGGGTTCGTAACACAGAGTTGTTCGTAAAGACTATTGTCAATGGTCACGAATAAACACACTGAAGGAGTCTTTACTTAACAGACACAACACTTCACCATTTTATTTCAGTAAATATTCCTATAAATCTCCAAATTTCACAAAAAACTTATGACAACCAAGACAACACAATGTAAACAAACGCCATAGGTCTCATAGATGTCTTATAATGACTGCCACGCATTGAATTTTTGTCATTGTGTGCGTTGGTGTAGCACAGTGTTGCAGCAAATTAATACATACACATTTTTGCTTGGAAGGAAACGGTCACACTCATGCACACTGATTCACATACACTTGTCTATGTGGGTGTGAAATTTATGTTGTGTCTGCTTCTATTTATATGTCTGTGGTGGCTGTGTGGCATACTCAAAGATTTTTTATAATAACAAGATTGTGCACTTAACATTTAATTCCCTGCAAAAATAACTTCTATCGCTTAGACTTAAAGTCTAATTTCTAATACAATATTGCTAAACGGGAAAACGAGCCCAGCGAGAGGCTCTGAAATAGGAATGCGTCTCTGTCTGACGTATTGCAACGACGTATTGACGTATTGACGTAGGCAGTAAGGTAACCATAATTTGTTTGTTTAATGGAAGTGTTATTTATGTTTTTCTATAGAGTTCCCAAAAATGAAGAGATTAAGCAAAAATGGATTAATGCTGTTCCTGGATATGTTACCAAATATTCGGTAGTTTGCGGATTACATTTCAAGGCAGAAGATTTTGCTACAGAGTCATATGCACTCAAAAAGGCAACTTCTTAACCAGGAACAAACAAACAACCATACAAACTAAGAGATAGAACGCTTTCTTGTATTTAAAATTAATGTTTTATGTTTGTTTGTTTTATTATACTGTTTATATTGTATTGTAGTTTGTTTGTTAATCCATTGCATTAATATTGCATTGTCATTCACTTACGTCTTACAATCTATGTTTAAAATTTCAAGTCTGCAGCTCTTTAGGAAATTTCTTTTAATTTAACTGATTTTATACCAAACAAACAAGTAGACCGGAAAATAGAGATAAAATTAAAATCTACAAACTTTTCTTCTGCCTTTTATTTTTATGTAAAATCGAGTTTTTACCTATAATATTGCCCGCTTGTTATGGGGACAGATCAATACAAATTCCTGAAAAGTTTCTTAGTCAGTTGTCACAAAAAATTCATCCTCTCCAACTCGCTTAAACCGTCAAATGTCTTACAACACTAAAACGTGTTGTCACTCTAAAAGAAGAGGACGCAGTCCTGTTTAGCGCTATTTCGCACGAGCTCGATTTTAGCGTCTTAGTGCGCAATCCTGTTTGTACGTAAGTACTTATTACATCCATGGGCATACTTGCTCTATGGAACTGACTGTACTGCTCTGGGTTCCAGCCCTTCTGAGCTTCGGTGATGGTAGGTGATCCAAATTACAGAACCAGTCAGACCAAATCACAGGACCCCGTAACAACAGAGCAAGATTTATGGACCCTCAGTATTCTAAATAACATTAAGGTCTGACCAACGGGATTCATATTATGTTGAAGACCAGTGGTTATTGTCTGGAGATTGTGCTGATTAATCTGAGTCTCTGAGGTGCTGGAGATCTACTCTATGGTTCCAGAGCCGTAAAGCCAGTTGATAACAATAAAAATGTAAATAAACTCTATTGCTGGTTGTCTGTGGTTTTAGGTTTGTCTCTCTCTGGTTACTAGTCTCTGGTGCGGGTTTCGAAACTTCAAATCACAGACTACAGTGTATAAACGGAATGAAAATTAATTTTATTTTAAAGTAGTACCTAGTTTATTTTAAATTTGATACTACTTTCTGCTTTACGAGTCTTCTTTGAAGTCTATTTTTAAGTGATTTTAGGGTGTTGTTACATTTGTGAACTATTTGCAATATAGGTATATTTAGTTCAACGACCTTGTTACTGACAGGTTCATCGTTGTACTACTGAACTATTACTATTGTATGAAAGTGGTGTTAAACAAAATAAAATATAATAACGGATAATGATGGAGCCCTCGAGAGAAGCAGGCAAGTACAAGTTAATGTGAAGTAGCTTTTAAATTTTTAATTGATGATTATATCCATTGTCATCAATTATTACCTTACTAACATTTTAGTTATGCTTCTGTTAATAATTCTGCCCAGGTACATACTCTACACCACATGAACTACCATGATAATATTATATTTGTTGTCCACATTTTGTAGTGTATGATATGTGCTTGAAATAGTTGCCTGAGATACCTAGTTGTGTTTCTAACAGAGGTTTGTAGTAACAAAATTATAAATATTCAAGTCAATAAATATAGTAGATGATAGGTAGCTTTCGTGACTAAAAGCAGGTATACTAAAATGTATTTAGTATATCTCAAAAAACTGATTTAATACTTTTTTGCACACTTTGATGAACGTGTTAAGCCAATCACTAAGTGCTTACAGCTCACTGGTTGCCATTCTGAACATGATATTAAGATATATTTTTATGTAGTTAAGTAGATAGAGCGTTATTATTTTTGTTTGGAGTAACCTCAGATCAATTAATATGAGCTGGGTGGAGCTATACACATCCATCATAATGGAGGTATAAATAAATGAGAAATGATTTATTTATTTCACGTAGTACAACTTGTGTCACTTATGAAACGTTAAGACTACCACCAGTTCGGAAAGTTGATTCTACTAAGAAGAACCAGCAAGAAACTGAGCAGTTGCTCTTTTCTTAAAAAAAAAAGGGTAACCTTTTCTTTTAATAAGTAGACAATACAAAACATACATTACAAGTATTACACTGACTTATGGGTCACTGGATGCGAGGCCAGTTGCTTCCATGCAACTTTGTCATTAATAAAATCATCGATAGTGTATCGATAACCTCGACATACATAATAATAATCTTGACATTAAGTAAAAATTTAAAATTCTTCATCAAGAGCAACTAAAGGTATAAATAATCCAGAATTTTAATTAATTTTAGTTAACAATAGTTAATTAACAAGTATTTTATTGTTAACTACTGCAATTGTGGTCCTGAAAATGAATAATTATCTAAAAATTTACATGTCAATCAGGGTCAGTTACGAATTAAGCGAGTAGTTTGATTACTTTTAAGATTGATAAAAATCTAGTTGCACTTATGTATGTGTGTATCTAAGTAAAGTAAGTTCATTTTAAGAAGTGAAAAAAGTTCATTGACTTACTTTTATTATAAAACTAGCTAATGCCCGCGAAGTCCTTAATAAAATTATTAATCTATGAATATCTAGTATGTATATTATTGTTACGGGCTGGGGGTTATGTTAACGGAGAGAGATGCTGTATGTTTCACAATAATTTATTGGTCTTACAAAGTTAGCTTAACAAAGGCAGCTGGTAATCGTTACACTTTTCTTCTCTTGTCACGACTTCTTCCTTCATCTTTATGTTGTTGCTTCGCTGACTGCTGATTTTATAACTCTATTGTTCTTACTACGAATTCACTAAATCATTTATAAACTTTGCAAAAATCTTATATACAGAGCTTAGAATAACAACTTGACATGTCGGTTGTTTCCTTGGTTACCGTTCATTCACCTAGTTACGCGACACTGCCCCCTTCTAAAAGAAATGCTCGTCCCGAGCATTATTACTGCATTGCCAGGATATCTGTATGTACAACCTAAGCTAGTCTTCGTAATGGATGTTGTACCCGGAAGGCGACATCAAATGGATTCCTAGCCAATATATCCATACCAATCTTCAAAGGTTCGGAATCTATTTCCTCCTTAACAGCTATAAACCTGCGCCCGTCCCCGTTCAAGTGACCCGATCTCAATCTGTAGCCTTTTGCATGGATTACGTTAACGTGCCATGAGCATGTGGTCTCAGGTGGAGGTTCGCCCATGTCATCAACGAACCATTTATTTGTATGGCCAGCCTTGACGTTCGCAGACTCGAAGGTGCTTTGTTCAATACATGGCGTTACTTTCCTGTGTTTCCACGGGTGGCTCCCTGTAAGTTCTGTAGCATCACCGATTCTAACGCCGTTGTAGCCCTTTAAACGGAACTGATTGGTCACCTTTTCTTTCAAACTTCCCACTACGACTTCAATCTTAATGTCTACCGTCTCCGTCGCAGCCGTCTTCATGTCGACCGCCTCCATCTTTGCCGCCTCCATCTCGACCGCCTCCATCTCTGCCGTCTTCATCTCTGCCGCCTTCATTTTGACCGCTTCCATCTCGACCGCCTCCATCTCTGCTGCCTTCATCTCTGCCGCCATCATTTTGACCGCTTCCATCTCGATCGCCTCCATCTCGACCGCCTCCATTTCGACCGCCTCCATCTCAACCGCCTCCATCTCAACCGCCTCCATCTCAACCGCCTCCATCTCTGCCGCCGCCATCTCTGCCGCCTTTATCTCGACCGCCTTCATCTTGACCACCTCCTTCATCTCGACCGCCTCATTCATCTCGACCGTCTCCTTCTCCACAGCCCCCTTCTCCACGGCAACCTCTGCCGTCATCTTCTCCACGGCAACATCTGCCACCATCTTCTCCACAGCAACCTCTGCTGCTATCTTCTCCACGGCAACCTCTGCCGCCATCTTCTCCATGGCAACTTCTGCCGTCATCTTCTCCACAGCAAACTCTGCTGTCACCTTCTCCACGACAACCTCTGCTGCCACCAGCTCCACAGCATCCTCTGCTGCCACCTTCTCCACAGCAAACCCTGCTGCCTTCTCTCGTCTACGACGCATCCTCTCTGCAACTTCCTCCTTCGTCTTCCGCAAACTTTCACAACAACCGTGCAATTTCTCGTCTAACTTCCGTAATCGTTCATCAAAGTTAGTTAGCCAATGCACGACAGACTTGTTGTCGGAAGGACGTGAGCGGTTTCCTACAGATTCCGCCATTGCACGTGTGGTGACACCCTCTTTAGTTACCTTCTGTACTAAAGGCATCTCTCCCGATCCCACTTCTGACACCAATTGTTACGGGCTGGGGGTTATGTTAACGGAGAGAGATGCTGTATGTTTCACAATAATTTATTGGTCTTACAAAGTTGAGGGCAGCTGGTAATCGTTACACTTTTCTTCTCTTGTCACGACTTCTTCCTTCATCTTTATGTTGTTGCTTCGCTGACTGCTGATTTTATAACTCTATTGTTCTTACTACGAATTCACTAAATCATTTATAAACTTTGCAAAAATCTTATATACAGAGCTTAGAATAACAACTTGACATGTCGGTTGTTTCCTTGGTTACCGTTCATTCACCTAGTTACGCGACATTATTTTATACTTTATGGTAGGTCACAAATGATTCCATCCCAATCAGTTTATTCATAGAGCTGTGGGCTGTGGCACTAAAAAACCTTGTTACTACTATAACAAAATAATGAAAAGAAAAAACAAAGTATAATTCCTTCAATTCACCATTGTAGCGACCGATGCGAAGGTCTCTGAGTCTACTTGAATGAATTTGCACTTGTCCATCTGTCCGTCTGTCAGAGCCTTATAACTTCTGAATTACTGAATGTACTTGAGTAATTACTTCAAATTTAAATATAATTTGTAAACCGATGGCCTCCAGCCGACTATGGCTTAAAAAGTTATAAATAAAAGTCTTTATTTCAGGGGGGCTCTCATAGAAGTGAATGCGAAGTAAAATATTTTTTACGACTTAATCTGCGTGGGAAAAGTTTTTTTGATTTCCGTGGGAAATCCTTAATTTTCTGGGATAAAAAATGCCCTATGTCACTCTCCAGGTCCTCAACTATACCCATGCCAAAAATCACGTCTATCCGTTTCTCCGTTGCGGCGTGATTGAAGGACAAACCAATAAACCAACAAACAAACACACATTCACATTTATAATATTATTGTAATAGCGTTACATAGGGTTGCGGTATATAATTTTAAAGATAATTAGGAATAGAGTCCAAAAATATATTTTTTTCAATCTTTCCCCTAAAATCGACGAAATGGGGGGCTTTCAAAGTGGAGATTTTCTAATGTCCAAAGTTGACCTCTGAACTCTCAATTTTCTGAAAGGCTGAGCCTGAAACTTGATCAATTATTTGAATTATATCCTGTACTTGAACAACAAATACTAAAATTAGATTAATATTATAAGGAAACGAATTAATTATTTAATTTTTAATGAGCTTCAGTATTTTTAACAGAACTCTACAATGATGTCAATAGATGGCGCTCTGTAAAAGTTTATTCGTTTGTGCTTACAAATAATTGACGTTAGCACCATCTTACGTGGAATAAAAATATAGTCTACTGATGTCTATGAAAGTAAAGATGAGCGCGCATCTAGACATGATCGCAAGTTCACTACTTAATATAGTTAAGACTATCTTAGGGATACCGCGAGGTCTCAGTTTGGGGCGAACGACTAGTACATTCAAGTTCATTTAACAAGAAATCATTGAAAGCCATGAAAATCAGAAATAGATTGTTTAATCTATTTCTGATTTTCATGGCTGACAGGCACTGACTAAAATCCGCAGCAGGGTCTTGTCCGTTTGGCCTTGGCCAAAACGAGGGTACGGGCCTCGAGGCGTAGCCTTCTTGCCTCCCGTGTCGTCTTTTTAGCCTTGTGACGGCTAGGGCCTGCCGTCTTGGCTTAAGGCCTCGTGGTCTAGACTGAGTATTAGGTCTTGGGCCCCCGCGCTATGAGCGATAGGCGCAGGAGTGTTGTCGGTAAGGATCGCGTCGTCCTCGTGGTCGCCATCATTACCGCTTAGTTGTGCTAGTGAGGGTGATCGCAGGAGCTCGCGGGGTAGTGGACGTCCGTTTGGTGGTCTGGGGTGAAGTGGTGCTATCCCGTGGAGGTGTATGCACGGTCCGTGGTCCGCGCGGGCAAACATGCGCCGCGCAAGTGCGGTAACGTACTCCTCCACGGTGGGTGTCTCCAAGTAGCCTATGTGTTATTCCAGACTATAATCTATCTCTGTGCCAAATTTCATCCAAATCCGTTCAGCCGTTCTGGCGTGATTGAGTAACAAACATCCATCCATCCAAACTTTCGCATTTTTAATATTAGTATAGAAGTATAGATACATGATCAAGTATATATATGTACATGGTAAAACATTCAACTTAAATAAACAAGAAATCATTGAAAGCCACAACTGACTAAAATATATGGCGCTGTTATTAATTTCACACGTCTTCAATAGATGGCGCTACCAGTATTTTTTTTTATTAAACCTAAAGTAAATAATTTCTAATAAAATCCTGCGTAAGTATAATAATGATATTACATTTCAATCAATTTATATTCCTTGAAATAAGTGTGTATTTGTCTGTGGTATTTGTCCTGGAGTGACAGATACTCAGAGGTCCTTCATTGGGTTTCATAAAGACGAAACTTTTGCAATCTTGCCTTTTCAAGTGATGGCTGACATTTCTAAATTTAAGTATTACCAGCATTAAAATTGTCACAATTTTCGTGTCGTAGCACTGCGAAAATCTACGTAGGTTTAAAGAATAAAAGCATATTAAAAAAAAATTGTATTACAAAAAAGGGCAATAATATGTGCAATATATAATTTAAAACCGCGTGATTCCCTTATAGAGAAGTTTAAGGAAATAGGTATTCTAGCAGTAGACTCGCAATATATTTACAGTAATATAATCATTGTAAAACAGCACATCCATGATGACAAAAAAATATGAGATCAGCACGATGGGCAAACTAGAGGCCGCAATAGGCTCGTGACTCCATCGCTCCGCCTCAAGAAAGTCTGAAGGTCATTCGTGGGAATGAGCATTCTATTCTATAACACAATTCTACAACCTGTACCTAAATAATAAAAGGGCATGGATTTGATAGGAACCGCAGTCCCAGCAATGCTTAGGACTGCGGTTACTTATGTATCTACACATTGATGTAATTGTAAATGTTTTTTTTAAAGAGCAACCACCGAGTTTTTTGCTGGTTCTTCTCGATAGGAATTCCAAACCAGTGGTAGTTCACTCGACGATTCGAAAGTACTTTTAATAAGTTTATTTAAATAAAAGAGTTTGATTTAGGAGCATAGTCTTTTTTTTTCGCTGGAAAAATGCTTTTACGCATTCCGTACTAAGCGGTTATGTGGGACTCACCGCAGAATACCCACTGAAAAATCAGCGGCACAGTCCGCGTCGAGAATGAATCGTCTCAGGGTCCCAAATCTTGGATAGGTACGACTGAGACGACTCGACGTTAATCGGCAGTTTCATTGACACCCACCTACATTATGGCGGGAGAATGTGAGCATATCGTCGCCTTCTTCCACCCTGTCTTCTGCGGATCAACGGAGCATTAGCGTCCAGTTGAGCATAGGTATTAGGTAGGCTGCCGCAATATTCGATTTTCAGTTTTAGTTCAGCTTAAGTACCTACTTGATAAATAAAATATGTAATACTTGATTCACACCGAACTGACCAGGAATTTTAATATTGACGATGCTCAGTTTGGTTTTCGTGCCAGACTCCAAAGATGCGGGCATATTAGTCTAAATATGCTGTGATTTATTAAGTTAATAGAGATACTTCAGTATATGCATGCTTTCTCGCCCTAAGTCGGGCATTTGACCTTGTTTGCTACAAAATGTACTGCATAAACTAGCTTGACACGCATCGAAGGAATTGGGATATTTCGGTACGAAAACCAAAATCATGTAAGTCTTAGTTGTGAAGAATCATTACTTTCTGGGGAATGAAACGCCTCCTGATCAGCGATTACTCATAAAATTTACCCTGCTTAGAACGAGCTGATAGCTCACCAATCAAAATAAAAGTTAGTACCTGCAAGTGCACACATAAGTACAAACCATATAAGCGCGATCGCTACGATAGCAATTTTTTTCTTTAATTGACCGAGCGAAGCGAAGGTCTCCGAGTCTACTTGAGTGAATTTGCACTTGTCCGTCGTCCGTCTGAGCCTTATAACTTCTGAATTACTGAACGTAATTACTTCAAATTTAAATATAATATGTAAACCGATGGCCTCCAGCCGAATATGGCTTAAAAAGTTGTAAAAATCTTTATTTCAAGGGGGCTCTCATAGAAACGAATGCGAAGTAAAATATTTTTTATAGCGTTACATAGGGTTGCGGTATATCATTTTAAAGATAATTAGAAATAGATTCCAAAAATATTTTTTTTTTAATTTTTCCCCTAATATTGACGAGGGGGCTTTCGAAGTGGAGATTTTCTAACGTCCAAAGTTGACCTCAGAACTCTCAATTTTCTGAAAGGCTGAGCCTGAAACTTGATCAATTATTTGAATTATATCCTGTACTTGAACAACAAATACTAAAATTAGATAAATATTATAAGGAAACGAAATTATTTAATTTTTAATGAGCTTCAGTATTTTTAACAGAACTTCACAATGATGTCAATAGATGGCGCTCTGTAAAAGTTTAGGGATAAGGCGAGGTCTCAGTTCGGGGCGAACCACTAGTTTAACAGAAACTATGCAAACAAATTAGCAATCAGCATATTATGTAGGTAGGTACATTAATATGCTTTCAGAAATCTAAAACTATATAACAAAGACAATAAAAAATCATGACAGTTTGAGAAAATATTTGATTGCTTCGAGGCAAGGTCTGGGGGATGTGGGGGATGAAAAACACTCCAGCTTCAAAGCTAGCAATTATAACATCTGATGTACATAATTTTTGGCATTAAGAAGAAATGACGAAGAGTAGTCTACCAGTCTCGGTGATTGAACTTCGACCATCCTTCCATTTTTCGCCATTCTTGACAATAACGTTGAGCAGTACTGTGGAACCAGATTGCTTGGAGCTAAGCTGGACCTTTTGACTTTGTGATGAACGCTTACCATTATCGTATAGAATCCACTTCACATCACGGGCACAATTCGACTCCCTAATCAAAAATTAAAAGCGTCTTTCAATAGCCGATGCAAGCCGTAGCCGTAGTTTGTGATGGTTCCGCTTCCACTATTGCTTTATATTCATCACTAGCGGTCGCCCGCGACTTCGTCCGCGTACAATTTCTGACTTCCTATAAGATTATGAAATTTTCCCGCTGCAAGAGGCCTATCCACAAAAGTCCTGCCGCTAGTAGGTAAATATCGCGACTTCTTAGTTCATACCCATGGACAGTGGCGTGCACAGGGTTTGAAGAGGTCGCTCGCGACTTCGTCCGCATACAATTTTTGATTTTCCTATGAGATTATGAAATTTTCCCGCTGCAAAAAGTCTATCTAAAGAGACTTTTTATATAGCTTATGCAGGTGTTCATTATTTAAAACTTATAACCTAAATCTCGATTTTCAACTCATTCAAGTAGGTATCTAACTTCAAAAACATAGAACTTTCATACAAACTTCCAACCCCCATTTCACCCTCTTTGGAGTAGATTTTCGAAAAAGTACTTATACAGGTTATTATTATTTAAAACTGATAACCTAAATCCCGATTTTCTAGTCTGTAACTTCAAAAACTTAGAATCATCATGAAAACTTCCAACCCCCATTTCACCCTCTTTGGGGTAGATTTTCGAAAAAAAAAAATACAGATTTTTATTATTTTAAACTTATAACTTAAATGCTAATTTTCATGTGTCTCTTCAAAAACAAAGGACTTTCATACAAACTTCCAACCCCCATTTCAACCCCTTAGGGGTGAATTTTCCCAAAACCGTTTCTTATCTGACGTCTACACCATAGAAGGAACTTACCCTCCAAATTTCAAGTCTGTATGTTTTATAGTTCCTGAGATATCGTGATGATCAGTGAGTCAGTCAGCCAGTCAGTCAGTGACCTTTCGCTTTTATAATATATTATATAGATTATGTGTCATTATCTACTTTGTTATTTACTACTAACTTTTGCGAATTCAAAACGTAAAATTCCGGAGTGAAAGTCGAATCGTCGGAGTCGAAGCTCGTAAGAAATCGTGATTTTTCTTAGAGGCCATTGTTGCAAATCACAAAGTTGTACCTAAATGGATATTGGAGGAAAACAAACCCCAAGAAACAAGTGAATAAGTAACTGATTTAGGGCCGATAATAATCCATACGATTGACGTCTTATCTGACGAATTTTGATGTTTTGTGTACAGTCCGTCAAACTTATCTGACCCGGTGGCCAAAATTGGAACAAATTTTTATGCCTGTTGAGTTTTTTTTTAATTTTTTTTTTCTCATATCTACTAGCGCTGTCACCGGGTCAGATAAGTTTGTCGGACTATAGTATAGGAGTTCTGTCAATATTTCAAAACTGTCGGTTAAACGTAGGATCAGGTTCTAAGGGCTGATTTTTCCATCTCGGAGTAGGATAGGATGGAAAAATGGGCCCTTAGAATTCCAACGAGCAAAACGAACTTTTAATAGAAACCATCCTTTGACTTTCTCACTCTTTAATCAAATAAATATTATAAATGCGAAAGTTTGGATGGATGTATGGATGTATGGATGTTTGTTACTCAATCACGCCCCAACGGCTGAACGGATCTGGATGAAATTCGGCACAGAGACAGATTATAGTCTGGAATAACACTCCCGCGGGAACCGAAAAACCTCGATCCACGCGGACGAAGTCGCGGTCATCAGATAGTTGTTTATAAACCGGTGTTTCTAGAGATTAAAAATTTAGAGACAGACTACCTTAGAATAACTACATATAGAAGGTATGTTTCCAAACAAGGCCTTCTCAAAACGCAAGCTACAAATTCGCTATGTGTGCTGTGTTTACTTGCCTCGTAAACGCAAACATAATGTTGCCAGTTTAAATGTTTTCTCCCTTATAGTTGGGTAAGTAATTGGTTAGTTTGTTTGAAGCATTGTAGCTTCTAAAACTAAGTTAACCAGCTTTTTTTGGACTGCGCGAGCGTCGTACGATGCCATTTATGACACCAAATAAACGGCTTACATTTCGCGAGTGTACTAGGTTTCTATAGGTAGTAAGCAGACTACCATTACTTAGTACTTACTATAAAAATTTAGAGGAGAGAAGGTAACAAATTCGATGAGGTCAGATTGCACTATACGGTTTGCACGTGTGATGCGTCGCAGTTGCGACAGGCAGCGCGGGCGGATGGCAGGGTGAGGGGTGCGCAGTCGTGTGCAGTGGACCACACGTCGTCGCACAAGGTCAAGGAGAATGATTAACAACGAAAATACAGCAAAACAAATGGAGGAGCGGGGAAAGGGGGTCGCGGCGCGGCAGTCAGAGCAGCGGCGCCGCTGGCATCCGTCGCGTGTCCGGCGCTTTACGCGACGCATTTGAAAATCAATGTACGATCCGCAACCGGCATTGGACACTTGGCCCATACATCGAAATTTTGATCGAGTCTTGATAAACTACGTCACGGCAACTCCCATGCGCCCTCCCCAGTTTGATTGAGAATGCAATCATTTTGCAGACATCTTTCGCATTATTAGCAAGAGAATTTTAAAATGTGTAATTATTTGTTTACTTATCGATAGATAATATTGGAGTCTCTGAATATTTATTCGAGGTAGACAAATTACAAATATCAAATCAATTAAAATGAATTCGTTGTTAAAATCGATTATGCAGTACTTAGATATAGTTTTTTTATAAAATTAAACAACTGGCATTTAATCAGACAAAGTAAAATCGGCAACAACACTATCAATTCCACTAAGTTCGTCATCAACTAAATTGGATTTAGTGAAGAAAGTTTAAGTTAAATTTTTAAATACTTAATGACCCATTATAATAAAATCCTTATTTTCCTAACACATCGCATATATTGCTTACCTATATATATATAGTTGTAATGTTTTTATGCTCTATGTCTTTATCTGACAAGAGTCGTAAAGAACATTGCAAGGTTGCAAGTGTATTGACTCCATTGGCCTGAACACGCTTATCATTTCTATCGCCCTAGTGGTTGCATTTTCATTGATATGTGCTCATCACCTTTGTGACGAGATAAGACACAAAATTTCCTCGTTTGTTAGGTTGACTTGACGTCAGGGTGATGTAACTAGTTGTCGAGAGCGTGCCAACGAGAGCGCTGACGAGGCCTTTACCGACTGGACTGAGTTCTCACTAGCCGACCCGCTCCGGCTTCGCTCGAGTGGAGAGGTGAAATTTCCAATCGTCCTGAGACTCCACTTATTCTTTAGCTGAACTTTAATTATTCTTAGCTGAGCTTTAATTTGAACAGTGATGGACTTTCTGAATACAATCTTTTCCCATCTTGTTGGTGGAATTTCCAAAAACCTTTCTTATTTGAGTGCCTTCGTCTCCGCGTTGATAGATCAGTCAGTCAGTCAAACAGATTTTGCTTAGCTTGGAAACGTCTCTAGCAAGTATCACGAGTTTCACGATTTGTATCAAAATTTCAATATCAAAAACATTTTCCACTCCGTGAGTCCATACGCGTGAAGAGATTTATGATTAACTCCCATGTTTTCTAATGAACTGTGCAATTTGTGCAAGCGATTATACCGAGTTTTATTCAGTTAATATTTATTTTGATAGTGAAAGCTTTATGACCTTTTTTATATTAAGTAATATTATATTGTAGTACTTTTACAAACGTTATATTAATATAAAAAAATTCTGAGCACAAATCATTATTATGCTTACGACAAATTGGGTGGAAGAAATAAGTAAACCTATCTAAGATTTGTAAAAATATGTTCTTTAAGAAATTTAAAGATTTTTATGAATCTAAGAGTTTTTTTTTTCTTAAATGTATAGGCCAGCGCTTGGCTGCAATCAGACTTGCTTGCAAGTGGTGATGCAGCCTAAGGTGGAGCGCGCTTGCCTAGAAGATGCCTATTCACTCTTGATTTGAAGGTACCTATATTAAAAGAGGAGGGGAAAACGGAATTATCCATATTAATATTATATAAATTAAATTAATTTAATAATCAATATTAAATTATCCATAAGAAAAGAAAAATATCATCAAATACACTACGTCTGAAATCTGAATGATGGATGTATTTGATTTGAGTTCGAGATTCATTCGACTATTCATAAGCACTTGTAAAAAGTCTATTTGAATAAAAAACTTTTGAATTTTGGGTACAGACCGAAATGAGACCTTTTTCGGATGTGCACAATCTGTGAGATCCGTAAATATCATGGAATTAGGAATTACGACTATAATAATATACCATTACTAGCTGATGCCCGCGACTTCGTCCGCGTGGATTAAGGTTTTTTGGTTCCCGCGGGAACTCCTTAGTTTTCCGGGATAAAAAGTAGCCTATGTGTTAATCCAGACTATAATCTATCTCTGTACCAAATTTCATCCAGATCCGTTCAGCCGTTCTGGCGTGATTGAGTATCGAACATTCATTTGAGGTTTCGCGGGATCTATTTAATTTTCCGGGATAATAAGTAGCCTATTATTCCAGACTATTATAATCTATACTCTTTGCCAAAGTTCATCAAAATCCGTTCAACCTTTCTGGTGTGATTGAGCGTCATTCATTCGCGTGGCATAAGTTTTTTTCAATCAACACAGGCACTCCTTTATTTTCCGGGAAAAAATATTACTATCCCACGGTATAATCCCCCTATAATGGTGAAACACGTACTTCTCCATATTTTACCGAAAGCCCTAATGCTAAGTTTCATGGCTATAACTTGAGAAATGAAGGATTTTCATACAAATTTTCAACCCCTATTTTATCCCTTTTAGGGGTGAAATTTTGAAAAACTGTGGCACACATACTTCTTTATTTTTTACCGAAAGCCTAAGTAGGTACCAAGTTTATCTTGAGAAATGAAGGGCTTTCATACAAATTTTCATCCCCTATTTCACCCGTTTGGGGGTCGAATTTTCAAATACTGTTAGGTAAACACGTATTTTTCATTTTCAACCGGTTGCTCATGTACCAAGTTTTTCATGGATATAACTTGAGCTGTTAAACACGTATTCTTCATTTTCAACAGGTAGCTTGTATACCGAGTTTCATCGATATAACTTAAGAAATGACGGACTTTCATACAAACTTTCAACCCCTATTTCACCCCTTTGAGGGTAGAATTTTGAAAAACTGTGAAACACGTATGTTTTCATTTTTAACCCGCAACTCATATGCCAAGTTTCATGGTTATAACTTGAGAAATGAAGGACCTTCATACAAACTTTCAACCCCTATTTCACCCCTTCGGGGGTAAAATTTACAAAAACTGTGAAACACGTGTTTCTTCATTTTCAACCGGTAGCTTGTATACCAAGTTTCATCGATATAACTTGAGAAATGACGGACTTTCATACAAACTTTCAACCCCTATTTCACCCCTTCGGGGGTAAAATTTACAAAAACTGTGAAACACGTATTTCTTCATTTTTAACCGGTAGCTTATATACTAAGTTTTATCGATATAACTTGAGAAATGACGGACTTTCATACAAATTTTCAACCCCTATTTCACCCCTTTGAGGGTAGAATTTTGAAAAACTGTGAAACACGTATGTTTTCATTTTTAACCCGCAACTCATATACCAAGTTTCATGGCTGTAACTTGAGAAATTGAGGACTTTCATACAAACTTTCAACCCCTATTTCACCCCTTCGGGGGTAAAATTTACAAAAACTGTGAAACACGTATTTCTTCATTTTCAACTGGTAGCTTGTATACCAAGTTTCATCGATATAACTTGAGAAATGACGGACTTTCATACAAACTTTCAACCCCTATTTCACCCCTTCGGGGGTAAAATTTACAAAAACTGTGAAACACGTATTTCTTCATTTTTAACCGGTAGCTTGAATGTATACCAAGTTTTATCGATATAACTTGAGAAATGACGGACTTTCATACAAACTTTCAACCCCTATTTCACCCCTTCGGGGGTAAAATTTACAAAAACTGTGAAACACGTGTTTCTTAATTTTTAACCGGTAGCTTGTATACTAAGTTTCATCGATATAACTTGAGAAATAACGCACTTTCATACAAACTTTCACCCCCTATTTCACCCACTTAGGGGTGGAATTTTGAAAAACTGTGAAACACGTACTTCTTTATTTTTTACCGTAAGCCAAAATACCAAGTTGCGTTGATATAACTTGTAAAACATCTTGAGAAATGAAGGACTTTCATACCAACTTTCATCCCTTATTTTACCCCTTTGGGGGTCGAATTTTCAAAAATGGTGAAATACGTACTTCTTTATATTTAACTGAAAGCCCAAATGCTAAGTTTCAAATTAAGGACTATCATACAATTTTTCAACCCCTATTTTACCCCTTTGGGGGTGGAATTTTGAAAAACTGTGAAACACGTACTTCTTTATTTCTTACCGAAAGCCAAAATACTAAGTTTCGTTGATATTACTTGAGAATATCTTGAGCAATGAAGGACTTTCATAAAATCTTTCATCCCCTATTTCACTCCTTCGGGGTTAGAATTTTCAAAAACTGTGAAACACGTATTCCTTCATTTTCAATCGGTAGCTCGTATACCAAGTTTCATGGATATAACTTGAGAAATGACGGACTTTCATACAAACTTTCACCCCCTATTTCACCCCCTTAGGGGTGGAATTTTGAAAAATCCTTCCTTAGTGGGCGCCTACGTCACAAAAGGAACCTACTGTCAAAATTTCAAGTTTCTAACCCCAGCGGTTTAAGCTGTGCGTTGATTAGATAACGATTTTATATATATATAGATTGACATTTACGTAGATCATGTAGGTCGTCATGAACGAAGGCATTTAATAAAAAAACCGGCCAAGTGCGAGTCGGACTCGCGCACCGAGGGTTCCGTACAAACCTGTAGTAAGTTTTACGATTTATGACGTATTAAAAACAAGACGAAATGAACCGCAAAACTAACTTTGTTTGTAGAGGTTTATTGTTAATATCAAAAAATTACGTTTGTTGTATGGGAGCCCCCCTTTAATATTTACTTTATTGATATTTAATTATTTATTTTGAAAGGTAATATACAAGTTAATATTCTGTGAAAATATGAACCGTCTACCTGTTACCGTTTTTAATATTGAGCAAAAAAATACGAAAAAAACACGTTTATTGTATGGGGACCCCCCTTAATATATATATTTTTTTAATTTTTAGTATTTGTTGTTATAGCGGCAACGGAAATACATCATTTGTGAAAATTTCAGCTTTCTAGCTATCACGGTTTATGAGATACAGCCTGGAGACAGACAGACAGACAGCGGAGTCTTAGTAATAGGGTCCCGTTTTTACCCTTTGGGTACGGAACCCTAAAAAAGCATATTCTGTGAATTAGGTTCTGCAAAAAAAAATTAGCACTTTCTTAAACTAAGCAACTTTTGTATTTTGTCCCTTGTTTTTGATTTGTTAGTGGAAGAAACATTTATCATGAACTCTGTTTTATTTTGCAATTAATTCACTGATGGAGGCAAATTAGCTGCTGGCATCTGTTAAAATAACTCATGAAGGTACCCACATACTCAATTCCAGCAGTATTGGGTAGGTACCTATTCAAAAGTATTCATCATCATTGTCATTGTCATTGCCTTCTAGTTTATTAGAATTCATTGCCGCTCTCGTGATAATTCACATTTGGAACACTAATCAAATAAATATCAATATCAAATAATAAATATTATAAATGCGAAAGTTTGGATGGATGGATGTATGGATGTAAGTATGTTTGTTACTCAATCACGCTCCAACGGATGAACGGATCTGGATGAAATTTGGCACAGAGATAGATTATAGTCTGGAATAGCACATAGGCTACTTTTTATCCCGGAAAATTAAAGAGTTCCCGCGGGAACCGAAAAACCTCGATCCACGCGGACGAAGTCGCGGGCATCAGCTAGTAATACAATATATTATGTATAACAAAAAATAATATCATCTTAATTTTTGGTACTGTAAATATCAACATTTACACCTAATATACTCAAATTTTTTACACCAGTGCTTTGTACAATTTCGATGACAGTAGAAAGGTTCATGGTTTTGTCGCCTAACCCCAATTTTTTTAAAGGTGATTTAAGATCGATAATCGGGTTATGGATTTCATCACAATATGATCCCTTTCAGAATGTGGTTTCCACATTGATGTAGAATTTTGTTTCCACTTCACTTAACGCGTCACTGAGCGATCACGATCATCAATCCTGCGACGCCCTGCGACAGATTTGAGCTGTTCGTTGCCACTTCAATGCGTTTTGGTTCTCTTGCGGATTTCCTCATTACATACTTTGTTCTTCGTAGATACATGTTTTTTTCAACAGTCAACTAAGTAATTTACACTTGTTGTTTTTCTTCGATTCTTACATTAAAGGACCAAAATACCTAAAGTAAATCATGTTGAACTTGGAACTCAACTTGTGTCAACAAAAAACTGTAAAAAGACGTTACGAATACCGAGATAGATATCTAAAAACACATACTTACTTACATAGTTACTAGTTAGGTACCTACTATGAATTTCAAAAGAAATTTTTGGCCTAATCGTTTGCAAGCCTTTGAATTGTTGAAAAAATTAACTTGACCCATTAATTTATTGTTTGAAATTATCTTGAAAATAGAATTTCAATGTGTACTATATCTTAGGTACTTACCTAAATCAAAATTAATAACAACGCTAACGCAACCTAAAGCCGCCTGGGGTTTCTCTTATTACCTTGTCTTATCTAATTATCTTTCTTATAATATTATTACAACGCATTGACAGAGTTCACGACAGTTGTTTCAATGATACATCCATGCTTTGAACCTCAAGTTATAACGCAATTTTGAAATTCCACGCACACAAGCGAGGCTTCATGTACACAACAGACATACGCCAGACTTCAGATTACGGTTTGGATGAAGATGCAAGACCTTAATTTTAAGGTTCTTGGTAGTATCCTAGTAATCTGTTGCATGTAAATTTCGTGGAGATAAGATGAGTATTTCGGAGAGGGCTCTCTCCTTCTCAAGCAAATCAATTGCGATCAATTTAATAGCATATTGTAATATGTCTATAAAAAGTAGATGGATATTTTATCATACCTAATACATAAAGTAAAGTAAATATAAGTATTGAAAAGGTATAAAAGGCTAGCCCACCTGTGCGAAGCCGGGGCTGGAAAAGTAGTGGGAAACAATATTAACAAATAACAAGACATAAAAAACGTGTCATGCGACCGTGTTTTATGAGTTTAAAAAAAAATGCTAATAATAAAATTGACGGGCAATGCAAATAGATGAAGGTTCAACTCTTGTCCTGCGGCACATACCTATGTGTGTACGCATAGCCGTCTCTATCCCTACAGGGGATAGAGACGGCTATGGTGTACGTCGATTCAAAGCGAAGCCTGGAGCTATCGCGCTCTCGTTCACTCTGGCTGCTCTGGCATTGATTTGAGAGTCTAGCGGCCCTAATTCAAATGTCAAAGGATAAAAGGTTAATTTAGCCCTTGTTGGGTACCTACTAACTACAGCAAACATTAGACGCACCTAATTGTTATCGTGGACAGCTAATCGCGGGCGTGAGCTGGCGCGGCACGCCTCGGGAAGCATTGCGCGTTGCTTGGTCACGGCCAAGGTCTCCACTGTCGATAATATTATGTAACTCTTTTCTATGTAATGCCTATTTTACTCTCGCGTTTTATTCATTCTGCAAAATTATTCATTCTTTTTCAAAGTTTTTTGTACTTGTCACTTTTTTACAAAGTAGGATTGTAAATTTTAAGGGCCAGGACTTCCACCAGTTCTAGTTATCGTGAACGATTCTTTGTATTCGACGCTTATTTTTGGACGATAATAATAATACCTATGTAATATATTATGGTTTTCTATTGTTAAAAGTGTGTTTAATTAAAAGATTGAGGTGTGCAAAGATTTCATAAGCTTTATTAATTGTTGAAAATTAATTGATACTTAGCTATAATAATAATTTGAACGTAACAATTTTCTGAGAACAGAGGTCAATAAAGTTGACGACATCGCTTTGCTTTGCCAACGAGCTTTAATGGTCCTCCAAGATTAAATTAACTTGGTTAAATTGATAGTTCATGATGTTTAATGCGCATGACTTGTGTTGAAAATGAAGGAGCATTGTTTCGGATCAAGTTCCGGTTCCACTCCCCCCGCGCGATCACAGTATGGTGTGCCCAGTGAGAATCGGCGATTTCGCATTAACAGAGTGCAAACAAAAACCACCTGTAGTCGTCAAAGAATCGCCAAGGTCACAGGCCCCCGTGACTCGGTCTGCGTTCCGTTTACCTATATATCTCGCGGCAAGCCGGCAAGTGCACGCGTCGCGCCGCCCCCGCCATTGACTCACCGCACCCGCTACCCGCTCCAACATCTTCATCTACCTCTATGATGGCTTGATGCAGCACGAGTCAAATCAGTAGATCATGTCTGAATTTATCCTTGTCTGCTGAAAATTTATTGGCAGTATGAATTTTACATTTGAACTCATGTCATGCTCAAGCAACTATGTACATCTTCTTTCTTTGTAATCTATTTACCCTTGATTGACCAATACGTGCGTTTGTAGGCTTTGTGATTAGCTGTCAATAAATGGCTGTTGTGATTAGTTACCTTTTTGTCTTTGCCAAGGACGTTTTTCCTCAGGGTGTGACTAGTTAAACATTCAGCTATTCCTAATCCTCCTCCTAATCCTAAATCCTCTTTTCATTTATTATTAGAACATATTTCGTAATTAAAATTTTTAAAGAATATTTATGGTTACTAAATTAGGTTACCGATACTTCATTGATTCTCAAAAGAATACAGAATTAGTACGAATTGGGTATACAGCCAATTGTTTATATTATGCCTATTCATTATTATTTGGACCAGTTCTGTCTTTCTTGAATTTAACTGTATACATTAATCAACCTATTATTATAATACCAGAGTAGGTATACTGTTTGTAGTGTACTTAATACTTACTAAAATAATTAATTTTAGTAACGACTATTAAAATTAATTATGGGCTCTGACAAAATTGGAAAAGTTATGATTGAGTTTAAAAATGAAAGTTCTTTTCGTGCACATAAATTATGTTTTTGTGATAAGGTGTGAGCGAGATGCTATTGTCGACTTTAATTATTGTATCTGGGGGCGTCAAGTCAAGGTCGGTGGAGAACACATTCGCTCGATGTCAAACCACTAGTTCTGTTTCACCGGCAACGCTACAGTTTGCACTTTGCACGTATGCGTGGCGCATGTCGCGCGAGGAAAGTAAAATGAAAGTGCATTCTCGCTTAATCTACGCTCATTTAGTAAATAACATTACTGAATAGCGAACTGGTATGCGAATCAACACTACCGTAAGAATAATATATAGTTTTGAGGATGATTATGTATTGTACGTAATTATACTGAGGGCATAAAGTTTTGAACATGAGAAGATTTGAACCTAATTTTGGTCCCATAAGCTGGTTGGTAAATTTTTGCGGTATTTTCAACCTACCACTGGATCTTCCCCGTAGGCCTTTCTTGTCTGTGAATTGATATCAATCTATAAACCTATGGCACAGAATATAGTAATATGGACTATAGTACTAAGTACTTTTCTTTGTTGAGATCATTATAGATGACTTCTCCAATATATTAGTCTGCAGATCTGGAATCTATTGCCATTGTGAATTGTGATCTGTAAAATCTCCAATAAGGAATTTCAGACCAAATTCAAACATCATCAAGATAATAGTTTAGAACTTATCCGAATACGGAAATAATATAGTGAAATTGCTTTTCTGTCGCTTGGTATGTTTTAAAATTGTACTATATTCATATTTATGGACTCAGAATTTTCTCCTCTTTCATTTGACATCCCACTCGATACATTAGCCAAATAAATTTAAGTAGAGAAACTATTTTGGATGTAATATCCATCATATCGATTTTTTTGGTATAAAATGTCGCCTATCACCCAGGTTATATATAACCGATTTGATTGACACCTCATTCATCAAAATCGGCTCAGTAGCTTAGGCGCAACGTCAGAAGTGGAACATATATAAATACATACATACATATTACATACAACATGCATACAGAGACTCCTCAAATCATGAGCTTTGTCATAGGGTTAAAAGAACATTCAAATTACCCAGATAATCAGTATTCTGTTCTGATATTGAAAGTCGGAAAAGATTTAATATTAGCAGCAAGTAGGTACTTATGTACAGTCGTTATTCTTTTTTTGGTCTAAGTAAGTATACATTCTGATTATTTGACCGAGCGAAGCGAAGGTCTCTGAGTCTACTTGAGTGAATTTGCACTCCGTCCGTCCGTCTGTCAGAGCAATATAACTTCAGAATTACTGAACGCAATTACTTCAAATTTAAATCTATATATATATAAATCTCGTGTCACAATGTTTGTCCTCAATGGACTTCTAAACCACTTAACCGATTATAATAAAATTCGCACACCATGTGCAGTTCGATCTAACTTGAGAGATAGGATAGTTTATATTATATAGATTAGGATTATTACTGCTACCCGTGCGAAGCCGGGGCGGATCGCTAGTATAATATGTAAACCGATGGCCTCCAGCCGAATATGGCTTAAAAAGTTATAAAAATCTTTATTTCAGGGGGGCTCTCATGGAAGCGAATGTGAAGTAAAATATTTTTTATTGCGTTACATAGGGTTGCGGTATATCATTTTAAAGATAATTAGGAATAGAGTACCAAAATATGTTTTCTTAATTTTTTCCCCTAAAATTGACGAAATGAGGGGCTTTCAAAGTGACATAATAAGCAATTATTGTAAAAGGTAGGGAACATATTCCTCAACTGTATAAAAATATGCCATACAAAATATAAATCAACAACTATTCAAGTCTTTAATTACCTACTACGAAATACGAATATAAAATAGGTGCTTAAGTATGTGATAACATTGGCGCCATGCCTCGCGCATATAAAAGAATTTCGTATCGATTTCTTGTTTTTGTTTGTATTCCTCAACACCTACACCATACACTAGTTTATTCGCCTGCGTAGTTTCATGGCGTAACAAATACATATTATTATGTATTATGTTGGTAAATGTAAATATTCTACCGTCCATTATTTTTAATTTCGAGGGAAATTGGTATATCGGGTCCCTTTTATGTCCAAAAATTGTTAGTGTGTCATAATAAAAATGTACATACTCGTATTATTGACCGAGCGAAGCGAAGGTCTCTGAGTCTACTTGAGTGAATTTGCACTTGTCCGTCCGTCCGTCCGTCCGTCTGTCTGTCAGAGCTTTATAACTTCTGAATTACTGAACGTAAGTAATTACTTCAAATTTAAATATAATATGTAAACCGATAGCCTTCAGTCGAATATGGCCTAATAGTAGATTATTAACCAAGGGGATAAAGCAGTGTCTTCTGTCGCGGGTGACGATTTAAATCGCGAGCGTAACGAAGGACTCGAGGTTTACTCCCGAGCGTAGCGAGGGTGTTAAAAACTTAAATCACGAGCGAAGCGAGGGATTTAAGACGAGTCCTGAGTGTAGCGAGGGATTTAAGTTCACCCAAGACTAAGACAGCTTTATCACCGAGGAAAATACTCTACTTTTCGTACCATTTGCGAAAAAATTAATAATTGCGGCAGCATTTGCACTGATGGAATCCGAGAATTCACTGTCACTGTCGCTTTGATTTAACATCGTAACGTATTTTTAGAACATTAACTTATTTATAAAAATAAATTAGAATAAACTTAACGTTTATGTATTTGAAGAAAACAGAAACGCGGCATATTCCTAGACTAATATTTTTTTGTCGGAAAAGCACAGGCATCGAGCTCATACGGCTTCGTCGGATTTCGTCATTTTATTTAATAATCATAACTGCTTAATAAATGCGTATTCCTTTTTCAAAAAGATGTATAATGCTTTATATACAAACTCAACGGTGTAAACACAGATGTAGTTCAGTATAAATTTCGGTAAGTATTCCATCACATTCTCCCCCTAGTGGATGAATGAAATTCAGTACAATTTTCTTTCCCTGTTTTTAACAGATTAAAAATGACTATTGATACGTTCGCTTTTTGTGGCATAGAATGTCACTTTTTTGAGCAAGTGGTACGAAAAAGTTATAAACATCTTTATTTCAGGGGGGCTCTCATAGAAGCGAATGTGAAGTAATAGTAGTTTATGCAACTGTCATATAATGAAGGGTATTAAAACACGAGTGTGAGTTTATGAAACGAGCGCAGCGAGTTTCATAATAGTAACGAGTGTTTTAATACCCGTGTTATATGCAGTTGCATACACTACTTTATCTTCACTTATGCAATTTATCAAACAACAAGAGTAAAAGCTGACAATAGTTTATTTATAATAATTGTTCAAATTTTGGGCGAGCCTTATGTCAAAATCCTCATACAAGTTGTATAAAATTTTGATATTAGGCTGGCTTTTGAAAACAGTTGGGTTATACGTGAAAACTTCGTCGAAACTACTAAACTTACATACACAAAACTCTTTGGTAAGATCTTGTGCCAATTAAATAAAAAACGAACAGCGCGCGCTCGCTCCTGATTGGCCCTGCGCGCGCAGCTGCGCTCTCATTGGTTAGATTTTAATGGCGAGGATTTTGACATAAGGCTCGCCAGACGCCAGGTTAATTGGTCGCGTTTTATTGATGTTATAATGAGATTTTACGATATCGATGTGGATATTATACCATCATGTGAAATTGCTTAAATTGAGTGTTTTGTTATCTGCGCTATAACAGTAGTAATTATAAGTCAAGTATTGGAAACATAAGTAGAATGTTATAACATTAGTGTAGATAAAATATTTTTTAAGCGTTACATAGGGTTGCGGTATATAATTTTAAAGATAATTAGGAATAGAGTCCAAAAATATATTTTTTTCAATCTTTCCCCTAAAATCGACGAAATGGGGGGCTTTCAAAGTGGAGATTTTCTAACGTCCAAAGTTGACCTCTGAACTCTCAATTTTCTGAAAGGCTTAGCCTGAAACTTGATCAATTATTTGAATTATATCCTGTACTTGAACAAGAAATACTAAAATTAGATAAATATTATAAGGAAACGAATTAATTATTTAATTTTTAATGAGCTTCAGTATTTTTAACAGAACTCCACAATGATGTCAATAGATGGCGCTCTGTAAAAATGTATTCGTTTGTGCTTACAAATAATAGACGTTAGCACCATCTTACATTAAATAAAAAATAGTGTACTGATAGTACTGACTACTGATGTCTATGAACCTAAAGATTATGGATACCGCGAGGTGTCAGTTCGGGGCGAACCACAGTTATATGAGTAGATGTATAAAAGGATATGAGAGTCGTGCTTCAATGAGTTATTTGTGTAGGGTGTGAAAAATTAAGTATTCAACCGGCACTACCATTTAAGTTATAGTTATTTTGTAGGTACTATAACATACCATTACTTACCAAGGTACCTAGACATATTTATTGTATTCACCACTAGCTTATTTCCACGTTACGCAAATATGGCATAAGAAATAATAATTATTGTTAAATTACTTCATGCCTAATTTATGTTGAGGTCTGAGGATATAGGTGCCTACAGAATACAGATTGTTCGACATTTACAACTATGTTATCAATGATTTCAGTCATTCCTTTTTAGGCTAGGCTGAAGTATTTTTCCAACCCGCTATTATGTAGGTAATATACCTAGTTATAGGTCTAACACCTAAAGTAGAGATGTATTATTGCTAGAGTACCAAATACGTCCGATTAATTAAATTATCATCCGGGGATAAATTATATGATAAATGGGATGAGAAGCATCCAATATAGCCCAAATCTTTGAACACAAAATAGAATAGTCTTATTTAGACTTGACTGAGTAAAGTTGAGCCAAGTCGGAAAACTGATGATTGTCTTGATCTAAATGAGGCCACGAATCAAGCTACGCGGACCCGCGGAAAAAATTGTATTTTGTACACTTCAAATCACACACTAGATAATATAAACAAGCGTATAATGTATTTCATTTATTTCATTTTTAATAACTTAAAATAAAACAAATATTTTATGATATTTCTGTAAGAAAGCCGATTTTTAGGAGAATGAAGCCGCATACTAATTTTCGGTTTCGAAAAATAGCATGTGGCTTTCGTGACCAGTGGCGTGCACAGGATTTTGAAACTGGATAGGTGGTTTAAAATAGCGTTAGACGATATTTGGTTAGAGCAAAAAAGAAACGTAGTCTGTAGAAATATGTACGTACTTTTAAATAACAGGCCACTCAGTAGGGCTAGCATGGGCCGGAGATAAAAATTTTATCCCCCGATTTTATCCACTGACAAGAGATAAAATTAACTTATCCACTTCTCAGAGCACGGCAACAGGGGAGAGGAGAAGTTTATCCCCGTTTGACATTTCACGGGGACTCTAGGGAACAATTTATCCATCGTTATTTAGCGTTTTTATTTATTTATTTAGGAATAAAATTTTTATCCTTTCCTCGGGGAGAAAATTGTCTCGGCCCATGCTAGGGGGGCGGCCATTAGTATCTCTATATATATAACTAGTATGGCGCGTGGGTGCGCGGCCCGCTAGCGGACCGCGTGGTGGACCGCGTGGCCCACTGTGATCCACTGTCTACTTACTCGCTGTCCTAATATCCTGGTTTACTGTCTACGTGTTTGACGACCTCCGTGGCGCAGTGTTGAGCGCTGTTGAATTAACGTGCGGAGGTCCCGGGTTCGATCCCCGGCAGCGTTTGGAAAATTTATAATTTCTGAATTTCCCTGGTCTGGCCTGGTGGGAGGCTTCAGCCATGGCTAGTTACCACCCTACCGGCAAAGACGTGCCGCCAAGCGATTTAGCGTTCCGGTACGATGCCGTGGAGAAACCGAATAGGGGTATGGGTTTAATAAAACTGCCATGCCCCTAACAGGTTAGCCCGCTACCATCTTAGACTGCATCATCACTTACCATCAGGTGAGATCGCAGTCAAGGACTAACTTGTATTGGATAAAAAAAAACTGAACAACACTGCTATGCTAGTGAGCACAGTGGAAACGTCAGCACGCCAAGCGTCCGACGTAAAAGAAAATTCTCATAAAGGAAAAAACATAAAACAAAGCTGGCTTTCCTAATGGCAAACCGACAATAATCTTTCCATAAAGAAATAAAGAACAAATCTTGTAAAAAAACCATATCAAAATCATGCATATTTCCTAACTTCTTGTACTCTCTTCAATGTTCGTAGATTCTGCCATCTTAATTTTTTCTGCTCATCAAGTAGACTTTCTGGCCCTGATAATTTTCTACCCAAAAACCTCTCTTCCATCTTTTAAATAATGTCTGAGATAGCCGCTATCTTGAATCCGCCATTTTGGATTTTTTTTTCAGCTCACTGCCAATTGTATGAAGTTTTGAGTATTTTTTGTTTGAGCAGCCGCTTCCTATCTTTAATACCCTGACCGTGCTCCTCACACATCATCCGAACCTTCGACCATCATCTCTCTCCATATTTTTTCTCCGAACCATTCGTCAAAATGAGAATTCTCCATTAAAACAAACTTTGAAAAGGATATATCCGCCATATATTTTCTATGAAAAAATAAATTCCGCCATCTTGAATTTTTTTCCTGTTCATCAAGTAGACCTTCATGTTCCGATCATCTTTTGCCAAGAAACCACTCTTCCATCTTTTATACTCTCCGAGATAGACACCGACGAAATTTGTATGGCGGCCATCTTAAATCCGCCATTTTGAAATTTTTTTTCAGCTCACTGTCAATCGGATGAAGTTTCGAGTGACATTTGGTCGAACACCCCCCACCTATCTTCAATACCCTTTTCTATGGAAAAATAAATTCCGCCATCTTGAATTTTTTTCCTGTTCATCAAGTAGACCCTCGTGTCCTGATCATCTTTTGCCAAGAAACCACTCTTCCATCTTTTATACTCTCCGAGATAGACACCGTCGAAATTTGTATGGCGGCCATCTTAAATCCGCCATTTTGAATTTTTTTTTCAGCTCATTGTCAATTGGATGAAGTTTCGAGTGACATTTGGTCGAGCACCCCCCACCTATCTTCGATACCCTGGCTGGTGCTCTTCATCCGTCTTCGAAATCCTCAACCATCAGCTCTCTCTGTATTTTTCCTCTTAATGAATTTTTGTCTTCTATACGAAACGATGAGTGAAAAAAAAAATGTTCATACAAAATTTTACAGGAGAGGTGATCAATGAGTCAGTCAGCACGAGCAGCTATATATATATTAAAAATCAATTGCTGTTCGTTTGTCTGGCTAAAACTCGAGAACGGCTAGGCCGATTTAGCTGATTTTGGTTTTGAAATGTTAGTCCGGGTCTTCTCCGGTTGGCCCGTGAGGGCCAAGCGGGGGTACGGGCCTCGAGGCTGGGCCTCCTTACCCGGGTGGGGCGCGGGGCAACATTGTGCCCCGGTGAAAAACTTGAAGCCGAGTAAAACCGGCTAGGGCCTGCCTTGTAGGCTACGGGCCCCTAGGTCGGGTGTCATTGCCGGTATTGGGTCCGCACTTCGGGTGACGTCATCACCTCCGCGTGCAGGACCCGTGTCTCGTCCAGGTATCTCGGCGTTGCGGGCAATGGGGTCGCTCTCGCGCGCCGAGATGGTGTCAAATCCGATGGACTCCGCGTCGTGGGCGATAGATTCGCCGCCGCGCGCGGAGTCAGTGTCTAGTCCGGTGAGTGTCGCGTCGTCGTCGTCGCTACGATCGCCTGCGTGCCGCGCAGGTGATGGCGATCGTAGGAGCTCACGAGGTAGTGGACGCCCTGTCGGAGGTCGGGTGGTCGGCGGTGCGATCCCGTGGAGGTGTTCGTACGGCCCGTTGTCCGCGCGCGCAAACATGCGCCGCGCGAGCGTACGGACGTACTCCTCCACGGTGGGCGTCTTGAGGTCGCGATGGATCACGGCGTTCCTCACATACCTCGGAGCTCCCACGATTTGGCGCAGGCACTTGTTCTGCCGGACCTGTAGGCGGCTCTTCTGGTATACAGAACACAGCGCATACCAGGCAGGAGCCGCGTACGTCAGCCGCGAGCGGACATAGGCTCCGTAAATCCGGAGCTTGGTCTTCGATGAGAGGCTTGAGGTGAGGACCTGGTGCAGCATCGACGCGGCAGCCGTGGCGTGGTTCACAACATGGTTAACCATGGGGACCATGGCCAGGCCGGCGTCAATGTGGCACCCCAAGTAGCGCACCGAAGTCTGCCACTCTAAGTCCTGGCCTCGCAGTTGGAGCTGACGCATGTGCTTCCGGGCGCCGAACAAAATGGCGGTCGTCTTCCCCACGTTGACGGCCATTCTCCACTTGTCCAGCCACTCCGGAAGCAGGTCCAGCAGACGTTGCATGCGATTTGTAGCGACGATTTGATGGAACGACGACGCGAAGTACGCGCTGTCGTCAGCGTAAAGCGACAACAGCACGTCTTCCTCCCCCTCGCGCAGATGGTCGGCGAGGGTAGGGATGTCGTCCGTGTACACCGCGTAGAGACACGGGGACAGGCAGCTGCCCTGGGGTACTCCGGCCCGTATCGGGCGCGGCTGGGAGTCCGCGCCCTCAACAGCCACTCGGAAGGACCTGCCCTCCAGGAATGAGGCTACCAGCCGCACGAACGCGGGTGGTAGGGTGGTGGAGAGGAGTTTCGCCAGGAGACCATCGTGCCACACACGATCGAAGGCCTTCTCGATGTCGAGAAAGACCCCGGCGATGAAGTGGCCGCGATTCCTCTCACTGGCGATGTAGTGCAGTCCTCTTGCCAGCTGGAGCGTCGTTGAGTGGTTACTGCGAAAGCCGAACTGCTCGGCACGCGGACGGAGGTGCGGAGCGAGCCTTCGCAGCAACAGACGCTCAAACAGCTTGGCGATGTGCGGCAGCAGGGTGATGGGGCGGTAACTTCCTGGCAGGCGGCGGTCCTTTCCCGGTTTGGGGATAGTAATAACTTTCCCCAATTTCCATGAGTCCGGGAAATGAGCGGTACGGAGTACGCCGTTGAAGAGTCTCGCTATTACTACGAGAGCTCTTCTCGGCAGCTGCTGTAGGGCGGCGATCGGGATCCCGTCGTAGCCTGGCGCCTTCCTTTTTGGGAGTCGGAATACGGCCTTCCTCAGCTCGGACGGGGAGATGAAATGTTTGTTGTAGTCCAGGGAAGGTTTATATTCACAATTGGACCCGATAGGGGGCGCTGCAATCGGGTTCCAGCTTCAAGGCAGGACAACGTCTGCCGGGCCCACTAGTTAATAAATAAAGATACTTACTTTTATTCTAAATTATAAAAGAAGACAATTTATGTTTTATATAAAAAATGATCTATCATCAGTGCTTTACTTATGTATGACAAAGAAAATGTTTTATAAATTTCAGAATGTGGCACCACTAAAATATTCAAATTATTAAGATCTCTCATGTAACATGAAATCGTTTTAAATATTTGAATTAAGTACATGAATATGTTAGGGGTCCACAAAATTGTTTCTGATAAATATGAACACACGTGGAGGAGTATGTAAACATTAAATTCAAGGCCGCATCATAATTTAACGTAGGGTGCGAGTGCTCTACCACATGCTCTACCATAAAAAGATACGCAAAGTTACGTCACAACACACTATTGATGTTTGATAATTTTGAAAATTAAAATCCTAGAAATACTTATCTCTTAGAAAGTGGAAAACTACCCTTGGGAATACGTAATTTTCTTTAAAAAAACGTTGAATAGTTTTAATTAGTGTTTTAATGACTTGGCAGGTGTGATGTAGTTTGTGGTGTAATGGACTAGGACCTAGTCTTCTGCTGATAGTAACTAGGTCACAGGGTGTTACTATTAGCAGAAGTGTTTTATTGTGTTGTTAGTTAAAATTAGTTTACGCTCGAAGGCTTTTCGTCAATAATATTTTCTTTTTCAATATTCTAGTTTGTTTCGTTATGAGTATTTAGATAGCGTTAAATTCGCTAGAGTGACATAGCGAAAAACTTAATAGTAGGTAGAGGCTAGCGCAGGGTGTTCGGTCTATGAGTGACGCAAAACTTAATTACAGAAATGGCAACAACGCTTACGAAGGTCGACAGCTAACAAGTCCAATTATTTAGATGATTTCTATTATAATTTATGACATTTATAAAATATCTAAATTATTTACCTACTACAATTCTATACCATTTCCAAACGGGATTGTAAAAAAATCGATTATTTTTATGGCAACTAGTTTTTCAATATAAAAATGAAATTTATCACGTATGATTGTAAGCAGACCTTGAGCGAGCCTGTTAAGACCTTCATGGCGGTAACCGCGCGGAAGTTGGCGGGTACATTTTTTGTCAATTTCGAGCTCGTTGAATTAAAGCGCGCATTAGTCACGAGCTAACCTCCAGTGTTGAAGCTCGCGGGCGCATTGTTGATGTGGTGCACTGCGATATCGGCAGTGTTGCGTCGACGCATCGGGTGCAATATCAGCCGATATCACAATTCACAATGTCACAACGATGTCTGCTTTGTCCCTGCCAGCGGCTTTGAAGATTACGTAGCGACTCGCGTTTACGTCAGTATGTGCATTAGCGATCGTGAACAATATTTTTATTTTATTTATGCTAAAGGCGTGTTTATGTGTTACCGGTTCGTAACATTCAACGAGTAGTGTTGCGGTAGTGAAGTTAAGCGGTTGTGTAGAACAGAGCGAGTATAGTGCAGTGATGTGAGGATGTTAGTGTGTGGCCATGTCGAGCGTGGCGAAGAAAGACAAGCCGACGATGTCGGTGACTGCGCTGATCAACTGGGCACGACCAGGGCCGCCGGGCCCGCAGCAGCCGCCGCCCGCGTCGCCGGCCCCCACCACCAACATGCTGCAAACTTTTGGCTCTCCTTCGAGCATACCCAACGTTGACTGCTCGATCGATATGCAATGTAAATACGTCATTCTTTTTTTTGTATATCGACCAGTACTTACTCGATTATTACTCCAGGCATACCTAACAATATCAGGCAGGCAGCAATATTAGGCAGGAGTTGTCCAGTATAAGCGAATATCTTGTTGTATGTTATCTATGGTGTTGGCAGTGAATTACCTAATTAGTTGCAATATTATGTACTTAAGTATATAACCTGAATGGTCCAATATTACCCCTACCGAAGAATTTGTTCGTAACTGAAAAACAATCTTTAGACGCATGTTAGTAAAGTGCCACACCTAAAAATATTTTAGGAAATTTTCTTCAATAAGCCAACTGGCAGACAAATTACATTTCAAGTTTAAAGGTGTCGAGCTCACGCGGGACGCCTGACATCAGTAATTAGAATTTGTATATTAAGAAATGATTTTCTTTGAAGTAGCTATTTTACCTGTTATTTGTGTTGCATAAACCTTTATTAGGTACAAAATCATTGATGTAGAATTTTAGTACCTATAAAATAATAATACATTCCCTGCTCACCTAGAACATTTTTACTGCCAAGAAAAAGTGCCTTATTTTTAATTTTGACTAAGTACCTAATTGAAAGCTACACACAGCTCTGGTTAGTACGTCCTTTTCCCTTTTATTTTTTCTTGAATTTTTTTGGAGTCTTTAGGTTGTTAAAGTTAGGGTTTTCCCATAGTTACTTTAGTATGACTTTCAACATATAGTATTTATTGCTTTGTTAAAGCGCCTTCTTAAATATACGCATTGCAGGCTTTTTTCTGTTTGATTGATTGAAGATTGCAGGTAAAGCATCAATTATAGACTTGTAGAGTTAAAGGGTATAAAAGCCAGATTTTGCGACAAAATCGTCACTTCACAATCGTGCATTGTAGTCAACATCTCCTGAAGATGCTCCGGTATCGGAGTGAAACGTACGTAGAGGGTATTTTGGAAGATTTATGTGGTGTGGAGAATATCGCGGGCTGCAAGTTCAAGATACGCACTATACCACATAGATTTACCTTCTGTGGCGGATTATAGCGAATTAAACTTCTAGTTTTTTCATTATCATGGACTTCCGCAAAGTAACGCCTGCTTCCATCCAAGACTTGTAGAGTGTCATACTGCTCTAATACGGCGTGTATACCTATCTTATCCCACAAAAAACATTATGATGATTCTCTTTTCTAAAAAACTATTTTGATGACTCTGACAAAAAACTAAATCTCAATTAAGTACCTTTACTAATTTTGATTAAACATCGTATCGTATTAAGTATTAAAATTAAAATAAATTAGGTAAGCGTCGGTTGATGATTTCTTATATATGGTTCAAAATTTCAAATAGTGACGTCCAAAGAAAAAAAATTGATTCCTCGTACAGACCTATCAGAATATACCCCATGTATATTCAGCGATTTTTGGTAGTTTTCGAGTTATAATTTTTAAAGTTTTTTTAGGAGATTTCTGAATGTAAATATTTTTTTATGCAAAGTATAGTAATTATTTTATGCAAAGTAGTACACTTCATAGCAAGCATGTTAACAAAAAAAAATTATCGGAAAAAAGCACTAAATAAAAAGAATAAAAATTTAACACTCACTCCCTCAGAAATCTTCTAAAAAACTTAAAAAAATTATAACTCGTAAACTACCAAAAATCGCTGAACATACATGGGGTATTTTCTGATAAGTCTAGGTACGAGGAATCATATTTTTTTCTTTAGACGTTACTATTTGGACCAACCTGTATACTTCCTTAGATACTATATTATACAGGTTGGAATTTTGTAATGCCACCTGAAGGGAAAGTACTCTTAATACTGTAGATAAAACATTTTAGTCAAAGAAAACATTCCTTTATTTATGAATAGAAAGAAAACTGCATTCAAAGATTTTCGAAAATTCGCTTGCCACACCCGGGAATCGAACCGACTAAAATCTGTAAAAATTACAACCTGTAGTTTTATTGCATCGATCGTTAGTATCAATAATTATAAGGATCAAATCTCTATATATTAAGAAACTTGATAAATTAAATGAAAGGAAAACCATGAAATCTGGACTTAGGTATAAATTCAATGAGTCAAGTTAACTGTAACTTAACTCAAAGAACTTTAACTCAAAGATCCATCTGTTTACTTATGTTAGTAATTAATAATTATTATTGACGTCATTTATCCATTAAAATGACGAATTACTATTTAGATAAGACGATTGGAAGTCGGTTTTTTGGAAAGAATTTTTATCAAATGTAACATTCCATATTTAAAGTACCTCATACACGCAGTTATGTCGCAACTCGCATCCTAAGAAAGGCATTACAAACACGTGCAAATTGCAATTGCAAATTCGGTCTCTTAACCAGAAGACCCCGGTTCGAGTCCGAAAGTCCGATTATTTTTTCCCCTTTTTTTTCAAATGTAATATAATATTTTATTTGGAAAAAGTAAAATAAAATTTATTATTTAAATATAATTTCCAAAAAACACGACTTACCAAAAATACCGAGCAAAGCTCGGTCACCCAGATATTGTTATTTTATTTGTAATAGCTGATGCCCGTGACTTCGTCCGCGTGGACTAAGTTTTTTCGATTCCCTCGGGAACTCATTAATTTTCCGGGATAAAAAGTTGCCTATGTATGTATGTATATTCTTTATAGCTGATGCCCGCGACTTCGTCCGCGTGGAATAAGTTTTTCAGTTAATTTTCCAGGATAAAAAGTAGCCTATATTACTATCCCACGGTATAATCCCCCTATAATGGTGAAACACGTACCTACTTCTTCATATTTTAACGAAAGCCCAAATGCTGTTTCATGGCTATAACTTGGGAAATTAAGGATTTTCATACAAACTCTCAACCCCTATTTCACCCCTTCTGGGGTGGAATTTTGGAAAACTGTGAAACACATATGTTTTCATTTTCAACCCGCAGCTCATATATCAAGTTTCATGGCTATAACTTGAGAAATTAAGGACTTTCATACAAACTCTCAACCCTTATTTCACCCATACGGGGGTGGAATTTTGAAACACTGTGAAACACATATGTTTTTATTTTCAACCCGCAGCTCATATATCAAGTTTCATGGCTATAACTTGAGAAATTAAGGACTTTCATACAAACTTTCAACCCCTATTTCACCCCTTCGGGGGTAGAATTTCGGGATAAAAAGTATCCTATGTCCTACCTCGTAGTATGGGCTCAAATCGTGCCAAGTTTCGTTTGAATTCATTCAGTAGTCTCGGCGTGATGCGCGGCCAAGATACAGACAGACAGACAGACAGACAAAAATGAAAAAAAAATACAGATTTGGCTTCAGTATCGAATAATGAGTGCCCTCCAAAAAAAAATTTCAAAATATCTTCAATGTACAGAATTGGACCTGTTACAGTTTTATTATAAGCATAGATAATTCCTGATAACCAATCTGATACTTAACTTATGTTGATAATTATAAGAATGTCGGTATGATTTTTATCTCATTCCTGTTAACAAAGCACAGTCTATACCTATTTTTTTTTTTAATCTTTTCACTAAACATAAAGAACTTTTGTTTTGGTACGCCTTCCCAGCTCGCATTCACAGTTCACGAGGCTGGGTCGACAGGTACGAGTCAAACGATGGTCAAACATAGGGTGCGTTCCGAAATACCTCAGCACTGAAAGTCCCCAGTAAAGAGCACTGCCAGTGCTCGCAGTGCTTATAACGGAACACACACGTAGTCTCTCTTCTTGTTGTAGTGCCTCCGAAGCGTGTTTTTCGTTTAGCAATTGTAATTTTGTAAATGAAAATGAAATGATTTATTTCACGTCGACAAATTGTGCCACTTATGATAAGTAGTGATACTACACCAATATAGTTAATGCTGAAAAATTTAATGATATTATAGTTATCATAAATAATTTCCTCGTGAATTTCGCATAATCCCCAGCTTTGCTGTTAAATAGCGTAAACACGATTAGGTATTTATTCATGCAAGTTACGTACATATTATTATTATGATTAAATAAATAAAGAGTGGATTAGAATTTATTTTTGGTAATTAATGTGGTGTTGTGATTGAAATTTAAAAAGAATGCCCCTCCTGAATATTGGTAATCTTCAGCACCACTTACGAGTAAATACGCTTATCTCGGAAACTGAGCTTTAAGAAATATTTAAATGAAAATACGAGTCATAAACTAAAATTATCGACGTCATATTACAGACTTAACTAAGGTAGCAAGTACAAAATAAATAAACCGGCCAAGTGCGAGTCGGACTCGCGCACCGAGGGTTCCGTACAAACCTGTAGTAAGTTTTACGATTTATGACATATTAAAAATAAAAAATATTTGAGGAAATAATAACCTACCTACTTACTTACTTATAAATATCTAAGTTCGTTTAACTATACCTATGTTAGTTTTAATTACCTATGTTAGGGGGGGGGGGGGGGGGGGGGGGGGGGTTTCTACATTTTGCCCGATAAATCAAAAACTATTATGCATAAAAATAAATAAAAATTAGATTGTAGAAGTATAGCCCTTTCATATGATATCCCACTCAGTATAATTATCATACTTTGAAATTTCAAACCCCCGATTTTCCCCCTTTTTTAATTAAACTAAAAATAATTTTCAATTTTTTTTTTATTATAATGATGTTAGACCACTATTATACACAACTATTCCAAATTTCATGTCGATAGCTTTAATAGTTACTGAAATAATCGACTGTGACAGACGGACGGAGAAAGTCGCACCATAAGGGTTCCATTTTTACCATTTTGGTACGGAACCCTAAAAAGTACTTATCTATTATAAGATCTGTCGAACAAAAGTATTCTTTATTGAAAGTTTATCGAAAGGGTGTCTGTTTATTTTTAACTGGCCACAAAGTCTCCAGTCTAATGGACCGGTTCCATCAGGGTTTTCTGAATCACAGGCAACATTTTTGCTCATTTTCTACACTACCATTCTCCATGTTACATTTTGCAATTCCAATTTATTATTAACATTGATAAAATATTTCAATTTGTCAACTTGTGAGGAATACTCGATAAATCAATAGAGTAGGCACTACTTACGTATTACTACTTTACCTACTTATTAGGGTTCCGTAGCCAAATTTGGCAAAGTGAACCGCATTAAGATTTTCACACAAAACTAGAAAAAAAAAATAAATTTTGGGGGTCGGGGATACTTACAACTGAAACTCAAAAAATTTTTTTTCATCAAACCCATACGTGTATCTATGGATAGGTCTTCAAAAATGATATTGAGGTTTCTAATATCATTTCCCCCCCGTAACTCCTAAAATAAGAGAATGATAAAACTAAAAAAAATATATGATGTACATTATCATGCAAACTTCCACCGAAAATTGGTTTGAACGAGATCTAGTAAGTAGTTTTTTTTTTAATAATTTAAAACTTACTACAGGTTTGTACGGAACCCTCGGTGCGCGAGTCCGACTCGCACTTGGCCGGTTTTTATAAATATCCATGACATGAATTGATGGAATTACCGAATTGTACCTACATGAATACGATATGCATAATGATCTCTACAACACATAAGTAGTATATATATGCCAATACATATTATACATAATTATGACAATACCTACTCTTCGGTGAGAAGGAAAAAAATATATTGAATAAATCTGCAAAATAATCTAGTGGTGAATCACCTTCAATCACCAAGAATGTGAGCAGTATTGGAGAGGTGGAGTCTGAAATGAATCTCTGATTCAGAGCTGCGATAAGCTATTCCAATGACATTGATTTGATACCGATTTACACGGCCGAAGCTTCCCTACAGGCCAGACCAGGGAAAATTCAGAAATTATAAATTCCCAAATTGGCCCTGCCGGGGTTCGAACCCGGGACCTCCGCACGTTAAGACAACAGCGCTCAATACTGCGCCACGGAGGTCGTCAAATGTATCCTGGCAGATATCAAAACATCCTGATTCCCTTCTTCATTCTTCCCGTTGCCTTGAACTGCATAATAATTTACCTCGTAACATTTCGAACTAAACAGCTACAACAAAGCTACAAAAGTTTGCATTTAAATACCCATCATGGACCTATCTTATGAAAATTATTACGCCTATTGTCTTTGCGGTTCATGGTAGATCCGTACTCATACATCGTGAAGCCAAACATTCAGAACGACAAAAAGAAGCGCGCATTATGACAAAATTCGTGTCGATCCTAACTCAAACCATTCTTTCTAGGGCTGAACATAGAGGCGGGTTTCATGTCGCCGATGTCGCCGCCAGAGATGAAGCCGGACACTGCAATGCTGGACGGCATGCGGGACGACGCCACTTCGCCGCCAGCCATGAGGAACTACCCCCCGAATCATCCCCTCAGCGGTTCCAAGCACCTCTGCTCTATTTGCGGCGATAGAGCATCAGGAAAGCATTACGGAGTTTATAGGTTAGTAAATAACTTTTTCCCCACTTTCCCCACTTCCCTCAGCTTTCCGAACCAGTGGTAGATTCTTACAACTTATCGTAAGTGGCACAAGTTGTCCTACATGAAATAAATCATTTTCATTTTCATTTTTTTCATTATCATTTTCACTGTGCTGGAAGGTCTTTTTTCAGTAGGTATGTATGTAAGTTATACAATTTTGGGCGTCACCTGCAGGCTCAGATAATTTAAATAATCATCAACGCCAGCGTGGCATGCCGAGACGAGGATGTTGTGATGAATTAGATAAATTAAGTTGAGTGGCCCACAGAGGCGCATAATAGGGAGATGTGGAGAAATCGGGGAGGCCTTTGCCCAGTCTTGGGACAGTGCAAGTTAGATTAGATTTATAGATTCGTCTAAGCCTTAAGGTATGTGATATAGGACACTAATGGAGTGCCATTCAATGGACAGTAGAATAGGAAGGTCCTAATGGTGCCGTCCACAAAACGGAGACGGTCTCTGTTCCGCGGTGACGTCACATAAATTATTATGGTCAAGAATTACTTATTTTTTTTTTAATTTATTAAATATTTATGTTAGAATTAGAGAGTACGCTGCAGGAACTGAAACAATTACAAAATCTATCCTATCAATTTCTCAAATGTAAATAAGTAGGTTATAAAGTAGTGTAATACGTGCTCGGTCAATGCGAGGATGATAACTTAATTTCGTAATTCGGGAACCAACTAATTTTTAAGCTGCGCTGTTTGACCATAATCGTAAAACCGAGAAGATCTAAATTTCACGCGGAGGAAGCGAACGACAATTTTTTTTTTAATTGCGTTGTTTATTGGAACTACACAGGTTATATTATTGTACGTGTATTCTGTAACGCAAATATTTATTGTTTCTAATCATGCGATATTTTGCTTTTCAATTTTCTCAACCTACCTAATTTGTACAAAAACACACCTTGTTTTTGAATTATGTAGATTCTCCTATATACAAGTATTATTATACTTATTTTCTCGTAAGATTCCGTTCACTAAAAATAGTTTCTATAAGCTTATTATTTAAGAGGCCTGTACACGGATGGAGTAAATAGGTAGCACAGTAGCACGGTATAGCACTAGCTAGGTATCCTACTATTACTATACCAGTGTAGACAGCATTAGTAGAGTACTAAAATTTGGAAAAGTAGAGTAGCTAGCGCGGGCAAACTACTCTACCACTTGGCTTCCTCCACCTCAGCATCCACTCCACTCTACCGCACACTCTACTGTAAACTAGGTATGCGAAACACTAATTACTCTACCAAAAAAAATATGTTGTTAACATTTACTGTACTGATTCTGGTAGAGTATAGTACGCTAGTTCACTTTACCGTTTCTCTACCCATGTACCCCAGGCTATAGAGATCGAATTTTTATTAGTAACTCAACTTCGATCACTTCATTTTCTGAATATTTCAAAGAATAATATCTATAGGCCTTGCTGGAATCTACAGTTGTGTCTAACTTAAGGTCTATCTTAGTAAACACCCTAAATGTCAATTTATAGGTCGTTTCTATATTAGTCCTGTCGATATCATTCGCTCCCTTTCTGATACAGCTATATTCCCAGTGCCTTTATAATTATTGCTATACATATCTACATTTTACTACAGGCATGTCTAGACAACGACTACAGTATGGAAATGTATGTAGGTAGGTATATTCCAACGTAGACACCGAGACAGGTCTGTTAACTTAGGTACCTACAACTATCTAGACTGCGGTTTTATACCTATAAATTTATATGTGTAGGAACTTACTAGGTACCTATTATATGAATCTGTGAAGGAACAAGTATTTCTATGGATTGATAAATAAAACTTGATAATATTATGAGTAAGTTTTTACGATAAAATATCGAAATCTCTTCTATAATATGTACATGACATACTAAGGCCCGTATTAATAGTTTCTCAAGTATCGGTGTTAAGCATAGACTGACCGATACTTAAGATTAAGAACATCGCTTTAAGTACGTGTTCTTAGCTAACCTCTCGCTGACTGACTGACTCATTTCAAGATTGGATATCGCGTGCCTATAAATGTATCAGCATAGTTTTAGGAGCGCAGCGGAGACCAATCCTTAATGTATGGTTGGTTCTCACTTCTCAGTATGAAAGATGGCTTTTTTAATTTTTTTACTCACAATTTTATTGTAAAACGTTGTTTGATACAGATGCGCAACTCTCGTGTCGCCAGTGTATTTACTATTTACTACCTAAATTGGTTTGGTAGATATGTATTGGAAATTGGAATTTATCAATAATTAAGTATAGTAGATAATAATAAGCCATACAGCTATCTCTCAAGTGATATCTGAAAAGAATATATTATAGAGTTCGAAATTGAATTATTATTGCATGTGCCTTATACAATAATATAAGCTGTCGGTACATGTGTATGGAATTTTTCAAACGTTACTAGGGCGTGGGAGGCGGCTTGTGTACATTCTATACACATCCACTTTTGTACAATCTGAACAAATGTATTATTGAAATAATTTAAAATTCTATCGATCGCGCGCCGCCTGTAATGCCATGCAAAGGGGCTTTTTTTACCTTGAGAATACTTGAGGCTGAAAATCATTCATTCGAGGGCAGGTAAATGGAGCACGGGTAGGTATCGGAATTCGGACGACATACCTACATTGATTTAGCAATTCGTTCCCATAAATAAATACATCATTAAATTCTCCTTTTAAATTGTTCACGTGTTCACGTGGCAGCTCGGAATAACCACCCATCATCTTCCAGACTTAATTTCCATTAATAGATAGGTAGTCCATTCCAGAGGTAGAGTAAAACAATAAATATCATAGGTATCATAAGAGAAACATGGATGTTCTTTTAAGTTGAGGTAGACTTGAAAATATTATGATCATAAAAGTTTACTACTTACTATACTAGTGGTTCGCCCCGAACTGAGACCTCGCGGTTTCACAGAGCGCCATCTATTGACATCAGTGTGAAGTTCTGTTAAAAATATCATCATCATTAAAAATTAAATAATTTCGTTTCCTTATAATATTTATCTAATTTTAGTATTTGTTGTTCAAGTACAGGATATAATTCAAATAGTTGATCAAGTTTCAGGCTTGAGAGTTCAGAAAATTGAGAGTTCTGAGGTCAGCTTTGGACGTTAGAAAATCGCCACTTTGAAAGCCCCCCATTTCGTCAATTTTAGGGGAAAAATATTTTTGGACTCTATTCCTAATTATCTTTAAAATGATATACTGCAACCCTATAAAAATATTTTACTTCGCATTCGCTTCTATGAGAGCCCCCTGAAATAAAGATTTTTATAACTTTTTAAGCCATATTCGGCGGGAGGCCATCAGTTTACATATTATATTTAAATTTGAAGTAATTACGTTCAGAAATTCAGAAGTTATAAGGCTCTGACAGACGGACGGACGGACGGACGGACGGACGGACGGACAAGTGCTAATTCACCCAAGTAGACTCAGAGACCTTCGCTTCGCTCGGTCAATTAATATGTTCATCAATAGCCTCAATAATTTTTTGGACTTCAGCTCTCAAGAAAAGATAATTATAGCAAGGGCTCAAAAAATAAGAGATTTCACTATATTGAGGTCCCAGATAAAAAAACGTCGTCAACTGATAGAGATCCAATACTCTTGACATAGAGGTCTTGCTGGGACTACTTCACGCCACCTACTCCTGTGCCCATGCATATGCAGTGGCTCTCTGCCACTCTGTACGGAATTTCTAGGTTCGCTATTCCAGCATCTTGGGAACCCAACGTCTATCGATTCTTCAATGTGCCACTCCAGCTCGCAATCCGTAAACAACCTGTTGATCTATGTCGGTTACTTTATTTCTTCTGCGGATCCACACTCCGAGCATAGCATCTACATCGCTTGCTAAATAAAACACACTGTATGTTTTATATTTATGTTATGTAGTCGAGAGATTTGAGAATCCCGATTGGGATCTGGTTGTACGTAGAGCCCGACGAAGCCGTATATGTAACATTTTAGTGTTCCATTAAATATTTTTACCCAAACTGGTTTCGCATTCTTTCTTTCGCTCGTTTTGGATTCTCGTTTTAAGAGTTTTCACTTTTTAGCAAGTATAGTTAGCCCTTGTTTTAGAACGTGAACGTTGCCAATGTGGCATCATTTCCGCTAACGTGTAAGACGAAGAATTCCAAGATTTCAACAATAACACATATTGATTTTAGGGTAGAACTGTGTATTGTGTTTTTTGCTGCTATGGAATCTGTGATATTTTGGGTTTGAATATCACTTTTTGGGAAAATCTACGCGCTACCTCTTGTGTCGCCAATTGATTACTCTGTAGTGAAACAATTTAAATTAAACGTAATATTATAATATATACATCATATAAAACATACAAACATAATTAACTTAAGATAGAATATATTTGATTATTTAAAATAAGGATTTAAATTGTATACTTACCTATTCTTAAACTAATTCTTAAACTATCTATGTTCTATCATTATATCTAGCATTATTCTAATCTTAAATATATAAAATAGCTAAATCTATTTTTATATACAAAATTAATTTTCAACGCACGGACAACCGCTCCGTGCTCAATTTTATTATAGCTAATAGCTCGGCCGGGGAGGCGTGGCATCGGGCGACTTCGTAACGATGCGCACGAGCATTCGATTTTTAAACTCCTCAGTCGATATACCTCGCTCGACGCAAGACCCGTGTTACCGTATGCCCCGCCGCCGCGGCTAAGTACCTTCTCTGTGTTTGCGAACCAAATAATTTATCTGTTGATAGAATATTGTGATTTGTAACATCCACTAGTTATTTATCAATAATAAATTACATGGTGAAATAAAATAGTGTTTGAAATACATCACACTAACACTAAATTGGTGACCCCGCAAACGAACACAATGAGCGACAGCAGCAGCGACGAGCGGCAGGGCGAACCACATGTAACTGTCCGGCCAGCTAAGAAAACGCGCCCATCCCCAGCGAAACCGGATGACATCGTACCACCGACTGACTCCCGCCGGTTCAGAGTAAAAGTGCCACCTTTTTCGCCGGAAGAACCGGAAATCTGGTTCGCACTTTTGGAGGGGCAATTTGAAAACTACGGCATCCGGGATGACGCGGCCAAATTCACGCAAGTCATCACGAATCTGGATTTGGTGCACGCCAAGGCTATTAAAGACCTCATAGTGAACCCACCTGAACGTCACCGCTACACAAAAATCAAGACGGAGCTGATACGCCGACTCTCAGCATCCCACGAAAAAAAGGTCAAGCAGCTGCTGACCCATGAGGAGTTGGGAGACCGAAAACCATCACAGTTCCTACGGCACCTGCAGGACCTGGCTGGGCCGGCTGTTCCAGCGGACTTCATCAAAACTATTTGGAGTCAACGTCTGCCTAATAATATCCAGACGTTGGTAGCCTCGCAGCCGACCCTCTCACTGGAGCAGCTAGCCGACCTCGCCGACCACGACCACGACATTGTCACGCCTTGCAACGTGGCAGCGGCGTCGACGAGCCACAAATGCACAAACAGCGTCGCATGTGAGATCGCAGAGTTGAAGTGTATGGTGGAACGGCTGGCACTAAAAGTCGACGAACAAGCTCGTTCTACAAACCGCGCGTATCCCCGCGATAGATATAGGCAGCGACAGCGTAATACACGTCCTCTCTCCAGATCCCGTCCAAGATCTAGGTCGGTTTCAGAGCATAAAAAATTCCCAATATGTTGGTACCGTCATACCTTCGGGAACAGGGCAAGTAAGTGTGCAAAACCGTGTGATTTTTCGGAAAACGCCGCGGGCAGTCGGTAATGGCGGCCGGCGACTGTCCAAGTACGGGTCGCTTATTTATAAAAGACGGGCGAACTAATATAATTTTTTTAATTGATACTGGAAGTGATCTTTGTGTTTTCCCCCGTTCTGATTTAAATGAACCACGTCAGAAAACAAGTTTCGAATTGTGTGCAGCAAACGGGTCAACAATTCATACATACGGTTTTGTGCACTTGGTTGTAAACCTAGGCTTGCGCCGCGACTTTGCTTGGCCATTCATAGTAGCGGACGTCACTAAGGCAATTATCGGCGTTGATTTTTTATCTGCGTTTAATCTAATTGTTGATATCCGCGGTAAGCGCCTTATTGACGCCAGCACTACACTTTGTGCCGCGGGTTTGCCTGCATTGTCGGCTGAGGACATATCTTCGGTGAAAGTTATTATGGGTAACTCAGTGTATCATAACATTCTTTCTCAATACCCTGAAATAGTAAATCCATCTGGTAGGTATGCATCGTTCACCCAAACACAACACAGTTCACCACATTCACATTTCGCACTACACCTGGGCCACCAGTATCATCAACACCGCGTAGGCTAGCGCCAGAAAAATTAAAAATTGCTAAGGCTGAATTTGAAGCCATGTTACAAATCGGCACCTGTCGACCATCAGAGTCTCCATGGTCTTCACCTCTTCACCTCGCACCAAAGAAGGACAGCAGTTGGCGGACATGTGGAGACTACCGCATGTTGAACGCCCGAACCGTGCCTGATAAATATCCAATCAGGCACATACTGGGCACATACATGATTTCGCCCACAGCATTGCAGGTTGCAGAGTCTTAAAATATTATATATATATATATTATAGTTTAAAAAAGACTATAGAAAAAAGATTATAGTTTTTAAAAGTTGGATGAACGAAAACCATTTCGTGATTTAACTAAGTAGGTAATGCATAGTTTAATAACATATCTTAATTTTTTTTTAATAAATAATTAATTGTATAAATCTTATTTAATGAAGTAGGTTCTAATTTCTATATGTCGATAGGTATATTCTACAAAATTGCTTTTTCATATGAAACAAAATACTTAATAAAGTAGGTGAAAAAACTCAAAGATAGATGAACACTAGAGCTCATATTAATATTATATAATAATTTCGCTACACAATTAAATTATGATGTACATTTAGTAGAGATGGAAAATAATAAAGAAGAAAAATTCCATTAATATTAGAATAATTATTGTACCTAATAATATGTTCTTATTATCGTTCCATACTCAGAGTAAATTCATTTAAAAGGCCACGAACAAATTGTATTTATACCACCAAGAACCACCCAATGTAAAATCACCGGAGTATACATATTTTTTAAATACGATATTAAATTTATTTTTCATTACCCACGTAACTCGTGATAGCCTTACAATGCGCTTATCAATAATTTTGATAAAGCTATATTGTGTCATGACTTTCACTCTTCTAGGTATACGTGACTTTGAAATATCTTTGTGTTTTGTTAATACCTTAATTTGAACGATAATGGATGTATTATTATAGGTCGCAGTTTATCGGTATGTGGCAGCGTAGATTTAAGAATGATAGAATGAACTACTTAATTCTATCATTCAATAGGTAGGTTCAACTTACCTATACTTAGATCTAGTAAGATCTAGAAATCCAGTAGGATTGGAAGTTTGGAATCGCTCCCATATCAATTAGATATCATATCACCTAGGTATAACAGCATCACAATAATTACCTATTATTCATAATCATAATGAAAAGTTGACAAATTCATGTTAGGAGAAACAATTTAGAGAAACACTCAATTTTCTTTTTGACGAAGCCAAGTTTACATTACAAACTGCTACTGATGATGCCCGCGACTTCGTCTACGTCGATTAATATTTTCTGATTCCCGCGGAAACTCTTTATTTTCCGGGATAAAAAGTAGCCTATGTCCTTGCCCGGGATACAAACTATCCCCATACCAAATTTCATCAAAATCAGACAGACAGACACACACACTTTCGAATTTTTATTATGGGTACAATTTAAATGCTAACCTAAATAATTTTTAGACCCTAGGCTTAAGTACCAAGTATAGTAGATTGTATTATTAGGGAGCAAAATAATATTTTTACGGCGAGGGCGCTTTTTTGAATCCAGAACGAAGTGAGGGATTCTTTAGTAGAATCCTGAACGTAGCGAGGTATTCAAAGTACGTCGCCCGAGCCAAAAATATATTTGCGCCCGAATAATACACTCTACTTTTCATCACCCTGTATGAGAAAATTTGGTTCCCGCGGGAACTCTTTAATTTCCCGGGATAAAAAGCATATGTGCTATTTCCAGACTATAATCTTTTTTTTTTTAAATCTATCTCTGTGCCAAATTTTATACAGATCCGTTCAGCCGTTCGGGCGTATTGAGTAACACACATCCATACATCCACACATCCATCCAAACTTTCGCCTTTATAATAATATTTATTTAATTATAATTTTTTTTTTTTAATATATATATCCATATAGCCCTTTCGTTAGTTAAAATTCAGAAATTATAAATTCCTAAATTGACCCTGCCGGGGATCGAACCCGGGACCTCCGCACGTTAAGACAACAGCGCTCAACACTGCGCCACGGAGGTCGTCAATTTGCGTTGGCGCTGAACACTAAGATGTTCCAAATTCAATAAGTGCGCGGCAATAGTTATTTGTGTTACATGGGGCCAAAGAAAATTTTTGTTCCCCGAGGGCGCTATTTTGAATTCAGAGCGAAGTGAAGGATTCTATAGTAGAATCCCGAGCGTAGCGAGGGGTTCTAAAGTAGAATCCTGAACGTAGCGAGGAATTCAATATACGCCGCCCGAGAACAAAAAATTTGGCCCCGAGTGACACACACTATTTTTCATCATTACGTATGAGAAAAAGCTAGGAGTATCAACCTACTATGTATGGACATTAACGTTACGTAAGCACCAATCAGAAGATACTCCTATCAACCTTCTATGTAATTGTATAGACATTATTTAGACGTATATTTAAAGTTTAAATAAAATTGTAAAGACGTATATCCGATCAACAAATTGATCACGTGACTTCGGACCAATCAGAACAGAGAAATGCAAAGTCGTATATTCGATCAACAAATTGATGACGTGACTTCGGACCAATCAGAAGAGAGAAATGAAAAGTCCCATGGGCCTACAAGTTACACTTTGCTCCCGCTATCCTCTGAAGGCAATATGCGTTTTTCGAATAGGTATGATGAAAAGATAATTGCGGCGCACTTACGAGTATAAAGAGGATTAAAAACTCATTACTGCCCGCTAAAAGTTTCTTATAGAAAACACCACCTTTGGGCGCACATAAAGGCGAACCAAGTCGTCCTTTTCGAATACATGGGATGAAAAAATATGTTAACTTCAAATAAAATAAACCCTCTCTATACCAAGGTGCCTAAAGAACAACGTTTTAAGTTCCAAAATAATTACACACTCATCAGATTAATTAGTGTTGTATTTATATTCTTGTTGCCTGCCAAAATGGACTAATGCTCACCAAATCTTGTTTCCCTGAAATAGTAACATTAATACCCAAAATGAAAGTACCTATACCTAATTATAATTATTTTTTCATCCCATGTATTCGAAAAGGACGACTTGGTTCGCCTTTATGTGCGCCCAAAGGTGGTGTTTTCTATAAGAAACTTTTAGCGGGCAGGAATGAGTTTTTAATCCTCTTTATACTCGTAAGTGCGCCGCAATTATCTTTGCCGCGCACTTATTGAATTTGGAACATCTTAGTGTTCAGCGCCAACGCAAATTGACGACCTCCGTGGCGCAGTGTTGAGCGCTGCTGTCTTAACGTGCGGAGGTCCAGGGTTCGATCCCCGGCAGGGTCAATTTAGGAATTTATAATTTCTGAATTTTAACTAACGAAAGGGCTATATGGATATTTAAAAAAAAAAAAAAAAAAAAAAAAAAAAAAAAAAAAAAAAAAAAAAAAAAAAAAAAAAAAAAAAAAAAAATAATAATTATAATTAAATAAATATTATTATAAAGGCGAAAGTTTGGATGGATGTGTGGATGTATGGTGGTATGGATGAGTGTTACTTAATTACGCCCGAACGGCTGAACGGATCTGGATAAAATTTGGCACAGAGATAGATTTCAAAAAAAAAAAAAAAAGATTATAGTCTGGAAATAGCACATATGCTTTTTATCCCGGGAAATTAAAGAGTTCCCGCGGGAACCAAATTTTCTCATACAGGGTGATGAAAAGTAGAGTGTATCATTCGGGCGCAAATATATTTTTGGCTCGGGCGACGTACTTTGAATCCCTCGCTTCGTTCAGGATTCTACTAAAGAATCCCTCGCTACGCTCAGGATTCTACTCTAGAATCCCTCACTTCGTTCTGGATTCAAAAAAGCGCCCTCGCCGTAAAAATATTATTTTGCTCCCTTATAATACAATCTACTATTTCACACCACATGCACAATGCCGAATTATATGTCATGTAAACCTTACCGAAAGCAAGACATTGTGGCCAATTCTGTATAGCACAATCTCTAATCTAAACTAAAATGGCAGCTTTAAATCTAGTTCTGTCCCTTTCCGTAGGGAGTATTATGAAAGGGTTAGCAATATTTGTAATGCTCTAATTTTAGTTTAGTTTAGAGATTGCGCACTACAGAATCAGCCCCACTATATCTCTTGGCTTTAGCCGGGTTATAATGTTCTATTGAATTTCATTATAACCCGCTGGTCAATAATGTGATTTTCACTTTCATAATTCTTATTGCTATGTCCATAAAGTCTAATTTCGCTAAACAGCATGTGTTCTCAGCGGGCGCGGCCAACTCGATTTTCGAAAACCGAAGCCGTGGCCCACTAGATTCGCACTGAGACGAACTTCATTTGTTTGTCAAATCGAGTAGGCCACGCCAGCTGAAAGAAGTGGCTATATAGGCCATGGCCCACTAGATTCGCACTGAGACGAACTTCGTTTGTTTGTCAAATCGAGTAAGCCACGCCAGCTGAAAGAAGTTGCTATAGCCGTAGTACCTTTAGAAGATTCTATAAATATTTCAAAAAAAATATCAAAAATGTCGAGTGATGAAAGTATTTTGACTCCAGAAGCTATTAAATTAGATGCCATAGGCATTGGGATATAATCTACTCCCAGAAAAGTCAAAGGAAAAATACCTGAAAGCCTATAAAGGCGCAAAGTCTGTGTCTGAATCAGTGCTTCTGGTCTATTGTCTCGCATAAAGTGAGAAAAGTAGAGTATACACCACCGGGATAAAACTGTTTTTTTCTTGGGCGCTTGAATCCCTCACTGCACTCAGGACTCAATCTTAATTTAACACCCTCGCTGCGCTCGGGAGTTAAATTTGGAGTCCTTCGTTACGTTCAGGATTCAATGTAGCGCCCGTGACATAAAACAGTGCTTTATCCCCTTGGTGTATAATCTACTATTAGTTGTCACACTCTCGATCATGCAAGAGCGAGCAAAAGAATATTAGAATGAAAGTACCTACTACATAGTAGAGTAATGAGTAGGTAATGATGACCCCCATGACAGAGGAAAGTTTTTGGCGATTAGCGACTCAAATCATCTTTGTTTGCGACGCGAATTCGGAATTTCATCCTACATCGAAAAAAGCGTCAGGAGGCAAAATAATCGATATAGCCCTTAATGTTTGTAGAAGACATGGAATTGTGTTCGACGATCCTTAGTAAATTATAATTGATCATCAATGAATCACACTACTTAGTTTTTGGTTCAGCTTCAGTGTTCAATTTAGAAAAACTCGTTTTTCAGTTGCGAAGGCTGCAAGGGTTTCTTCAAGCGGACGGTGAGAAAAGATCTGACCTACGCGTGTCGTGAAGAGAGAAACTGCATAATCGACAAACGGCAACGGAACCGATGTCAATACTGTCGCTATCAGAAGTGCCTCGTGTGCGGCATGAAACGCGAGGCCGTGCAAGAAGAGAGGCAGCGGGCTGCTCGAGGCGCTGAAGACGCACACCCGAGCAGTTCTGTTCAGGTAACCCAAGCCTTCTCTATAAATTCATCTTGGACCTTGGAATATCCATAGAATAGTATTGATATTCATACGGTTGTATGAATATCAATACAGTACTTTCTGCGGTTAGTGCGAACAGACAGATAAACTCGGCGGAGGCGAATTTTGTTTTTCATGACAATTGGCTATTTGACAGTTTTCGGAAAAATACTTAAAAATGTACGTGGGTTCATTTTATACCTCTTACAATGATTTTTTTCTCAAAAAAAGCGTTATTTGTTAGAAAAAATTACATTTTTAATACAGTAATTTTAAATTCGCGCGAGAACAGCCGGTCACGTGACATTTGTTAGCTGTGACGTCATAGCTCTAAATAAAACAAAGCTAACTAGGTACGACGCTCCAAGTCATAAGTAATTTCGAGTGGAAAGTTTACAGCTTTTTTAATGAAATTGTGAAAATTACAAGCTACAAGACGTGTGTATAAATACTATAAATAAAATAATTAATTAATATCCTGACAAATTGTATATAAACACATACCTACAATAATCGATTTACCTACTATGGTAAGTCAATGCCTACAATAGTATGTCATAAACGTCGAAAGCAGTAGTTACAGTTAATCTGCCGAGACCCGGAATTTAAATCGGATAAATCTGCGATATTACTTTGTGAAGACCACTTCTATGTTAGTAGTTATTAGGAAGAAATCAACTCAAGACTCGATCTAGCAAAAATGAACATGATCTAACATTTTCTTCATAAAACATGACATAAAATTGAAATAAATTATTTTCTGTCACTTTACAGCACTTTCTTAGGTCTTAAACACGAGACCTAAGTAATATTACTTACTTTGTTTATTTCGGTGCTTACATGGAAGTTCTTACATTACGAAACTTGGCAGAGCAAAAGTTAGGATTACACTGTGGATTACACGCAAATAAATTTGCAACCATAAATGAATCGACTTTAGGCAGATTTGCACTATCAGCTTTTGTATAGCCTGACTCCATTTCGTGAAACCTTTCACAAGCTCAAATCGAAATATTTTATGTTAATTTTCTCAACAAAACGAAAACAATCTAGAGGTAAAACACACGACCTCACAAAGACGTTTGTATGAGATAAAAAGTACCCTGTCTGTGGTTTGCGAGTTGTGATGTCACACGATGCTAAATCAATGGCGCCGCGTTTCGGGTCTTGCAATCCACAGATAAAAAATCTCAAATTTGTTTTGCATAAATAAAATATATACAATTTATTTTAATGCAAAATATATATTGCATAATTATTGTCAACCTATAAGCTACCAAATCTAACATATTTCATATTTTATAGTTACAGCTGTCAAGTAGCCAATTGACAAGTAGTCACTATAATCATTCAATTAGTACCTACTCAATCTTTCAGATCAGTTTGCAATCGATAGCGATTCATTCTTCAGTAAGTAGTCTATATTTCTTCGAACTTCTAAAGTAATCGAACTTTAGAAAAACACTTTTCTTGAAACATTATCCTATTTAAACGTCAATCAGCTAATTATTGAAATTGAATTTTTTTTTTTTTTTTTTTTTTTATTGTATTTCAAATCGAAATCGATGAACTCTATAAATGATTCAGCATCATCTTATATGCTCGAAGACCCGTAAACCAGAAAGCTTATATGTATACGTGAAAATAATTCATTACTGTTTTGTAATATACCTAAGAGTATTATACATAGAGCGTCGTTATGGTAGAAAGCTAATCGATGTTGTCTTACGTAAGTAGGATCGGATTCTATTACTCGTAAAACGTATTTGTCTTTTTCAACGTTACTATTTACTACCTACTCTTATTTACATTTTCCTTTCCCTATTTCTTTGAGTATGTTTACTTTATACCCAAAAACACACATTGTGCGACAGTAGAACCACATACCCGCTTAGTGCGCAATGCATAAAAACATTTTTCCAGCGTAGAATAAATAATTGGCAGTCATAGGACTGCCGATAGAAGTGAAAACTAAATCCATTCCATTTTACTTGTAAAGATATGTTGCACAATACGTCACCTGTACATAGCCACAGATATACCTACTGCTATTACGCATGTCGGTGACGCGAACTCACAACATAATATTTCACCCATCCAAAAAGCGTCTAACGCGCTCAGCACACGGTCAGGTATATATATACCTACGATGTGTTATATGTGTGTACGTATATATATGTATTCGTGTACACAGGCCGCTGCGCATGCGCCAGTCTGGTATCAGAGCAGTATGTGCTATAGATATATAATATACTAATAGATATAGATATACGCGTACAATTAACATTAGCATGTCGGTGATGCGAACCCATAAGATTTTCCCCTACCAAAAAGTGCTCAACGCGGCTAAAGAAGTTTTCACTTCAAAAAAAAGGTTTTCGCACAGTGTGAACACCATCACAGTTTTTTGTATCTTGTCTTTTATCTAAGTTCTAGAAACTGCGTTGGAAACGTTTCAATCGCGTGTTCTGTTTACTTCAGGTTACAGATTGGATGAGAAACTCTGAAGGCCGACTGAATTAATGCCCCATTTATGGGTAGTTCAACACTGGATGGGATACACAATGGCTGATTATAGTATCCTGCATCTTTTTTCATTGTAAATTTCATTTACTTAGCTGATTTATTAGATGTTGGTTTAATTGTAGCTTTTAAATTATATTGTGACAATTCTTTGTTCTAAGTCTCTAACGTAACTTTTTATTCGTGAACATGATAAACTTTATCGTTAAAATAATAGCTTAACCCGTGATACTAAGCAAATAAACTTTAAATAGCCAATCAAAATGTCTGAGGCAATTAACTACGATGACTATACTTACTGAAATAAACGTGGGCGGTGGCGCGCATGGATTTCTTTGTTTTTAATGGTTCCTTAAAAACGCGACAAGTGCGCGAATGTACACCCTCGGATTCGGACCCTATTTTAGAATGAAAGTATATAATATAAAATACGCGATGAATGAATAAATTACGTCGTGGACAAAGACAAGCGGCTTTATTCACAAATTCAAAGTCGCAAAGTGAGCTATAGAGAGCTCTATGTTTGCAATTTCGCTCAGATATAAAAGATGAATAAAGAGATAAAGAGAACCAAGGTCACCAAGATAGCCCAAACCATTAGCAAGCTAAATGCTGTTGATAGGCCTTGCTTGTAGTAGGGCACTTGAAGCCGTAAAGTCCTAAAATGGAGACCTAGTACAAGCGGAGCCGTCCTCCAGCACGATGGACCGGCAATGACAATATAAATAGAACTGCGGGAAGTGGCTACTGGCTGCATGAAGGAGACTGAGGACTGGGTGTGGTGGCGCTTATTAGGGAAGGCCTATGTCCAGTAATGGACGTCCAGAGGTTACAATGAATTCGAAGCTGGAATTCAGTAATCCATACATTCAAACTGAAGTAAATAGCAACCGAAAAAAAGCTGGTTCAGATATAAAATCGTAGAATATACATGTGTCGATAAATTACCTTAAGGTACCTAATAAACATTTTTAGTTCGTTAGTCTCAAGGTTATCGATATAATTTATTCCGTGGCCCCGGCTTAGGTCCATGTCCTTCAAGTTATGAATGCTATAGATTAGGCGTTGCCGGTAAATAATGTATTTATTCTAATTTTAACTACACGTTGAACAGTATAATGTAATATACTTTATATCATACTTGCTCAGTAACTAGGGATTACTATGGTGGAAAGTCTCCTTGTAAGTTGGTGTTTGCAATTCAAGGCAACATTACGTCGCACTATGCTTGAATTGTAATGGTCACATTACAGTTCAAGCTATGCAAAACTCCTTGGTAAACATCTCTTTTCTTATAAAATGGTAAGAAAACTTTTTACTGAAAAAAAACACTGAACATGGCGGCATTTAATTTCCATACATTTCAAACTATGCAAAACTCCTTGGAACTCAGAGCCGTAAAAAAAAAATGGAAAACTATTTACGAAAAAAAAATGGAAATGGCGGCATTTCATTTGATCTGAAAGTTTGTGTAGTTTGTTCGTAAAGTGATTTGCATTACCAATGTTTTATTTACCTCGCAAGAATGATATAAAGTAGAATGCTTACCTCGGTTGCAAGTAGCTATTACACCCTCGAACTATATTCACCCTCGCTCGCTGCGCTCGCTCGTGTGACTAAATATCTCGGGTGCACGCGATCCATTAGCGCCCTATGCGAGCTGCGCTCGCACTGGCGCCAAATTGGATCTTGTTCTGTAATAGCTTACTTACGTCCCTTGTGTAACAATCTACTATTTCATCCCATGCATTCGAAAAGGACGACTTGGTTCGCCTTTATGTGCGCCCAAAGGTGGTGTTTTCTATAAGAAACTTTTAGCGGGCAGTAATGAGTTTTTAATCCTCTTTATGCTCGTAAGTGCGCTGCAATTATCTTTGCCGCGCACTTATTGAATTTGGAACATCTTAGTGTTCAGCGCCAACGCAAATTGACGACCTCCGTGGCGCAGTGTTGAGCGCTGCTGTCTTAACGTGCGGAGGTCCAGGGTTCGATCCCAGGCAGGGTCAATTTAGGAATTTATAATTTCTGAATTTTAACGAAAGGGCTATATGGATATATATATTTAAAAAAAAAAAAAAAATTATAATTAAATAAATATTATTATAAAGGCGAAAGTTTGGATGGATGTGTGGATGTATGGTGGTATGGATGTGTGTTACTCAATTACGCCCGAACGGCTGAACGGATCTGGATAAAATTTGGCACAGAGATAGATTTAAAAAAAAAAAAAAGATTATAGTCTGGAAATAGCACATATGCTTTTTATCCCGGGAAATTAAAGAGTTCCCGCGGGAACCAAATTTTCTCATACAGGGTGATGAAAAGTAGAGTGTATCATTCGGGCGCAAATATATTTTTGGCTCGGGCGACGTACTTTGAATCCCTCGCTACGTTCAGGATTCTACTAAAGAATCCCTCGCTACGCTCAGGATTCTACTCTAGAATCCCTCACTTCGTTCTGGATTCAAAAAAGCGCCCTCGCCGTAAAAATATTATTTTGCTCCCTTATAATACAATCTACTATTACATCTCTCATATTCGGTAAGTAGGTCCTTATTACCCCCAAATGGAGCTTGTAGGTGACCAATTAGCGCTCTGGGGTAATAATGTAGCTAGAAAAGCCCTAGGGCGGTAAGTAATTAAAAAAAGTATGATGGTTAGATGTACGCGAACTTTTTGAAAGAGTGAAGAGTTTTTTTTTAAATTACTTACCGCCCTAGGGCTTTTCTAGCTACATTATTACCCTAGAGCGCTAATTGGTCACCTACAAGCTCCATTTGGGGGTAATAAGGACCTACTTTACCTCACTATCGAGATGTAAAGCAGAGTAGTTAGCTCGGGTGTAAGCATCAATTGCACCCTCGAACTATAGGCGCCCTCCCTGCGCTCGTGCGCCTAAATATCTCGGGCTGCAATTGTTGCCTTACAGCCCTTGGCTACTAATCTACTATTATACTACACCCGCTCAGAAATTACCCTCTTGCTTTTGTCAAAACGAGGTAGAAAGTACGTCATTGCTACAGACCAAATATGCGGGAGGAAAAAATGTATGAAATTTCATTTCTAACGTGCTAAGCGGGTAGAAAAAGTGTATGAAAATCCATTTCTAACGCGCTGTTTTTTTTTTAATTTTGAGTAAATATGGTATCCGGACGTTGAGAATTTGGATAGGTCTTACCTTATGGATATAATATTAGAAGCAGCTTCACCATATTTGACATAGAAAAGTCAAATATGGTAATTGTCGATTGTCGACATCGATGTCGATGGTCGTTATCTTTGTCGATTGTCGGTATCGAGTCGATTGTCGATATAGATTGTCGATATCGATGTCGAATAATCCTCAAAATGTAGCCTAGTTGTGATAGTGAAGCTTCGAATGAAGCGACTGATATAATTATAATTTATGATAGAACTTCACTTTGCAAGTTCGTTTAATCACTAATTATCGCTTATTTTCCTCGCAGATGTAGTATAAAGCACTATGTATCACTCGGTAGAAAGTACGATTCCTACCTCGCGTGTATTGCGGCCCTTCGGCTACGCCTCGGGCCTCAAACTACACCCTCGATAGTAATCGCTCGATAGCAATATAGTTATTTGTGTTACATGGGGCCAAAGAAAATTTTTGTTCCCCGAGGGCGCTATTTTGAATTCAGAGCGAAGTGAAGGATTCTATAGTAGAATCCCGAGCGTAGCGAGGGGTTCTAAAGTAGAATCCTGAACGTAGCGAGGAATTCAATATACGCCGCCCGAGAACAAAAAATTTGGCCCCGAGTGACACACACTATTTTTCATCATTACGTATGAGAAAAAGCTAGGAGTATCAACCTACTATGTTTGGACATTACCTATACGTTTAAGCACCAATCAGAAGATACTCCTATTAACATTCTATGTAATTGTATAGACATTATTTAGACGTATATTTAAAGTTTAAATAAAATGTAAAGACGTTTATCCGATCAACATATTGGTCACGTGACTTCGGACCGATCAGAACAGAGTAATGCAAAGTCGTATATTCGATCAACAAATTGATGACGTGACTTCGGACCAATCAGAAGAGAGAAATGAAAAGTCCCATGGGCCTACAAGTTACACTTTGCTCCCGCTATCCTCTGAAGGCAATATGCGTTTTTCGAATAGGTATGATGAAAATAATGTTACTGTATAATTCCGCCTGTGTAATTAAATATTATTACCTGCTAAAACATCTACCTAAATATCCCTTCTGTATTAGAATCATTGTACTTTGTAATTATTTTGTACATTGTTTGAGTCACAAAATATGGGAACGTTGGAGTACCTAAGTCCTCCAGAAGCAACCTAAGAGACATTCACTCAACCAGTAAAAGATCGTTTACTGGTTGTATGCATTTTAAAGTCAATCTAGGTTAGAAGTCTTCTTCCAGTCTTAAGTAAGTCGTATGACAAAATGTATGATGAAGTAAGAGAAGTAGAACGGATAGGTGTTTGTACGGATTTGTCCTACGATTTCCGTTTACACGTCATGTGAGATGCACTACACTGCGACCAGCAGTGTGTCATAAATTATTATCAACTCACCCTAGTTAAAATAGCTCAATACCATATATTATGTAACTAATGCCTACCCTGGCTTCACATACTGTACGCCACCGACGCTGCGACGCTGACAAAACTAACACCACTGAGTAATAATCTATATATATATAAATCTCGTGTCACAATGTTTGTCCTCAATGGACTTCTAAACCACTTAACCGATTATAATAAAATTCGCACACCATGTGCACTTCGATCTAACTTGAGAGATAGGATAGTCTTAATATATATAAATCTCGTGTCACAATGTTTGTCCTCAATGGACTTCTAAACCACTTAACCGATTATAATAAAATTCGCACACCATGTGCAGTTCGATCTAACTTGAGAGATAGGAACCGAAAAACCTCAATCCACGCGGACGAAGTCGCGGGAATCAGCTAGTTTATATTATATAGATTAGGATTATTAGTGCTACCCGTGCGAAGCCGGGGCGGATCGCTAGTGTACTATAAGTACTCATATAATTGGGATAGAACTTCACTTACAGGTAAGTTCGTTTAATCATCAATTATACCTCTATGACTAACACCCAGATAAAATAAAAATGCGCGACCGGCATCAATCTCTGTTTGTATGTTTTCAATATCTAAGCCCAATCTAATCATACTTACTAATACATATTATAAATGCGAAAGTGTGTTTGTTTGTTGGTTTGTCCCTCAATCACGGCGCAACGGAGCAACGGATCGATGTGAATTTTTTCATGGGTATAGTTAAAGACCCCGCGGGATTAAAAAAAAACCACGCGGTTGAAGTCGCGGGCATCAGCTATTTTAGTATAAATTTTTATGCAAAAAAATAAACCTTCGACGATTTAGGGCGCCTTCAAATTTGCCGCAAAGCGTAGCGCGGCTGCAGCGCTGCGGCCGCGCTCCTGTCGCGAGGTTTGAACATCATAGGGTTGTACCTATATTTATTTTCACGATGGACTCTGACGAAGAAACACTACTCTGTGTTACTATTAATACGAAACAACGAAAATATAAAGTAGTTGTGTTAACAATACATAATATTATACTTACATGCTTCATTTTTTTTCACTTGGAGTCTTAGAATAACTACCTATAGAAATACACACTCGCGAAATGTAAGCCGTTCAATTGGTGCCATAAATACGACGCTCGCGCAGTCCGAAAAAAGCTGGTTAACTTAGTTTTAGAAGCTACAATGCTACAAACAAACTAACCAATTACTTACCCAACTTTTAGGTGGAAAACATTTAAACTGGCAACATTATGTTTGCGTTTACGAGGCAAGTAAAGACAGCACACATATAGCGAATTTGTAGCTTGCGTTTTGAGAAGGCGTTGTTTGGAAACATACCTTCTATATATATAGGTAGTTATTCTAAGCTTGGAGTCTTGTTTGTGAAATTGTCAATAAATTTAATGCATATTTCTTCCCAAGCTTCTATAGTTCAAACTTAGTAGGTATCTGACTTAACACTGTTGCACAAACTTTTCTAACTATTCTTAAAAAACTTTATATTGAACTTAAACTCATTGCAAGTTGTGTATTATATTTATAATATATTATGTAGGTATATTATGTATTTATTAAAAAAAAAAAAAAATATTATATGTATTTAATAAAATAGATAATTAAAACTAGAAACCTTATATGAGTTATATTAAAATCTAAAATATAAACCTATTTATTAAAAATTTTTTTTTTTTTTTTGTTCGTCATTCTTACTCATACAGGTATATTTAAATGTAAGCCATCATTTTGTCAGCCCTAACGCAGACTTCGGTCTATTTGGGCTGCAAATTACAAACGCCAGCCTCTGTTTTTGGTCTAGTGCTTTGGTCTGTAAAATTGTGGTGTAATTTTAGTTTTTTTTAAAAGGCATCAAATAAATAATAAATAAAAATAATAAATAAAGCCTTTTTCTTTTCGATTTTGTTGCTGTACTTGTCGGACTTCGAATCCCATATTGCTGGACGACTCTCAACCTCATCGATAAATTCTTCTACCTTATTTTCGTTCATGTTTAGACTTGAACAAAAATACGTGCGCAGTCCCGTCACTAGTCGATCGATGAACTGATGCGCGGCCGCAGCGCGGGTGTAGCGCTGCAGTCGCGTGTTTTTTATTTATATGGATTTACAAAGCAGCGCGACCGCAGCGCTGCAGCCGCGCTGCTTCCGCGCGGCACTTTGCGGCAAATTTGAAGGCGCCCTTAAAACCTCTGCTAGTGTATTCTACAAATTTACTGAACTAAAAGGGAAGTTGTCTCCAACTTTTCCAGGAGCTATCAATCGAGCGGCTGCTGGAGATGGAGTCACTCGTGGCGGACCCCACCGAGGAGTTCCAGTTCCTGCGCGTGGGGCCCGACAGCAACGTGCCGGCACGGTACCGCGCCCCCGTCTCAAGCCTGTGCCAAATAGGTAACACGTGGCTCCACATTTTCCCCCTTAAGCACAATTAAAACACATAGGGAACGGGCGCGGATCGGGCGCGGGCCGGTTCGGGACTCGGGTGCGCGGCGGGTTGAATTCCTTGTATTTATATAGACGACATCACACAGCGTCACCCGCCACGCGACCGACCCGGGATTTGTTTTGTGAGTAACTGCCTCGTTGGTCTAGTAGTGGTCAGCACGTTCAACTGCGGCCGACAAGGTCCCGGGTTCGATCCCCGGGTCAGCCATAATTAAGTATTGGGTTTTTCTGACTATGATATACTCAGTACTAGCCTGGAGTTAGGAAGTTGGCGGTGTTACACCCCCGTGCCTCGGAGAGCACGTTAAGCCGTCGGTCCCGGTTATTATCACTAACATGATAATAGTCGTTAAAAGCCGCCAACCCGCATTGGAGCAGCGTGGTGGGTCTAAGCTCTAATTACCTCTTTTCCTATGAGAGTGGAGGCCTGTACCCAGCAGTGGGACAATAATGGACTGTAGTGGTGGTGGTATAGGTTATTTAATTAGTAAATTGTTAGCAATACGTTCCAGTAATAGACTACCGCTTTTTTTATTGCCTCTATCTGATGACACCTCTCATCCACGGTTCCAGGCAACAAGCAGATCGCCGCGCTGGTGGTGTGGGCGCGCGACATCCCTCACTTCAGCCAGCTGGAGTTGGACGACCAGGTGCTGCTCATCAAGGCGTCTTGGAACGAACTGCTCCTCTTCGCCATCGCCTGGCGGTCTATGGAGGTAACTGTCTCGAACGACGAACTTCCTTCATAAAAGCTCTCATACTACACTCTCATGCATGATGCATCTCTCATACTCGTCGCGCTAGGAGACTTATTGGTAACGAAGCGCTGGTCAGTTCGAAGCTGCAAAGCTTGGAACATCGCAAAGTTGCCTGTCTGTCGGTATTCTACAGGATATATTTCGGAGAGTGTGCTCAAGAACTATTCGATCTGGTTCCTCCGTCACCTTTTATCATCGAACCGCAAGACATCGACAAGGTCTGCACCCTTACGCAGTCGAAATTCCGTGGACTCGTATGAAGCGATTTGCTTCGTCGTTCCTAATTCGAACCGCTAGGATATGAATTGCCCTTCCGGCTTCCGTTTTCTCCTTCTCTTTTAATATAGGTAACTTCAAATCAAGAGTGAATACTATGAATAGGCATCTTCTAGGCGAGCGCGCTCCAACTTAGGCTGCATGACCACTTTATATCTTTATATATCACACTATTTAAAAAAAAAATATATAGATAAATTGTGTTATTGCTGATTTGATTTGATTTGTTGGCAAATAACTAATTACGTTTTGTATACCTTTCAGTACCTGGAAGATGAGCGGGAAAACATGGACGGCACGAGAAGCGCCGCGCCGCCGCAGCTCATGTGCCTGATGCCTGGTAAATACTGTGCTTTCTGAGATACCAAATGTTCGAAACCAATATCTGACCTTTTCCCGATATCCCGAAAATATTCTATCTATGAGAGGTGGATTGTTCTATCTATAAAAAGTGTTGGTGTTTCCAGGCATGACCCTGCACCGCAACTCTGCGCTGCAGGCGGGCGTGGGGCAGATTTTCGACCGCGTGCTGTCGGAGCTCTCGCTCAAGATGCGCGCGCTGCGCATGGACCAGGCCGAGTACGTCGCGCTCAAGGCCATCGTGCTGCTCAACCCCGGTAACTCCCTCTGTGTTATGAATATGAACCCATGTATCCATTATGGCTCATATCGCTCTATATTTATGCGTTTTGTCACTGCGATTTTGTGGGACAAAGTCGCTCTGAATTTGGCTAGTCCACACTACTCGTACCTAGTTGTGATCGAGAGTTTACCGACGAGCGACGCGCGTCCTCTTTAAGCACAGCCTGTCAGAGGACTATTGAAGGGCACGAATGTTGACGCTTGCTATTGCGCGACAAATAGATGTCGCTTGCGACTTCGCACAACACGTAGAATTGTGTTGGGCGACGGTCGCCGCTCGTCGCAATGTACGAGAGTTTTTGTATATTCGTTAATACCCGACTTGTTATGAAAATCCATCCAGCTGTATCGATGCTTCGAAGAGATAAAGAATCCTTGTCCATTTTCCTATACGCGTGAAAAGTATACCTTAAAGTAAAGTAGTTAAAGTATACCTTGTATTGTCGCGCGGTAACGGGCAAAACCGGCATCGGAAACTTCTTTCGACATTGCGAAGCCATGAAACAATTTTACACAAATGTTATAGCGTGCTTCTACGCTGTGAGTGTAGAGCGGGCAGTTAGTAGAGATTCCTCATTACTATTTAACTTGATACTTTGAGAGATTTTTCTTATAGGCTACATTTAAGATGGCTCCGGAGGGTGAATTGCCCATACAAACGTAATACCAAAATAATTTGTAATTCGAGAATATTATGCGATTATTAAGATTGAACTTGTATTTATCTAGGTCCCTGGATAATTATGTTTTCAAAATACTTTCCCAGAATAAAATGTAAGCGCATTGCGTTTTGCATGTTTTTACGACATGTTTTCTCCTTATTTGTTTCGATACCAACGATATCTTACATACTAATTGATCTGGATCATAGCCTATATTGTCAAGTTACAGAATAAAAACAACAAGTTTTCATTCATAATTTTTGGTATTTACGGAACCAGACAAAATGTTTAACAAATTATGAAAGCTCATATTGCTATCGCGCTTGCACGCGATCATGTGATGACACATAGAGAAGAGCAATATACCGGCAAATTTATATTTGCGGGTGGAATAGAAGTTGCGAGCGGCGATCGCCGGCCTCTTAGTGTACGGGCACGAAACTAGCGATAGCGGGGCGACGGCGGTAGCGGGGCGATGTGATTAGTCGGCGAGCTGGCGACGATTTTTTTTGCAAATGTTATATGCTGCGCAGTAGCGAAATAGCCGCAAATGCTCTACCAGACTGGCAGAACTGGATTCGCCAATGAACGAAATTATATTTTTCCACAATTTCAGCTTGCTTAGGCAAGCCGAAATTAGATTAATTTAGATGAATTAAATGAATTTAGATGAATTTAGGGAAGGACCTTCCCGAAATTCGTCGCCAGCTCTCCGATTCCATCGCCCCGCTGTCGCCGTCGCTCGGCCGTCGCTAGTTTCGTGTCTAACGCCTTAAAGATTTGCTTTTGCCTTATTTCAGATGTCAAAGGGCTGAAAAATCGAACAGACATCGACGTTTTAAGAGAAAAGGTATGTTACAGTTTTAGCCACAGAAATAGTACATTGTTCACCGAGGGGAGAAAGTGACCGATTACTATCGAGGGTGTAGTTTGAGGCCCGAGGCGTAGCCGAAGGGCCGTAATACACGCGAGGTAGGAATCGTACTTTCTACCGAGTGATACATAGTGCTTTATACTACACCTGCGAGGAAAATAAGCGATAATTAGTGATTAAACGAAGTTACAAAGTGAAGTTCTATCATAAATCATAATAGTCAGCTGCTCAGCAAGCGAACAACTGCTCGACGTCCCCATAGATTATAAGAATTATTTGTAATTAGGTTAAGGCAATATAAAGCAACATTTTAGATTTATATAAATTTATTTTGTACACACTCACATATTAATAAACATACAGCACACACTACATGAAACTTATACAGATCTTTTAGACAAACATGAGTAGACTGTAAGTAGCTGACACACCCTCAGGCCGAATAAACCATCGCCCTGCTGGACATATTGTAACATATGAACTAGGGAAATAAACATCTTTCTATTATATTCTATTCATAAATCATAATTATATGAGTCGCTTCATTCGAAGCTTCACTATCACAACTAGGCCACAATTTGAGGAGTATTGCAATATAGATTTCGATATCGACAATCAACATCGATATCGACAATCGACTCGATACCGACAATCGACAAAGATAACGACCATCGACATCGATATCGTCAATCGATATGAGTATCAACATCGATATCAACAATCGACATCTATATCGACAATCGACATCGATATCGACAAACGACATCGACAATCGACATCGATATCGACAAACGACATCGACAATCGACATCAAAATCGGCATCGATATCGACATCGATGTCGACAATCGACATTTACCATATTTGACTTTTCTATGTCAAATATGGTGAAGCTGCGTCTAATATTATATCCTTCGTAAGACATATCCAAATTCTCAACGTCCGGATACCATATTTACTCAAAAAAAAACAGCGCGTTAAAAATGGATTTTCATACACTTTTTCTCCCCGCTTAGCACGTTAGAAATGAAATTTCATACATCTTTTCCTCCCGCATATTTGGTCTGTAGCAATGACGTACTTTCTACCTCGTTTTGACAAAAGCAAGAGGGTACTTTCCGAGCGGGTGTAGTATAAAGTATATTTTAAAATTCCCTGAAAACTCATGACTATCCGGGAAGAAAGGCTATACGCCAAAATAGGCAGGCACACTATCTCATTTAGTTTCAATTATTTGGTTACATAGACTATGGAACTATATTCTGTTTTTCCTTATCTGGAAAAAAAGTAAATAAGAATTCATGATACAAATGAAAAACCTAACCTAAGCGCGTTTTCTAAGTAGGTTTCAGCAATTTGTTTACCTCATCTACTATTTATTCCAAGGAATGCTATGTAACAATGATTACATTCTATAGTCATACTACGGTGCTTCGGTTTCACCTGAATTATTATTTTCAACAGATATTCTCGTGTTTGGACGAATACTGTCGACGAGCACACAGTTCCGAAGAAGGCAGGTTCGCGTCTCTACTACTAAGGCTACCAGCCCTCCGTTCCATATCCCTCAAGAGTTTCGAGCATTTATTCTTATTCCACCTGATCGCGGAAGGAAGCATCGGCAACTACATAAGAGAGGCGCTGCGTAACCACGCGCCGCCTATTGATACCAGTACCATGATGTAAGACCCTTAATCCGGCTCCGAAGGACCAACAATAAAAAAAAAAGTCTGACTAAAGTCCGTGGATGGTTTGTAAACATCAAAAACGCCGATACCTTAACAGGCAGCATACCTTTAATTCGGATTCGAACGATCGACTTCAAGTCGAGCGAATCGTAATGTATGTAAGCGGCTACCCGCACTTACATGCTGCAAACTTTGAGATGAGATAGCAGATTTGGCGTGTTTATCCCTTCATTAGCAGCTTATAGAACAAAAAGAATATATTATAAAAGATAACGAATAATGTTTGACAACTTTGAAGTGCAATTTCAAATCTTGCCTGTAATTTATAAAAAGAAGTGTATAGGGGTGGTTAAATTAAACTCCGTGTTCAGGTTAATTCCAGTTAGTTAGTTTTCAAGTTAATTAGAGTTAGGCTGATATTACACTATCATATATTCATCATATATATATGATGTCATATCTGTCAAGTTCTATGATCATATTTACCTATATTATATGATGCAGTTCTTCATTTTTACATAATATTATACTATTGACCCACATAAGATCATATGAACGTCATATACTATCAAGATTGATAACGATTTAGCCGTGTTTTCCGTTGCTATGAGTGCAATTTTATTAATTGCATTAAAAAAAAGGGTGAAAAATAAAACTAGAAATAAAAGACGAATTTGGGTTAGATCATGGGTAGCAAGGCGATCAGAGAAAGGGGTCCATAACACCTTACTTGAAGAATTTAGATTGAAAGATAAAAAGTCTTACAAAACATATATCTCCGAATGGATGAAGTCGTGTTTAACTATGTATTATCAAAGGTGGCACCAATAATTTCAAAGCAAAAAACTCATTTTAGAGTACCAATTAGTGCAAAATATCGTTTATTAGGGAAGGTGGGGGAATTGCGGACGCTTAAGCGGAATCACAAATAAAATTCAAACTATTAATAATAATCTTCTGTCTAATCGTCTGTCTTTATTAATTATTAAACTATAGTTGTTTACCTATCAAATCAACATTAATTATTATATATATTATTATATTGTATATGAGACCAGTGCCACAAATTACTCTTTTTCAAAAGTTCTCTTAAAGGTGAAGTTATTTCTGCCATGTTTGGAATAAACTTGTGCAAAAAATTAGCCATACCCAATATGCGCTGCAATTCAACTTTATTTTTGGGCTTTTTTATCGACTGAATTGTGTTAACTAGTTCGGGATCTGGTCGCATACCATTTTCAGAAAAAGTATAACCTAAGTATTTTATTTCTAAACATTTTAACTGTATTTTATTTGGGTTGAATTTTAAATTAAACTGTTTTGCTCTTTCTAAAACTTCACACAATATTTTATCATGGGTCTGTTCATCTTTAGCACAAATTAATATGTCATCAAAATACACTATCACATTATTGATTCCTCCAAAAACTTTTTCACTAATTTTCTGAAATATTTCAGGAGCACAGCTCAAGCCTTGAGGTAATCTCAAATATCGATAACACCCAAATGGTGAACTAAATAATAATGTGCATAACTTACTTGCGCTCTCTGAGAATTTTAACTGGAAAAATCCATCTTTTAAATCCATTACCGTATGCCTGTTAACTTGGGTGAAATTTCTTCAATTGTTGGGATCTGCACATAACTTCTTTCAATAACTTTATTGAGATCTTGAGGATCAATACATATCCGTAGTTATGAGTCAGGTTTTTCAACTACTACCATGTTGCTAACCCAACCTGATGGCTCATTTTCTTCTATTATTATATTATTTTGTACCATTGATGTTAATTGCTCTTTTACTTTATCATTTATGGCTAAGGGAATTCTTCTTGGAGGTCTGGCAACTGGAGTTGAATCTGGCTTTATATTTATGTTGATTTTTGCTTCATAACAACCAAGGCCTGAAAAAACTTCACTGTATTTATTAAATATTAAACTTTTAGTTATACTATTACATCTTCTAACAATTTTGAGGTCCTCGCATGCTTCTTTTCCAAGAATGGGTATAGTATCCATATCGACAACAACAAATGATAACTCTTTACAAATATTGTTTACTTGGCATATTAAATTTACCGGTCCTAGGGGCTTGTATTTACTTCCTCCATAGGCTTCTAGCACTATAAAGGTATTCTTGAGTTTACTCTTGTTTTCTAATGTTTCCCATATTTTATTCGGAATTATATTGACATCAGAGCCTCTATCTAATTTCATTACTATATTATTTGAATTATTAATCAAAATACTTTGTGTCCAATCCGAAGAAGTCGAACTATTTACTGTAAGAACAGCTATTTCACTGACTTTTTTAAACCTACACCCGATACTGAAGTGGTTTGGCTTTTTACAATTATGATAATTTGATTAAAAGCAGGGCATTTTCTGGCAGCATGTTTTAGTCCACATTTTTTACAGTCATATTGAAATTCAGGTTTATCACTAGTTGTAGTTTGTTGCCGATAATTATTATAAGTTTTTGTTTCAGAATCATTTTGACTTTTAAGTTCACTTTTAGGGTTATTATTGTTAGATGTAATCTGCAGAACATTCAAAGTTTTCTTCTTTAATATTTAGGGTTTTTAGATGCTGTTGACTAAGTTCATATGATTTACATATCTTTATAGTTTTGTCTAAATTAAAATCCTCTGTTTGTAATAACTTTTCTTGGAGTTTTTTAATATTAATGCCTTGCACAATACGATCTCTTAACATTTCATCGACGTTTTCATATTTACATGTCTTTACTAAATGTGTAATGTTAGTACGATATTGGTCAAAGGTTTCTTCGGTTTGACGATTACGCGAGTTTAAAACATATCTTTCAACAACAACATTTCGTTTTGGTTCAGATTAGTTCTTGAAGGCGTTAATCAAATCTTCTAATGAGCACTTATCTGGCAATTTAAAGGTTTCAGCAAGTTCAATGGCGTCTTCACCGGCTATATTTAGAAACAAAGCCTTCTTAGTATCATCCGACTTTTTTGAATATCCTGATGCAACAATGTATATTTGAAATTCACGATAGAATTTTTTCCAATTATTTGCTAAATTTGCGGTGTTATCAATTCTAAGTCTATCTGGAATTCTCACATATATTTCTGAATCAGCCATTTTCGATGTAAAGACACGTGCACGTATGTCGTATTGTAAATTGTCCAACTTGCAAGTTGCAACGCCGTGCTGGAATCGTTTTTATGTCTGCGCTATGTCGTGTTTCTTGAATTAATAAAACTATAATGTTTTGTTAGCACGGTTTATTAATTTATTTTTCACTCTTAATTCTTAGGTAGGTACTAGTTTTAATAACTTTTAAATTATTTTTTATACAACACACAGAGTCACAGATTACTACCAGAAAGCTAACCACAGACAATCAGCATAGACTCACTACAAGATCAATCAACATTTATTAAATTTTAATCAAAAACAAAAACATATATGTCCGTAATTACCCTTAGCCCTTGGGGTAAATAACAAAATGAGACAAAATGGGGTATTTACGAACGAGGTCCCATTTCATTTGCAGAATTCACAAACGTAGCCTCTTGAAGAAAACCCAGCACTGCAATTCTCATGTGCCCAATTCTTACATTTTGAACACATAATCCAGTCTTCGCTGGGTGGGTCACAATACTTTTCCTGGCAATAAATGCAGAAATCTTCATCATTTTCTTTATCACATTCAAAATTGTTTAAGTTTCTTACACCTTTTGGTCGTTTTTCTTTAGTGTTTTTTTGGTTTCTTATTTGTAGTTTTGGTATTTTCTTGTTCTAGGTTCTTTCTCTTTCTTTCTATTTTTTTTTGTTCTTTTTGCTCTAGGTTTACTATTTCCGGTGTGCTGGTGAAAATAATGGAGTGTTTTTTATTAACTAATCGTTTTGGACGAGTAGGTTTTAGAGTTGGTACTTGCACTACATCACTAAGTGGTACTAAGGGAGATGGACAAGTTTGACTTGACTAATGCAGACGTAGGTATTGTTTCGTTTAAATCGTCAAAGTTAGCGTCATTATTGGAAAGTTGAAATATTTCCTGAGATTCTATTGGATTAGAAATATTTTCATTGGCACACACATACAACACATTCACACACAACTTGAGATTTATTCTGGGACTCATTTTGGCTTGAATTATTGGTATTTGTTTGTATCCGTTGTTCAAGAGGAGAGACTGATGCAAAAATATCACCAAAACTTTCAAAAGTGTTTTTTAAATTATCTAGATCCATTGGACAAATTGCAGCAGACTTAAAGCCATTCATAGCTTTGTCAGTACTTGTGGTTCTATTAAAAGACTTTGTATAAAGGCCTACAACATCATATTATGCCGTAATTTTGGTGCCTGGATGGTTGACCATGAAGGTTCACATTCTCTGTTATATGCTGTTTTTAGTGGGCCATGGGAAGTTAAATCTAAAGGCTGCATTCTATAGGATGTGTGGGGTGGCAAAGTCAAAACATGAATAAAATTCTTGCGACAAAATTCGTGAGCTCTCAAACTAACGTGGCTTTCATGGTTGTCCAGAATTAGTAAAATAGGATCACCTGTAGATGGTTTTGCAAATGCTTTGAAATGCTGAAGCCAATCAACGAAAATTGATTCAGTTATTCAGCCTGAGTCAGAAACACAAGCCACCATGTAACATGTTACTATTACTGTCCTTCATAAACAGTGCATTCATTCGCTTTCTTTTAAATATGAAAAATGGGGGAATGTATGTGCCTCCCGCATTAAAACAATTTATAACTGCGGTCAAGGAACTACGTTCTGCGCTGGTACATTTACCTACTTGTTTTATTCCTTTCGGTGCGAGAATCCTGGAATTTCGTTCAATTTTCATCAACATTGTATATTGAATTCGACTTAAATTGGTATTTTATCATGAGTGTTTTTAAATTTTCAAAAATATATCTATTTCTTCTTGATTAAATGCTGTGATTCTATTTATAGAAGTAGCTTCTGGTCTTCGAAGTGATATATTGGGGTGTCTCGCCATAAAATTATAATACTGATCTATACCTGCCATTTTGGTATCTTTATTGAAGTCATTTGCTATGTTATTAGCAGCGGCAAAATCAAATGCTATTTTTCTTAGGGTAAGAATTGTTATTCCAAAGAAGGCTTTGCAAGGTTTTAAAATGAATTCGACCAGTTCCTCTTCTTGAGATTCATTAAAAACTGACTTCTTTCCTTTTTTTGGCATGGTACTAACACAGGCTTTTTTCACTTGATCAAAAAGGGTCGCTCTGGGAATGCCAAACTTCTCTGCCGCCTGTCGAAAAGGAGTCTTGTTCTCTTTAATTTCTTGCACAGCTCTTTGTACAGTTTCAATGGTGTAAGCTAGTCCTTTTTTCTTAATATATTTTCGAGGCATCTGGAATATAGAAATATAGGTTTTGATAGATAATGGGGTAATTACAAAAAAATATAAAATAATATAAAAATAAAAGGTTTTGATAAATAATGGGGTAATTACGGATGTCCGCAATTGACCCAAACGAGTTAGAAAAAGTACAACATTAGGTTAACAAAATTTATCAAGGCAAACGGTTGTACTATTTACTCGTCATTAACATCGCAATCGACAGAAAATATCAATTTTGTACTGACACTTGTTCTTTTTGAATAACACTCAAAATAGTTAATACCAAAAATTACATCAAAATCACAAAAAATGTAAAATTTCAATTACCTTGAAACGTGTGCGCAGCCGTCTGTCGGGAATGTCTGATGGGCACTAAAGATGGCGGAACGTAACGCGAGATCGCGGCGGCGGGACGCGGGCGGCAGGGATAGAGTAAATATATGTTAGCCCGAACTTACCCCGCGTCCGCAATTCCCCCATCCCTAACCCTGAAATATCTAGCTACCGGAGAATCGTTTTCCAGCTTAATGTACGTTGTCATTAATTATACCAGAAACATGTAAAGCAATATATTATAAGGCTTTCAAGGATATCCATCTAAAAGTAAGTTCATTTACCTTTTTATACTACGACAAAAAAAAACAATTTGAAAATTTTTCATATTTTTATTTATTATGAATCAACCAACAGCTTTCAAAAACATTTAAATTCTAGGATTTATTACTGGTACCTTGAAGTGCTTGTTTGTTGTAAGTTAAGTATTTGTTGCAATTCATTCTGGATCATACTTATTAATGAAATATACAATTTTCTCACTTGATTTCTCAGGGGGTCCAGAGTTCAGACATAGGCAAATAATTATTATTTTCATTCTCTATGTGGATTTTGCTATTTCCATCTTCTTGTGGGCTATTAGTGGAATAGACTTTAAAATCTTCAAATTATGGTTTAAGGTTTTCTCTTTTAATTTTTATTTTGGGCAGAAAATCTTTTCTCCTAACCATAAGAGACCTGGCAGTTCCAGTTACTACAGATTCTGATGTTGATCAGTTGATGTTGAGTCACTGACGTGACTGACTGACTTTCCATATGTAATGGTATCAGCTGGTATATTTTGAGAAATTATTGAATCCTCAGAGAAGTTAGAAGTCCGTGTGGATGGTCTCTCCTCCTGTCTGTTTGAAATGTCCCCAATCTCATCCCAGATGTAAAACAGACACATTTGAATTTTTCGTCTATCTTTATTTACAAAATTATTTTAGTTGCTAGCCTGTAGAATACTGGTCAACTCGCTGTTCACAAAATTACAAAATGCAGTAATGTGGTTTTGGCTGTTAGTGTTTGTGTTATTGGTAATTTGTTGAGACATTTGCCTCATCGTAGCTGTAGCTTTTTTTAATCAAACTATCTGCATCTTCATCTTGGGCTGATGCTGAATTTCTCTTCTTAGTCTAACGTGGTCGCACTTTCTGAAATTAATAAAAACAATAATTATTTCAGGTACCAAATACTGAGAAAGACTGGAACGAAGTATCTGAAGATTGTAAAAGTAAATGGCATGTATTTAATTGCTTGGGAGCATTAGATGGAAATCGGGCAATAATTGAGTATTGAGTTTTTCTGACTAGAAATTATCAGTACTAGCCCGGAGTTAGGAAGTTGGCGGTGTTTTACCCCCGTGCCTCGGAGAGCACGTTAAGCCGTCGGTCCCGTCCGTCCGTCCGTCTGTCATAGTCGATTATTTCAGTAACTATTAAAGCTATCGACATGAAATTTGGAATAATTGTGTATAATAGTGGCCTAACATCATTAAAATAAAAAAAAATCGAAAATTATTTTTAGTTTAATTAAAAAAGGGGGAAAATCGGGGGTTTGAAATTTCAAAGTATGATAACTATACTGAGTGGGATATCATATGAAAGGGCTATACTTCTACATTCTAAAACAGATTTTTATTTATTTTTGTGCATAATAGTTTTTGATTTATCGGGCAAAATGTCGAAAAAAATACCGTTTACCAATTGAAAAATCTGAAATGATTATGGTCAATAGAAGCTTATGTATATTTTACAGGAAAAATAAAACCAACGCTCTAACTAGCATAGTTTTTTTGATATTAACAATAAACCTCTACAAACAAAGTTAGTTTTGCGGTTCATTTCGTCTTGTTTTTAATACGTCATAAATCGTAAAACTTACTACAGGTTTGTACGGAACCCTCGGTGCGCGAGTCCGACTCGCACTTGGCCGGTTTTATTTTACTTACCTCTTTTTCGTGAGACTGTGTGTCCATGGTATCAGTCATCTTCAGGTGGTTGACTGTCCAAGTTTGATAGGGAAGCATCTGCTTCACTAGAAATATCTAAAAAGCGAAGTAGTGACTAGTGGGAACCAGTAGGTACACTGTTGGGATATAGTCACCGCCTGAGCCACTTTTGGTTGTGTTATCTGAAAATAGTATAAAGCAAGTACTGTAGTTTCATTATAATTGCTGAGTAATCTTTCAATAGAGTGCTAAAAATATAATTAATTAGTCTTTTTGTAGTTTCGATATTCCAGTCGAAATTCTTTGTTTTGGAAGACGCCATCTTTTTTGGTTAGACGGATACACAGACTAGATGGTACGACGTAGCATCATATTATCCGTCGTGCGTAGCAGCTACTCATGACGGATAATATTATCCTACTTGTACGCTAGCTTTCAATATAGGATCCCCTAACTATGATCATAGACAAAATATGTAGATATTACACTGTCATATTATGTTCTTCATTTAAAAATGTCTTTTACATCTATGATCATATTATATAATATATGATAGTGTAATATCGGCATGAAACACACGTGAATTACAAAAGCCTCGGTAGCGCGTACGTGGCAAATCGGCGTGGTACATTGCATGCGCGGCGCGTGCGTCGCGTAACGGGCTGTGGACCGATCTCACGACTCTGTGATATAAGAGTCTCTAGCTCTACCGACTGAGCTAGCCAATGTAGCCAGGCATGTCATGTACCGCGTCGATTTGCCCACGCATGCGCTTACGAGCTTTTTGTAATTCACGTGTATTTAACTCTAATTACAGTGAAATTAACCTAACACGGACATCGATATATATGTAGGTACTAGATGGGCCCTTTCATAGAAAAAAATTGGGCGTCCGACCTGTGGAGCGCGCTCCACACCTGTATAAACCTGCCCTTGTCCCCGCCATAGCGCTGTCCCACTTTTCAGACTAGATGGCGTTAGTAAAATACGCCCACATTCTTTGTTTGACAGGGCCCGTCTATTTAAATTGTGGTCGTTGAACACGGAGTTTAATTTGACCCTATAAGTGATTATTTAAATTAATTTCACTTTCATATAATTTATTATCACAGTGTTAAATATTGAATCGAAGCAGGCGTTACTTTGCGGAAGTCCATGATAATGAATGAACCAGAAGCTTAATTCGCTATAATCCGCCACAGTAGACAAATCTATGTAGTGCAGTGCATGTCTTCCACCAACAGCATGCGAACACCCACCACCCAGCAATTCGCACCGGCACAGCACCACACCACACAAATCCTCTAAATCACTCTCTACGTACGTTTCACTCCGAAACCGGAGATAATAAAGATAATAAAGAATTTGAGTTGCTAAATGAACAAATAAACGTATCAAATTCACCGTTACTCAATTTATACAGTAATAGGGGGGGAGGAGGCGGGGCTTCGGTATGAGTCATGCCAAAAAGGTATAAAAGCCGGAACTTTCGACACGATCGTCACTTCGCAATCGTGCATTGTCGAGTCAACATCTCCTGAGGATGCTCCGGTTTCGGAGTGAAACGTACGTAGAGAGTGATTTAGAGGATTTGTGTGGTGTGGTGCTGTGCCGGTGCGAATTGCTGGGTGGTGGGTGTTCGCATGCTGTTGGTGGAAGACATGCACTGCACCACATAGATTTGTCTACTGTGGCGGATTATAGCGAATTAAGCTTCTGGTTCATTCATTATCACAGTGTTGAGCTATAAATCTACAACTTCATTAAACCAGTGAGTTTATGATGACTTAATAATTCAATGAATTATTAAATTGGAGGAAATATCTGCTCATTTTCTTGCAAGCTAACTCTTGAGAGAACCTTGCGCTTTACGTAAATTATACACTATGAAGTTACAGCGGGGCCGAATCAAGGGTATTGTAGATTAACCAATTAAGTTAATATTATACTAAATGTATTTTATTTGGTAACAAAGACTATACTTCTATTATTATTAATTATTTTTATATTATTACTAATGTAAGGAATAATAGCAAATATATTATTAATGTGTATAGATGTACATTTGTTGTGACCTGAAGTGATGAACGCTAAGGAATTGTGCCTAAATTAAAGTGCACCATTTGGAATTACAAATCACAAATAAAAATCAAATTATCTTATCAATTCAAAAATTATTGATCATAATTTACAAACCTCATTTTAATGAGGTATTCAATATAATTTTTTATTCCATCATTCCATATGAGTCTTTCTTATCACTAAACGTAAAAATATATTGTTTAACTCTAGCGGAGTCTTTCTTTTTTACTAACAGTCCGGACAAAATATCCAGTAAACTATTTAGTAAGATTTTTGAGTTCTCAGCTGTAGGCGTTGTAGAGGTTACGCGTAATTGGGCAAAATGTGCAGTAAACCTTGCAGAGGTTAGCTCTGGGAAGTCACTTGACACACAAGAGATCTTTGTTTAACAAGTGTATAGTTAAGCAAGCAGTCAATGCTGAAAGGCATACGTCTATTACTGTATAATATTTGCTTGTCTTAACGATCTTACTTCTGCAAGTTTTATTGAATTCTTGAATGTTTTAGTGAACACTTTGCATTAATTGGATTAAAGTTGCTGTCCAATTGGGTATTTCACTACTACTCAAATAAATTATTTTTTAGTGATTATTAAATAAAGGCTCTCCCAAAAGTCGTAATATCATTGTTCCTCCTCCTCCTCCTGCTCCTCCTGTTAGTTTTATGTTGAATAACCATTTAAAACTATCGATTAAAGTAAAAAAGTGCGTCGAACTTTGATGGTGTCACAATTCAAAATTTCATACAAACTCTATATTAAGCACGCGTTTTAACGTTTGAAAAAAGTTGCTGAATTGACTAGTTGTCAAATACCCAATTACGGTCGCTAGTGCGTCCAGGTAGAAACAATAAAACTTTAGAAAATGTGTCGATAATAATAATCAAGTGTTGGTAAATATTGAAAATGAGGCCGCCTCTCTTATTTATAGTAATTTTAACGCGAGCGACACAAATAAAATCATTTCTAGTTTCTAGATGTGCATTAGAAAATCTATCTATCGGATATTCGTAGAATATCTAATATTTAAAATGTTAGTTTAGAGTTAGACGATAAAAAATTGTTCTACCAAATCTTTATTAAATTTAATAATGTAAGTAAATCTATTAAACTGCTCACAGCTGTTGTCAGGACTTTTAACATTGTTGCTGTCTTAAAATTATCTAAAGAAATATAATAAATTATTATCTATTAAAATAATGTGGTCACATGTAAAAGAAAATGTAGGGCCTTAGGCCACGGCGATTTTTAGCGTGTTCCGGAATAGCGCGTCAGTAAACTGCGGAATAGGGATGATGCCTATATCAAAAATAAATTATTTCTAACTGATTATTAAATAGAGGGTCTCCCAAAAGACCTAAAATTCACATCCTCGGTTAGTTTTAAGTTTGATAACCATTTTAAAATATAGATGAAAGAAAAAAGTTGAAATTTTATGACGTCACAACTGTGAATTTCATACAACTTCCATACTAGAAGGGCGTTTTTAAGTTTGATAAAGAGTTTCGGATTTGATTGAGTTGTCATCATCCCTATTGTCGCTAGTCGCTTAAACCTGCAAAAGAAGATGCTGTAGAAGTACCATCGATTTAGCACAATTACTGCATCGTGAACTCGTGTGACATTTCGATTTTGCCCATGTAATCACGATTCACGACCCTACTATAGCAATACATAATCGTGGTTAGGTACATACGTGAGCGAAAGTATGTATATGCCGTGGGCTAGACCCTAATTGTCTCGGTGCTTTAAAAATAATCATGTTGTGCATTATAAAGTGCATATCCAGTTATGGGTAGAAACTTCGTTTAGTATAATAATATAGTTATTAATTAATTTTATATTATTAAAATTGTAAATATGAGTAACTACGTCTTTGCATGTACAATTTAATTTGAATAAAGAAGTAAATTATAATGGAAATTATTGTATAATAAGCTCATCCGTTGCGGGTGTGAAGATAGGAATGGTGTCAATGGCCTATTTTATTAATCTTATTTTTTACTATTATGTCCAGGTCAGTCTTGTTTAAAGTACCTCAGTAGAAAGAATTTTAAAGGCAAATTAACTGGCAAAATAACCCGGAATTAATTTACAAAAAAAAACGCCTCCCAGATTTGAATTTAAGTTTTTTCGAAATTGGACTATCATTAGCACATTTGAATTTCATGGCCTATACAGCCTATCTGCGGGCTGCGGGGCGGGAGATTTTTATCTATTCATTCACGAAGTTTACTGCATTTGTACGTAATCAAACAAGCGCAGTATGTCCTCAAGCGCTGGAGAACCTATTATAGTTCACTTTAACTTTATAGAATAGAAAAATGTCCCACTAGGCCCTCTGTTAACTTTAATGCGATCGAAAAGGTAAAAAACATACGTGCCGAATTGAGAACCTCCTCCTTTTTTGGAAGTCGGTTAAAAATCTCCCACTAGGGCCGCTTTTTGTTATATTTTTAAGAATATATTATTTTTGAGTATGTAGTTGCAGAAAATGATCAATGTTAGTCTTGAAAGATTTTACGTAAGTCGCTGTGTAGTAGGATCCATGCAAAGGAAGTCGCAGGCATCAACTAGTTTCATATAACTTAGACCGTTAAGGCGCGGGATATATACGAGAGGCGCGACGGAGGTTTTGCGTCGGTGTGGCCTTGGAAGTATGAAAGCGGCGTCCGCGCCTCGCCGCCTCTGTATACCTGGAGTGGAGTCCCGTCGCCTGAATACATTTTGTATGTAATACCTAAGACAAAAGCGGGCTTCTCCTTGGGCTTGGGCACCTCGCCAGCGACCGTCGCCTCTTGTGTATTTCCCGCACCTAACGATAATATATAATAATCGTGTGCATATTGCCTATAATGATATTTGTAATATGTACCTACACGATTATGACTATTCGTAACGCTTGACTTCCTGACTTACGTGACGCGAACTGTACGCTAGGGTGAAACCTGGTTAAAACTAGTAAATAATAGTATACTCTATGGGTGAAACCTACATTCTCAAATATATTGTTGACAGAGGCACCCATGCCACACGGCAGTGTGGAATCTTTCCAAGTTAACTAAGCCCCCGTTCAGGCGAACTTTTGGAGCTTTTTCTACCGCCTGGAACCATGCTGTTCAAACGAGCGCTAAAAAAATCACTTATCATGACACCGCACGTTGCGGACTGCTGTGCGCTGTGCGCTTTAAGCTATATTCAGCTGTAATTTACAAACTTTCACAGATTATTTAGTGAAAGAATTTTGAAAAGCCAATTTGTTTTTTAGGTAAGTATATATGTATAATATCAAAAAATAAAGTGTCTTTTCAGTAGTTTGTAAAGTCAGGAAGAGGCGACATAATTATTATTATTATTGGTGGTTATTTCATAAAACTATGGAGTGCTACATATTTTTAATTTAATAAAAAAATAGTCAAAACGTACATAGATTTAATTGCTATGTAAGATTCTGAAGGCGTTTTTTGCAAAACATCAATAAGAGGAAATGGGTGGCTAATTCGTACCTACTTTGAAGGTGATTTTTACAAATAGAAAGACGGAACCTATTACAAGTTATCTTAATATATAAAAGGAAAAGGTGACTGACTGACTGATCAATCAACGCGCAGCTCAAACCACTGGACGGATCGCGCTGAAATTTAACATTCAAAGAGCTACTATGACGTAGACATCCGCTAGGAAAGGATTTTTGAAAATTCAACCCCTAAGGGGGTACAATGGGGGTTTGAAATTTGGGAAAGTCCACGCGGACAAAGTCGCGGGCATAAGCTATATATATTTCGATAGAACTAATTATTATACAACGCATTCATTACCCAATAAGACATTTTCGATCTCGAGGTGCACAAAACTTTGTATTTGCAATTTAATTAGTAATTTAGACTACCTAATGATTGACATAAGAAACACAAAAATGAAGGACAGTTTGTTTCAATAGGTCATTAGGCAACGCAAGAAAGCAAACGACTGCTAATATGATATTCGCAATTTTGAGATCTTGAACTATGTATATTTAAATGCTCCTTGAATTATGCGCTCGGAGCTAAAAAAAGCGTCTGTGCGAACACCAATGTACGTTTCCATTTATGTTGATAAATTCCACTCGGCGCAAAAAAGCGTTAGCGTGTGAACATATAGACGGAAACCCATATTATGTGCTTTTCGAAATGGAAAAAAAGCGTCAACGCCCGGCGTAAAAAACCGTTCGTCTGAACGGGGGCTGACGCGCGTTTACCGTGCGTGGAGTTGTGTAAACCGGTCAAACGTCGTGAACGTCACCATATTACAGATTTATTTCGTGTGTCACAGATAATAACTTGGAAAATAGTTACGCCATTGCCTCAGAATATAAGAACTGTTAGAGCATTCATTAGTTGAAATTAATACGATAGATGTTTTCGTGAATGTTAAAATTTTATAGTGGAAGATGTTGCAGCGGTTGTGAGATGATTTATAATAATGTTCACTAAATATCTGACTTAGATAAATTTAAGTTATATTTTTTGTATAGACATAGTTTTAAGGTTTATCGGTGATAAAAATAAAAATCATCAAAATAACTTTTGGGTTTTCATTTTATGTTTCAAGAAAATAAAAACTTGTGTAGGTATTCATCTGTCGAGTTGCATCATAGCATCAATGATTTCGCTTAATCGAGTCTCAACTCACCAGTAAATTAACTTGAGCTTTACCGGCTTGAACATACAGTCTCGGTATGTAAATCGTAGGTAAGTATGTAATTTGTGCTCTGTAACTCACAATACAAATGATGCAATAAAAAAACACTTTCCAATTTCTCCCAGGCGTTCGAATCGAGTGACTCCTTTTCAAAAATTACGAAATACGGATAAAACACATCAATAACTTGTCTAAGTATGTTGTTTTTATTATACGAATTGACCGAGCGAAGCGAAGGTCTCCGATACTGTGGTGGATTGGCGCTTGGCCGTCTGTCCATCCGTTCGTCTGCCATACCTACATTAAAGCCTTATAACTTCTGAAATAATGAACTTAAACTCGCACATGATAAAATGTAAATCGATGGCTGAAAGCAAGGAACATTTTTTTATTTTTTTTTATCCACTACAAGTTAGCCCTTGACTGCGATCTCACCTGATGGTATGTGATGATGCAGTCTAAGATGGTAGCGGGCTAACCTGTTAGGGGCCTGTAACCTGTTGGCAGTTACCAAATATATCAAATAATAAATATTATAAATGCGAAAGTTTGGATGGATGGATGTATGGATGTATGTTTGTTACTCAATCACGCTCCAACGGATGAACGGATCTGGATGAAATTTGGCACAGAGATAGATTATAGTCTGGAATAGCACATAGGCTACTTTTTATCCCGGAAAATTTAAGAGTTCCCGCGGGAACCGAAAAACCTCAATCCACGCGGACGAAGTCGCGGGCATCAGCTAGTAACTTATATTAAACCCATACCCCTATTCGGTTTCTACACGGCATCGTACCGGAACGCTAAATCGCTTGGCGGCACGTCTTTGCCGAAACACATAGTGCCGAGGCACATATTGCTAAAAGCCGAAAATTACAAAGTTATAAACATCCTTTTCCTTTTGCTCATCGAAGCAAATGGGAAGTAATTTTTTTTTAGCTTTACCTAGGCTTGTGCTGTATCTTTGAATAGCTGCTTTTAACTTGTTTTTTACTAAATACAAAAAAGGAAGGAGCTAACAAAGACGCTTTTCTTAGACCAATTTTGTCCCGGATGCTATCTCAAAAGTATTAGGTACCTAACTACCTACTACCTACGACCTACCTACATCAAAAGATATACGTAACTATTGGTTGGTCTAAACTCAGGAGTTCAGGACGCGAGGCCAGTTCGGGGCGAACCACTGGACAGTTTCTAGAGTAAGAAGTATTAGTAATCAGACTATGCAGAACCCTTATGCGTGGTCTGACATACCTACTCTTGACCAGTTATTTAAAAAAAAATATAAGACCACAAAATTATAAGAGGTAATTGTAGGTACTCAATTTACGAAAAAAAACCAGAGAAATAAATCAAGTTTGCAATGCGCTCAGCTCCTTTTTCTTTTGAAATAAGCAGGTAATTACTTAAATAAATTTTAAAAAAATTGGTCAAGTGCGAAACGGATTCGCGCACCGAGGTTTTTAAAAAAACCTTAAAAGAACACTTGTTGAGTCGGGGCTATTATACAATAATTGACGAATTTCTGACAAAGTTGTACGGAAGCAACCGACTCTGGGTCAAGCTCTCCACAGGACAGTATAGATAACAAATTAGGTACACTATTGTATTTACCTAATTTACATTAGGTACTTACCTACGTAATCTAATATATAAAAATAAGTCCGGTTTTCCTTCCTGACGCTATAACTCCAGAACGCACGAACCGATTTCCACGGTTTTGCATTCGTTGGAAAGGTCTCGGGCTCCGTGAGGTTTATAGCAAAGAAAATTCAGGAAAAATTTCAATACAGAAAAGCGGGAAAATCTTAAACCACGCGGACGAAGTCGCGGGCGTCAGCTAGTGTAATATATATTAGGATTGTTTAAAAAAGAAAAAGAGCAACTGCTGAGTTTCTTGCCGGCTCTTCTCAGCAGAATTTGTTATCCGATCATATATATATAGAAAATACCTCACTCGATCTAGCACCTAGCCCCTTCTTGTAGTATTAGTAATAATATTAATTATTATTTTTTAAATCCTTTATGGTTGTAGGGTGGCTTTCTTACCATTTTGTCACGCAACCCTAAAAAGGGGGGTACCTACCAGCTAACCTTCATGTATGAAGTATAAAGAACACTTTTACCATTCTGTATAGTTAGGTAGGCTTTTTGTAAGTAAGTATATTGTTTCCTTGTTTACGTGTGTGAATAAAGTATTTAGTATTTATCTATCTAGATCTACTATTTGACTTTGTGACACGATTCAGTTTAAACAATTTAGTAGATTTGGAAATGAGTCTTATAAAAATAGATCATAATAAGTGCATTGAAACATCCTTATTTTATTTTTAACTTTTCGGCCTCAAAACTAGGGTTTGCACTTTGAAGCCTCGTCAAATAAATAATTTAGGTACCTACTTTCGATGATTTTACTACAATAAAATATCAGAGCGACGCGACGGTGTTTTGATCTCAGTAACGTAAGGCACTTTAAAGGCAGGTTTTAAGGCTAGGCCAAAATTGTGGACACGTCCGGGAAATTCCTACTTTCTGGTGATCCTATTCATAATTTGTTTCGATGTTTTCTACACACGTCATACACGGAGAGATGCATTGGTCCCACGAGTCACGACCGTTTATCAACAATCGCAATCAGCACCCCACCGGCTCAGTTTGCCGTCGAGCGATGCCTGTTGCTTGGATGGAACACTAAGTTCGGAGCACGCGTCGCTGCCGGCAGTGCCTACTGTCGCGCTAGCTATCACATACAAGTATTTCGTCCGCGTAATCAATAATTACAAACTTTATTCAATATCGATAAATTATAACACTATCACTATCAGTTAGGTACCTACTACATAATTTGGTTGGTTAAAAATAACGGACAAATAGAAAAAATATGTTTTAGGTAAGTTTATTTTTTTGTGTTTTGTCGATGCTTTTTGTATTTATATATTTTTTAATGTAAGTACTTACATGTATACAGTATACGCAAATAATACCTAAATACCTACTTATCATCAATTCATCAATCATCTTTTATCATACTTAATGAGGTACCTACTTATTTTAGGTAGGTACTTGTATAGTTAGTCAGAAAATAATTAAGTAATTTGTAGACCATATGAAACAGGGGGTAACGGGCACGTAGGTATCTAGTACCTACCTATAGTTCGCGCACGAGTTGAATGCAGAGCAAATGTATGGTGACACCACGGAGTAGAGAAGTAAGGTATGTTGGGGTAAGAACGGACGGATTTCAGACCAATTGAAAAGGTTTTGTAAAAACTCAATTTTCTCGATATTTATTGAAGATAAATTACTAAAATATGGTGCATGTGTTTAATTTTTAAACGTAGCTTAGGTTTCAATTTTGTTTATTTTTGTAAACTCATCAGTTTCTGCTTTATACGCATGTAAAGACAAGACATACTTTTTTATGGCTATGGTTAAAAAAATGTCCTTCGGGGGCAAGATCGGACGTACTTTCAAACCCACTTCTATGGCTTTGAGAACAGGGTGTATAAGAATAATAAATCCGATCTTAAACGCACTACAATATATAAAAAAAATACGTCTATGTAATTAAAAACATGAATGTTCCAATCGATTTTATTTTTTTTTACTTAAAGGCATCCGATCTTACCCCCAGTGATAAATTTTTTACATTTTGTGATTCTCAAACTTTGCTCTCATCATAAGATGAATTATACAGATCCGCGGGAAAGATCGGATGAATAAATTTTTTGCTAGTTATTAATAATAGCTAATTTTAATTTTGAATAAAAAGGGGCAGAAAACGATTTCAATGTTCGAAGTAAAGACATCAAAAATTCTATCTATCCTTTTTTCAAAATTTTAACGTTGATCCCAAGCATAGAAATTGCTTAAACACAATTTTTTATATCCATTATAAATAACATAAATAAAAATAAAAGACAGAAATATAAAAACATAAATAAATAACATAGTAAAGTAAATGACAAATAAAAATTAATGCCGTAAATAAAAACGATACCCAAGATCAAATCAATACAGACATTTTTAATGTTATTGGGCTCTTTTCTATATCTGTACGCTTCTGAAGACATTTCCATCAAAATCTCGAGATCAAAATAGAATAATCCTTACACTGTACTTCCCTTTATCTTTATTACTGTTTTAAGATGAAAAATATTAAAAATATTCATGTTATAAAAGTTTGACAATCCCTGCCTCATTTTGCACACGTAAAGACCGGATGGTTTTAATCCGATCTTTACCCGAAAGGGGGAACATCGGATATCTGCTAATAGACATCCTAGGCGTATTCTGATCAGATCTATCTAGCTATTGCTACTTAAAACCTAGTATTAACGCGAAATATTAGCAAAACAATCTGTATTTTCGCCAAAATATGAAACTAAAAGGGAAAGGGAAAGATCGGATAGAAGAAAAAAAGACAAAAATTACCTTGTTTTTTTAAATTCACCATTACACACGTACGGTACGTCGGAGCGACTCACGCGAAACTTAAGTAGACGCATAACAAAATGGCGTTGAACATAATGATGCCAACATTAAAAAATGTGGTCTCATTCGCGGGCAATTTGATGTATACGGTCTTACCCCCTTTCCGCTCTTACCCCAACATACCTTAAGTGACACATGTACATTTACTCTGCATTCAACTCGCGCGCGAACTATAATAATATGTACTTATAATATTATGGTCGCTTTCATTTATTTTATCGTTATTATAAGTTAGTTGTTTCCTACCTAATTTATGAAGAAATATTAATACAGTACCTACTTAGATAAATAGAACTAAAAAAATACAGTTTTAACTTTTAAAAGTTACCTAGGTAGGTACCTACTACCTAGGTATGTTGTTAAAATATAAAGCTGTGGAAATTCCAGAGTAGAAATCGAAAGCCTCGCTCGAAAGTTCGAAAGTCAGGTAGGTACCTATCTAAGTACCTAACAGTCAACAGGATACCTGATTTGGGTAGGTAGGTAGGTAAAGGTAGGTACTTATTGGATTTTGCAAAAACTTAATTTTTCAGCTTCAAGCAAGCTTTTTTGATGGGAAGACCATACCTACTAGGTATTATACATGATCAAATAAGGCCTCAATAATTAGAATATCAAATAAACCCATGCAAAAAATCACGTCAATCCGTTGCGCCGTTGCCGCCTAGGTAATTGAAGAAAAATGCGAGAAAAAGAGCATGCTATCCCACAGGAACTGATTGTTTTTCCGGGATAAAAAGTGGCCCAGGTCCTCAATAATATACCCATGCAAAAAATCACGTTAATCCGTTGCTCCGTTGCGGCGTGATTGAAGGACAAATTAACAAACCAATAAACCAACAAACCTGGGTATAGTTGAGGACCTGGAGAGTGACATAGGCTCCTTTTTATCCCGGAAAATTCAGGAGTTCCCGCGGGAATAAAAAAAACTTAAACCACGCGGACGAAGTCGCGGGCATCAGCTAGTCAAATAAATATTATAAATTCGAAAGTTTGGATGGATGTATGGATGGATGTTTGTTACTCAATCACGCCCGAACGGCTGAACGGATCTGGGTGAAATTTGGCACAGAGATAGATTATAGTCTGGATTAACACATAGGCTACTTTTTATTCCGGAAAACTAAGGAGTTCCCGCGGGCACCAAAAAACCTCAATCCACGCGGACGTAGTCGCGCAGCAGCATCAGCTAGTATTATATTTAAATATAATCATCAGCTAGTATTATATTTAAATATATTATGTTTTGGTTAACTTTCTGAAATTCCAAACTGTTATTCAAAAGAAACCTACCTACCTACTTAAATTACATTAGGTAAGTACATGTGAAGGAAGGTGTACTAAGAAGTTAGGAAGTGATAGATGGAACGCAAATAAAGACAGCAAGAGTAGGTAACTAGTTAGGTACTAATTGGGTACTAGTACCTTGGTTTTTATCAAATGAGTATTATTTTATAGTTTTGTCTTACCTACTAGCCTTTCACTATGGCTATAGATAATATTACCGTGCTATGGCATCGTTCAATGTAGCAAGCAGCCAGTAGGCTTATATTTCCCTACCTACTCAGTGAATGTAGACATAAAAGTTATATAGGTATAAGTACACGTTGCATAATGTGGTCGGTGGTAGGTAGGTATAAAGGCTGTTATGGCTATTGGCTGCTGTAATAAATGTAAGGCAGGTAATACCTAGTTAGTTAGGTTGGTTACCTATCGAAAAATATCTACTCGCATAATAATAAGGGTTGCCTACATAAAATGCAGGAAAGCAACCCTTAAGGTGCGCCGTGCGACTGTGTCCGTCACACTTTCCATATTATTTTATTAGTAGCTATTAGCTAAAGACTTGGGAATAAGTAGTTTTAAATAATGCTTACCCAACCCTTAGGGATCATCCATAAAGTACGTCACACGTTAAGGGGGGGAGGGGGTCGACGAAGTGTGACTATTGTGTGACAATAGGGGTGGGTCCTAAGTTTCGTGGCGTCACATTTCAAAATCTACACACACACATCTAAGTGTTGAAATTATTAACGAAAAACTTAAAAATATTTCCAACTCTATCTGTGTCTGTAAGGTTTAAAACTAATTTCGGACTAGATGTAAAATTGCAAGATAGGTAGGTACTAGGTATGTAACGTCCAAGGTATCAATCAACTGGGACAAGGACGGGGGAGGGGTCAAAAAATCACGAAATTAGTGTGATACGTGGTGATACTTTATGGATGACCCCTTATTGCAAATTAAAAAATTAAAAAAATATCATTAGGTAGGTAGGTCTAGGTACCTATTACCTACTATTCGAAAGGGGCTGAAATGGGGTGGTCGAAATTTTTAAGCGTGTTTACAAGTGGTTTACAAGATCGAATGAGATTAATAATAATTTGAGTTGATAGAAGGAAAAATATGACGAAGTTTCCAGCCAGGATAATATAGTTTTTGAGAAATCAGCAACAATTAGGGTGGTGCTTCATTTGCACATTCTGAAATAGTTTTTTATAGTGACAAATCTGAAATAATTTGAGGTGAGTTTGTGTAAACTTTACACGAAAAATAGATATAGGTATAACGAAGTTTCTAGCCAGGATAGTTTTTGAGAAATCAGCAAGAAATGGGGGGTCAAAAATCAAAATGTTAAAGTGAGGTTACTATATCGAGTGGGGTAGGTATGTAAAGGCTACATTTGGACATTCTAAAATTTTTTTTTTTAAAATCAATTAACTCGTCTTCATTAAGTATATAGTTCTTTATATTTATTAAACCAAATCCTTTTATGGTACAGAACCCTCGGTGCACGAGTCCGACTCGCACTTGCCGGTTTTTTTTATAATTCTGCTTTGGTAACCTTCCTTGTTAAAAGTTACAGATTATAGGTATTTTTTCATCTTTTATTTGGGGCTTTTGCACCGACCTTGATATTTATGTTACAAACAAGAAAATTCAAACAGTCATTTATCGAAAAAAAATTTAAATAACGTGTACTACTAGGTACCTAATTATTATTTTTGCTGTAGTTAAGAAGTAGGTATAGCAAAAATTGCAGTAATATTTTTTAAAGATTTTATCCTTGGTATCACTTATTCACTGGTAAGTAGATAGGTACTTACTACTTATCACATACTTAAGTACTTACCTAATTATTTTTAGCATAATATTTTTTATTGCTAAATATGTAACTTACTTATATCTAGATTTTTAACACGTTTGAATTTATGTAAAATCTTTTTTGTTACAATGTATCTATCTATGTACTTACCTATTTGCCTTGCGTAATAATATGATTTATGACAATTGGCTACAATTTAACATTTTGGATTTTTGTACCTATATACCTAGGTAATTAATACCGTAGACTTAGATAGAACCATCAAGTGAATATTCCAGCTATATACCTGCCGCTTAATATACCTATATACAGCCGCGGGCAGAAGCTAGTCAAGTGACTGGCTTCTGCCCGCCGCTTCACTCACGTTCAGTTTGATTTTCAAACAAACCAACTCCGATTTTACCCCCTTGGGGGTTGAATTTTCAAAAATCCTTTCTTAGCGAAGGCGTAGGTACCTACTACCTACGTCATAAGCTAACTGTATGCCAAATTCCAGCCCAATCCGTCCAGTGGTTTGACCTGTGCGTTGATAGACCAGTCAGTCAGTCACCTTTTCCTTTAGATTACTATATACCTAGTACCTACCTACTAGGAAAATTAAACTGATGGTAGATGCACATTATATTATTATCAGCAGCTATTTATGTAGTGCTAAGTAAGTACTCGGGGCACAGATGTAGTACTCGGGGTAACTATGTTAACATCCGAGCCGCAGGCGAGCATTTTAAATGGCGCCGAAAGTTTAATTTTCAATACGCACGAGTTCTAACAGTAAATTACTCGTATCATACTACATAATATTATAAATGCGAAAGTGTGTTTGTTTGTTGGTTTGTTGGTTTGTCCTTCGATCACGCCGCAACGGAGCAACGAATCGACGTGATTTTTGGCATGGGTATGGAGTGACATAGACTACTTTTATCCCAGAAAATTAAGGAGTTCCCGCTGGAATCAAAAAAACTTAAACCACGCGGACGAAGTCGCGGGCATCAGCTAGTACAACATAAATAGTTCTTGAGATGTTGTCTAGATGGGACTAGGGTCTAGGAAGGAACCCATGATTCGTTAATCCATTGACCCATAAACATCACAGTTTAAAGTAAGACAGCTTTGACTTAAGTAATAGGTATTATTAACCCATCCACCCCCATTTCTATCCATATTCCTACTATTCATCCCAAGTATATTTGCCTTCCTTATATGCGCCGCGGCTGAGGTCTCACCGAACTTGTACCTAGCATAAATATTAAATACCATCTGACTATCTATTATTATCGCTTTGTACTTATATGGTATTTAAATATCTAGTGTATTATCATTATCACAAAAATATCATACTAACGATCACCTAGCTGTAGCATAATCTGTCATAAATATCCTAAATTACAATATTGTTATCTACGAAAATGCGAAAATGTTCCAGCCCTACCTACCATTTACAGGTGATTGATGAGAATGATTACAAAAATTACCTAATTATAACTTAAAATAGGTATTTAAGCGCAGGTAGTTAACTATATCATTCAGTATTATGTATTAACGAGACCGCTATCAATAAAATTAGGTAAGTAGGTACCTACTTAGGTATTTCCCCCTAGGGGGTTATGATGAAGGCTCCCTGGCGCTGGCACGTGGCTTAGGTATAAGCACAGAATAGGTATGGTATAAGGTTAAAGTCTCTATATATTTTTGGGTTCTATATATTAAACCTGGGTTTAATATAGAATTAAACCCAGGTTTAATTAATATACTTATAGAACCCAAAATATATAGAGACTTCTTCGAAAATACTCATAGATCTAAAAATCTCAATGTCATAGAAAGCCGTAACTTACTCTATGGTAAGTAGGTACATTGACTTTAAGTAGTTACCTATAGTTCGCGCGCGAGTTGAATGCAGAGCTTATGTACCTATGGTGACACATACTTACATAAGCTCTGCATTCCACTCGCGCGCGTACTATACCTAAGAAGCACTCTACCCCATAGATCTATTATATATTTATTGGTCTACCCCTCCAAAAAAATTCATAAAACGTCAACTTTATCGTAAGATTGAACCTATCTATCAATGATGGATAGGTTCAATCTTAAACTCAATATGAAACTGGTTCGCCCCGAACTGAGACCTCGCGGTATCCATAAGATAGTTTTAACTATCTTTACGTTCATAGACATCAGTGCTATCAGTAGACCATTTTTGTATTCCATTTATGATGGTGCTAACGTCTAATAATAAGCACACACGAATAAACTTTTACAGAGCGCCATCTATTGACATCATTGTGAAGTTCTGTTAAAAATACTGAAGCTCATTAAAAATTAAATAATTTCGTTTCATTAAAATATTTATCTAATTTTAGTATTTGTTGTTCAAGTACAGGATATAATTCAAATAATTGGTCAAGTTTCAGGCTCAGTCTTTCAGAAAATTGAGAGTTCTGAGGTCAACTTTGGACGTTAGAAAATCTCCACTTTGAAAGCCCCCCATTTCGTCAATTTTAGGGGAAAAATTAAAAAAAAAAAAAATTTTGGACTCTATTCCTAATTATCTTTAAAATTATACCGCAACCCTATGTAACGCTATAAACAATATTTTACTTCGCATTCGCTTCTATGACAGCCCCCTGAAATAAAGATTTTTATAACTTTTTAAGCCATAGTCAGCTGGAGGCCATCGGTTTACATAATATATTTAAACTTGAAGTAATTACGTTCAGTAATTCAGAAGTTTTAAGGCTCTAACAGACGGACGGACGGAGGGACAAGTGCCAATTCACTCAAGTAGACTCAGAGACCTTCGCTTCGCTCGGTCAAAAATAAATACATAAATATTTTGAGACAAAGTTCAACAGAGATGAGAAGGTACCTGTAGGTATTGTTTCACAGCCATAAAAATACCTTCATGTAGTGACTAATTATTGTGACAGAGGTCTTCTTTTTGTGTGCGTTTTTCTATGTTGCAGCCACGTAGTGCTCATAATATACGAAGCCTCAATCCAAGGCCACACAACTCACCTGTCACAATGACAAATTCAATGGTATTATACTATAATAGGATGGGACGTATTATGTTCTCCATAAAGGTAAGCAATGCCAGCGTTTACGATTACTGATTGCAAGGTACTGGCACGTACTGGTTAAGACTTAATTATTTATTATAGTAGATCTATATCGGTCTACTTCCTTATCAGTTTATCATAAAGTCTCGAGTCCGACTATTTTTATACACGTCGCTCTTGTTGTAAATTATACCTACCTACCTACTTAGTACTTACTACTTAGTACTTACCAACCAAAAAATAAACCAATAAAAAAAAAATGACAAACTTGCCACGCCACATACTAGGTACCAAGATTTCAATAATTTTCCTGAGTACACTCAGGTTCTGAACGACCTATTAATTATTATCGTTGCCTATTATAATTCTGACATTTTCTCAGAACGTTGCCTCTGACGCAGTTCTGCTACCGCAACCACTGGCAACCGATAATATCTACCTAATGGGTATTAAATATTAATGTAGGTTTTAGGGTATTTATACATTAAATACATATAGGTTTAGGTACCCATTCATCGGCAGCATTTCAATCTGGCATAAGTGAGTGATCACGTCGCTAGAGATCACTAGGTAGGTACTTACCTACTTATAAAACTTACCTACTACTGTAGATAATGAATCAGGGAATGTCTTTTACCTAGAATAAACTAGCTGATGCCCGCGACTTCGTCCGCGTGGTTTAAGTTTTTAGTTATTCTCGTGGGAACTCCTTAATTTTCCGGGATAAAAAGTAGCCTAGATGTCCAAATATAACATCATTGCCTATGTCACTCTCCAGGTCCTCAACTATACCCATGCCAAAAATCACGTTGATCCGTTGCGGCGTATGATTGAAGGCCAAACCAACAAACCAATAAACCAACAAACCAACGAACAAACACTTTCGCATTTATAATATTAGCATGATGGATGGATGCTTTTCAGAATTTGTTGTTGTTTAGCAATTATTTATCTTATAAAAGCAAAAGTATATCTGTCTGTCTTTATTAATGTTACCTATTCAGAAACATCATAGGTACCTTCATCCTGGAGACGGACACCTACTTTTAAAACTTATCCTAGAAAGTCAAACAGTGGAAGTAGTATTTATAAAAACCGACCAAGTGCGAGTCGGACTCGCGCACCGAGGGTTCCGTACAAACCTGTAGTAAGTTTTAAATTATTAAAAAAAAAACTACTTACTAGATCTCGTTCAAACCAATTTTCGGTGGAAGTTTGCATGATAATGTACATCATATATTTTTTTTAGTTTTATCAATATCTTATTTTAGAAGTTACAGGGGGGGGGGGACACACATTTTACCACTTTGGAAGTGTCTCTCGTGCAAACTATTCAGTTTAGAAAAGAATGATATTAGAAACCTCAATATCATTTTTGAAGACCTATCCATAGATACCCCACACGTATGGGTTTGATGAAAAAAATTTTTTTGAGTTTCAGTTCTAAGTATGGGGACCCCCAAAATTTATGTTTTTTTTTCTAGTTTTGTGTGAAAATCTTAATGCGGTTCACAGAATACATCTACTTACCAAGTTTCAACAGTATAGTTCTTATAGTTTCGGAAAAAAGTGTCTGTGACATACGGACGGACACACAGACAGACAGACAGACAGACAGACAGACATGACGAATCAATAAGGGTTTTTGCCAAATTTGGCTACGGAACCCTAAAAAAAACCGGCCAAGTGCGAGTCGGACTCGCGCACCGAGGGTTCCGTACAAACCTGTAGTAAGTTTTAAATTATTAAAAAAAAACTACTTACTAGATCTCGTTCAAACCAATTTTCGGTGGAAGTTTGCATGGTAATGTACATCATATATTTTTTTTAGTTTTATCATTCTCTTATTTTAGAAGTTACGGGGGGGGGGACCAACATTTTACCACTTTGGAAGTGTCTCTCGCGCAAACTATTCAGTTTAGAAAAAAATGATATTAGAAACCTCAATATCATTTTTGAAGACCTATCCATAGATACCCCACACGTATGGGTTTGATGAAAAAAATATTTTTGAGTTTCAGTTCTAAGTATGGGGACCCCCAAAATTTATTGTTTTTTTTCTATTTTTGTGTGAAAATCTTAATGCGGTTCACAGAATACATCTACTCACTAAGTTTCAACAGTATAGTTCTTATAGTTTCGGAAAAAAGTGGCTGTGACATACGGACGGACAGACAGACAGACAGACAGACAGACAGACATGACGAATCTATAAGGGTTCCGTTTTTGCCAAATTTGGCTACGGAACCCTAATTAAAAATCTAATTTGGAGTCAACGAAGTCGCGATCATTATTGATAAATTCTAATTCAATTAAGTATCTATTTTGAGTCCAAATTAACAAATATTATCCCAGGCAGACAACAGGGAACAAAAAAATAAAATTCGGAATCTAAACTTACAAAAATAATTACATGAATTATTAATTAAGTAGTTATTATCCTCATGCTTATTCTCTCACAAAACATTCATGTTTTGTGTCTATGATCGTGATCTTTGAAATCTTGCATGCTCCTAATCACTCGATGGAAATTATCTGGGCTGCTGTAATTAGGTATATATATCTATCAGTATTTCTATATACAGTTTGTTGCAATACAACCTACTCGTACAAGCGGATCTGCCAGCCACAGTGTGACTGTGTGATGTAAGTTGCAACTTAGAGTGGCGAAGAAAATAGAATTAATATCAAGAATCTTTGACCGTTTTTTATTGCGAGATAGGCTTGCGCTTGACGACAATCATGCCTAGGGGTCAAAACCACTTTTATATGCGAAAATAGTTACAGTTACTGTAGGTATCTAAAATAGTATTTGAGACTTGACTTGATAGATAAAAAGCTTAAGTTAATTTTACACGAAAAATATAACAAAGTCTATATCTAACCAGGATAGTTTTTGAGAAATCAGCCATAAACCTTTATTTGAACCAAACCAAGTTTTGCGGTCCGAAATTTTTTCAGAGATTTAAGTGAACTAAAAAGGTTAGCTAGAACTTTTTTTTGTAAATCAGCGGTAAATAATATTCTACTCACAAAATTCTGAAATTTTAACGTTAATTTAATTAATTATAATTATTTATTGCCTCGTTTCTTAAGGTAAAATTAATTCTTTATGATGTAATTTCTTTTTTAATCTTTATCTTTTAGCCTTAATAGTTAAAAGTAATCACTTCACTTAGCTTGTATTCATATGATGATTTTTATTTTAGTAGTGTTTAAGTGATAGTTAGTAAACCTACTATAAATAAAACTAGCGGACGCCCGCGACTTCGTTCGCGTGGCATAAGTTTTTAATTCCCACAGGCACTCCTTAATTTTCTGGGATAAAAAGAAGCCTTTGTCACTCTCCAGGTCCTCATCTATACCCATGCAAAAAATCACGTCAATCCGTCGCTCTGTTGCGGCGTGATTGAAGGACAAACTCTCTATACCCATGCAAAAAATCACGTCAATCCGTTGCTCTGTTGCGTCGTGAGTGAATGACAAACTCTCTATTTAACGTCCTTGGGGATAGAAATTACAAAAATTGTGAAATACGTATTTCATAATTTTAAAACGGACGCCAAGTTATGATGCTATAACTTGAAAAAAGATGAAAGAATTTCATACAAACTTGACGTTGTAGACCTCCGTGGCGCAGTGTTGAGCGCTGTTGCCTTAACGCGATCCCCGGCAGGGTTTGGAAATTTATAATTTCTGAATTTTCCCTGGTCTGGCCTGGTGGGAGGCTTCGGCCGTGGCTAGTTACCACCCTACCGGCAAAGACGTGCCGCCAAGCGATTTAACGTTCCGGTATGATGCCGTGTAGAAACCGAATAGGGGTTATGGGTTTAATATAACTGCCATGCCCCTAACAGGTTAGCCCGCTACCATCTTAGACTGCATCATCACTTACCATCAGGTGAGATCGCAGTCAAGGGCTAACTTGTAGTGGATTAAAAAAAAAAAAAAAAAAAAAACAAACAAACTTTCAATCCCTATTTAACCCCTTTGTGGGTGCAATTTATAAAAATTGTGACACACGTGCTTCTTTCTATTTTACCGATATCAAGTTTCGAAGATATTACTTAAAAATATCTTGTAAAATATAAAGGACTTTCATACAAACTTTCATTCCCTATTTCAGCCCTTTGAGGGTAGGTAGAATTTTCGAAAATGGCGAAACACGTATTTCTTTATTTTAAACCGGTAGCCCAAATATCAAGTTTCATGGCTTATAACTTATAAAACGACGGACTTTCATACAAACTTTCAACCCCTATTTCACCCTTTTAGGGGTAGAATTTTGAAAAATCCTTCCAGTGAGCGCCTACGTTACACTTACAAAAGGAACCTACTGTCAAAATTTCAAGTTTCTAACCCCGGCGGCGGTTTAGGCTGTGTGTTGATATAATATATAAGTTAGTCAGTCAGTCAGTCAGTCAGTCAGGACTTTGAATTTCATATATATAGATAAAATAAACTAAACCATATCATGTAACTATAAAGTTGTTTTTAACTTCTTTAATTGTAAAGTAGCACCGTCTTCATTTTATTTAGAGGTCCAATATCCATAGTAAACCAAATCTTTCCAAAGTACGTATCCCTCGATGCGCGAGTCCGACTCGCACTTGGCCGATTTTTTTACTAGTAATCACTCCATGCGAGTCCGACTCGCACTTGGCCGATTTTTTTACTAGTAATCACTCCACTCCTTGAAAGTATTTCGGAGATAATTAATTTTCGCAATCTTGAACTTTTGACTTTGCCTTGTAGTTTAAAATTATTGATCCCAAAAAAAATACAAAGTTCATTTCAATAAGTAGACACAAAAGTACCTAAATTTTGTTTTATATTATTATAAAATTTTAAAATTATTATAACTACTGTGTACTTTTTTAAATAAATGAATAAATAAATAGTAACAAATCGATTTAAATCGCTGATAAAATATACGTACCTAGTAGTTAGTACCTCTACCTACCTAGTTTCTTTAAGTATACCGAGCGGCGAGAAGACGTGGACCTGACTGACACCTCAAAAAATATAGATATTTTTTCTTATTTCATAATAATTTTTGTTTTTTTTATCCACTACAAGTTAGCCTTTGACTGCGATCTCACCCGATGGTAAGTGATGATGCAGTCTAAAGATGGTAGCGGGCTAACCTGTTAGGGGCATGGCAGTTATATTAAACCCATACGCCTATTCGGTTTCTACACGGCATCGTACCGGAACGCTAAATCGCTTGGCGGCACGTCTTTGCCGGTAGGGTGGTAACTAGCCACGGCCGAAGCCTCCCACCAGGCCAGACCAGGGAAATTCAGAAATTATAAATTTCCAACCCCTGCCGGGGATCGAACCCGGGACCTCCGCACGTTAAGGCAACAGCGCTCAACCACGGAGGTTGTAAAAATATACCTACTCTCACAGCAATCTTCTTTTTAAAAATTTATTTTTTTAGATTAGTTTCAACAAAATCAGACTATTTTTAAGCTAGATATAATATTTGTTAACAAATATTGAATTTTTTTTATTTAATAAGTAACATAATGAATATAAGTAATTTTGTCACTTTCTTTGGAGATTTGGTGTTCAAAGATAGCTTTGTTTGTTGTTTCTGCTTTGAGGCCACTCTGGGTAGGAAAATTACTCTCCCTTATTTTACAAATTGCGAGATTTTTCAGTTAAAAAGAAAATATTGATCTCTTCATGTTACTTACTGAAATATTGTTTATTTCTTCAAAAAACAAAAGTATATGTACTTAGTACGCACTACGCAGAACCAAAATATAGTACAATGGATAATAGGTACCTATATTATATTATAATTCAGTTCAGTTGGCATCTCTACGTTAGCTCTAGCTACGGTAGACAAATTGAGATAACGCGAGAAAATGGGTAAAAATAATTTTCTCGTTGTGCGCATGCTAAGCCAGCAGCAGGACTAGCATGGGCCGGGGATAAAAAATTCATCCCCCGATTTTATCCACTGACAAGAGATAAAATTAACTTATCCACTTCTCAGAGCACGGCAACAGGGGAGAGGAGAAGTTTATCCTCGTTTGACATTTCACGGGGACTTGGGGGACTATTTATCCACCGTTATTTAGCGTTTTTATTTATTTATTTAGGAATAAAAAATTTATCCTTTCCTCGGGGAGAAAATTGTCTCGGCCCATGCTAGGGGGGCAGGAGGTCTCACGGCACAAGGTTCACTTTATTTGGATTTTCAACCAATACATGGTTTACCGAATTAGTATTATCTTATACCATCAGCAAACTTGATTGTACCTATCTACTTGCGGCCGAAATAAAGAGCGAGAACGCATAGGTACCTAAACAAAATAAGTATGTAGTTACCTACCTAATTATAAGAGGCATTTGCATCTGCTTAATAGAAACAAACAATTAATCCTTTATCTAGGTACTTAATTGGTGTAGCAAAGGAACATTAAAATATTACACCTATATCTCGGAGTTTTTTTTTCTTGCTTGCTCAGTCACGCAAAAATAATTAGATATGTACAAAAACTTATCAGACACTAACCAGGCAGAATTATACATTTAAAAGATCCGTACCTACTACCTACCTCAGCCCCCCTAGCATGGGCCGAGACAATTTTCTCCCCGAGGAAAGGATAAAATTTTTATTCCTAAATAAATAAATAAAAACGCTAAATAACGGTGGATAAATAGTCCCCCGAGTCCCCGTGAAATGTCAAACGGGGATAAACTTCTCCTCTCCCCTGTTGCCGTGCTCTGTGAAGAGGATAAGTTAATTTTATCTCTTGTCAGTGGATAAAATCGGGGGATAAATTTTTTATCTCCGGCCCATGCTAGCCCTACAGCAGGGCTAGTTTAAGTGGAAACGTATATTATAAAAGCTCTAAGTACCTACTCGTATCATGCACCTATTACTCAATTGCGGGGCTTTACTAGACCCTGGTGAAATAAATAGAAATACCTAGGAAATTGGTATGTTTTCCCAACCATTACATGGTATGGTATGTATTATGTAATGATATTTCAGCATAATGGCCTAATACATACCTAGTTTGTAATTATGTTACCAATGTCATGACTCATGGTGCGTATTCTATAGGGCCAACTATTATTTTAACTGTGGCCTAGCTATCTGAATATCTCGTGGACCTCGGGTTTAACACACATCCGTAGCTTAGCAGTTGTATCTGTTTACTGTGGCAACACCGAGTAGGATGCTTAGCTACGTAGCACATATCTAGCATGGGCCGAGACAATTTTCTCCCCGAGGAAAGGATAAATTTTTTATTCCTAAATAAATAAATAAAAACGCTAAATAACGGTGGATAAATAGTCCCCCGAGTCCCCGTGAAATGTCAAACGGGGATAAACTTCTCCTCTCCCCTGTTGCCGTGCTCTGAGAAGTGGATAAGTTAATTTTATCTCTTGTCAGTGGATAAAATCGGGGGATAAATTTTTTATCTCCGGCCCATGCTAGCCCTGCTGGTGGAAAAGCACCGGTCGTGGCGAAACGTATTACGATTTGCAAATTTCAATGCGCCTAGGGTTGCCAACTTTTTTCGGTAAAATATAGAATTTTGCTGATTAAGCTAGAATTTAGTCTATATGTTGTGAAAAGAGTTTTAAAAAACATTGTTGCCAATAAAGTCTTATAAGTTCAAAAACCTATGGTTACCCCACAGTGGGTTACCCATGACCACCGATGACACATAATTTACTGTACAAAGACAGGCTCAAGAGAAAGATGTGCGATGTGCATACAAATTAGTAGTTAGTAGCGACTTTACTTACTGTGTACTTATGTTATAAGTATAGTGTAGGTAGAGACCTAGCTATGTACGTGGATAATCCACCATCTATCACTTTCGCCGTACGAGTATAATAATAATTGTTCTAACACCATTATATACTTAAAATACGAAAGCGTATCTGTCCATCTGGCTGACCTGTGTCTGTTTTGACGAAAGACAGTTTTCTAGACTTGCTACTTGATTAAGCATTAATTATTATTATGTAGTTTAATTTATTAAATCACTAGCTGGGGCCCGCAACTTCGTTCGCGTGGATTGAGGTTTTTATATAAAAAGTAGCTAGTAAAGTAGTTACTACAATATGTGTTATCACAGAATAGGTAAATAGTAGGTACGGTGTTATTCCAGACTATAATCTATCTCTGTGCCAAATTTCATCCAGATCCGTTCAACCATTCTGATTTTTGGCATGATTGAGTAACAAACATCTAGGTAGGTATCCGTCTATGCAAATTTTCGCATTTATAAAGTTAGTAGGATAGATCAGCTGATTTTATTTTCATTCATCATCATCATCATCATCATCATCTCAGCCTGCGGATGTCCACTGCTGAACATATGCCTTTCCTTAAGAACGCCACCACACCCGCCCCCCTATTACGTAAGAATTGTTCATCAAACGTTTAAGATTTTTGTCAAAGTAAAATAAACCATAAATGCATTGAATTAGAGCTCAATTTCGTCTGCCCATTCTTATACGTTTAGGTATGAACGATACTCGAACGTATAAGAATGGATACACGAAATTAAGCTCTAATTTAATGCCGTTATGGTTTATAAACTTTGACGACGAACTTTAACGTTTTGATCGGACATTCTTACATGATTGGTACCCCGGTCCTCATGCAGCCACTTCCCGTGTCTATTTTATATAGTTTTTGGTTTTATTTTTATTGTTATCATAAAAAGATGAAACAAAACAAAACACCACACTTCATTTACTAAAATTCTACATCAATGCCACACATAGATAGTGATTAAAATTGATTGGTTATTAAAGGTAACTACTAGATACCAATAGGCAATAACGTTAACAAAGTGTTTTAAATACTTACCAATAATTTAAGTATCTTTTTTTTTCAGTAGTTTTTACATAGGTACCTAACAAACTCGTTGTACCTACATACTTACGTACGTTTTTGTTCATTCGTCATGCATAATTATCTATATATATAAAATTCAAAGTCCTGACTGACTGACTGACTGACTTATATATCAACGCACAGCCTAAACCGCTGGGGTTAGAAACTTGAAATTTTGACAGTAGGTTCCTTTTGTGACGTAGGCGCTCACTAAGGAAGGATTTTTCAAAATTCCACTCCTAAGGGGGTGAAATAGGAGGTGAAAGTTTGTATGAAAGTCCGTCATTTCTCAAGTTATATCTATGAAACTTGATATGTGAGCTACCGGTTAAAAATAAAGAAATACGTGTTTCACAGCTTTTGGAAATTCTACCCCCGAAGGAGTGAAATAGGGGATGAAAGTTTGTATGAAAGTCCTTTATTTTACAACATATTTTTCAAGTTATATCTACGAAACTCGATATGTTGGCTTTCGGTAAAAATAAAGAAGCACGTGTGTCTCAATTTTTAAAAATACACCACCCCTAAAGGGGTTGAATAGAGGTTGAAGGTATGATTGAAAGTCTGTTGTTTTTCAAGTTCAAGCCATGAAACTTGGTATTTGGGTTTCTGGTCTAAAATTATGCAATACGTATTCCACAGTTTTTGAAATTTCTATCCCCAAGGACGTTAAATAGAGAGTTTGTCCTTCAATCACGCTGAAACAGAGCAACGGATCGACGTGCATTTTTGCATTAGCATATATTATACTAGCTTATGCCCGCGACTTCGTCCGCGTGGTTTAAGTTTTTTTCCCCACAGGCACTTCTTAATTTTCCGGGATAAAAAGTAGCCTATGTCACTCTCAAGGTACCTCAACTATACCTACCCGTGCAAAAAATCACGTTGATCCGTTGCTGCGGTGAGATTGAAGGACAAACTGTATTTAACGGCCTTGGGGATCGAAATTTCAGAAATGGTGAAAACGTACTTCTTCATATTTACCCGAAAGCTCAAATATCAAGTTTCATGACTTTAATTTTGAAAAATGAATTACTTTCATACTAAGTTTCAATTCCTATTTTACCCTTTTGGGGGTGATATTTTGAAAAACTGTGATACACGTACTTCTTTATTTTTACCGAAAGCTAAAATACAAAGTGTCGTTAATATTACTTGAAAAATATCGTAAGAAATGCAGGACTTTCATACAAACTTTCATCTCTTAATTCCACCCTTTTGGTACCGAATTTTTAAAAATGGTGCATTACGTACTTCTTCATGTTTAACAGGAAGTCCAAGTGCTAAGTTTCATGGCTATAACTTGAAAAATGAAGAACTTTCATACAAACTTTCAACCCTTATTTTAACCCTTTGGGGGTGGAATTTTGAAAAACTGTGACACATGATCTTCTTTATTTTTTACCTAAAGCCAAAATACCAAGTTTCGTTGATATAATTTGAAAATCGTTCATACAGCCTTTCATCCCCTATTTCACCCGTTTGGGAAATTTCTAAAATGTTGAAACACGTACTTCTTCATATTTAACCAAAAGCCCAAATGCTAAGTTTCATAGCTATAACTGGAGAAATAAAGGACTTTCATACAAAGTTTCAACCCCTATTTCACCCCATTGGGGGTGGATTTAAAAAATTGTGACACACGTAGGTACATATTTTTTTTTTACCGTAATTCAAAATACCAAGTTTCGTTGATATAACTTGAGAAATGAAGGACTGTCATACAAACTTTCAACCCCTATTTCACCCCTTTGGGGGTCGAATTTGCAAAAATGTATAAACATGTTTCTTCATTTTCGTTGACATAACTTGCGAAATATCTTGAGAAATGAAGGACTTTTTACAAACTTTCAACCCCAATTTACCCCTTTGGGGGTAGAATTTTGAAAAATCGTGACACACGTACTTTTTTATTTTTTACTTAAAGCCAAAATACCAAGTTTCGTAGATATAACTTGAGAAATATCTTGAGAAATGAAGGACTTGCATACAAACTTTCATCCCCTATTTCACCCCATCGGGGGTAGAATTTTCAAAGACTGTGAAACACGTGCTTCTTCATTTTTAACTGATAGCTCATATACCAAGTTTCATGGATATAACTTGAGAAATGACGGACTTTCATACAAAGTTTCAACCCCTATTTCACCCCATTGGGGGTGGATTTTAAAAAATTGTGACACACGTACACATTTTTTTTTACCGAAATTCAAAATACCAAGTTTCGTTGATATAACTTGAGAAATGAAGGACTGTCATACAAACTTTCAACCCCTATTACACCCCTTTGGGGGTCGAATTTGCAAAAATGTATAAACATGTTTCTTCATTTTCGTTGATATAACTTGCGAAATATCTTGAGAAATGAAGGACTTTTTACAAACTTTCAACCCCAATTTACCCCTTTGGGGGTAGAATTTTGAAAAATCGTGACACACGTACTTTTTTATTTTTTACTTATAGCCAAAATACCAAGTTTCGTAGATATAACTTGAGAAATATCTTGAGAAATGAAGGACTTGCATACAAACTTTCATCCCCTATTTCACCCCATCGGGGGGAGAATTTTCAAAAACTGTGAAACACGTGCTTCTTCATTTTTAACTGATAGCTCATTTACTAAGTTTCATGGATATAACTTGAAAAATGACGGACTTTCATACAAACTTTCACCCCCTATTTCACCCCTTTAGGGGCGGAATTTTGAAAAATCCTTCCTTAGTGTGCGCGTACGTCACAAAAGGAACCTGCTCTCAAAATTTCAAGTTTCTAGCCCTAGTGGTTTAGGCTGTGCGTTGATATATAAGTCAGTCAGTCAGTCAGTCAGTCAGTCAGGACTTTGAATTGTATATATACCTATAGATTATGTAGTTGACGACCTGGAGAGTGACATACCTAGGCTACTTTTTATACCGAAAAATTAAGGAGTAGGTAGGTACTCACTAAGTACTTACCTGTGGGGAAAAAAACTGAAACCACGCCGACGAAGTCGCGGGCATCTGCTAGTTAGTTATACTTTTATGTAGATACCTGCCCGAACAATGAATACTTATTGATTAATATAAGGCTAGGTTATTTATGTATGTTTTTGTAAATTGTGTAGGTACATCTCAATAAATAGGTAAAATCTTTGAGATCTTTCAGAAGAATTAATAATACCTAACTGTGTAATACGTGTCACGAAAATAGTGCTGCGGCAATTAATAATACATTTTACCTACAAATTACAATAGAAAAATTGAAACTAATTGAAAAGTCATATTATAGTGTAAAGGATTATTTGAATGATAGGCAACCATGGGTATGAATTGTTCCAGCGGCTAATTATGTTATATTAAAAATATAATTTAGTAATTTACTATATTTGTGAGATGGTGATAATAATAAAAAAAAAAAAACCCGGCTGAGTTTGTTGTGGGCTCTTCTCAGATCAGGGCGCGTTTGGAATACCGTTGTTAATTATCACCATCAATTCTTATTCTTTATAAACATGACGTTCAGAAGGTGTACTTTGTAGGTACCAATTTTGAATAAAGATGATTTGATTTGATTTGATTTGATTTGAAATAGGTAGGTAGCATTAATTATTATCAAACATTCGACTGTAGCGTTGCCTCTAGGGACTTCTTTCGCGACGCGGACTCCATAATATTATAATAATTATTATCTGTGATTATTATAATAATAATATTATAGAGTTATTAATATTATAGGTAATTATAATATTATAGAGTCCGCGTTAGAGTATATAAATAAAAAATTAAATAAAAATAAAATTGGGTCCAAAGTCTAAAGTCTAAACTCCGCCCTTTCATAATGGAATGAAATGCATGGAAATGAATTAATGAAATGTTTATTTCATGTGGCACAACTCGTGTCACATAATATATAATGATAATAGTATTATGTATACTTACCTAGATACCTACTACCATCGCTTAAAGCCGTGACGTTCTAGTTTAAAAAAAAATAAGTAGGTAGGTATCAAAGGTATAGGTATGTCATATAAAACGTCAATTTAATATCTTAAATAGCCGATGCCCCCATGACTCTACCAGGCAAGGCCAATAGATGCAGATTATCAGACTTTGTATCCTTTAAATAAAACGGTAATAAAAACGGTTCATAATATTAACCCATAAACATTTTAATTCTTATGAGGTACATTAATAGTTACACGGTCTAAGTAGATTTGACCAGTAACGGATTGACCAATCAACATATTTCGAGGTTACCGTTACTGATACCAAGTGAAGGTACTTACCTAGGTACCTAAGCTAGAAAATACGAATGTTCAAGTAATCATTTAGGTACTTACTGGGTATATATGCGATTATAGTGACTAATCGTAGAGATATTTCTAAGTTATTTTTATTAAAATAACAAGCCAAGTGCGAGACAGAGTCGCGCACCGAGGGTTTCGTACAAATATAGGTAGGTATAATTTTTTACATCAAGAACACAAATTATAGAGTCCCGCAACATCGTCTGCGTCGATAAAGCTTCAATAGAAAAATCCCGTGAGTATTTGATTATACCGCGGTGTAAGAGTCAGATGAACGTACTTAACTACAAAAAAATCAAAAATCGTTTTTTTTCATAAATCGGATCACAATGCGGTCCTTTATGAACTGCCAAAACGACGTAACGATATATTCAATATTTCACAAATTCCAAAAAAACACATCAGCATTTCAACAAATTTCAATAGAACCAGAAAAACGTATCATGAGTTCCGCGAAATTAGTTTTAATAAACTTGCAATCAGTTAGAGCTATAGGAATTTAAATGCAAAAACAATATTTTTAACCTTAGAAATATTGTTTGTTTCACAAAATCATAGAACCATATCAACGTAAAAGCTTTTACGTTGTTTTGGGTGTTACAAAATTGTGTTTGACGCTAAGTTTAAAAAGGCCAAAACAACGTTTATCTATTTACGTTCTATTGGCATAAACATTTTTGTAAAATAAATAATTCAAGCGAATGACAAAGTGACGTACGTTAGTACGTTAACCTCACGATAACAACAGAAGTTTAAAAAATTAAGGGCCACACTAACGTATGTCTAGTGTCTACCGAATTAAAAAAAAAATATTGTGTCTATGACGTAAGCATATATATTTAAATAATTAACCTTTACAAAGCTCAAATAGTATACCAATACAACGGTATATTTTGTTTTTTCGTCAATTGTATAGTTTCTATGAAGGAACTTGAAATTTAATTTGCTATAATCCGCAACAATAGGCAAATATATGTGGTACAGTGTAGCTTGCACTTGCAGCTTGCAATATTCACCACACCACATAAATCTTCCAAATTATTCTCAACGTACGTTTCACTCCGACGAATGCACGATTGTAAAGTGACGATCGTGTCGAAAGGGCCGGCTTTTATACCTTTTTTGACATGACTCATACCTCATACTGAAGCCCCGCCCCCTCCCCCCCTATTACTGTATAAATTGAGTAAAGGTGAATTTGATACATTTATTTGTTCATTTAATAAATCAAATTGTATAGTTTCTCTTTAAATAGCTGGTAAAGTCTGAAGAGGCGATTTTAGAGTTTTTTCGCTCTCCTGTAAAGTTTGCGAAAACGTAGTTACGTTCATCTGATTCTTACACCGCGATACAGGAGTAGACGTAGCAGACGCTTAGACTTTATAGGTGCAATATCAACCAAATTATTTTCATATAGGTAGGTACTTAAATCAAAATTGGCAGGCAGGCATTCGCATTTTATATAATGCAAAATTGTTACTTACATCGCCTCAAAAACAAATTCTTATTCTGGTGCAAGAATCATCAAAATCGGTCCACGCATTTAGATTGTAGCTGTCCTGCAAGAAACATACTAAACTAATAATTTAAAGACTGATGAACACAAGTCACAACTCACAACCCTGTGCGTTCCGCAGTCGGGTAAAAAATAAAAGATCGGTAATAGTAGTTTGTGATTTAAGGGCGGTAAATAGGTTTTTACATACGAGTTGACTAATGTCAGCCCGATGACGCCAGTCGAAGGCTGACCCACAGGGGCTGACCATCGTCACGAGTATGTAGAAACCTTAACGCCCGTGTATCACACGATATTTTTCAATACATTTGTGAGAAAACTTGAAAATAAAACTGGAGTAGGTACTGTACTCACTAGAAAATGGTTTCTCACGCCCATACTTATTTCGAGATTTTTGGCGGCTATTAATAGCGCAACTTTTTTCTCACATCTAAAATACCTAATTGTTGATTTATTTAATTTTATTATTACACATCACTTTTTACCACTCATATTATTTAATCATTTATAAGGAAAACTTTTGAAAATAGCGCGCACAGATTCAAGATTTTAATAGGAAGATAATAAGGCGCGTTGTTGTTATTGCGTTTTTTTAAAATTAGCTTCATGGCTCTAGGTTCTAGCTCTTAACTCTCAGCCTGGACTATTCAGCCTTTAATTTTTGATTTATGAAACTTAAAATAATTTTAATTAACTAAATTAAATACAATTTGTATTTTCATGAATTAATTTCATCAATCCACATCTAAATGTTATTATTTTTTAAGTTTTCTGCGTACACAGTCAATAAGAACATTCTTGAAAGAAAACTTTTTATTTAGAAGTAAAGTGGCCTTACAAAAATTAAAAAAAAACTGCAAAAAAATAGCACGAGGGCAGTAAATTCTGCAAAAAAAAAGCACGAGGGCAGTAAATTTAACTTACAAGCCCTGTTTACTGCCTCTGTAAGTGAATTTTTCGAGCAAGTGTATTGAAAAAGATTTAGTATAGTAGACGACGCAGTACGGCGCCTTGTTGTAATTGCGTTTTTTTTTTATTGGCTTCATGGCTCCAGGTTCTAGCTCTTAACTCCCAGCCTGGACTATTCATTCAGCCTTTACTTTTTTGATTTATAAAACTTAAAACAATTTTAATTAATTATATTAAATACTATTTTTTATTTCATGAATTGATTTCATCAATCTACATTATTATTTTTTAGGTTTTTTTTACTTACAAGGTCAATATCATTATGCACCTTCTTGCAAGAAAACTTTTTATTCAGAAGTGAAGTACCTAGACTTACAAAAATTAAAAAAAAAACTGCAAATTTACTGCACGAGGACAGTAAATTTTGCAAGTTTACCGCACGAGGGCAGTAAATTTAACTTACAAGCCCTGTTTACTGCCTCTGTAAGTGCATTTTTCGAGCAAGTGTATTGAAAAAATAATAAATCGGTAAGTAGACGTCCCTACCTAGATAACTCCATAATATTAGGTCAATCATATTTTATCTGACATACCTACTTACTACAGTTATACGTTAATAGGAGTGGAACATAAGTAGGTAAGTGAATTATGGGTTTTGAGACAAAAATAAGTAAATCTTTTCAAATCGATTACTTTAGTTTAATTTTGTATTATGATGTCACTTTTTGATAAGTTTGTTCAGAAAAGGACAGACCGTACCAGCTACCTACCTACTACTGCTACCTACTACATCTGTGACCGTACGGCGTACCTATAAAAAATTTAACTCAAACCAATAGACCAGCCGAGCGATCGCGTAACTTCTGCATCAATCATTGATACATCGCAATCACCTCTGATTGGTTAACACTCTTCCACTATTGGATATAATCCATTGACGCAGCAAGAATGCCATAAATTCAGCCAATTACAACAACTGATACTGTAACAATGATTGATGCAGAAGTTACGCGATCGCTCGGCAGGGTAGAAGCCTTTAAAAATAATAAAAAGTGAAAAAAAATAATAGTAGGATGAAACCCATTAGAAAAGGAGGGGAATATTATAAAAATGAAAGGAAAAATAATTTACGGGCGATCTGGTCGGGAAGGGGATGGTGGGGGGGGGGGGGGGGGGGGTTTTAAGGGTAAAAACGGTTTTTCTCGATTTCCGGCAAAACTAAAAGTCCTATCGAAAAAAGTCAAATGGCAAAGTTGTAGGTAATAAAAAGATCTAAAACTTTTGAATTTACACTTTTTTCACATAACCTCAAAATTTATGTGAAAAATTCAAAAAACCAAGTTTTTGATTTTTTATTTTTATCTTTTACAAATTTTTTTTTTTTTTAACGAAATTTGGTGAAAACTTACCTTTTTATGTCCCAAATACGCTGTAATTTATTTGAGTAAAAATATTTATTTTTTCACCTTATTTTGAATTAATATCGAAAAAGCACCCTAATTTTCAATCGAAAATTCACCCGTCAAAATATCAGCTTTTTTCAAAAAGTTGGTATGTTTTCTGTTCGTTGAAATCTCTACTTTCCGATGGTGAAAAAAAATATATATGTTACTATAGTAAATCTTCTCAGAAAATGCAAAAATCGAAAATCGAAAACTCGAATTCGAAATTTTTTTTTTAATTATTATAAATCATTTTGAGCTATTTATTAAAATTTACACTTTAATTACTCGAAAAACGTTAGATTACATGTTAAATTGATAAAAAAAAATTGCAAATCAAAATATACTACTATAATTATTAACAAACAAATAAGTTAATAAAATTAATATTTATGTAATCTAACGTTTTTCGAGTAATTAAAGTGTAAATTTTAATAAATAGCTCAAAATTATTTATAATAATTTAAAAAAAAATTTCGAATTCGAGTTTTCGATTTTCGATTTTTGCATTTTCTGAGAAGATTTACTATAGTAACATATATATTTTTTTTCACCATCGGAAAGTAGAGATTTCAACGAACAGAAAACATACCAACTTTTTGAAAAAAGCTGATATTTTGACGGGTGAATTTTCGATTGAAAATTAGGGTGCTTTTTCGATATTAATTCAAAATAAGGTGAAAAAATAAATATTTTTACTCAAATAAATTACAGCGTATTTGGGACATAAAAAGGTAAGTTTTCACCAAATTTCGTTAAAAAAAAAATTATTTGTAAAAGATAAAAATAAAAAATCAAAAACTTGGTTTTTTGAATTTTTCACATACATTTTGAGGTTATGTTAAAAAAGTGTAAATACAAAAGTTTTAGATCTTTTTATTACCTACAACTTTGCCATTTCACTTTTTTCGATAGGATTTTTAGTTTTGCCGGAAATCGAGAAAAACCGTTTTTTACCCTTAAACCCCCCCCCCCCCCCCCATCCCCTTCCCGACCTCAGATCGCCCGTAAATTACTTTTCCTTTCATTTTTATAATATTCCCCTCCTTTTCTAATGGGTTTCATCCTACTATTATTTTTTTTGGTTTTAAAAATTATCGACCCTGGTCTACAATGACTTAACGACCTTGTGCAATTGGGTCTTATTCTTTATTTAAACATTTACTGTTCACTCAGCGAATGATGTTATGTACCAAAAATGACGGCATTATGTACAAAAGATAAATATTGATGTTATCGAGCATACAATATACCTACCTATTCGGAAAAATTGTATTTGCGGAGGAAAATATTCATATAGGTACTTATTCGTAATTAGTTTGTACAATTAAGCCAAGCTTAAAGCTAGTACCTACTGATAGGCCTGGTTTATGGTTGTTATACTAAAAGGTCCTATGTAGGTAGATACGAAATAAGGGCAAAAATACAGTTTCCTCCAGAAAAGGTTCGAATAAGACCGCTATTTGACGGGTGAACGCTGAAGTTTAGTTAGAGTCTCTAACTAATCAATCAAGGTAGACAGAAACTTAAGAAATCTGAATTAAAAAGGAGGAGGAGTAGAATAATAATTATCATCGAGTTTTTAACGCGGTTATAAAGATTAAGTCACTCTGCATATTTTAAGCTAGCTGATCAATCGCATCGTCATCCAATGTGAAAGGAATCGTGGATAGAAGAAATTTCCGGAGCTTTATTTTCACTCTTTATTAGTATGATGTGCATTTTTTAAAGGTCGTTAGCACATACTTTCCTATCACAAAACTACTTATATCGCAATAGAGCCGCGTGAGATCGAAACTTTGCAACCTACCTAGGTACTTGTCGTATTCTGACCCCTGCACTGCAAGGCCGGTCGTTGTACTAAAAGCTCTCTACCAAAAAAAGAGGTACCTAGGTAATTAGGCCAAGAACGTTACTTTGCTTATCTTTGTTTTGTATATAAATAAACTGACATTTTAATGCAACGGTAGTAATGTAAAGCCCACCGAAAGCTAAATTGCAACTCTTGCATTTTTTGTGGTTTGTGTCGTGGCCCAGCGAGCCCTTTTAGGTACCTAACCATTAGGTATTCTGATGCTATTAAGACTGGAGCCCTATAGTAATATAGTAATTAGGTTTATGTTTCACAATATCTATCTATCTATATATTATACTTAAGTATAATAAAACTGTAACAGGTCCAATTCTGTACATTGAAGATATTTTGAAAAATTTTTTTGGAGGGCACTCATTATTCGATACTGAAGCCCAATCTGTAATTTTTTTCTATTATATTATATAATACTAGCTGATGCCCGCGACTTCGTCCGCGTGGACTAAGTTTTTCGATTCCCGCGGGAACTCATTAATTTTCCGGGATAAAAAGTAGCCTATGTATGTATGTATATATTCTTTATAGCTGATGCCCGCGACTTCGTCCGCGTGGAATAAGTTTTTCAGTTAATTTTCCAGGATAAAAAGTAGCCTATATTACTATCCCACGGTATAATCCCCCTATAATGGTGAAACACGTAAGTGAACGTGGTGAACTTCTTCATAATATTTTAACGAAAGCCCAAATGCTGTTTCATGGCTATAACTTGAGAAATTAAGGATTTTCATACAAACTCTCAACCCCTATTTCACCCCTTCGGGGGTGGAATTTTGAAAAACTGTGAAACACATAACTATGTTTTCATTTTCAACCCGCAGCTCATATATCAAGTTTCATGGCTATAACTTGAGAAATTAAGGATTTTCATACAAACTCTCAACCCCTATTCACCCCTTCGGGGGTAGAATTTCGGGGTAAAAAGTATCCTATGTCCTACCTCGTAGTATGGGCTCAAATCGTGCCAAGTTTCGTTTGAATTCATTCAGTAGTTTCGGCGTGATGCGCGGCCAAGATACAGACAGACAGACAGACAGACAAAAATGAAAAAAATTACAGATTTGGCTTCAGTATCGAATAATGAGTGCCCTCCAAAAAAAAATTTTAAAATATCTTCAATGTACAGAATTGGACCTGTTACAGTTTTATTGTATGTAGGTATAGATATCTATAGAACCGCGGCTTTATTCTTGTGTATCCTATAGGTTTTACAAAAATGTCATGGAAACTGTTTGCTTCCGGGATAAAAAGTATCATATGTTCATGCCTGGGATGCAATCTAGATGCAATACTACCTTGGTATTCGTCCAAGAATGCAACCTACTCGTAGTTTATCAAACCTCAAATAGACCGTGCACGAGGAAACGCTCGGTACAACCGGCAACCTAGTCTGTTTTTACTCACATTCATCAAAATCGGTTATCGGTAACATTTCGCCGTTATATGGGAGCAACATCCTTTAAAAAATATATAATTATTGGGTCGTGAAAAGGTACCTACGCAGGTACCAATCAGACGGACAGACCCACTTTCACATGTAGTAATATAAGTGTAGTTATAGTAAGTATGGATATTGTCAGATAATATTAAATAGGTAGGTAGTTCTGTATACATTATTCATGAGTTTATTTGACAAAGCAAAAAGCCTACAAATACCTATGTTCGGCTGCCTGGCAACCGAAGGACCAAAGTTGGAACTGTAGGAAACCCACACTGGAAAGTGTAAACACGTCAATTAATTTGATTAAATTTTCCACTCACTTTAGGACATTTACCTACCAATAAATTATATATGTACCTAGTACCTACCTACTAGGGCTTCCAATACCGGGATCCCGGTATTGGCCAATACCGGGATCCCGGACTTTTTTCGCCGGTTTTCAATACCGGTATTGAAATGTCTAATACCGGGATACCGGTATTGGTGACACTATAAACGAAACAGTGACTATTGCATATATTCTTGGTAGATGCCACTGTTTTCTATTCGGCTAAGTTTAAAACTTGTATCTTAAGCATATTAGCTCAAAAAGAGCGCTTTTATTGCTTAAAACCAGTGAAGAAAAGTCGTTTTTGTTAACTCAGAGGGAAAAATTAGTGTTTGAATTTAGATCCCTGTGGCTTGGCATTTCTATTTCTCTCAAAACGTTCAGAAATCTGATTTATAAAGTCTAATGCATATTTTATTGTGATATAATATTATTTTCTTTTAAATAATAACTATTGGATTTTAGATTAATTTGTGTTTTGACAAAATTATCGTTTTCTTCGACTTCGATCGACTTCTTACAAAAATATCGTTTATTACTCATTTAGTAGTTCCTCAACAGGTGGGCCTAAAAATGAATATGAGCAAGATAAAGATCATTTCTAATGCACACGTTCAGCCCCAACCTGTGTTAGTTGAGAATTCTGCACTCGAAATTGTTGATGAGTACATATACCTAGGACATACAGTCCAGTTAGGTAGGTCCAATTTCGAGAAAGAGGTCAACCGCCGAATCCAACTCTGCTGGGCAGGGTTCCTGAAACTCCGCGACATCTTCTCGTCCAAAATTCCTCAGTGCCTGAAGACGAAAGTTTTCGAACAGTGCGTTATGTCAGTGATGACTTACGGCTCCGAAAAATGGTCGCTAACTTTGGGCCTGATAAGAAGGCTCAGGGTCACTCAGCGGGCAATGGAGAGAGCTATGCTTGGAGTATACCTGCGTGATCAAATCAGAAATGAGGAGATCCGTAGGCGAACCAGAGTAACCGACATAGCTCGAAGAGTCCAAGCTTTAAGTGGCAATGGGCGGCCTCACACCGGGAAGCGCAGTGTTGGACGACCCCCCACTAGGTGGACGGACGATCTCAAGCGTGTAGCTGGGAGCCGCTGGAAACAAGGGGCACAAGAACGTGCTCTGTGGCGATCTATGCAGGAGACCTCCATAGACATCCAGGATGTCTATAGGTTGAGACGACGACGACGATAGTAGTTTATATTACAATCTTCGACACTAATTTCACTAATTATTTAAAATTCCCTGCCATATCTAATTAATTTTGTGTGTACGTTGAAAAAGTGCGTCACAAATATACTTTATATTAAAAGTTCAAAATTCAATGGAGGTTAAAAATATATATTTTCGTAAGAATTCATCCAAAAATAGTTCTATTTTAAAAATCATATAGTTAATATTCTGATTGATATGAATAAGAAATTGATTATATGATAATAATATAAGTATTACTGTATGTATTGTATTTAAAATGATGTGATGGAGTTTCAGAACATTACGTGGTCCGTAATTTTCACCTTATACATACATGAAACAAACGATAGTTTCGTAAGAATTAAGTCAACGTGTAAATAACTATCTCAATACTCAAAATACAAATAAATCTAAAAATCAATACTTGGTGATTTTTTTAAAGAAAATACAATTTCATAAAATATTGCATGATATAAAATAGAGTGAAGGAATTACTTAACAGCTTTTCTTCACTGACTTTATGCAGAAAAGGCACTTTTTTGAGTTAATTTGGTGAAAATTTTTTTTATGAAAAAACTGTTTTTTATGGTGCCGTTTGCTTCAGAAAAGACTAATTTTAAGTTAAAAAACATCTGCCACATTTTAAATTTTTTCCAATACCGGGATCCCGGGATCCCGGTATTGAAAAAAATCATTCCGGTATTAATACCGGTATTGAGAAAAACCGGTATTCGAAAGCCCTACTACCTACCTACTTATAAATAAACATATTGAGAGATAAATAAATTTCGAGTGTACCTAATAAAGTAATAAAACCGAGTTAAAACGCGGCGAATTTATGTGTAGGTACATAGGTATTATATATAAATCATTCTGATTTGATTTATTGACCAGATTCTAGATAGTCTATTAATTTTGAACAGGAGCTGGTGTTACTGTGGTGTTACTTAGCGGAAATGCATGGAACAAGGAACAAAAAGTTTAATGTGCTATAGGCTATGTACTCTACTTACAGCCTAAATACATGAAGGATGTTGTTGACAATAATTCACAGTTGCAAAGCAAATCTTTACAAATGCGAATCGTTGAATCCTTATTTATATCTCCTGAAGATGCGCCGGTCTCGGATAGAAACGACGTTTATAGGGTTCCGCAGACAAAATATTAAAACCCTTATAGTTTCGTTGTATAACCATATATTTGATATTACCTATTCTGTGCCTGTGGTATAACCGTCCGTCGCGTCGTGGCATATTTCACTGACTAATAAGTATTTGAACTAGAAAGCTGTAATTTAGCATGGGTTATACATAGGAATCACGCCGAAAAACTGGTGTAATAAAATGTTGAAAAAAATTTTTTAGGACGCCTTCTCTACACGTAAAGTGGGGGATTTTGTTCTCTTGTCTATCCCATCGTGTGGGGTGTCGTTGGATAGTTCGTTCAAAATATTGCGGGTTTGGAAAAACTATTTTTCGATTCAGGGATCCGTTTGCGAAATGTTTTAAAGCTATTTTTTGTTACGAGCCCAGTGTCCCGTCCCGTGTGACCCGTGTAACCCGGGTAACTAAGGAACCCGGTATGCGCGTGGCCCGACACGCACTTGGCCTTTTTTTTAGATTATGTTTTAGAGGATTTGTGTGGTGTGGTATGGTGGTAGTGCATATTGAGTGCATGGTTTCTTGCTTTTCCTCATGGAATAGTAAAGCTTTTCCTGCAACGTTCGATTTATCATCTTCTATAAGTACCTATCTGGTTTTGCAGATTATAACAATTAAAGCTTTGTGTTCCTAGACTAGATTGCAAATTAAATATAAGTATTAAATACCTAATAATTTTATATTTTTTATTGTTTCAGACGACGCCGCACAGTAGGATGGCAGAGTTCAAACGACACTTTTAAACGTTTGTCAGTTTACATTGTTATAGGAATTACAGCCACTATTTTTTAATTACCTACAATGATGTCAAATGTCGAGGCGAACAATAATATGAATAAAGCAGAAGTAAACAACCACAAACCGGTAAGCTTTTGTACTTTGCGTTTTTGTTGCATTGACCTTTATAAGTAGGTATGTACTATGTATGTAGTATGTACCTAACTATCATGTACAGTTCGTGCGCGAGTTAAATGCAGAGCAAATGTATGTGTCACCATACATTTGCTGTGCATTCAACTCGTGCGCGAACTACTTATGTCTATACCTAAAATGTTGTCAGTTGTCAGTTGTCACCGTGGATTAGGGTTTTTAAAATTCTTTGGGTGGGTAGTGGCCCGTGGGCACAGGGTAGATAAACCTCGTGGGTACTGGGTAGGTTAATACCACAGTAATACTCTACCTGCCTAATTTATTTCGTCTGTCTGTCTGGGGGCATGGAATTATAATCCTTACTAGCTGATGCCCGCGACTTCGTCCGCGTGGTTTAAGTTTTTTCCCCACAGGCACTCCTTAATTTTCTGGTTTAAAAAGTAGCCTGTCACTCTCCAGGTCCTCAACTATACTCATGCAATCACGTTGATCAGTTGCTCTGTTACGGCGTGGTTGAAGGACAAACTCTATATTTCACCCCTTTGGGGGTCGAATTTTCAAAAATGGTGAAACACGTACCTACTGTACTCTTGCATATCTAACCGAAAGCCCAAATGCTAAGTTTCATGGCTATAACTTGAGAAATGAAGGACTTTCATACAAACTTTCAACCCTTATTTTACTCCGTGGGGGTACAATTTTTAAAAACTGTGACAAACATTCTTCTTTATTTATTAAATAAATAAATAAAAATAAAAATAAAAAAGCCTTTATTATTCCTTAATTTAAAAACTAAATAGAATTATTACAATATAAAACTTAAAACAAATTACTGTACGAACTTAATACTGATTACTTACGTACTAGACAAAAAAATAAAAGAAAAAATTACAAGATACAGTGTTAGGTATAATACATTGGTATAATATTACATTACTTAATTAAGGACCCCTTGCGGGTAAAGGCCTCCTCCATATTGTGCCAATGTTTTCTGTTTTGAGCGTTGTTAGCCCAATTTTTACCGGCAATGCCCACAATTTCATCTGCCCACCGTTCTTTTGGCCGCCCGCGCTTTCTAATGCCTTTTGGACCTATCCACATTGTAGTGCGTTTCGTCCATTTTTTATTGCAAGTTCGTGCGACATGACCTGCCCACTTCCATTTTTGCCTTTTGCAGTGGCTTAGAGCATCTATGACATTAGTTTTGTTTCTTATATACTCACTTCTGTGTCTGTCAATTAACTTAACGTTTAGGATGCTCCGTTCCATGGCGCGTTGGCATGTTTGGATCTTTTGGCATATAGTAGGTACTATTATAGGTCCAAGTCTGGCAGCCGTATGTTAGGCACGGTAGCAGGCAGGAATCCATCACTTTTTTCTTTAAAGCTATGGGCAATCTGGATTTCAGGATTTCTTTATGACTCCAGAATTTATTCCAAGTAATATTGACTCTTCTCGCAACCTCATCTTCGTTTCTAGACTTTTCAAAAGATACCTCTTTTCCTAAATATATGTAGTTGTCGACGTACTCTATGTTCGATTCTTGCACTGTTATTGGGTTTCTAGAACTATTTGTGATCACCTTAGTTTTGCTTGTATTCAATTGAAGCCCAATTTTGTTGCTTACGTCATTTAATTCGTTAATCATTTCTTCTAATTGGGCCGATGATTCGGAAAAAATTACAATATCATCTGCGAATCTAAGGTTACTCAGATAGTTCCCGTTTATTTTAATTCCTTTTCTGTGCCAGTTTAAATTATTCATAATATGTTGCAGGACACAAATGAATAGTTTCGGAGAGAGAGGATCTCCTTGTTTAACTCCTCTGTTAATATTTATGATCGGACCGACTCTATCTAATTTGACTCTACTTTTACTGTTTTCGTATATATTTTTTAGCAAGTCTATGTAAATTTCTGGCACATTGCAGTCCTTGAGTGCGTTCCAAATACTTGAATGTGAAATAGAGTCAAATGCTTTGGCATAGTCGATAAATCCTATGTAGAGAGGCTGATTGTACTCTAAATATTTTTCTATAATTTGTTCTACAGTATATATATGGTCTATTGTACAAAACCCTTTGCGAAAGCCTGCTTGCTCTACTGGCTGCAGTTCTTCGATGTAGGGCTCTAGTCGTTTCTCTATACATGAAGCAAATAATTTATAGAACGTCGGCAGCAAACTAATAGGTCTATAGTTACCCACATCTGAAGGGTCGCCTTTTTTGTATAGAAGAATAATCCTGGATTCTGTCCATGTACTAGGAACTCTACGCTCTTGCAGAATTTTGTTAAAAAGAGAAGTTACAGTGGAAACTAAGACATTTTTTGCTAGTTTTATTGCATGATTTGGGATATTATCTGGACCTGGGCATTTATCATTTTTTAGCTTATCTATTCTGCTCATAATCTCTTTCTCGTTAAATAAAGATATTTCGTTTTGGTTTATAGTATCTTGCTGAATTGTGCTCACAGAGTAGTTACGGTCTGAATTCTCATAGAGCTTTTTATAGAAATCTGATGCGATTAATACTATGTCGTGACGGGATTGTAGAGGTTCATTTCCAGCTTTAGATTTCAAGTGTGGTATCCATTTTTTGGCTTTATCTAATTGCTTGTGGGCTTTTTTGAGGCTGCCTTTGGTAGCTAGATGATGCTCTATAATAGCTAGTCTGTGATTCTGGTAGTCTCTTCTCATAAATTTGTTTGACATCTTATAAAGGTTTGATAGTTGTTCCTTTTCTTCTTTACTTAGGTTAGGTTTATGTTGCAGTTCGGAACGGTTTTTAATCATTGCTTTTGTTTCAGTAGATAAAAAACTTCCTTTGCTGTTGCGTGGCAAAGTTGCACACTGAAGGCAATCTAACAGCAGTTTTTCGATTTTTCGATAGAGTGACTCTATATTGTCTTCATCTTGTGTTTGACAAATATTAATTTTGTTTGCTATGTTTTCGAGAAATATTTTTTGTTCCGATGGGTTCTTTAAATGTGATTGTTGTTGACTGTATTTGATTCTAGAGCATTTTTGCTTTTCCAGTATGAAAGTTCCTCGTATAAGTCGGTGATCAGATGGAAAGACATTTTGGTTTATGGTTTCTATATTTAGAAAATCTATTTCTTTATTTATTACTGTAAGCCAAAATACCAAGTTTCGTTGGTATAACTTGAGAAATGAAGGACTTTCATACAAACTTTCATCCTCTATTTCACTCCTTCGGGGATAGAAATTTCAAAAACTGTGAAACACATATTTCCAAGAAAGATCCGTATCCGTTACTTTTGTGACGGATCTTTTAATTTTCAAAACATAGATAAAATTCTATGTATATATATTTTATATATATACTTATATATATATAGTATATACTAGCTGATGCCCGCGACTTCGTCCGCGTGGATATACCAAGTTTCATCGAAATAACTTTAGAAATGACGGACTTTTATACAAACTTTCAACCCCTATTTCACCCCTTTGGGGGTGGAATTTTGAAAAACTGTGAAACACGTATGTCTTCATTTTTAACCCGCAGCTCATATACCAAGTTTCATGGCTATAACTTGAGAAATGAAGGACTTTCATACAAACTTTCAACCCCTATTTCACCCCTTCGGGGCAAAATTCACAAAAACTGTGAAACACTTATTTCTTCATTTTCAACCGGTAGCTTGTATACCAAGTTTAATCGATATAACTTGAGAAATGACGGACTTTCATACAAACTTTCACCCCCTATTTCACCCCCTTAGGGGTGGAATTTTGAAAAACTGTGACACACGTACTTCTTTATTTTTTACCGTAAACCAAAATAAAAAGTTTCGTTGATATAACTTGTAAAACATCTTGAGAAACGAAGGACTTTCATACCAACTTTCATCCCCTATTTCACCCTTTTGGGGGTCGAATTTTCAAAAACTGTGAAACATGTATGTCTCCATTTTCAACCCGCAGCTCATATATCAAGTTTCATGGCTATAACTTGAGAAATTAAGGACTTTCATACAAACTTTCAACCCCAATTTCACCCCTTCGGGGGTAGAATTTCGGGATAAAAAGTATCCTATGTCCTACCTCGTAGTATGGGCTCAAATTGTGCCAAGTTTCGTTTGAATTCATTCAGTAGTTTCGGCGTGATGCGCGGCCAAGATACAGACAGACAGACAGACAGACAGACAGACAGACAGACAGACAGACAGACAAAAATGAAAAAAATTACAGATTTGGCTTCAGTATCGAATAATGAGTGCCCTCCAAAAAAATTTTTCAAAATATCTTCAATGTACAGAATTGGACATGTTACAGTTTTATTATAAGTATAGATAATATGTAGGTAATAGGTAGCAATGAAAAACTATTAAATTCCATTCCGATTATTTTAAATTTCTTGAAATCCAATATTTGGCACCTTTATAGGTTTTGCAAGCATTTATCGTATTGAATTTCAAGGTTACGCGCACCAAATATCCGTATTCGGATCAGTATCCGCGGATATACATTTTTAACAATCCGGCATATCACTACGCATACTCGTAATACCCTTCTTTTTTCGTCGGGGCTATACTAAGTAAAATTTCAATCAGAATTTTGGTGCTCTTATCTATCTTATCAGTAATCTCAGGTGGTTTTGAGTTTTGACCGATAGAGCACTGTTGTGAGTTGTGACACAAACATGAGTAAAGTAACAGTTTACCTTTATAATTTAAGAGAGCGTGACAAGGTGAACTAAGTAATTAGTATTATATTTCAACAGGTGAATCAAATCAGAGACATAGAAAGGGGTAAAGGCGAAAGTGGCTCAAGCATACCTTGGACATCGGTCATGGTGATGGTATTCGCGTTCGCCGCTTTGGCCGCGGCGTGCGCTGTCGCCTGGGTGTTTTGGAACTGGCAGACTGCCCTGGTGGTCCTCGCGATCCTAGTGGTCTTATATGTATTAGCCTACTTTTGGCAGTGGTTATGGATTGCTGCACAAACTGCGCCACGAGATATGAAGTGAGTTGTTTTCACAGACATTATAATATGGTACATAGTGAACATACCTATCTATCTATGCTATGAAGTCAATTAAGCTATGGCTAAATGTGTTGTTTTCGAATTTATTGCGACACCTAAACTGTAAAGTATGTGACTGATGATGTTAAAATATTCACAAAAAAGTATAAATTAATTAACTAGTTAGGTAAGTATAGGGTTAGTTCCTAAAACATCAATAACCATAATTATTATAAACTAGCTAATGCCCGCGACTTCATCTGCGTGGTTTGAAGTTTTTTGGTTCCGATTTTTGGAACTCTTGAATTTTCCGGGATGAAATGTACCTACCTACTATTCCAGACTATAATCCCAATATCTCCATCCATCCATCCATATACCTATCTCTGTGCCAAATTTCAGCCAAATCCGTTCAGTCGTTCTGGCGTGATTGAGTAACAAACTTCCATCCATCCATCCATCCAAACTTTCTCATTTATAATATTAGTAGGTAGGTATAGATTATAGTTATAGATTGCTTTCTGGCGGTAGGTACCTACCACCGAGTATGGTCTGTGGTACCTAGTACCTACACACTTACCGATACGGTGGCAGGTGAACAAGCGGTGAAGGAGAATGTCGGAAAAAACCTGAATAGTTGAATACCTACATATTTTTTACATAAGTAGGTCTATTTTTGCATCCAAGAACCAAGAGATGATAATATTATTATTTTAATGATCTCAAAAGATCATTTGAGATATTTCCGGAAACAGCACAGCAACGCTTGTATCTTAGCCCGTTTTTGTATTACTAGGTAGTTAGGTAGGTAGGTACTTAGAATATTTTAATTTAATATTTTATTTCTATTATGTGACTAGCTGATGCCAGCGACTTTGTCCGCGTGGATTGAGGTTTTTTAGTTCCCGCGGGAACTTTTTAATTTTCCGGGACAAAAAGTGTGCCTATGTGTTATTCCTGACTAAAATCTAATTGCCAAAGTGCCAAATTTCATCCAGAATCCAGATCCGTTTAGCCGTTCTGGTATAATTGAGTTACTAACATCCATCCATCCATTCATCCAAACTTTCACATTAACGGTAGGTGTACGTTAGGTACCTACATACCGATGCGGTGAACAAGCGGTGAAGGAGAATGTCGCCAAAAACCTGAATAGTTGAATACCTACATATTTTTTATATAAGTAGATTTATTTTTTGCATCTAAGAACCAAGAGCGAATAATTATTATTAATGATCTCAAAAGATCATTTGAGATATTTCCGGAAACATTATTATTATTATTTTTGTATCATTAGGTAATAGTAGTTTATGCAACTGTCATATAATGAAGGGTATTAAAACACGAGTGTGAGTTTATGAAACGAGCGCAGCGAGTTTCATAGTAGTAACGAGTGTTTTAATACCCGTGTTATATGCAGTTGCATACACTACTTTATCTTCACTAATGCAATTTATCAAACAACAAGAGTAAAAGCTGACAATAGTTTATGTATATACGTGTATTGTCACAGTGAACTTGCCGCCATTAAAATCTAACCAATGAGAGCGCAGCTGCGCGCGCAGGGCCAATCAGGAGCGAGCGCGCGCTGTTCGTTTTTTATATAATTGGCACAAGATCTTACCAAAGAGTTTTGTGTATGTAAGTTTAGAAGTTTCGACGAAGTTTTCACGTATAACCCAACTGTTTTCAAAAGCCAGCCTAATATCAAAATTTTATACAACTTGTATGAGGATTTTGACATAAGGCTCGCCAGGTTAATTGGTCGCGTTTTATTGATGTTATAATGAGATTTTACGATATCGATGTGGATATTATACCATCATGTGAAATTGCTTAAATTGAGTGTTTTGTTATCTGCGCTATAACAGTAGTAATTATAAGTCAAGTATTGGAAACATAAGTAGAATATTATAACATTAGTGTAGATAAAATATTTTAATTTGATGTTTCATTTTTATAGTATGATGTACCTATGGTTTTTATGGATAAGAAAAAATAAAATTCTTAAATAAAATATTATGCTCCCAAAATTGGTTCAAAAAATGATTGGCCACCTACCGCGCGACGTTCGTTCAGCAATCATTGAAGTTGTTTTATTTTTATTAAATTAAAATTATATTAGTAACTTTTAGTAAGTAATATATTTTTAAGTACGTAGACCGTCTTCATAGACTTATTACGCTAGTGCGACCATCTTTTATGTTCCAGGGCCCTGTACTGTTACATCAAAATTTTAAGATTATCTAACAGTTTCACAAAGAAGAATTGGTCGATGCCGGACATATTTCATGAGGTGGTAAAAAAGCATCCAAAGAAGATATGCTTTCTTTTCGAAGACGAATCATGGACCTTTCAACAGGTAATGGTCAACACTCATTCACTGCGCCTATCTAGTATCTACTCCTAAACTCTAATCTGAAGAACATAAACCAGACAGGAGTTTGAAAACCTCGTAGCTTAGTTTTAAGATACCGTAATCCATACTAATATTATAAATGCGAAATTGTGTCTGTCTGTCTGTCTGCTACGCTTTCCCGGTCCATCTTTCTAACCATTTTTTCTGAAATTTGGTATAGAGGTAGGTTATTTACCGGGGAAGGACATAGGCTACTTTTTTCCTGGAAAATTAAAGAGTTCCCACGGGATTTAAAAAACCTTAATCCACGCGGACGAAGTCGCGGGCATCATCTAGTTGATTATAACCATCACGTTTTATACTTACCTAATTCACGTTCTAAAACCGGTCAAGTGCGAGTCAGACTCGCGCACAAATGGTTCCGTACCACCACACAAAATATTTTAGTAAATAACAAGAAAGATGAAATAGCAACACGTAATCAGCTGGAAATGACTGGATTACCTACAGATGGCGCTAAACTGGTAGCGCCTGATAAACAATTCGACGCCCTTTATTTTGTTGCGTCTTGAACTTAAAGTATTTATTGTTACGATTAGGCAGGCACTGCAGGACGTAGGTAATCAGAATCGCTACTCACGGAATGTAATGATTTGAAACATTCTAGACAAATATTTTAAACAAGAAGACTACCTACTAAATACCTACCAGAGGGAATCCTCTCCTAGATTATATTATAAAGGTACTTACGTTCGGAATAGGTCAACCGATTACGATACATTACATGCTTATTCTGTTATTTTTAACGCTTAAACGCTTAACCTTGTACCGTCTACGGTTTGCCAATTACATACGGGCTATGATATTGTGATATTTAAGCAAGTTGTGCAAGAGATGTTTGCTTGATTTTTCAATACCTAACTCAATCTAATAAGATAATCCCACCAAAACCATTTCATGGATAGGCTGCCAAGACTCACATACAAGTCCAAAACATATTGCTTTCACTGTTAAAAAGTTATGAGATCTCTAGTAGAGCCAAGCCCCTAGTTGAGCTCCGATTTGTGCTGCGCATCATCATAGCCCATGGGGCCAGTTCCAAGTCCAAAGTGTACAGGTTTAAGTACTTTTGGCTGTACCACATTTACTACATAGAAGTCCTGACTCTATAAACTCTACATCTTGATAAAAAGATGTGGCTTGGCCGTTTCGTGATTGTCGCACAAACTATACCTTATGTACATATACCTACCTATGTTATGTCCTGTAATAGTTCCACGAACATTAAATGATTGATTGGATCACGAACCGGCCAAGCCACATCTTTCCAGCATTCAATTTCCAAATTTCAGCTTTCCAGCATCATCCGGACTGAAGCTATGACGGTCAGAATATACGTGGAAACGCTGTTAAATATGCACCCCCAATAGGAGGGGTTGGAAAAAGAAAGTTTTAGATTTCTTAATTTTTCCATTGTTTATATGCAATTTCTAGTCTATATACCAAATTTCAGCTTTCTCGGCTTCGGATTTCAGCTTAAGGAAGTACCCTAGAGGTTTTGATTTTCATGTGATTTAGTAAAAGTAAAAAACCCCCAAAAGTACGTATTAATTACGTATTTCAGGTATCAATAAATCTGAAACCATAAATGCTAGATAATTGATACTTGGTATGTTTAATAAATCTGCCAACGACATGTTATCCTGAAAATAACAGCTTTCTACCATCGTCCGTACCGAAGTTATGACTGTTCGAAAATACGAGGAAATGCTGTCAGATTTGCACCCCCTATACGAGGGGTTGGAGGGGAAAAGTTTCAGATTTCTTAATTTTCCTGTTGTTTATATGCAAATTCTAGCCTACATACTAAATTTCAGCCTTCTAGCACTTCAGGAAGTACGTTTTTCATTTTGATGACGGTCAGTGAGCCAGTCACGAAATCGACGTATTTCAGGTATCAATAAATCTGAAACTATAAATGCTAGAAAATTGATACTTTGTATATTTGGTAAGTCCGCCAACAACATCTTATCCTGAAAATTTCAGCTTTCTAGCGTCATTTGGACCTGAGCTATGACGGTTCGAAAATTCGACGAAACGCTTCCAGAAAAGGTAGGTAGTGACTAGTGCCCCGTTTCCTTTGGCTCGTCTTGGCGGGGGCACTCCCGTGCCCCCAGATATAAGAATATTTTGGAGCATACCTAGTAAGTTGGTAAGATATGACTTACCTAAGTAAGTAGTAACATGGTAAACGAACGGTCAAAGACTGTTGTAAGATGGCCCTCCATAGGTAGTCCATCAAGTTCACACCCTAAAGATAGGATCTAATAGGTATAATAGGTATGCTAAGAGGTTATAAATGTACCTACCAACCTAAGTTAGTCAAGGTAGGAGTTAGCTGTCGTACCTATTACAATATTAATACACCCTACCGGCAAAGACGTGCCGCCAAGCGATTTAGCGTTCCGGTACAATTCTGTGTAGAAACCGAATAGGGGTATGGGTTTAATATACTTAACTGCCATGACCCTAACAGGTTAGCCCGCTAGCATCTTAGACTGCATCATTACTTACCATCAGGTGAGATCGCGGTCAAGGGCTACCTAGAACTTGTAGCGGATAAAACAAAAAAAAAACAAAAAAAAGAACTGTGCGTTTAAATGCGATGCCCAAAATATGGAGCGGACTTGAAACCGATAATTCTTATTTATAAGATCGCTTTATGTGGGTAAGTAGCTGGTAGCTAATGATAGGTACCTATATGACGAAAATTAACCGGTTTAAAATTAGTTGTGGTTTTCTCCTGAGTTTGGTAAAACCGAGACAAATATCAGCTATAGGTATATTATTAATAAATTGAGCACAAATGCCTAGTATTTAAATTAGTATTTTATGACCTATTTCAAAAGCTCAAAGTTTAAGGATATTATTATAGTTATAGTAGCGCTTTCCCGGAAAGCCCAACAGACTTATTGAGGAAAACAAGCTCTTTCAAATCTTACCTTTACCGATTTCTTTCTGCCGATAATAATTTGTGAAGCCCAAAATCACGTTATAATAATAATAATTGTATCATAGGGTTCCCTTTAGAATCTTAACACCATGGTTCTGGTTGGTCTGAGCTTAACACTTTCTATCTTTATTCTTTATAGATAGAGATAGAAAGTGTTAAGAGAAGTAGAGTCTACCTTCATTCTGGGCTGGTTTTGCACTTAGGTACGATCGTACCTATGTGTAACGTGTATACATTTTGTCTGTTGTATGCCAGCTCAGGCTGAAGAAGTTACCTACTTCATATTGCCTATCCTATCCTAACTGAATTCTGGAGTCTAGGAGATCGTCCAGTTTGCCAAGGACTTGGGGATCCCAGGCAGATCCTCGACGAGACGACTTGTTCCGTCACAACTGTGCACGCAGGTTCTCAATAGTTACGTGTACGGTGTAGCTTGATTCTAGCTGTTTCGTACATCGTCCTCGTCGTCGTTGGTCCATCTCCTCCATAGCGATCATAATTATAATTAGCTGCTAGTAAGTAATTTACCTAATAAATATGGATTTTCCCGGAAAAATCATTAAGTAGGTAAGTAGATAGGTATTTCTGGAAAAGTAAGAAAAACATTTAATCAACCTTCAGCGACAACCTACAGGTCAGTGAACTTGCTTACTTTTCCAGGTAGAAGAATTCAGTCTTCGGGTTTCAGCCGTTCTCAAGGCACAAGGTGTAAAGCGCGGGGACACGGTAGCGGTCATGGCGAGCAACTATCCCGAAATGCCGGCCATTTGGCTGGGCATAGCGCGGATCGGCGGCATTTCACCACTCATCAACACAAACCAAACTGGCAATACACTGCTCCACTCCATCAACATTGCCCACTGCAACTATGTTATATACGGCAGCGAATTTGAAACAGGTTAGTACATAATAGAGGAGACAGTTTTTAGGGTTCCGTACCCAAAGGGTAAAAACGGGACCCTATTACTAAGACTCTGCTGTCTGTCTGTCTGTCTCCAGGCTGTATCTCATAAACCGTGATAGCTAGAAAGCTGAAATTTTCACAAATGATGTATTTCCGTTGCCGCTATAACAACAAATACTAAAAATTAAAAAAATATATATATTAAGGGGGGTCCCCATACAATAAACGTGTTTTTTTCGTATTTTTTTGCTCAATATTAAAAACGGTAACAGGTAGACGGTTCAAATTTTCACAGAATATTAACTTGTATATTACCTTTCAAAATAAATAATTAAATATCAATAAAGTAAATATTAAAGGGGGGCTCCCATACAACAAACGTAATTTTTATTTTTAATACGTCATAAATCGTAAAACTTACTACAGGTTTGTACGGAACCCTCGGTGCGCGAGTCCGACTCGCACTTGGCCGGTTTTTACTATTTACCTACTTCCCAAAAAATTCAAGAATCACCCCCATAAGATTACATATTTTGCTGCATGCGTAGGTACCTAATCAGTAGGTATAGAATAAACCTACCAACCAACCAATACTTTACTTACTTTTTGCGCACACGTATGGAATTGGATTGAAAACGTAAACTGGAGAAAGTGGTAAGTTGACGTTTTTTACTATGACGAATTGATGATACAAGGTATTTTTTTTGTTTCAGCCATCCAGGACATAAAAAAGGAATTGAGTGACTCTATAAAATTGTTGAAATTCACTCGTCGTCCACTCAACGTATCTAACGACAAAGTCAAAATAGCACAATTATCTGATGATTTTACTCATTTACTGGAGACGACTCCACCTGCGCCTTGGAGTTTATCAGACGGCGAAGGATTTCTTGGTAGACTCCTATATATTTACACATCAGGAACTACGGGACTGCCAAAAGCAGCTGTGATATCTCCATCTAGGTAAGAGTGTGGTCTTTAAATTCTTTGATGTATTATACAGTATTCTGTACCGTCTGCATATATATTTGTGACCAATTTGAAATAAGAAGATTGGTCATATTATTTTCAGGATGGTATTCATGGCCTCTGGTGTGCATTATCTTGGTGGACTGAATTCTAAAGACGTCATCTACTGCCCAATGCCCTTATACCACTCTGCCGGTGGAGTCATCACAATGGGAAATGCTTTCATCTTCGGCTGTACTGTGGCTTTACGAATAAAATTCTCAGCTTCGTCGTACTTCCCTGACTGCATTAAATATAACGCTACGGTAGGTTGTTTGGTTGTTAAGAACTGTAAGCTTGCTATACCTACTCAAATCTAGAATTCCGTAAACAATAATGCCAATTACGTACCTACTCAGTGTGAATGTGAAGAACTCTTGTCGGGCTTCTTCTAGGTCTTCACCAGCCAACTAATTATACTACAATTAAAATTGTATTGCAGGCAGCGCATTACATTGGTGAGATGTGCAGATACGTGCTGGCCACACCACCATCTCCCACCGACAGACAGCACAAAGTACGCGTCGTTTACGGAAACGGCATGCGGCCTACTGTGAGTTATTTAATTCTGACATAATATGTATTATAGTTTACCTAACTGCTACAACCTGAAGAACTGGTTTCTAGCAATCATTTCATGTGATTGCTCCAGGATTTTTTATAATTCGCAGATTTGGAATAAGTTGCATCCACCTTTTCCTTTCAATAAGAAATGCTCTTTTGGGACCTTAATAAATTCAAAAAAAAATTACAGATATGGAATGAGTTCGTGAAACGCTTCGGAATCAAAAGGGTTGCCGAATTTTATGGTGCAACGGAAGGCAATGCAAATATTGGTAAGGGAGAATTTTCTCTTTTTTCTAAGGATTGAGAAAGACATTTTGAGTGCAGCTTCTGTTGGAGGGTGTGTTCCAATCCAATATGAATATCCAATGAAGTTTTACATCACAAGTGTAAATTCATTTTTGTAAATAATTCTACTTTATACTTACGGCAAATTCGAAAAATAAAAAAAAATTGTCCTCTACATGAAAAGTTTTTTTTTAGTGAATATCGACAGCAAAGCTGGGGCGATAGGATTCGTGTCGAGAATAATCCCCGCAGTGTATCCCATAGCCATAATTAAAGTTGACGAAGACACCGGGGAACCGATCAGAGATAAACGTGGACTTTGTCAGGTAAATCAGGACATTGTGTTCAACCTATCTATACTTTTAATAAAACTGTAACAGGTCCAATTCTGTACATTGAAGATATTTTAAAATTTTTTTTTGGAGGGCACTCATTATTCGATACTGAAGCCAAATCTGTAATTTTTTTCATTTTTGTCTGTCTGTCTGTCTGTCTGTCTGTATCTTGGCCGCGCATCACGCCGAAACTACTGAATGAATTCAAACGAAACTTGGCACGATTTGAGCCCATACTACGAGGTAGGACATAGGATACTTTTTATCCCGAAATTCTACCCCCGAAGGGGTGAAATAGGGGTTGAAAGTTTGTATGAAAGTCCTTAATTTCTCAAGTTATAGCCATGAAACTTGATATATGAGTTGCGGGTTGAAAATGAAAACATAATATGTGTATCACAGGTTTTCAAAATTCCACCCCCGAAGGGGTGAAATAGGGTTTGAGAGTTTGTATGAAAATCCTTAATTTCTCAAGTTATAGCCATGAAACTTGATATATGAGCTGCGGGTTGAAAATGAAAACATATGTGTTTCACAGTTTTTCAAAATTCCACCCCCGAAGGGGTGAAATAGGGGTTGAGAGTTTGTATGAAAATCCTTAATTTCTCAAGTTATAGCCATGAAACAGCATTTGGGCTTTCGTTAAAATATGAAAAAGTACGTGTTTCACCATTATAGGGGGATTACCGTGGGATAGTAATATAGGCTACTTTTTATCCTGGAAAATTAACTGAAAAACTTATTCCACGCGGACGAAGTCGCGGGCATCAGCTATAAAGAATACACATACATACATACATACATAGGCTACTTTTTATCCCGAAAAATTAATGAGTTCCCGCGGGAATCGAAAAAACTTAGTCCACGCCGACGAAGTCGCGGGCATCAGCTAGTTTAAAATAAATGACATCAAAATTCAAATCCCTATTAAGTACCTATCCCATAAAATCAATGCCTACACCAACATCAAAGTTTGGAATGTAGTGGTGCAAAGTTGCCAAATAAGGCGAATAAATTCAAAGCCGTCACATAGAGACCATTTCAAATGTGATTTTAACTCAAGCAATGATAAAATTAATGGTATTAATATAGAAAATTTTCAGAATTCTGCTAGGTACTTACCTGGATACTTAACTAATTACTTAAGATGTTTTTTTTTAAATTCCAGTTAGCACAACCCAATGAGCCTGGAGTGTTTATCGGTAAAATAAAGGCAAATAATCCAGCTCGTGCTTTCCTTGGCTACGTGGACAAGGAGGCTTCAGAGAAGAAAATAGTGAGAGATGTGCTCACCCATGGAGACTCTGCTTTTATATCAGGTATTCAATGATTCATTCTTTCCAAACCTTTGGATTAGGTTTCTAGTTATAGACGTCACTGCATCTTCGGGCTAGGATAGTAAACTATAATTAAATAATATTATTAATTAAGTATAGGTTAAATTCTTTCAAGATAGCTTGCTTCTATCCTAACACCGCCACCAGTTTACAAGATTTTGAAGTTCAAACAGCCGCACAAGCGCTACCGTTTAATCTAAGTAGGTACATATATTTTTCTCTTCTCAGGAGACATACTTGTTTCTGATGAGCTCGGATACTTGTACTTCCGCGACCGCACCGGAGACACGTTCCGATGGCGCGGAGAAAACGTCAGCACCACGGAAGTGGAGGCTGCGATCTCCAAAGTTGCAGACCAAAGAGATGCCGTTGTGTATGGAGTTGAGGTATGTTTATAGTAATTAAAGCGATACATTTTTAAGACACGAGGAATCCTTTTGGATGCCTTTGTCTCCTCTCCTTATATCTCCATCATTTGTATCTGGAAGACAGCTGACTAGCCAATTAGGCCTTGCTTTTCTGGTTTTGCATAACATCTTGAATTTTTGAATGACAGGCAGCCATGGGTATGAATTGTTCCAGCGGCTAATTATGTTATAATATTATAAATATTATACATAATTTAGTAATTTACTATATTTGTGAGATGGTTATAAGTAATAAAAAAAAACCCGGCTGAGTTGGTTGTGGGCTCTTCTCAGACCAGGGCGCGTTTTGAACCCTCGTAGCTTTAGTCTTAAGATACCGTTGTTAATTATCACCATCAATTCTTATACTTTATAAACATGACGTTCAGAAGGTGTACTTTGTAGGTACCAATTTTGAATAAAGATGATTTTATTTGATTTGATTTTTATGAGTTTTATGAGGAATTTAGACACACCCCTAGAAATTTTTTAAGTTTAATTAAGTCATTGAGTTATTATTTGTAGTACCTACCAGGATTAATTTCTACTTTGCTTTGAAATGTGGATTCCTGTCTCTGTGGTCATAACTCACAAATAACTCTTTAACTTTGCTCACAACAGATTCCGGATATAGAAGGACGAGCAGGCATGTGCGGTATCGTTGATGCGGATGGCACCCTAGATTTAGACAAGCTTGCAACAGATATAGCAAAAGACCTACCCAAGTACGCCCGTCCTGTTTTCATACGCGTCATGAGGAGTATGGATATGACTGGTACGTATATAGGCCTCTGATTTTAATATTGTCTATATTATGACATAGTACATACAATAATTAATTAATTCATTCGACTATTCATAAGTACTTAAAAACTCTACCTATTTGAATAAAAAACTTTTGAATTTGAATTTGACTAGGTATAAAAATTTGTTTTCTGGGAATGGATTTAATTTCATAAGTAGGTAGGTACAAGAGTTCATCTTTTTTATCCACTACAAGTCAGCCTTTGACCGTGATCTCATAGTGGTACCTAAGTGATGGAGCAGTCTAAGATGGTAGCGGGCTAACCTGTTAGGGGTGAGGCAGATAGACTATACCCCTAATCGGTTTTAACACGAGGGCTGCCAACTTTGCCGGTAGAGTGGTAATTAGCCACGGCTGGACCGAAGCCTCTCATCAGAACCAGAGGCCCAATTGTCTAAGCCAATCGTATTCCTTTGACAGCTTTGAGCGTATAACTCGAACTTTTTAAGGAGTAGGTACATCAGGTACATATAGTATGCGTTTCGACGTGCAAGCATCTATCACCTCCTTAAACAGGTCGAATTATAGGTACGTTTCACAGACGATTACGATTACGATTTCCTTACCGGGAGGCAGATCAGAGAAAATTCAGAAATTATTAATTCCACTGGAAGGTCGTCTAAATCTGGATAGGTGACTTTCTGAGTTCCCGTCGGAATTCAGGGATAATACGGTTTCTCAAACGATTTGGATTACATTTTGAAATCAGATAAAATTTACTAGCCAAGTCTATACCGATAAGTACTTACCTTCCTACCTAGATGTAATCCCGTGAGGATTCAGGAATTACAACAGTTAAATTATGTATTGTAAGATGCCAACCGAAGCTCGGTCACTATGTAGGTACGAGTGTACCTAAACATACATTATACTTTTTCTTTAAAGCTATAATTTGAATGCACTTTACAATTAGGTACGTATTTTTAAACAGTAAGTATAAACAAAATAAGTATTATTCTTTTATTTTCATTTTCAGCTACCTTCAAATTAAGAAAAGTGGATTTACAGAAAGAAGGCTTCGATCCCAACAGGGTGAAAGACAAGCTTTACTACCTTGATCCGAAATTAAACAAATACGTTAGCTTAGGTTCTGAAGAATATGACAAAATTGTATCAGGAAAAATAAGGCTGTGAATTTTACTAATATTTTATAGGTGCTTTAAACGTTAAAAAAAATCGATTCTTATCCATTAACACTCGCCAATGACGATAACAAAAGTCGCGTTAAAATTTTGCCACCATGGCAAACCACGGAAATTCCGTGCCCACCAATCACCATAGTCATAAACTTGTCATACATCGATATATTATGATACTAGATGGGCCCTTTGATAGAAAAAAGCCGGGCGTCCGACTTGCAGAGCACGTTCCTCACCTGTCATAAGCCTGGCTTTTTCCCCGTCGAAGCGCTGTCACGATCGCTCTTCGTGTTTAAAATTTGTTATCACCTATTAATTTATATTACTTATGCACTTTTGGTAACTATCGCCAGAAAGGCTGATTCAGTATTAGGTGGGTGTAGAGCTCTCCACTGATGACAAAAGTGAAAGTCTGTCCGCATCTTTGTCCGCATGCAGATGAGCCCTTTAAAATCAAAGGATGGGCCTTTCACTAGAAATGGCCGCTCAAAGACGGTTTATGGTTACCAAAACCGCTTTTCAGACTAGATGGCGTTAGTAAAATACGCCGACATTCTTTGTTTGACAGGGCCCGTCTATGTAAATTATTGAGGTCGTTGTAATCATATGATTATGAGTCATGACATTTAACCGTGGTCTGTGGTGGTGGTGGCGGCCCTGCGCCGGGCGTCCGTCTTGTCGATTGAAACAATAATTCAAAATTCGAATGTCATTTGGACGCCGTGGCCCGGCAGTCGTAATTCCTTCCTCCATGCCGTGGCCCGTGAGTGTGTAAAGTTTTTTGGAGTGTAGACCTGACATTTTTCATTTAAATGTCGTTTGATGAAAAACGACAGGTTACTAATTTGACTAGCGGCCGGTTTCTGAATTAAGCATTCAAGCAAAAATCAGCTGAGTTTTGTTTAAATATTTGAGTAAGACTTAAGTTTTTTGTGTTTCACACGATAAAATTAGAATTTCCCAAATTGTAATTAGCTAAGTATTTCTCCAATCGTCCCTGAGTATTCTCCAACATTGCCTTTGCGTTTCGCTACACGTAGAAAAACCGGTATTGACCGAAAATAATATTTATTTCTAATTTCGTTAAATTTTATTATTAAATATGATTCAAAAACAAAAATTTTATAGAATTTTATTTAGAAAATTATGAATTTCAAATATTTCAGGCTTTTATCTCATAAAAACTCTGATGTGCGTTTGATTTCAAATAACCGGGATAAAGAAATGGAACGTTCGACATAACATTGTGTCAGAAGCGTCAAAAGTTTGACAAACGGATTTGTTTACAAAATTTTCCAAATCTTGACTTCTGTTTTTATTTGTAATTATTCTTACAAATATTTAAAAGAAAAAAAAATATCCCAACTTCACTAACGTGGGGAAAGAAAACAGTAGTAGCAAAGTAAGTACCTAATCTTTATATCATCCCCTTACTCGTAGGCCAGCTTTTCTCCTGGTTTAGTACAATATTCGAGGGTTAATTTTACATGACCACAATTAGTAGTTAGTTCGTATGTAACTCTACTTAGAAATGGAAATTTGTCCAGTCACAAGACAACCAAACCAACTGGCAACGAACTTCGAATAATGTCATTGTTTTCTTTGAATAACAGGGTATAGGTACCTACTAAAATTCTACATCAATGATAAAATGCATATTATTTATGTGTTTTATATGTAAGTCATCAATAAATGTTCTATCCACAGATTACAAGGTGTGATAGAATGCAAAAAGACAGGGACATTCTACTTGCAAAAAAAGAAGGAAGAGCGGATTGTAATAATTAAACAATACAATAGCCTATGTACCACAGGACCAAGAGATGAAGAGTAAAGCTGCCTGGTGGATCTTCAATTATCGCCACAACTGATGATAATGTGATAATATCATATTATATTTATTACCCAGAAATGTTATATTATGCTGATTAATTTGTAAAATAAAACAAAATTAAAAAATCCAACAAAGAGTTCCTAATTTCTAACAAAATATTACTTACTAGCTGATGCCCGCGACTTCGTCCGCATGGATTGAGGTTTTTCAGTTCCCGCGGGAACTCTTTAATTTTCCGGGATAAAAAGTAGCCTATGTGCTATTCCAGACTATAATCTATCTCTGTGCCACATGTCATTCAGATCTGTTCAGCCGTTGGAGCGTGATTGAGTAACAAACATCCATACATCCACACATCCATACATCCATCCAAACTTTCGCATTTATAATATTTATTATGTGATTATGTGATTACAGGAGTTATTGTTATGTAGTTATTTATAAAATAACTTTCTACTAATGAGCTTGGGGCAAAGACAGGACATAATTTCGTTCTTCAACAGGTTCATCATCTTGTACCACGTAGGCATCTACGAGTACCTCAGGCTTCTCCAAAGATTTTTTAAATCCCACTACAAGTTAGCCCAACTGCGATCTCACCTGATGATAAGTGATGATGCAATCTAAGATGGTAGCGGGCTAAATTGTTAGTGGTATGGCAGTTATATTAAACTCATAGATCTCTACACCTATGAAGGAAGCCTCCCACAACTCAGAAATTGTAAATTCCCAAATCGAATTGCCGGAAATCGAACCCGTGAACTCCCTTAATAAGACCACAGTGATCGCCACTGCGACAGGGAGCGTCAAAAGATGCCAACGAAGAATCTTCACTAGAAATCGCAAATCCATACTAATATTATAAATTCGAGAGTGTGTCTGTCTGTCTGCTACGCTTTCACGGCTCATCTGTTTCACCGATTTTGATGAAATTTGGTATAGGGATAGTTTATATCCCGGAAAATTAAAGAGTTTACACGCGGGAATCAAAAAAACCTTAATCCACGGACGAAGTCGCGTGCATTATCTAGTGTGAATATAGTTTAAGTAGCCGAAATTCGTTACTTAAATATTACGCATTCAACTTTGAGATTAGAGGACTTTGAGCACTGTCAAATGCGCTCTGAAACGCAATTTTGCAGTTAAGCATGGATTTAAGTTTCGAAACTGTCAAATTTGAAATTTCTCAAGCTCCAATTCTCAAAGCTTACAAAATATCAATTCAGAAACAAAAACTTGCCTGAGTAGTACGTAAGTCACACTTATGTGGTCTTTGAGACAGACTCAACATGAAATTCTCAATTCAGAAACCGGCCGTAGGACAAGTGATTTGTCGTCAATGGTGAGAAGGATTTATCATTCTTTTGTACTTTACAATGAAATATTGTGACTGATATAATAAGTGATAATTTATATCAGTTTGCCTTTAACGATTTTACTAAGTAAATAGAAGTAAGTACTTAAAATAAAATATTTTTGTGTAGGACTTACTCGTAGGATAGGTAAATAAATTATTATTAATTGTATCGATTTTTTTATGGGATAGGTAGGTACAAAGTTATAGTTTGAAATGAAAATTAATAAAAATTGTAAAAATAAATAAATACCTAACTGAACATCTTTTTTTTTACACCACTACAATAGGGATGATGACTATATCAAAATTAATTATTTTATTAAATTATAAATTACTAGCTGATGCCCGCGACTTCGTCCGCGTGGACTAACTTTTTTTCGATTCCCGCGGGAACTCATTAATTTTCCGGGATAAAAAGTAGCTTATGTATGTATGTATGTATGTATATTCTTTATAGCTGATGCCCGCGACTTCGTCCGCGTGGAATAAGTTTTTCAGTTAATTTTCCAGGATAAAAAGTAGCCTATATTACTATCCCACGGTATAATCCCCCCTATAATGGTGAAACACGTAAATGCTGTTTCATGGCTATAACTTGAGAAATTAAGGACTTTCATACAAACTCTCAACCCCTATTTCACCCCTTCGGGGGTGGAGAAAAACTGTGAAACACATATGTTTTCATTTTTAACCCGCAGCTCATATAATATCAAGTTTCATGGCTATAACTTGAGAAATTAAGGATTGTCATACAAACTCTCAACCCCTATTTCACCCCTTCGGGGGTGGAATTTTGAAAAACTGTGAAACACATATGTTTTCATTTTCAACCCGCAGCTCATATATCAAGTTTCATGGCTATAACTTGAGAAATTAAGGACTTTCATACAAACTTTCAACCCCTATTTCACCCCTTCGGGGGTAGAATTTCGGGATAAAAAGTATCCTATGTCCTACCTCGTAGCACAGAACAATAACTAGTACTAGGCTCGTAGTATGGGCTCAAATCGTGCCAAGTTTCGTTTGAATTCATTCAGTAGTTTCGGCGTGATGCGCGGCCAAGATACAGACATACAGACAGACAGACAGACAGACAGACAGACAGACAGACAGACAAAAATCGATGTGGCTTTGCTGCGATGCAGATGACGCAACATAATAATTATATTGTTTCATCATAATATTATGCTATTCTTGCCTTCTTTCAGTTCGTTGCCTTAACTGGGTGACATGTCAATTATTGTACAACTAGCTGATGCCCGCGACTTCGTCCGCGTGGTTTAAGTTTTTTTGATTCCCGCGGGAACTCCTTAATTTTCCGGGATAAAAAGCCTATGTTACTCTCCAGGTCCTCAACTATATCCATGCCAAAAATCACGTCAATCCGTTGCTCCGTTGCGGCGTGATTGAAGGACAAACCAGCAAACAAACACACTTTCGCATTTATAATATTAGTATGATAAACCTGACCTGCTCTTCAACATACCTGTCTAGTGCTGTGACCTGTGATATTAAGAGTACAAACTACATGGTGGTATTCCGTGGTCCCACCTGTAGGAATATGGACTCAACCACTATTGCCTATTGGGAACAAATATACTGTTGTGTTGAATTAAGGAGCAATGAAATAAAACTTACAAATCGCTGAACAATACATTTTTTCTCTCATTTATTTTCATGGCATTTTTAACAATGTTTACAATTCGTTAGGTATGTAGAAAATGTAAAAAAAAATTATTGTTTATGAATATAGAAAAACCCATCATAGGCTTTTAATTATTAAAACATTTATTATTTACTAGTTCACCCGGCCCTTACCCCTGCTTCGCACGGTGGGCCTAACTATTGCATAGACAAAAAATCGCCCAAGTGCTGAACTCTATGCACATTGGTCTTCTATAGGCAGCTGTTATTTTGGAACAGCTTGGTTTTCTAGATAGGAAGATGGCTGTAAAAAGTAAATCTTATGTACAAAACAAAAACTAAACATAACACTTAAAAATTAGTTGACAGAGCTAAGCGAGCAGATCACTGAGTTTACATATGTAAATCTGCACTTGTTCGTCTGATCACCCGTCCGTCAGTCTGTCAGAGCCTTAAATGAGTGAATATCATTACTTCAAATTTAAACATACCTTATATTTTTAGAACGATGGTCTCAAGCTGAAAATTGCTTAATAAGTTGATTAATGATGAATAATAATTTTGATAAATTATTCATGCAAATATATCGATATCGATGAAAATTTCCTCTTATGTAATCTCTAGTAGGTACTTATCAAATGCTTATCAACAGGTAAAAATCTAGCTTAAAATCAAATATTTACTGTAAACTAAACTGAAATATGTTTCTTCGTAGTGTAATAACTACCTACTATAAAGAATCAATATACGAGAAAAATTGTTTACATATTATACCGGTGAAATGTTAAATTTGTCAGATTTTTATTTTTCTTGCGCCAATCCCACAATAAGTATATATGTACCCCCCCCCCCCCCCCCCCCCCCACAATATATAAGTTCCCACAATATATAAGTTCTAGGCATTGTTGCAAATTGTTTTTGACGCCATACACGAAAATAACAATAATTTATTCTCCATATCGAATAAATACACAATTTTTCAACAAAACACAATTACACTGCGAGCACCAACGACTTATTACCTACAAATAGAAGCGGCATACGCGAACATCATTGCACTAAAAAACGGCGTAAATATTACGTACGCGGAGAAAGGGAAAGAACTTATAGGTTAACACATGGACTTAATATATAATATACATGGTTAACATATTACGCTATACCTACTTACCTGTTGTTAGAAAGAGATGATTATAGATTCTGAGTTACACTGTTGTTAACTGCAATGTACGCAAGTGAGGGCAAGTGCCTTCTTAAATTCTTGCCAAAATAAAGCGCGGGGAACGTACTTATCTAATGTTTTAAATATCATAGGCGAGCACTGTAAGTCCCCAGTAAGAGCACTGAACAGTGCTCGCAGTGCTTATATCGGAACACCCACTTGAAGTAGGTACCTACTCAAGAAATAGAATTTAGAATATCGATTAAGGCACGTTCTAGATATAGGGCGATTAGGGGCGATTACAGTTTATGGCAGCTCCTCTTAGTTATTTACTCATTGGTCAAAGAGTTTAGGAAAATAAAATCTTTATTGAAAACAATACAATATAACTTTGTGATAACTTTAAGCTAGAAACATACCAGCGTGGAATGGTGGCAAGAATGCTGGCTGCATTTCCGCGTTGGACAGCCAGGCTGATTCTTTGGGCATTAAATTATAATCTGTGATTAAAATGAAAATATCCATAGACAATTTCGGTATCTCGAGATATCTCTAGCTTATGGTATCTTGGATTGCATCACTCTGGTTACTAGTCTCTGGATTGCATCGTAAAAAGAAAATTTACTAACATGCGCGTGATAGATTATTGCAAAATAAAAGAACTCTATTTTGTGATTCATGAGGAATAATTAAATATTTCAGTAGGTAAACACTGAATTTTGTATTATGTAAACATTATTTGTTATTAAAGTGTGTCAACACTAGTATTCTCACTTGATATGATGGTAATGTTCCTAAGGTCGTGTAGTATTATTATATCTGTGCTAAGGTTATATTTTTGAAACTAAATATTTAAGTTTATTCAGGAAAAAAAGTGTAGACATTATTAAAATAAATAATTACTAATTTAGCATCACAAAGTGTTGATAGATACGCTTCACATAATTAATGTAATTTGAAAATAGGTCAATTGACTAATAAAGAATCATAGAGTTTCAAGAGATATTGTAAAATAGTTACTTAATTAAATTATAATTCTGTTTTAAATGTGGAGTTCTATTTGATAATTATTATTGTAATAAATTATTAGTCTTAAGAGTATTTTGAGTAATGATTCACTGTAATTACGAATTTATGTATATCAATTGATACTTCCTTTTGATTCTTAGAATAGACTTCGGTGTATTTTTCTACAGCTAGCTTATACAAAATGTTGTATTAACTTGAAAATAGTTTAAATGATGAAGAGTTAAGTATATTAATTAGTGTCTGGAAATATATATTCGTTGTTAATTCAGTTAAACAATTTGTTGTAAACAAAATAGTGTTATGTTGTCAAACTTGGATTAGGAAGAAGGTGTGGGTATATGGCGGGGAAACGTAACCTATAAAACCCACTGTTATTATGAGATAAGACAGTTTTTTGTCTACGAGCTACCCAGTATAAAGATAAGTATTCTTTCTATAACTGATTGTTGTATACTAATTTCTGTGTGAAAATATAATCTAAATTGTGTAAATATTTTGTTCTCATTTTGTTGAACCGTTGCTTTGAATCTTTCAATAATATAAGTGGTAAATTCTGTATTTCGTTTCATTTATGTTTCATTTCTTTTCCGTTACTAGTTTTGCTTTGAAATAGGTAAATTATTATTTACTCTTAAATATCATTCCATAATGCTCTATTTCTAGTATAGAGTTTTATTCTTTTGCCTTAAAAGTTGTGCTTTACAATAGGAAAGGACTCTATAAAATTAGTTTCCTACCTACATACTTACATTTTTGGTAAAAATCGTGTAAAGGTATATAAAACCAAGTACATACACATAGTACTATAGTTTTTGCATAGTAACAGATAGCTACTTGTCAAATTCAAGCCCGTTATAATCCAATATTTTAAAACGCATGGCTTCTATAATTAAAGTAGGTATTTTGTATTAAATTTATTAAAAAACAAAGCCAAATAATAAATTGAAAATCACAAGACACCACAGACTCTAATGCCGGCTCTTCACGTTGGGCGAGTGTAGGCGAGCGGCGGCGAGCGCCAGTGTGAAGAAGGCCCGCTCGGGTCGTCTCGTGCGCTCTCGCCTCGCCTCGCCGCCGCTCGCTTTGATGGGCGGTTTTTCGACGAAAGATCAAAGTGACGAGTGGCCAGCGCGAGCGGCCCTTCCATACGCTCGTGTCGTCAGTGTTCAGGTGCGCACGGACAAAATTCAAAGTCCTGACTGACTGACTGGCTTATATATCAACGCAAAGGCTAAACCGCTGGGGTTAGAAACTTGAAATTATGACAGTAGGTTCCTTTTGTGACGTAGGCGCTCAATAAGGAAGGATTTTGCAAAATTCCACCCCTAAGGGGGTGAAATAGGGGGTTCAAGTTTGTATAAAAGTCAGTCATTTCTCAAGTTATATCCATGAAACTTGGTATACGAGCTACCAGTTAAAAATAAAGAAATACGTGTTTCACAGTTTTTGAAAATTCTACTCCCGAAGGGGTGTAATAGGGGATGAAAGATTGTATGAAAGTCCATAATTTCTCAAGATATTATATCAACGAAACTTGGTATTTTGGCTTAAAGTAAAAAATAAAGAAATACGTGTGTCACAGTTTTTCAAAATTCTACCCCCAAAGGGGTAAAATAGGGGTTGAAATTTTGTACGAAAGTCATTCATTTCTCAAGTTATAGCCAGGAAACTTAGCATTTGGGCTTTCAGTTAGATATGAAGAAGTATATGTATTTCAATTTTTTTTTGTGCAATAGGTACGCACATAATTATAATTTATAATGAGTAAGCGCGCACAAAGCTGTTGCAGCAGCGACTTTTTCAGTGTCAACCTGCATCTTCGACGGTTTGCCGGCAAATGAGGTACCCGAGCGTGTGGAGAGGTACCTCTCGCCTCGGCAGCACTCGCCGAGTGCCGCGCCCGAGCGCCTCGTCCCAGCGTGAAGTGCTAGCATAAGATATTACATAATGCCGGCTCTTCACGTTGGGCGAGTGTAGGCGAGTGGCGGCGAGCGCCAGCGTGAAGAAGGCCCGCTCGGGTCGTCTCGTGCGCTCTCGCCTCGCCTCGCCGCCGCTCGCTTTGATGGGCGGTTTTTCGACGAAAGATCAAAGTGACGAGTGGCCAGCGCGAGCGGCCCTTCCTCACGCTCGTGTCGTCAGTGTTCAGAGCAAACCAATTCAGTGCGCACGGACAAAATGGAAGACGAGTGGTCCGACGAGACCACCATGTTCTTTTTAGAACTTTATCAAAGTGAGCCAGTAATTTGGGACCCAAAACACCTGGCCCACAAAGACAAAAAAAAAATTTATGACGCTTGGGGACGGATAAGCGAAGCCATGGGTAATATACCTATAGCTACACTTAAACGAAAGAAAGAATCCCTCATGTCAACTTTTCGATCCCACCTAAGAAGATACAAGGCATCGCTTAAGTCAGGTGCGGGTGCACATGAAATTTATACTCCTGTATGGAAGTTCTACAACTTAATGGTGAATTTTTTATCACCTGTGTACGAGTGCAACCTCTCTATAAATACTGAGACACAAGGATCGGTAAGTATATTTGTTAGGTACTACAAATATTATCATTTTGGTAGATTCTTGTTTGCCAATTTGTTTCAGGTAGCTAGGTACTTGTTTAGCCACTAAGCACATAGGTATTGCATACAAATTATACTCAGAAATTAAATGAAGTTTGGAATGAATCAAATAAATATTATAAATGCGAAAGTTTGTATGGATGTATGGATGGATGTTTGTTACTCAATCACGCCCCAACGGCTGTTCGGATCTGGATGAAATTTGGCACAGAGATAGATTATAGTCTGGAATAACACATAGGCTATTAGGAAAATTATTATTATTATATATAATAGGCTAGGCAGCTTTCGCTGATGCGCCTATATCAAATCTTGTGCTTTGTCTTTAGGTGCTTATCCAGTCTTTCTTAAATTAAGGAGTTCCCGCGGGAAACGAAAAACCTCGTCCACGCGGACGAAGTCGCGGGCATCAGCTAGTATAGTTTATAGGTTTATACCTACGTTGGATTAACATATAGGCTACTTTTTATCGAGGAAAAATCCACACAAGTGAAGCTGCGGGCAAAATCTAGTTGAGAGCGTGAATTTGTAATTTTTTTTGTTTATTTGAATTTAGAAAAAAAATAAAAAGTGATATTTGTAGAAAATAAGTTTATTTACTCGTAGGTAGGTAGGTACAGTTTATCGCAACAAGATCTACGTGTTGGTAGCAAAATATGAAACAAATTCTTCCCTTATCTCTACTGGATTAAACGCTGGTCTACGTCCTGTTTGACGCACATTTCTTATGGCACATGTATTTAAATTAACTTCATTCCTCCATATACCAGGCTGAACAAGTTCTCCAATCTCATTATAAGAATCAAATGTGCCTGCTGGACTGTATATTTGTCGGGAAGTACGACTTCGTCTCAAAAAATTGTGTAATAACACACAAGTCATTGTCAAAAGCTGAACAGATTCTGGTTCAAGTTGCAGTGGTTTTTTGAATACCCTAAATTTTGCTGCCAGTACTCCAAAAGTGTTTTCTACCACTACACGAGTACTTGCTAAACGTCGATTAAATTCGCGTTTTGGTGATCCGTTATCGTGATTGCCAGGGTAGGGTTTCATGAGATGAGTGCTCAAAGCAAACGCTCCATCGCCCACAAACACATAGGGAACATCTTTCGTCCGTCCAGGCAGTGGTTCAGCTGGCGGAAAATTCATGTTATTGGCACAAATTCTTTGCCATAATAAAGAGTTTTTGAAGACACCTCCATCGCTTATACGCCCCTGACTCCCAATATCAGCAAAAGTAAAGTTATAATTGCTGTCAACCAATGCAAGTAAAACAATACTGAAGCTCTTTTTATAATTATAGTAGTCAGAACCACTGTACACTGGTGCTTGAACAACAATGTGCTTTCCATCTATAGCACCTACGCAGTGCGGAAATTTTTGTTGAAAACCATTTTCTATTGCAATCCATTCGTCTGATGTAGTAGGTATCTGAAAACAATTATAATACAGTCAATAAATTCCATAATAATTATCTTTTTTCAGGATAACACGCAAGATTTGGATTCAGAGCTTGCAGAAGATAATGAAAACCAAAACACCAACACTACAAATTTTACTTCAACAAGTCAAACAAATCAAACAGTTCGGCGTCGCAAAAATCCTCCGGAATTGGTAGCTGCAGAAAAACAAATGAATGCTGCTTTCAACACGTTAAATAGTGTATTGAATAACAAACAACCACCGGAAGATGACTGTGATATCTATGCTAAGCTTCTTGCTAAAAGGCTCAAGAAATTGCCTGAGAGGCAGAAAGAATATTTTATGTTTAAAATTGACGAATTATGGTGGCAGATTCGTTCGACTTCTGACGATCAGTCACAACAAGTCTGTCCTGAAAATGCAATTCCTGGCCCATCGCGGTTTTCATTATCGACTCATGCTCGATCCTCACAATCTTCTTATAAAAAATACGTTCCAAGACCTCCCAATACCCCTAGTCCATCAGTGCAAGAGCATCGATCATCTTCAGCCTTAAGTACACATTCTCAAGCTTCATATACAGGACAGGTGCCTAACCTTAGTCCGTCATGCCAATCATCGGTGTCATCTGACACTTCATCTTATCATATTTCGCACGATGCATACATCAACGCTCATAATCCTGGTCCTGTGCTAATAATTAACAAAGAACATGCTAATGCACCAGACTTATACGCACGAGTACCGACTTCACCCGAAAATTCTTATATTCTTACCATTCCAGAATGTTTACCATCCTATCATACATCGCCTCACACACAATCGACTAGTCAACCCCTTCCCCCGTCAAAAAAAATAAAAGTTATTTCTGACATTTCAGTGACGAGCCGCAATAACAATTTGATTAATGATGCTTATGAGGCTGCTTTAAGTGATTCTAATGACATTAACTAAGATAAAACTATTATAATTAACCCTTGATATTAGCTTTTATATTAATCCTTTCTCTAAAATAAAAAGACAATTTGATATTACTTTCTACGCGTTTTATTTATGTATCTTCATCAAATTATCTCCATTCAAAGTTTCATCCTGATGTCTAAGCCTTTGAAGCATCAAGAAGTAATAAAAATACTAAAAGTACACACTTAATTTCCAATTCGACTGGGATAATTCGGTTGGGATAAGCGTAGCAATCATAGAGGTAGCAATACAGATAAAGTTTAAACACTTAGGTACCTTTACTTCGTCTTTCAAGGCCTCGTTAAGGGCTTCACACACTTCAGGTATAATGACAGAAATTATCTGACTGGAAACTTTAAACAAAAAATGAAGGCTTCTATAATTGTCACCAGTGGCCAGGAATCTTAATGTGATTGCCAGTCTTGCTGCAGGTGGTATGGCTTTTCTCATAGCAGTATCTTTTTTGGTAATCACTGGAGATATTTTGTCCAATAACAGTTTGAAATCTGCATATGACATGCGAGTGAAATTTTGAAATTCTGCTGATGGTTCGCAAAGTAGTTCATAAAATACTTCACATACCGACGTCCTGTAACACAATTAAACAATATTAAAATAAATATTGCTTAGTAGTAACTAGTTAGTACTTACCTACCTATTTTATTTCTACTCATAAAAATACAAATAAAAATGTAGGTACATAAGGCACTTACACAGTTCTATTTTTGTGCATAGTAATCATCCACCATCTTCTTTTCTTCCACGATTTACGACTTTTTTTTGTGCAATAGGTACGCACATAATTATAGTGAGCAAGCGCGCACAAAGCTGTTGCAGCAGCGACTTTTACAGTGTCAACCTGCATCTTCGACGGTTTGCCGGCAACTGAGCTACCCGAGCGTGTGGAGAGGTACCTCTCGCCTCGGCAGCACTCGCCGAGTACCGCGCCCGAGCGCCCCGTCCCAGCGTGAAGTGCTAGCATAAAGAAATAGGTAACGCAGTTAAATTTGGAAGACTGTCTATTTGGACTACTTAAATTGCTAGATTACCACATGATTACCATAGATATTCAAATTAGTCGGATTATAAATAGGTCTGTACCACCAAAATGTCGATAGTCACGTGATAATCACGTTGCAAACGCGTTTGCGACCCATTGGGCCATTGCTACAATCCTGAAAAAGCGTGAAGCCGGCTATAAGGACTGTAACAATGGATATCCTTTAGGACATTTTTGGATGTGATATTGCGACAATTTTTAGCCGATCGCTCTGATCACAGCTCTGATAGGTCGACGAATAATGTACTCTGTGGTCGACGACAAGGGCAGAATCATGGTGGTTTCTCTTAGAACTTTGAGATAAACTAGTTAAAATGTGCCATCTAGGAGCTGATTTCGAAACAATCAGGCAATGAAAAACTGTTGAATATCATTAGAATACGAAGGTGAATTTCGCCGCCATCTACTAAGTTATAATAGCTCAGGTGGGAAACAGGTTGGTCGCGAAAACAGAAGAGGCCCCGGTTCGAATCCAGCAGAGCGATCGGCTATAAATTGTCGCAATCATTAAAGGACTGCATCAATGTCAAAACATGGTTTTGGCTTCACGTATCACTGCGACTGTCCATAAAGGATCGTTGAGGACAAAAAAATGTTTTGACATTGATGCAGTAACTATCGATAGAAATAATTGCTGAAAATTGGTATCACGTAAGACTTTTGAAGTAAGATGTCGTTTATGGACCATGACAAACGTGACGTCAAACTAGGCTTTCATTGATACATGGGTGGGAGGTGTTTCTAACGGTGACATATGGTGTCCATTAATCGTTTTACGACTCTTTAATATCTAAAATAAATATAATATAAGGATTAAAAAGCTCGAATAGATTGTTTGATAGGTAAAAATAGAAAATACTATTATTTCAAGCAAGTAGGTATGCTATATTGGAATGGCTTCAAAATGTTATTTAATTTCAGACATTCTATTGACAATTTACCTATATATAGGTAGGTATATTTTATTAGGTATACCGTATGTCTAGCTAATAAAATATTCTCATTCGCAGTATTGCCAACTCACGCTATTAAAAAAATATAAAACTTGTACGACCAAATAGATACCAATGCTATTCATTACTATTAAGACGTAATAATATTACATCCATACTAATATTATAAATGCGAAAGTGTGTCTGTCTGCCTGTCTGTCTGCTACGCTTTCATGGTTCGTCTGTTCAACCAATTTTGGGGAAATTTGGTACAGGGGTAGGTTGTATCCCGGGGAAGGACATAGGCTAGTTTTACCGGAAAATTAAAAAGTTCCCGCGGGAATTAAAAAATCTTAATCCACGCGGGCGAAGTCGCGGGAATCATCTAGTTATTTATAATTAAAATTAACGGTAAAAAATAATTAAGTTATGTAGGTACCTAGTACCTACATAGTACAACTTTATGTACTACTTTTTTTTAAACCTTTATTGAAAACATTACAATAGAACTTAAAGCTAGAAACATGCCCGCGTGGAATGGTGGCAAGAATGCTGGCTACATTAATTCCTCGTTGGACACCCAGGCTGATCCTTTGCGCTTTATATATTATACTTAATCTGTGATTAAAATGAAAATATCCATAAACAATTTCGGTATCTTGCTGTGGTATCTTGAGATATCTCTAGCTTATGGTATCTTTGATTGCATCGTAAACAGAAAATCTACTAACTTAGGCGCATCGCTTCTTATATTATAGTATTTTGTATTATATTTATTAAAAAACAAAGCCAATTATTAAATAGAAAATCACAAGAAACCACAGACTCGAAAATATAACTTAGTTGAATAGGTAATGCAGTTAAATTTGGAAGACTGTTATATCTACTTAAATTGCTAGATTACCACATGATTACCATAGACATTCAAATTAGTCGGATTATAAATAGGTCTGCACTACCAAAATATCGATATTCAGAGTTCGTGACTAGTAATCTGTGGTTAGCGACCCATTGCTACACTCCTGAAAAAGCTTACGTGAAGCCGGCTTTAAGGACTGTAACAATGGATATCCTTTAGGACATTTTTGGATGTGATATTGCGACAATTTATAGCCGATCGCTCTGCAGTGTCCTCCGGTCCGATTTTATCTTTTTCCCTTTTTTAAAAAAATTTATTATAATATTTTATTTAAAAAAATAAATCTCTCTTAAATTTCTCTCCATATAATATTAAATACAGGCAATGACGAAGGAAGTATTCCTTTTTCATTGAATACAGGGCATTCACTCTATTTAGTACTATATCCGTCTCCTAGATGGCGCTTTTCAAGGCGGCCATTTGACGGCTTGACTTACCAGTCTATCTCCGTTTATACACTGTAGTCTGTGGGCAGAATGCAGATAATACGTAGTATTCATTACTAATCTGTGATGCAGATGCAGATGTCTGATGTGTCATGTCACATGTGTTTGGTGTGTACACACTACACTGTACAATTTGTTTTTGTTGAAAACATCGACTGATAATGTTATCGTTTATTTGATTTCGTGAATCTAAACAATAAAGATCAAATTATTACTATTAAAAGGTAATTACTAATTCAATTGCATGTGACAAAAAAAAGGTAGGATACAAAAACTTTGCAAGAACACATAGAACATCTAACAATGCAAGCGCAAAGTTAAATTGAATTTCTTAGTAATCCAGCAACATAGAATAATTCAGCACGTATTGGACATTTTCCAGTTTAGATCACAGTTTCAATAACGCAGCAAGTACCTACCTAAATAGACCGAAGGAGTAAGAACAAACCAAGAAAAGAAGAACACGGAACACCGTTTTGCTCTTTGGACGTGTAGTTTAAACGCTCAAACTTCAACGAGTATCGTAGTGGTTCGTAATCATAATCACGACGGGCCGGCGAGTATTTCATTTGTCAGTTCGTCGCCTCTCGTGGCGTAAATCAGTTGCGATGATAGCTTTGCTCGGAGTCGCGGCGGCGATAATCGCCGTTTGGATGTACACTGGCTTTCTAGAAACACTCCTAGTGACCTCAATCCTCGGAGTTTTGTATGTTTTGGTGTTTCACTGGAGATGGTGCTACGTCGCTATTAAAACTGCCCCACGGGATCTCAGGTAAAATTGACCTCAGCAGTCTCTTTAAATTATTCCTATTTTGTAACTTTATTGAGTATAAATGCAAGTTTATTAAGTCCAACTACAAAGTTAACCAACCATCCACAGTTACTAGGTAATTTCGTTGGTATGGCTTTTGACCTGTACATTTTGTGTGAGAAGTGGTTTTATGATGGTTCTGATAAATATTGAATGCCCTTAATACTTTAACTTATTTTTACTGTTCTTTATTAAGTATAACTTTTTAATGGATGAAAATTAAATTATTGTTTCATTATCATTTTTTAAAAAAAGTTTAGTTTTTCAATGTCATAATGTCATGGACTTCTGCAAAGTAACGCCTGCTTCTATCCAATATCATTATCATATTTTGTTTTATTTGTATATGCACTTGGTTAAGTTAATATCAATACCAGGCATATATATTTCTCTGTAACACTATGTATTTATACTCAATGAAATACTCAGATAATTTGATATACTTAAGTCCAAGGGCAGCTAAACAAAACAAATAAAGCATTTATAGGAAAGTCAATAGTAGTTCACACAGTTCTCTATAATCTACAGTTTTATTTCAGGCATAATTCACTTCTATGATACATCATGCATTATTAGAACTATTGCTGTAAATTATTTTTGGGAATGCTCAATTTAAAAGTTATTTTATTTCTTAGTTCAAACTGGTGGCTGAGAAGTAGTTATTCACAAGAAATGTTATTGCAATGACATATTTTGGGTCTACGTTATAATATTGTCTGTCACTGACATTCCCTAACATATCTGTGCAGACTCGCTTTCCCAGCTTATTTTATAGCCACCAAAATGATTGAATTGAACAGTTACATCCATGCTAATATTATAAATGCATATATATGTGTTTGTCTGTCTGCTACGCCTACATCCATGCTAATATTATAAATGCATATATTATGTGTCTGTCTGTCTGCTACGCCTTTAACAGCCCATCTTTTCAACCGAGTTCAATGAAATTTGGTATACAAATAGATTGCATCCCAGGGAAGGACATAGGACTACTTTTATCACAGAACATGAAGGACTTCCTGCGGGAATACAAAAACCTTAATCCACTCGGTTGTAATCGCGGGCTTCATCTAGTAATAAATAATTGTGATTTTAGAGCATTATGGTGTTATCTCAAAATATTGATAATGACAAGAAAGCTTACAAAAAAGGATTGGACATTACCTGATATATTCCATGAAACTGCCCAGAGACATCCAAAAAAGCCTTGTTTCTTATTCCAAGATGAAATATGGACATTTGAGGAGGTCAGTTTGAGTTTTTTACTTTTAAGTTATTTTGAATTTAAATATATTTTAACGAATTAGCTTTTTCTGTGTAGAAATAGTTTATGTACTTAAGTTTAATGTGAAGTCTTACTTTTCATAGTAACATACAGAGTAATAATTTAAATTTATTAGTATATTATTTGTGTCTGCAGTTAGGATTTTTTAGAATTCAATAAGTAGGTATAATAATAATTTATTATGTCAGACAATTTTATAATGTCTTTGAACAGTCTATGGCCTCAAGTACAACCAAGATAATTGGTAGGTTTGTAGTTAGATTGGGAGTACCTACATGATATAATTTTGTACAAAAACTTCTTGCAATACTGTTATTGCTATAATGGTATAGCTGTTATGTAGGTGGAAAACTACAGTTTACGTGTGTCAGCTGTGCTAAAATCGCTCGGCGTCAAAAAGGGGGACATTGTCGGTCTCCTTGTGAACAATTGCGCCCAGATGCCGGCGATATGGCTCGGGAACGCGCGTCTTGGCGGTATCACACCACTCATCAACACCAACCAGCGGGGCAAAGCGTTGATACACTCCATCAATGTTGCCAAATGTGATATCCTAATATTTTCTGATGACTATCAATCAGGTAAGGTTACCATTTTATTTGGGTGTTTAGCTTTATTTTTTCAGAGACTACTGTATAGAATAAAAATAAACTATTTACATCAACAAACGGTTTTGAATAGTCAAATAAATCTATAACTACATCCTTCCTATATGTGCTGTATTCACTAACCTTTCATTGCTTAAAACAAAGCTACACTAAGCTGGTCTTTTAAAAATAGTGAAATATATTTTCACAATTTATCAGGGATACCTCATAAAATGTGTGACCTAATGGGGAAAATCAGGAGAAATGGTCTGCTACGGCAGATTAATCCATATTGTAGGTCTCATAGGTACTTCTTGTAGCAGTAGTAGTAGTAATAATACACACTGCATTTTAATTTCCTAACCTTTCCTTTTTTAACCTTGGAATTAATAACGTCGCTCTGATTCGATTTATTTAGTACTGGATTACGAAATCAAATTACGGCTCGTAAATACGATGCGCGCTGCTAAATATGTACCTAATCGGCTTCTTAAGTGCGTTACGCGCTGTGTCAACGTTCTAATTTGCCCTAGACAATGAACCTAGACAATACCTAGAATTCTTAGTTCAGGGCCAATCTTCGTTCGAGCTCTAACCTCTAGTCCTCAGCCTAAGGACGAACAAACTATAGGCTTCTGCTTATCTTAAATTTCTAGTCCAAAGCCGAGACTAAAAATTTTTGAATAGACATTGTCTGAATCAAGTATGCAAATGTGTTAGACAGTTACATTTGTGTGTAAACATTCAAATGTTTTTTACATATTGTACGTCAAACACTTGCTTGGTTGCCACTTAAAATGTGATTGCTAATTATATTATTGTCTGTAACTAAGGTAGGTAGGTAGGTACATTACATTAACTTATTTTATCATTATTATTATTTATTAATAATCCATACTAATATTATAAATGCGAAAGTGTGTCTGTCTGTCGGTCTGCTACGATTTCCCGGCCCACCGTTTCAACCGATTTTGATGAAATTTGGTACAGTGGTAGGTTGTATCCCGGGGAAGGATCATAGGACGCGCACGAAGTCGCGGGCATCTTCTAGTAATTAATATTCTTGTAAATTTTGCACAATATTGAAATACGACACTTCCTTGCAGCAATCCAAGATATATCAAATGAACTGAGCCCTTCATTGAAGCTATTCAAATTCACTCACCGACCGCTTAATCCGTCTAAACCTGAGACGAATGCTTCCGGCGACGGCATCGCGGACCTGACGTCACTACTCGAAGCCACGCCGCCAATGCCGTGGACTTTGGCTGACGCTAACGGGTTCCAAGGAAAACTGTTATACATTTACACATCTGGCACTACTGGTCTTCCGAAGGCGGCTGTTATCTCTAATTCCAGGTGAGATGTCGCATAATATCCATTAAGTGGGTGCATGGACAGATCTCAAGTAGCTGAGAACATAAGGAAACAAGTGGTACAAGACTGTGTTCTGTGGAAATTAATGCAGGAGACAGCGTTGGATGTCTATAGGTTGAGACAACATAAAACAACCATAACAATAATTGCCTTCCTTTACTTAATTTGGGCATGGATGATGGACCTAGTGCTGTAAAAATGTTGACGAACGATTTCCATGAATCTTCTTACTGCAGGAATGCAAACGATATTCTGTACAATGTGGCATCGCAATTCGCACGTCATACGAGAAACTACCAGATGCCAGTTACGATAACAAACTGACTTTGAATCTGTCCTTAAAACAAAATTAACCTGTTTCTTAATTAAATACAAAATTATGTGTTTTTCCTGTAGCAAAAAGATTACTACTACTAAAACTGGTAAAATATTTGAGCACAGATTTCGTAATAATTCGGTTAGTCAAAGATCAACTAAAATTTAATGGTTCGATTTAGTTGATCTTTCCTTTTCTGAACGTTACGTGGAAATAGGAAATAATTTATTTATAGCAATAGTATAATTTATTTAAGTACCTCGGATTTGATTGTTTAACCATTAGCTGTCATTGCATAAAATAATGATAACATTTTTATCCATTGCAGAAACTTGTATCTCACTACCATACTTAGTTTATATTTTAGCTACATTTTCCGTTTTATTATATTAAGTATGTATTACTAGCTAATGCCCGCGACTTCGTCCGCGATGGATTGAGTCGGTTCAATCCATCGTGGGAACTCTTTAATTTTCCGGGATAAAAAGTAGCCTATGTGTTATTCCAGACTATAATCTATCTCTGTGCCTAATTTAATCCAGATCCGTTCAGCCGTTGGGGCGTGATTGAAGAAGAAACATCCATCCATCCGTCTATATATCCATCCATCAAAACTTTCGTATTTATAATATTATCTAATAATATATCAATCTAATATCATAATATATCTAATATTATAAATGCAAAAGTGTGTTTGTTTGTTGGTTTGTCCGTCAATCACGCCGCAACGGAGTCACGGTTCGACATGATTTTTGGCATGGGTATAGTCGAGGACCTGAAGAGTGACATATCACATATGCTACTTTTTATCCCGGAAAATTAAGAAGTTCCCGTGGGAATCAAAAAAAACTTAAACCACGTGGATGATGTCGCGGGCATCAGCTAGTATAATATAGTATTGATATACGCACGCCAAAAAAATATGAAGTATCTATTAAGATGATGACCTACCTACCTATGATGCAAAGATTTTATGTTAATAATGTATCTACACGGGCAAGGTTATGTCATAGCACCGTCAACTAAAACATTAGAATCCGATAAGAAAATTAAAGCTTTAACATTCACTAAATATGAAGTTACCCAATATCTACGAAGTTTATACGTCTTTAGTACTATGCTCTCTCAGTAAACTTTCACTGACATAATTTTCACTTTCTCGTGGTCGCCAGTTTTGCGGTTATTGTTTATGCTTAAGGTTCAATGTCCTTCGTTCATATATATTGTAGATACGTGATCGAATGAATTTTCCTATTTTGTATCCCAGAAACCTCCCTTTTTCAATCTTTTGAAATAATTGGCAATTGGGCACGCAAAAAAGTCGAATTTACCTTTACGCCTTACTTTTATACACCTAATTATAATAATATGTTAGTAACCACTAATATTATACATTTATAAAAAATAAATTATGTTTATTTTAGTTGTGAAAGATTCATAAATGCATAATGAATTACGCATGAATTTAATTTATTTTATTATATCTTCATGCATATGAAGATTCAAGAAATTATAAAATGCCTTTTTAAAACTGCATTTTCAGAAAACTAATTTTATTAAACTATTTTCTTCGAGATAAGATAAAAATAGAGAAATTTATTCAAGGTTTCAAAACTCAATTCAATGGGATTATTTCCATAAAAAATCATGGCGGTTAATTGAAGACAAGGTTGAATAATTTATAATAGGTATTTTTTAAATATTTATTTACATAAATTAAAAGGTTTTCTTCTGTTACAGCGTCATATTATTTCGCCCTCATATATTAGTCCCCAGCAGGATCAGGGTCTAAGTGACCAGTACTAGATTCAGATTGTAGGATTCAAACTTTAAGTTCAAGTAATTAAAATAATCCGATGTAAACTGTCAACATATGCTAAACAATCGAAATGAATGTAAAACTGTTAAATATATAATACTTTTTTTTTACAGATATGTATTTATGGCTTGCGGCCTCCATCACATGCGGTTGAACTCCTCTGATATCGTGTACTGCCCTCTGCCACTGTACCACACGGCGGGCGGAGTTGTCAGTGTGGGGCAGGCCTTAGTATTTGGCTGCACGGTCATATTGAAGCCCAAGTTCTCCGCCTCGCAATATTTCCCCGACTGCGCCAAGTATAAAGCCACGGTAAGTTATTAATATTTGGTAGTTTAAGTTATAGGTTTTTTTATCGAACTGACAAACTTTGTCTGGGACTTGCAATTTACAGTCACTATCTGCCGGTCTTACTAAGCTTTACAAAAAATTTCACGAGAGTAAAGCCGACGGTAAAAGCTATTAGAAAATTAAAGTTATGCAAAAATCACCTCGACTTTGGCTCAAGCATAGAGATATAATATATATGGGCTCAAGTGTAACAACTTATTCAAGGCCAAAATGACTGTATTTTTTATGGCTTGGTAAGAAGTAAACACAAAGCTATAGATATGGAAGCGCGCTAATCTGGAATGAGTATCAAACCACCTTTATCATGGAAACCATGGCAATGGATTTGAAAAATATATCTGTTAGTAAAAACAAAAACTTTAGCTGCGACAAATCTTACAAATTGGCATAAAATGGTTTATCGTCTTAGAAACCACAAAGTCGGTAAGGCTAAAGTTCACATATTAAAATAGATTGATCGTTAGATATCGTCAAGTCCGATTTGTTTTCAGCTGTTTAGGTTCCCGTACTGTTTTTGACAAAATTAACGCAATAATGTTTTGAAGTTAGGGTAATAACGATCATTAAGTATTTTTAACACTTTAGAAATATACCTATACATAATATGTAATAGAATTTTCAGGTGCAAAAACGTCAATACTGTAATTATTAAAACGACTTTATAAACTAGAAAATAATCTATTGATCTGTTGATCTATTATCAAAATGTACCACTAAGTACTACTTAGTAGGTACTAACACCTACACTTCACTCGTTTTTGGCCCTAACAGAATAACAGGTTACATTTTGTACCCACAACAGTAATTAAGTTAGATGTTTCGTACTTTCTGTATTTACTATGTGTTGGATCAACAAATAAAATACATATAATTTCTATTCTATTTTAATATTATCATCAAATAGCAAATTGTGGCCACTAAATATTAGGAACTACTGAGAGCAAATGTTTAACTGATCACCAGAAATAGTAAGTGATCACCAAATGAGTAACTGACCACCAAAACTTTAACCACATTTTAATTTAACTAATGATTTAAATCACACAAAATATATATTTTTAAATTAAGTTATTACCCAACCCAATTAATAATATTAATCCAATAAAGCCGGGCACTACCTGAATATTTATGTTCAATCCTAACCTAGCGTTTTGCTGGAGACGGAAGACCCCTTCCGCTAAGGCGATTTAACTGTTACGTCAGACGTTATCCTTTCCGTTACCCGTACCGCGCAGCTAACTCGGGAACCGCTCAATTCTCAATTGGTTCGTCCCTGTTGTCTAGAGAGTATTGCATATAGAGTGCATTTTACTTGGCACCGTATTTTTTAAAATTGTATGGTATTTTCGAAAAAACCCAACGTTGCTAAGTAACTGATCTACAGGTTGATTTGCAAAGCGCCTTGAGATGAACAGACAAAGGTTTGAACCACAAAATAAAATATATATACACGAAAGGACGGTAGATACCTATAGGTACTAAAAGTGGAAAGTAAACTAAACTCACTGTCGCGTTTGTACGGCAATCTCAAACAAATTAATGCACTTCCGCCGCCGGTCGCGAATTTGTTTGAGATTGCTGTACGAACGCGACTTGGAGAGCGCACGTGCTGGTTTCCGATTTTAATATAGTATAGATGACCTTCTGTGTATAATTTTATCAATTTTTTAGTTGAACGGTCTGTAGACCCGTCACTATAGTACGCGCGTGTACGCGTACGGGCCATTAGGTAAGCAGTGAAAACATCGTTCCGTTGTCTGCACATCTCAGGGGATCGCTCGCCTGAAAAGTGATGTCTTAGAAGAAGACGTCGTTCTCAAGTATCGGTCAATCTATGCTAATGACCTGTCCAAAACATAGATTGACCGAGATTTAAGCACCTGTTCTAAGGTGATGTTGGTTTAAACATCTTTCGCATGTTTATCGATCAATGCTTAAGTTAAAGTTGACGACGGCATGAGGTTCTCACCGCTTTGATTCAGGGCCCGAATGTATTCAGTTGGGTATTTGACAACTGGTCAAATCAGCAACATTTTTCAAACTTCAAAACGCATGCTTTTATGGGTTGTATGAAATACTAAATTGTGATGTCATCAAAGTTTTTTTACATAAAACTAACAGGGGACGTGGATATTACGACTTTTGAGAGATCCTCTATATAATAATCACTAGCTGATGCCCGCGACTTCGTCCGCGTGGATTGAGGTTTTTCGGTTCCCGCGGGAACTCCTTAATTTTCCGGGATAAAAAGTAGCCTATGTGTTATTCCAGACTATAATCTATCTCTGTGCCAAATTTCATCCAGATCCGTTAAGCCGTTGGGGCGTGATTGAGTAACAAACATCCATACATCCATACATCCATACATCCAGACATCCATACATCCATACATCCATCCAAACTTTCGCATTTATAATATTTATTTGATTAAAAAATAATTTATTTGAATAGTAGTCAAATACCCAATTCGTACAAGTACGTGCTCATATACCTGCGAGGATTGTCCACATATTATGAAGTGCTGTGGTAAATTAGTAAAACGTTCCCTGGTAATGCAGGCCGCGCACTATATCGGCGAGATGTGCCGCTACGTGCTAGCCACGCCGCCCTCGCCCGCAGACAAGCAGCACAGCGTGCGCGTCATTTACGGCAACGGACTAAGGCCACAGGTAATATAATCCTCAGTTTCGGTGAGTTGTGGCGTAATCTGTACGGGACTTCAGTTTCGGTCAGATGAGTTGTGGCGTAATCTGAGCAGGAAGGAAGCGTAATTTGCCAAATGTAGGTACTGTTTGCGTCTAGTCTACCCGTCATTTATATAAATAAGCTGACACAATAGCAACTCAATCAAATAGCAACTCTTTATCAAACTTAAAAACGCACTTCTAGTATGGAAGTTGTATGAAATTCACAGTTGTGACGTCATAAAATTTCAACGCACTTTTTTTCTTTAAGGGTCTATAGGTTCCTGCGTGTCAAAAAAACTCCTCAACCTCCCACGTTTGAACCTGCATATCAATAAAAGTATTGAATCAATAACATTGAAAAAAATATATAGTAAAATTAAGAATATACACTGAGTTTTATGTGATGTGAAAACACGATTACTAAAAATTCTCTCGATAGAAAAAAATCACAAACTTCCCTCTGAATTTTACAAATAAACCGCAGTAGTCAATGAATACTTTACCTATACTAATTAAATTTTGTATAGAAACTCAACTTAGTACAATACGTGCACTATGTGATCTGAATTTAAAATTATGTTTTTTTTTTCGTTGCTAGAAATTAAATTCTGAAATATTGCGAGTTCACTTCACGTTCTCCCCGCGCCCCGCATCGCCTGAATCGCCTTTGATACGAGCTGGAGTACTGTAGGCTCTTAATCTATATTTTAAAATGGGTATCAAACTTAAAACTAACCGAGGATGTGAATTTTAGGTCTTTTGGAAGACCCTCTATTTAACAATCATTTCGAAATAATTTATTTTTGATATAGGTATCATCCCTATTGGCGCAAACTTCTCTATTCCTGCGCTTAATTCGCCTGTTTGACAGAATACAAGAGTACAAAACGTACTGATCTTGTATCATGCTAAAACATATTAAGATAGCAATTTCAATCTAACTATAAACTCTTTTGCACTGTCATAAACTATTCTGGAAATAACAAGAATTTAAGAACACATAAGTGTTAGTATTTTTTGGAAAAATATAAAATTAAAATTGATTTTATTACAGATTTGGACAGAATTCGTGACCAGATTTAACATCAAGTATGTCACTGAATTCTATGGTGCTACGGAAGGAAATGCAAATATAGGTAAGCCGATTCTAGTAAGTATCATAGGAATTATCTAGCCGATGAAACAATCAATGTAAAAAATGTCATTATAAATGTAAAAGTGGGTTTGTTTGTTGATTTGTCCGTCAATCACGTCGCAATGGAGCAATGGATCGATGTGATTTCTGCATGGGCATAGTTGAGGACCTGAAGACTTGCTAGGTACTTTTTATCCCGGGATTTACAAAACCTAAACCCATGCGGACGAAGTCGTGGGCATCATCTTGTAACCTAGTACTTAGTACTAGTAGTTATAGGTAAGTTAGTAGGTAGTATAAAGTTTTATGTATAGACATCTATTGCGGCAGACTACTTGACAGGCAAACTGGGCTAGTCCTATATTTTCATAGGAAGCAAACGCAGTTACGTGTCCGTGCGCAACAATGAACAGTTCATCTTAAAGGCTGCTAGGTTCATGGAGTCGAGTTGAATCGAATCGCAGTAATTGGGCGCCTATATAATTATTTACTATGAAACTGACGATAAGCGGCGTGCCGAAGTGCGACGTATTGAGTCTTTACGCATACAAAACAAATGCGACTCGATTCGATTCGACGCTATTCGGCTGTAGCTCTGGCTCTAGGCTTTACACGTGTGTTCAATTATCTTTTACACTGGCAAAAGTTTTATAATACTGGTACAGTACTGAATATGGTATGGTCTGAATTAATTAACACCCAGGGCTTATAAAAATTCCTATTGTTCACATACAGTATACAAATAGTCCAAGAACAGTGGTAGAATTTGATGAGTTGCTTGTAAAGTGAAAATTTCAATGTGAATCTTTTGCGTTAGTTGTGTGGTAAGCTGAACACGGTAGCTTTTCCGTGGTAGGTTCACTGTATTAGATGGTAGGTAATACCACATTTTTGGGACGACTAGTTCGAAAGGAGAACGGTGAAATTGGACCCACATAATTTAAAAATTATGGAAGCATCGTTCAAGTACAAGTTTATATTAATTATAATCACAAGTTCATACGATGTTTATATAAAAAATATTAAGGCTCTCAGACATAGGAGTCAAAAGAAAGAAATTATTATAATTATTAAAAAAATAAATCATCTTGCACTAACGGAACGTTATGCGCAATTGACATATACCACCATAGACATTTTGTTGACATGACAGCACTTGTCATTATTTTTATAGGGATTTTCCCATAGAAATAGGAAGACTATAGTCGTAATTCCTAATTCCATGGATGTTCCGACACCATAGAATTAGGAATTACGACTGCTTCCTATTTCTATGTCCGACACCATCGAATGATCGATACCACATCGATACCTACTCAAATGACTAAATGAGTGGTATTCACGTTATTATCGGCTATTGATAGTAACACGAGTAACAATAGCCCTTACGTAGGTAGATCGTTTTTGATTAATAATTTTTAGGTTATATTTACTTTTAGGTAGGTCATATCTTTTTTCTCCCACTTTTTTAGACTTACTTACTATTTGCTTTTTTCTTAGTTTTGTTATGTTCTACAATTATTAATAAGTTTCCATGATGCACACTATCCCTTTCAGTGGGTCCCAAAATACATGCATTCTCGCCATCCTCCTTTTAAAACATTTCATAACTCGTAAATCCACAGAACAGCTAGCTAGTTATTAATGAAATTCGAAGGTACCTACGAAAGTATCAGGTATCCTAAGAATCTCCTCAAAATTTCCTGTTGCCTCTTAGAACAAAATTGACATTGAATACAAATAGCGGTACAGTTGCTATGTCACTGTCACTCGGTGACATTGACCGACATTATAACATCCAATTTAAGGGTCCATGCAGACCATGCTAAAACTGCTCGAGCGTTTTAATATTTTATTAGTCTTGCTGATTTAACATTTACTAATCCTAAGATTGCCTCGCTGAAATTGCTACGAGTCTAAAGGCGGAGGACTGTTGTATTCTACTTTGTATTTTTCACTTTTAATCGTAGTTAGTCCAAAATTCATACTAAGTAAAATAAATGCGAAAGAGTCTCTGCTTTTAATTGGATAATTATACATTATAATATCAGTGAAAATACTTGAGCTATTCTCCAAATGATCTGCGCTGACCCTAATTATTATTATCGTTAGGTTAATGCACCCTGACTCTTTTAAATGAAATAAAACTAAATGTATATATAGATACATATAAATAAAATAAATATAAACACTTTTGGCTAGCTTCACTTTTGGATATTTGTTTTCTTTCAGCGTTAACATAGGTATTAAATCTAACAAAACCCTATTACATACTAGGGTTTAATACAAACAATTATATTTACCTATATTCGAATACAGGTTTAATAATTAATAGCAGTACTCTTATTACTATTAGAAACTATTCCATTTATAGGAATTCCTTATAGGAATTAGGCCTATATTATTTAACAGTGCGGATTATTGGCCTGAGGGCATTGCGTACCGTCGCTTTAGGGAAGCCAGGGAAAAATTCCCTGCTTTTCTGTTATGTTTTTATTGTTGACCGAGCGAAGCGAAGGTCTCTGAGTCTACTTGAGTGAATTTGCACTTCCGTCCGTCCGTCCGTCCGTCCGTACGTCTGTCAGAGCCTTATAACTTATGAATTACTGAACGTAATTACTTCAAATTTAAATATAATATGTAAACCGATGGCCTTCAGCCGAATATGGCTTAAGCAGCGAATGCGAAGTAAAATATTTTTTATAGCGTTACATAGGTTTGCGTTATATCATTTTAAAGATAATTAGGAATAGAGTCCAAAAAAAATTTTTTTTAACTTATCCCCTAAAATTTACGAAATGGGGGCTTTCAAAGTGGAGATTTTCTAATGTCCAAAGTTGACCTCAGAACTCTCAATTTTCTGAAAGGCTGAGCCTGAAACTTGATCAATTATTTGAATTATATCCTGTACTTGAACAACAAATACTAAAATTAGATAAATATTATAAGGAAACTAAATTATTTAATTTTTAATGAGCTTCAGTATTTTTAACAGAACTTCATAATGATGTCAATAGATGGCGCTCTGTAAAAGTTTATGGATACCGCGAGGTCTCAGTTCGGGGCGAACCACTAGTATTTTATGTGTTGTGTACTATGGCTCTATCGCCTGAGATAAAATAAATAAAAATAAATTATAATTGGTTTCGTGATTCGAAAACTGTTTTTTACTAATTATGCGAGTATAATAAGCCACGAGAATGTATTTGATAGCTGTGTAGTATAGTAAATATTGTTTCTTTTAGCAAACACGGACGGCACACCGGGCGCTATAGGTTTTGTGTCACGGATCTTCCCAAAAATATATCCCATTGCTATCATCAAAGTGGACCAGGAGACTGGCGAGCCTATAAGGGATTCCCAAGGACTTTGTCAGGTAAGAAGGATTCATAGTAGCTGTTTAAGTGATGTGGAAATTTTTAAGATATCGTACCAAAATGGTAAAAACCCCTTATGGTAAAATACTTAACACTTGCTTATTTCAGTAATTACCTGAGAACGCCTAAGACTAAGTTAGAAGGAATTATAACCTTAGAAACAAAAACCTAAGAAAAAAAACATTTTATTTCTCCATCTCTCCTTTCTTATAATAAACAAATTCTCCTCCATTATAATTTAAAAAAAACATCCTCGTACAATAAGTTTTTTTTTATCTCATAGCTAGCACAAGCAGGTGAACCGGGTGTCTTCATAGGCAAAATTTCTCCCAATAACCCAACACGAGAGTACTTGGGCTACGTGGACAAGAACGCTTCCGAGAAAAAGATCGTAAGAGACGTCTTCGCACATGGAGATTCAGCTTTTCTTTCGGGTAAGTTTTATGTTTTCATATTGTAATTAGGAAACCGATGAACATCTTAAAATTATTGCATCTTTAATCAGCTGATGGTTGGCCCGATGTGATTTAAACTTTACTGTTGCTCTGTAAGTTATATTCGAGACGCGTTACGCCGCATTTAACGTACTCCCCGATGAACGAAGTGAATACTAAATTATTCAAACCTTTAAAGATTTACCGGCTTGAGCGAGCAATCGACTGATATCGTCATTGATATCCATCGCTACAGGACACGATTTTAAGCCGCTCCGTACCGGTCCTATCGACTCGCTTGCAACATTTTTCCACTCAGTCTCCCAGCCTCTTCTTTTTTATTCAGGATTTCCAAAGTTTATCGGGACCCCAATGTTTATCGATAATTCGGACTACGTGCTCCACCCATTGTAGGCCATTATAGGCATATAAAAAATGTAGGGTTTTGAATTTTTCGCGTATCAGTTACAATGGTTGTCAAACAGTCACATACAAATTGTACAGAATTTGCTTGTGTGTCCACAGGTGACATTTTAGTCGCGGATGAGTTGGGCTACCTGTATTTCCGCGACCGCACGGGCGACACGTTCCGCTGGCGCGGCGAGAATGTCAGCACCAGCGAGGTGGAGGCGGTCGTCTCTAACGTCGCCGACAAGCGCGACGCCGTCGTCTACGGCGTGCTGGTAAGTGTTGCCTCTATGTGCCAACCATCGTGGAGCCATCGACCGGAGTCTAAGGCGTGCTGGTAAGTGTTGCCTCTATGTGCCAACCGTCGTGGAGCCATCGACCTGAGTCTACGGCGTGCTGGTAAGTGTTGCCATCCATCGTGAAGCCATCGACACGTTCCGGTGGCGTGGCGAGAACGTCAGCACCAGCGAGGTGGAGGCGGTCGTCTCTAATGGATTGGACGGACGGAACAGTTCCTGTGGGATAACATGCTCTTTTTCTCGCATTTTTCTTCAATCACGCTTCAACGGCGCAACGGATCGACGTGATTTTTTGCATGGGTATATTTGAGGACCTGAAGAGTGACATAGGCCACTTTTTATCCCGGAAAAACAAACAGTTCCTGTGGGATAACATGCTCTTTTTCTCGCATTTTTCTTCAATTAGGTGGCAACGGCGCAACGGATCGACGTGATTTTTTGCATGGGTATATTTGAGAACTTGGAGAGTGACACAGGCCACTTTTCATCCTGGAAAAACTAACAGTCCTCTTTTTCTTGCATTTGTTTCACCGTTACCACGTTCACACGTTCAGATTAGCCCACGTTCAGGTTATCATAACCTTCCGGTTAGCCCACGTTCAGGTCAGCCGATGTTTAGGTTAGCCCACGTTCAGGTTATCATACCCGTCCGGTAAGCGCACGTTCAAGTTAGCCGACGTTCAAGTTAGCCGACGTCCAAGTTACCTGACATTCAAGTTAGCCCACGTTCAGGTTAGCCTACGTTCAGGTTAGCCGACGTTAAGATTTATTTTAGGACAAGGAAAGTAACATGTGCTACCTTAGTAACATCGTGTCATACTAATAATATTATAAATGCGAAAGTGTTCTTGGAAGTTGTTCTCATTAAAGTAAAAAAAATTGGCAGTCAGGACTGCCGATAGCAGTGAAAACTAATAATAAAATATAAACCGTAAAACTAAGGCATTACAGTTTAATTATATTTAAGACCTTTAATAATAAGACCAATAATTTATATTTAAGACCTTTTGTCTTCGTAACAACGCATAGTGTCAGTCACGGTTACACATCACTTTTAAATATAAACCTTAAAACAAAGGCAGTAGTTTTTTAGTTTGCAGACGAAAAAAAAACAAAAATTTTCTTTTTGGGGGGTAAATAGTAAGTATAAGAATGACAAAAAAAAAATACAAATAGAATAGAAGAGATATTCGGGTTTAGAATTCAGAGTGCAGAGTTCAGAGTTCAAAGTGCAAAGTTCCGAGTTCCGAGTTCAGAGTTCAGACTTCAGAGTGCAGAGTATAGAGTGCAGAGTTCAGACTTCAGAGTGCAGGGTTCAGAGTTCAGAGTTCAGAGTGCAGAGTTCAGAGTGCAGAGTTCAGAGTGCAGAGTTCAGAGTGCAGAGTTCAGAGTTCAGAGTGCAGAGTTCAGAGTGCAGAGGTTAGAGTTCAGAGTGCAGAGTTCAGAGTTCAGAGTGCAGAGTTCAGAGTGCATAGTTAAGAGTGCAGAGTTCAGAGTGCAGAGTTCAGAGTTCAGAGTGCATAGTTCAGAGTTCAGAGTGCATAGTTAAGAGTTCAGAGTGCAGAGTTTAGAGTTCAGAGTGCAGAGTTCAGAGTTCAGAGTATAAAGTTCAGAGTTCAGAGTGCAGAGTTCAGAAATCAGAGTTCAGAGTTCAAAGTGCAGAGTTAAGAATTCAGAGTGCAGAGTTCAGAGTTCAGAGTGCAGAGTTCAGAGTTCAGAGTGCAGAGTTCAGACTTCAGAGTGCAGGGTTCAGAGTGCAGAGTTCAGAGTGCAGAGTTCAGAGTTCAGAGTTCAGAATGCAGAGTTCAGACTTCAGAGTTCAGAGTGCAGAGGTCAGAGTTTAGAGTGCAGAGTTCAGAGTGCATAGTTAAGAGTGCAGAGTTCAGACTTCAGAGTGCAGAGGTCAGAGTTCAGAGTGCATAGTTCAGAGTACAGAGTGCAGAGTTCAGAGTGAAGAGTTCAGAGTGCAGAGTTCAGAGTTCAGAGTTCAGAATGGAGAGTGCAGACTTCAGAGTGCAGAGTTCAGAGTGCAGAGGTCACAGTTCAGAGTGCAGAGTACAGGGTTCAGAGTGCAGAGTTCAGAGTGCAGAGTTCAGAGTGCAGAGTTCAGAGTGCAGAGTTCATAGTTCAGAATGCAGAGTTCAGACTTCAGAGTTCAGAGTGCAGAGGTCAGAGTTTAGAGTGCAGAGTTCAGAGTGCATAGTTAAGAGTGCAGAGTTTAGACTTCAGAGTGCAGAGGTCAGAGTTCAGAGTGCATAGTTCAGAGTTCAAAGTACAGAGTGCAGAGTTCAGAGTGAAGAGTTCAGAGTGCAGAGTTCAGAGTTCAGACTTCAGAGTGCAGAGTTCAGAGTGCAGAGGTCACAGTTCAGAGTGCAGAGTTCAGAGTGCAGAGTTCAGAGTGCAGAGTTTAGAGTTCAGAGTGCAGAGTTCAGAGTTCAGAGTATAGAGTTCAGAGTTCAGAGTGCAGGGTTCAGAGTTCAGAGTGCAGAGTTCAGAGCGCTGAGTCTAATGTCTCAAACAGGCAGTCACAGTTAAGTTGATAATTGACAATCTTTCACATAAAACTCAGTTATTGTTCCCTTGAGCCACGCGAGCGAAGCCGCGGGTAATAGCTAGTAAAAAATACTTAATCCACGTGGATGAAGTCGCGGGCATCATCTTGTATTCGATATATATAAGACTATGGTTAAAACTCTGTCTTTAATCATCGTTTTGGAAAAGCAAACTGCTTGTGTTTGGTGACAAGAGAAGTCTTGATATTTTTGTCAGTCTTTAAAGCAATTTTTTGTTATAGGTGCCAAACACAGAAGGTCGTGCGGGAATGTGCGGTATCGTGGATGTGAACGGCACCCTAGACCTGGATAAATTGGCGAAAAATCTAGAACGGGATCTGCCGCCTTACGCGCGACCCTTCTTCCTGAGAGTCATGACTAGTGTTGATATGACAGGTAATATTCCATTTCTACCACATCTTGTGCCACAGCTATTTTATTTTGGTTTATAATCTTTATACAAAATATGACGTTTTTTAATTGTTACCAGGAATGGTAGTTGCATTTTGTCTTTTTCAGTAAAAAATTAAACGTATCAAAATTTCTAGCTGTCGTATAGCGTCAACTGACATCTAGTGTCAGTTGACGGAACTTCTCAAAATCAAAACCTTTTGGGAGGATCCGTCAAATTTATTTTTGAAGTAATTAATAAAAAAGACTCGAAAATAATTTCTCAAAGGTTATTTCAATTTAAAGAATTAAAATAATAAAAGATTAAAACAACAAAATAGAAAATTTCTGCCTGGTAACAATACCATTCATAGATGGCCGCGCCATCTATTGGAATGACTACGCGTCACCAAATCACTCGCAGTTTAACCTGGCCGCGCAAAACGATTTGGTTTTGGGTGGTTCCGTCAACTGACACTAGATGTCACACATCAAAATATTGTTGTAAGAAAAAATGCTATGTGACATAGCATCTTTGAATAATATTCTATGGTATTAGGAATCATCCGGAATTAATAGAGGTTGAATTGATAAAATCCGTACCTAGTTAAATCTGCTTTAATATAAATAAAAATCATTGCCGAAATGTATGTTCTCGCATCACTTCAGAGCGGCTGGATTTGATGGAATGATTTAATTTTTGTATGTCTTGGATCTGCTGCAATCGGGTTAAATATATTTCATGTTTTTAAAAACTTCATTTGAAATATGTTGTGGAAATCACCTCTAGCTATTAAATTAATTTAATTTAATACAATATGGTTTTGGAATCATTAATAAATAAAAAGCACATAAAGAGCAGATAAGTAATGCTTAAAATTAAATACAGTTTCTAAAGCTAGCATGTGATTAAAATTAATTCAAAAGATAAAATGAAACTTATTGAATAAACTCTTTTTCCTTTGAAAGTTGCAAGACTACTTTTTAAACTATCGTTTAAGTACAGGTACATTTAAAATGAAGAAGACTGACTTACAAAAGGACGGTTTCGACCCGAGTTTGGTAAAGGGCGACAAACTTTACTATTTGGATCTGAAAAAGGGCAAATATCTTCCACTGGGGCCCGAAGAGTTCCAGCAAATTAGCAAGGGACAAATCAGACTGTGATCATTTGATGTTACAGACTTTAATTACTCGAATGTTATATGTATATTAGGTTTTATTTTTAATTTGAAAATTGTGAAGGTTTCCTCCAAAGTTAATTGTTTGTTTTCTTTAGTTTTAAGAACGTCAAATTGTTAGATTTGTTGATGGATGGTTTGCTCTTGCCTATGTTGACGCTTTATCTGTAGTGCGGATGCTCTCAAAAGCTCCAGTTTATTTTTATCCACTTCAAGCTAGCCCTTGACTGCGATCTCACCTGATGGTAAGTGACGATGCAGTCTAAGATGGTAGCGGGCTAACCTGTTATGGGCATGGCAGTTATATTAAACCCATACCCCTATTCGGTTTCTACATGGCATCGTACTGGAACGCTAAATCGCTTGGCGGCACGTCTTTACCGGTAGGGTGGTAACTAGCCACGGCCAAAGCCTCCCACCAGGCCAAAATATATTAGTTAATCTATAGTTAGGCCGCTACCGGGGAATTGCAGTCAGGGGCTAACTTGCAGAGAAAAAAACTAGAGCTTTTGAGGGGAACATGCTGCTACTCTGGTACGTGACTTTACACCGAAAGGTAAAAGGTAGGTACTTCGTTCCGGTACAAAGCCGTGTAGAAACCGAATAGGGGTATGGGTTAAATATAACTGCCATGCCCCTAACAGGTTAGCCCGCTACCATCTTAGACTGCATCATCGCTTACCATCAGGTGAGTTCGCAATCAAGAGCTACTTGTAGTAGATAAAAAAATAAGAATAAAATACTATAAAATCTCAATACTATTAAGGGACCGGCGACCACCGCTCTCAACTTCTACTCGAACCGCAAATATAAATTTGCCGGTATATTGCTATCCCTATTTGGCTGAAGCATCGACCATACAACTAATAGACTCCTCATATAGGGCGAACACTTTCAGACAACACATCAGACTTAATAGGTCTTATATAATTCCACGCCCTTGTAACAAAACCTACCGAGTTATTTAAATATTAATTAGAGTATATCGATAATTAATTATCGATAAATAACTATTAGGAGTTAGGACCCCATCCCATTTGATTTATGATTTTTTTGACCTTGAGTAGACCAATCAGCGTTTTGTACCCCGCGCCCGCTTACTTGAGTCATTTGACTGAATTGTTTGCATTACGAAAGCATAGTAATTAGGCGTCTATTGGTTGTGTGGTCGATGGGCTGAAGACACATGATCGCGTGCAAGCGCGATAGCAATATGAGCGTACAGAATTTGTTATACATTTAGTCTTGTTCCGTGAATACCAAAAATGATGAATGAAAAATTGTTGTGTTTTTAACTTCGTGTTGTTATTCTGTAACTTGACAATATAGGCTATGTTCCTGATCAATTAGTACGTGAGATATCGTTGGTTTTAATATGAAACAAATAAGGAGAAAACATGTCGTTTATGTCGCAAAAACATGCAAAACGCAATGTGCTTACATTTAATTTTGGGAAAGTATTTTGGAAAAATAATTATCCAGGGACCTAGATAAATACAAGTTCAATCTTAATAATCGCATAATATGGAGGAAATATGCTCGAATTACTAATTATTTTGGTATTACGTTTTTATGAGCAATTCACCCTCCGCTGGCGCCTTAAGAGAATCTCCTACTTTTTAGAAGTGTTTTAATTAAAGATATCAATTTACTAAAGTACGCAAACTATTATCTAACTATAATTAATCAATCTTGGCTCCATCAACGGACGCAAATGAGTAGCAAACCAGTCTTTTCTTATCTTAGTTTTCTTTTCTTTTCGTCAAAAATATTCACTTTCTATAGATCTTTGGATGATGATCTGATATTCGTGAAGTTCAATTTATATTAGCTGTTATATCGTTAAAAAGTCAAATGTAAAGTTTATAAGAATCCTCCACTAAATGTTAATCGTTGATTGTTTAACTTAAAAGTAAGTTCTTTACAAACGGCGTAATTTTAATGCTTGTTAATGCATTATTTTGATCTAATATAGAATTCATGATAATTTTTAAAGTCGCGATAGTTATTGTTCTTTAAAATTGTAGGTACGTTCATGAGTTAAAATAGCAATATACAAATATTAAATATTTGTGAATTACTATTTTGTTAAATAATATATAAGTATTTTAATTAATATTTACGATAATAAAATACATTGATAATATTGAGTATATACAGTAGAGTACAGTAAATAGTATTGAATATTCTATATCACGCACTAAGTAGTATACTATAATATATTATTTTTATTTTTACTATTAATATATTATGTTGCACAAAATAAATATGTCAATACTGTTAAAATAAAACTTACTCTTGTTTATAATTTGGTTTGAATGTGAAATATTAAAGACTTTTACATGGAATTGTTCTAATAAATAGGTATATATAGGTTTAATAGGAACTCCCTCTATGTGATAATATCTATATGTATCGAATTTTAAATAAATAGTTACTCGAATAATTAATGTTCTACTCTACAAAACAAAGTGTATTGTATTTTTCTATTGCATAATATATTCTTACATTATTTGCAAATATCTCATATTATACCTAATTATCTTATAATAATTAATGATCTGCTTAGTATATGTGTACTATTGTGATCATGTTTTATACCAAGCTTAATAAATTTACATATAAATTAATATTGAAGACGTTTTAACGTATGTATTTTTGTTGCATTTGTAAAACTTCTATTTGTTAGTATGTGTAGTCAGTTAATAATTATTTTATTTCGCTGAAATTTGAAAAATAGGTACCTAATCTATTAGATTAAATACTATGACGTGGGTTTACAAATGTTAGCTTTGTTTAAATTTTAGAGAATTATTTATTGAAATAACTTGCAACCACGTTACCTTTACTTACTAATTTAAGCCGGGTATAATATAATTTAAAGGGACAATTATTCAGATTCATGAATGTTTCAGTTGCGCCATTTTGGTGGTCAGCCCCCCTATTACGTAAGAATTTTCGATCAAATGGTAAAGGTTCGGCGTCAAAGTAAAATAAACCATAACAGCATTGAATTAGAGCTCAATTTCGTCTGCCCATTCTTATACGTTTAGGTATGTACGATACCACAGAACATATAATAAGAGGTTAGAAAGGCGATGTGGGCGGGTCACGCGCGCCACTATATTGAGCGAACGCTCAAACGTACCAAAAACACACCTCAGTCGGCCGCGGACTGTCTTGGGAAGTTTTACGCGCAAAAAAGTGTTTATAATGCCTTCTTGCGCGGTAATAACCTGCAGAGCTAGAAGCCAAAATGTCAATGTGACTAATGGCAAGATATCTTTTCATCGGTAAGTACATTAAACCTTGATTTTAAATGATTTAATTGAAAATACTAAAGACATTATGTTTTCCTTCACTAGTGTGACTGGATCGCAAATTTGTATGTACATCGCTGGTGCGAACAACGCGTTCCAACAGAGTCATGTACGCGAGCGGCAATGTAAAGCGTAGTGCGTATGAACGATCAACTCCACTTGTTACCTGGTATTACCCAATAAGAGTAACTTGTCGATAGGGCTGAGTAGCATTTTTCCACCGTATCGATAAATAGTTTATTTGTTTCTGAGTTTATTATTATGAACTTTTAATGATAGTTACAGATTTAGATTTTTATCATAAATGTTTGAAATATTGTTATAGTATTTTGTGTTTGTTGGTTTTGTTGTATAGTGTGTTTTAAATATTGTTGATGTATTCAAATAAAAACCATTTGTAAACCATAGTTGTTTTTTTATTTTATTTATTTCTTATAAAGAAACAGTAGTTATAAGCAGAAGAAATATCATTATGTCTCCATACATTTTTTAATCTATACTTATAATAAAACTGTAACAGGTCCAATTCTGTACATTGAAGATATTTTGAAATTTTTTTTTACAGGTCACTCGTTATTCGATACTGAAGCCAAATCTGTAATTTTTTTCATTTTTATCTGTCTGTCTGTCTGTATCTTGGCCGCGCATCACGCCGAAACTACTGAATGAATTCAAACTTGGCACGATTTAAACCCATACTACGAGGTAGGACATAGGATACTTTTTATCCCGAAATTCTACCCCCGAAAGGGTGAAATAGGGGTTGAAAGTTTGTATGAAAGTCCTTAATTTCTCAAGTTATAGCCATGAAACTTGGTACTTGCGGGTTGAAAATGAAAACATATGTGTTTCACAGTTTTTCAAAATTCCACTCCCGAAGGGGTGAAATAGGAATTTGAGAATTTGTATGAAAATCCTTAATTTCTCAAGTTATAGCCATGAAACAGCATTTGGGATTTCGTTAAAATATGAAGAAGTACGTGTTTCACCATTATAGGGGGATTATACCGTGGGATAGTAATATAGGATACTTTTTATCCTGGAAAATTAACTGAAAAACTTATTCCACGCGGACGAAGTCGCGGGCATCAGCTATAAAGAATATACATACCTACATACTTTTTATCGCGGAAAATTAATGAGTTCCCGCGGCAATCGAAAAAACTTAGTCCACGCGGACGAAGTCGCGGGCATCAGCTAGTTTAAAATAAAATAGTAAAATCTACAGACATAGAGTCCAACTTAAGTTAACAATATGAATATTGACATGCTGTCGACCGTACGAAAAATAAACATCGATAAAAAATATTTTAGTCAATCCCTAGCGTATGTTGCTGTTTTACACGACAACATGCGCAAGTTTAAAGTTTCACTAGTGTGCGTAGCTTCGCCAATCGCAGCGCTTTTTTCTGCCTCACGCACACATGGGAACTCTCGTGTGTATTCGTTTAGATTAGTAGTAGTGAAGAATGGTGGGATCAAAACGGCGACAGCGGTTTCCGTACATAATTTGCACTAGGGCCTTTCTAACCTCTTATTATATGTTCTGTGTACGATACCCTGAACGTATAAGAATGGGCAGACGAAATTGAGCTCTAATTCAATGCTGTTATGGTTTATTTTACTTTGACGAAAATCTTTAACGGTTGATCGGCCATTCTTACAAGATTGGGGGGCTGGACCTTTGCTATCAGTCCAGTCATAAATTGTTATAAAACGACAGATGAATAAATCTCAAAGAACTGAAAAAATGTGAATACGATTATTATTGTGAATTGTGATAAAAAATATCTGTGTTTTTATAAACCTAGACAGAAGCATTAACTTGCCGTTGAATTTGCAATATATGTAATTGATTTCTGTATAAATGTTAGAACTACCACAAAGCCTGAGAGTAGCTACGCGCGACGTCAATTATTATTGCACGGCAATTACTAACCTATTACTATTGAGCCTATTAGACTGCTTAGTCTAATAGGTTCGTGGGATGCGGAGATTTGTCACCAAACTATCGATGTGCACATTCACATTCATGCCAACGCAGAACGCTCACAGTTCTTCACTGTTCCGTGAACCGTAGAACGGCGAAGGAGGAACAAGGTTGTACAGTTCCTGAGCGCTTCTTCCAAAGTTCTCTTCTTAGTGTAAGTTAGGCTTTCATGCAGTCTGACGATCTCCCTGGCGCAGTGTTGAGCGCTGTTGTCTTAACGTGCGGAGGCACCGGGTTCGATCCCCGGCAGGGTCAATTTGGGAATTTATAATTCCTGAATTTTCCTTGGTCTGGCCTGGTGGGAGGCTTCGGTCGTGGCTAGTTACCACCCTACCGGCAAAGACGTGCCGCCAAGCGATTTAGCGTTCCGGTACGATGCCGTGTAGAAACCGAATAGGGGTATGGGTTTTATATAACTGCCATGCCCCTAACAGGTTAGCCTGCTACCATCTTAGACTGCATCATCACTTACTATCAGGTGAGATGGCAGTCAAGGGCTAACTTGTAGTGGATAAAAAAAAGTTCCAATTTGTAGAAGCTGTGTTGGACTCGTTTTCGTCGCGCATTTGGTATGTTTCAGGCATTTGGGTTTGTTATCGGCATTCCAGTCTCAAATTGTAAGACTGATGCAAGTTTTATATCTGTTTTAGGGTTTACTTAATAGGATCTAAGTTTATGAGGTATTGGGTAACATTGCTAAATGACTATTTAGTAAAGATGATTTTCCAAAGCTATTCTTTTACTTTTCTATAGCCCGAACTCGTTCCTATTCCTATCTTAATATATATAAATCTCGTGTCACAATGTTTGTCCTCAATGGACTTCTAAACCACTTAACCGATTATAATAAAATTCGCACACCATGTGCAGTTCGATCTAACTTGAGAGATAGGATAGTTTAATATTATATAGATTAGGATTATTAGTGCTACCCGTGCGAAGCCGGGGCGGATCGCTAGTATTATAATAAAATGTAAGCTCTTATAAAGTGTTACATTGAAATTCCATAGGAATTTGATAAGGCCAATGGCGTACTTATATTATTGTGCGTATCTGGGTCAGTAGGTATACCGAGATAATGCAAAACATTTATCTCGTATTTGTACTTTAAATCGCCTGTGAGAGTCGTGCGAATTAAGAACAGGGATGGAATGTGAATGGGATTTGACGAAAACTGGACTCATTTTGCAATAATCTCAAATCCAGATACCTAATTTGAATTATATTGATGACCGAGATGGTAGGCATAGCATAATGTAATGAAATACTATGCAATCTAGAAGGAAACCCTTTGCAAATGGATAACGTTATACTATGTTTACCTGTGTACAGTTTACACCTAGGATTTTTAGTTTCAGAAAAGTAGATTCGAAATTGATCTAATTGGAATATTTTTGTCCAATAAGTCCAACCGATTGACCCATCTCAGAATTGAAGACCGCTTTCCCTGTATATTATTATACTCTTTGAGACCGCTTGTGGCAATCATGTGGGCATAGAAATGGGGTGGTATTTGATCGAGGTGTCAAACCGATCAGAAAATAGAAATAGGCATTGTAGCTTGGACCTTTGCTTGGACGACACAGTAGTTAGCAGAAACAAGATTGTCACTTGAAATTTAGAATAAAACAAAATGAGTGATCAATTGTCATCATCTCAACAACAAAAAATTTAGATTTTTATTCCCCTGCATTTTGTTATCCTTTTACAATTTCTATGAGTTAGGTAACCGTTTTTTGTGTAGCAAGCGGTCCCTTTTGGATCAGCTGTTCGCGCATGTGCATCTGGCGCCGGCCGCCGAGGGGGGCCCCATTGACGTAGCGACGGGCGTCGGGCGCAACTCGCAAGTCCTACTCGCGTTTAGCATTTACTGGAAAGCGTTCGCTGGAGACACACGTACTCCGCGCGCGTTGCCGTGTTTATCAGTGCATTGTTTAGGTGACTGCGTCAGTGTTCGGGCAGTGAGTGGAGCGCCCCACTGGGCCGGCCGCCAGCATGGACGCGCTTTTGGCAGCGCTCGTCGCCCTCATGGCATTAGCCGCCGCGATGGCCGCCGTGCTCAGCACGCTCTCGAAAGCGGCGATATTCGCCATCCTAGCGATAGCACCTTGCGTGTACCGATACAGGAAACGGATTTATGTGATCTTGAAAACCTTGCCCAGGGATACAAAGTGAGTACAATTTTATGTAACCACATACTTGCCTATTTTAATATCAGCCAGGGTACTTGTTGTGTGTGTATTTCTACGCACCTTTACTTTAAAGGTAAGTACAAAGTGATGTTACAAAATAAGCTCTGTGTAAGATGATATGCACTTACCATGGGGCAATATTATTCTAGGCAGACATGTGGAGGTGCCTATATACTTTTACAACGTTTAATGATGTGAACCCTTCGTGAACCATATAATAAATATTATATACTTAGTCTTATAGTGAGCATACCGACATACTGAGACAAATTATTGCGTCTACCTACGTTGTAAATATTTCCATAGCATACCTAGTTATAAACAACTTAAAACAAGCTAAGTAGGTAGTACACCGATTTTGATGCGGTTTAACCAAATCTATAATCCACTTTTTGAATAGGTACATAATATGTTAATTGAGCTATGTACATACCTACTTAACTCTACATTTATGTTATGAAATTCTTTTAAGGTAGGTAGTTTTCCAAATTTAAGTAGGTAGTTACTTACTTGTACCTAATAGAAAATTAAAAATCTACTTCCGTACGAGGTTTATAATGTTTATGTACTCTACATTAAAATCAGTCTCTTGGAAAAGTAGCTAGCCCATGTCCGCGTCTGGAATGCAAGCATCATAATATTTTAAATGAATAGGGGTCGATTCCACCATCGTTAATGGTTATCGTAAAATTTGCCTACCAAACATCCCACAAGTCAGTACTTATTCTTACACCCATAATTAATATTTAAAGGCAATTTTGGTAAAATGTGGAAGAACCTAAACTTTTATAACAAAGTGTAAAAGTTTAGATCTAATTTAACGATAACCATTGCCACCGCTATCGTGCCATCGACCCTAAGTAGGAAGATGGGCATTAAAAGAACACAGGTAGGTATAGGTAGGTATTATACAGACACACTTTCGGATTAATAAGCAATACTGCAATAGGTAGGCATAGCTTTTGATAACCGAAATTAAGAAGCAAAAAAACTGCCGTTAGCGTAATGCTAAATAAATAGTTTTACAAAATATCTACTTACTCGCTAATCGTTATGTGAGCACAACCCTGACTTGAATGGGTTTAACCTACACTTGCTAGGTAAGTACTTACCTAAGGATATGAGGACACTATAAAAATAAAATAAATCGATCTAAACAGCTCGGCTAGTCGCGTGTTGGACATACCCATGATATACCTACCTACCTAATACCTATAGTGATAAGGAAAAGTGCGGATCAATATTTAGGATGTCGCCATCGGATGTCGCATTAAAAATATACTTACTATTAAGTATTAACATACGTATAATAAACTCTATAATTTTCAAAATATTTCTTTACCTTCTATTTTTTCGAACAGGCCATTTTTGATGTACCTAGTACCTACCACAACTAATCTTTTTTTTACGCCACTACAAGACACAAGTTATCCCTCGACTGCAATCTCACCTGATGGTAAGTGATGTTGCAGTCTAAGATGGTAGCGCAGGTAACCTCTTAGGGTTATGGCAGTTATATTAAACCCATATCCCTAGGCCTTAGTTGGTTTCTATACGGCATCGTACCGGAACGCTAAATCGCTTGGCGTCGCTTTACACTTTGCTGGTAGGGTGGTAACTAGCCACGGCTGAAGCCTCCCACCAGGCCAGAACAGAGAAAATTCAGAATTTATAAATTCCCAAATTGACTCTGCCGGGGATCAAACCCTGGGCCTCCCACGTTAAGACAACAGCGCTCAACACTAATCCAGGGAGGTCGTCAAAAACTCTCTCGATCTTTACTAAGCATTGCACACTGTCGACGACTCTTCCACATTACCTTGCTCCAACAGACTTCCTTATTTATTTCGGACTTTGTTGTTTGGTTAACTTTTTTTTTTGCAAGATTCTTGAATCTTTGAAGCAGAAACTTCAATTGCGAAGTAAGTAGGTGCCTACTTCGTCGATTCCCATGCAGTAAACTTCCAGGCAGCACATCAAAATTAAAACTGCTCATAAAATAGCAATAATGTGTAAATATTTTAATAAAAATTAATATCTAAATCATAATTGATATTGATATTTGATACTTTATACAAAAACGTCATGTTTGTAAAAAAAAAATGGTTAAAATTTTTTCTTACCTACTTACCTGGTATACTTAACGTAGGTACCTAAGCTATTATAAGTACAAAAGAGCTTTTTGTCTTCTCTGGCATCGAGAGAAATTAGAGCCGATGACCTCTGGTCATTTAACCACTATCTAGTTATCATAAATGAATTATTAATGAAATGTCAAGAACATTAATTTTTACCGTTGAATAAAACATAAGGTAGGTACTGGAACCGAATGCGAACCGCAGTTAATACCTGTGTCAAAGCGTGGTTGATTGCAATTTGCAATACGGAATGGCTTAAGTTCAAATCTAAGTTGGACTATTCTCATAACAAATCCTTATCAAGCTTTCCACTTAGTTATTATTCGAAGAAAAGTAACTAAAGGACATGACGAGGACTTAGAAGATTATTTTAAGAGAAGATATCTTTCTCAAAGCTAACCTACTGGTACAAACGTCGGTGCTAGGCCATTCAGTGTTTATTAAATTATACTTAGGATTACCTACAATCGCAACAGCTCCCCAGACCCGACCGATCGCCGCATTGCCGTTAGAATTACCCCTTTCAAGTTTTAGTGCATTGCGAGCGAATGTTCATGTGCGAAAACCGCTGTTTTCTATCAACGTAACTCTAGCAATATCTATGAGTCAGACGCAGTTTTACTTAAGGTCCGTTAATAGGTGATCAAACGATCCTTCGATCCTTCCACAAAAAAACAACTTTGTTTAGAAGTTCGTTTAAAAAGTATCCTTTCTGCTAACTCCTTTTTTGACTACAAAGTACTAATACTTAAAGGATCATATTTCACAATTACATAGAATCTATAGCAACTAGTCTGACCCTATGCCTTCTATACTGAGTAACCTAGGTTAGTAAAAAGAAATAATTACCTAAGTAGAAAACCCATCCACAACCCAGAAAATCACTATGTACTTAGGTGAACAAGGTTCATTTCAAAATGCATTAGGTTAATTTGAATATGCACATGATAATTTATAAGGGGGCATCCATAAAGTACGTCACACGTTAAGGGGGAGGTAGGGGGTCGACGAAGTGTGACATTGTGACAAGGGGTGGGAGGGGTCCTATGGTTCTGTGTTAAAATGCCAAATTTGAACTAATAACGAACTTGTTAATTTTTTCAAATGTTTGATTTGATGTTGATTATACTAAAAAATAATTTAAATGGAAATAAAACTATGTAATTTCGACAGTGCTGTTTTAATTGCCTGGGCCCGGGCCTCCCCCGTCCTTGTCACAGCTGTTGGCCTCAAAAATGTGACCAACGGTGACAAGGACGGGGGAGGGGTCAAAAGATCAAGAAATTAGTGTGACATACTTTATGGATGACCCCTAAGAGAGATAGCCATATGCGATACTTCCCTCGTAAATATATAATGCATTTCGGTGAAGCACCAGCTACCTATCTGCTTTCCACTGAATGATTCCATCCGTGAGAAATCTTACACTACACTGACCTATATTTCTGTATTTGACATTAACAATACCTATTTTCATATCGATTGTTACGATGCTCAAAAGTACTTATACCTACTTCTAACATCCACATGTTCATGTTATTTATAAATAGCACTCTATTTTTAACCCTATAGGCATCTGTTCTGAGAGGTACCTATGTTACGGTGGCATGTGTGGAATGAACACAATGGTTTCAATTTATAAAAAGTTTGTTTTGCTTACGATACGCCGTACGCGTTGGTAATCAAGGTCTAGTATCTGCGATAAATCTATTTCTGAGCCCTCGCAGGCGTTGAGAATTCAGTTTTTAGGGTTCCGTAGCCAAATGGCAAAAACGGAACCCTTATGGATTCGTCATGTCTGTCTGTCTGCCACAGCCACTTTTTTCCGAAACTATAAGAACTATAGGTACCTAGGTACTGTTGAAACTTGGTAAGTAGGTAGATGTATTCTGTGAACCGCCTTAAGATTTTCACACAAAAATAGAAAAAAAAACAATAAATTTGGGGGTTCCCCATGTGTTCCCCTGTAACTTCTAAAATAAGAGAATGATAAAACTAAAAAAAAATAGGTATATGATGTACATTACCATGCAAACTTCCACCGAAGATTGGTTTGAACGAGATCTAGTAGGTAAGTAAGTAGTTTTTTTTTAATAATTTAAAACTTACTACAGGTTTGTACGGAACCCTCGGCGCGCGAGTCCGACTCGCGCTTGGCCGGTTTTTGTAATTGCATGGATAAAATTCGCATTGACGCGGTACAGCCTATATTATGTGTATAACTGCAGATACTTACCTAGTTGGGTACCTGTCCAATACATAATCTAAATGCCCTATTACCTATACGCTTCCTCGAAGATTGGTTTATAGTACCTATACTTTAGAGATATATCACACTTCTTTTAATAATTATAAATGAAAAGTGTGTTTGTTTGTTGGTTTGTCCTTCAATTACTCTGCAACAAAGCAACGGACCGACGTGATTTTTTGTATGGGTTTAGTTGAGGACCTGGAGGAGTCTGGAGATTTTCAGAGGCTTGTTTTTATTAAGGAGTTCATTAAATTAAGGAGTTCACGTGGAAATTAAAAAAACTTAAACCACGCGGACGAAGTCGCGGGCATCAGCTAGTGCGAAGATAAAGTAAAATCTATAAACATAAAACGATGTACCTACACTGAGAAAAAAGACCTTCCGAAATACGGAAGGTATTACCGTCCCTTTTGACTCAGTAGGAAATTTACCTTTCAACTTGGAAGGATATTATTACCGTCCAAAATTTCCTTCCAAACAATGTCTGCCTTCTATTTCGGTGGGTAATACGTACCTTCCAAATTTCGGTCGGAAATTCCTACTGAGTTAAAAGGGAAGGTAATTTTTGGAAGGAAAATAAATGACGGTAAATACATACTTGGTCATATTTGTATGGTAAATATAAATAACCTTCCAAACCTAGAAGACAAAATATTACATAACTAAGGCTGTTCAATATTTATATGCAACCTTTTTCGGTCGCAATGTTGCTGGCACACTACACGACACACCACATTAAAAACCTACATTGTCACACAAATATATTATAAAATAGTATGTAATATATCGCGGTCGGGGAACTTACGAACAATCTTTTAATGGTGAATATGGTGATATAAGTGCACTATCCTGATTCCTGACTGGCGATCTCGACACCTGGAAACCAATAACTACAGCGGGCGGGTGAGTTTAGGGCATATTAATATATATTTAGTTTATTGTATCAATACAGAGGAATTCAAGTTCCATACCAGCCCAACGGCAGACAGCAGACCAGCGAAACTTCTGCTAATAATTTACAAAGGCAATGGCGAATACGGAGCGGGCTTTTGCAAAATTATAGGCTTTCAAAACGCCCTGTCCCAGCAAGGGTCCGTATACCACCTATGAATTATGCTCTGCTATGCGCTTTCAATGAATGTCCCAACTAGGTGGAAGCACCATTTGCCACGATGCAGATACCGATACAAGCGGACTTGGCGATATATATGTGTTTGACCGGCGCCACCCTATACCGCGAGCCAATATACGCGTAGCGACATCTAGTGGTCGGGTCGGGTACTACATTCGGTGTTACAATTTCTATTTAATAAAACTTATTCGTTTTCCTTCCGATACCGAATTATTCCAATTTGTTTGGAGAGTTATTATCATCTAATTTAGAAAGATGTTCCTTGTGTTATTTTCTCCATATGTGATCCATCTAATTTGGGTGGTTATTCCTTCCAGCGAGCCTTTCTAATCCCTTCGTTTTTGATGGAATAGTAATGTCACTTCATTTCCTACTAAATAAGAGGGTAAATATCCTTCAATTTCGGAGGGTAAATATGCGTTTTCCTTCCGACACTGTTCCTACCGAAAAATTATAATTGATTTAGAAGGATATTATCATCTAATTTAGAAGGATACTCCTTGTGTTATTCCCTCCAAGTGTGATCCATCTAATTTGGATGGTAGTTCCTTCCAGCGAGGCTTTCTAATCCTTTCTTTTTTGATGGAATAGTAATGTCAATTTATTTCCCACTAGTTAAGAGGGTAAATATCCTTAAATATCAGAAGGTTAGCTGCGTTTTCCTTCCGACAACTTTGGATTTGAATTCAGAAGGACATTAACATCTAATTTGGAAGGATAAATTTGGGAGGAATTATTATAATGCATCCTTATTTAGTAGGAATATTTAGCTGGAAGGAAATTCCTTCTTGGTTAATTCCTTCCAACAAATTTCCTTCCTTTATGTTCTTCCGTATTAGACGGATAAAATTCATTACCTTCTAAATATCGGTAGGAATTTGGCAGTTCCCCGATTCAGAAGGTAATCGGTGGAAGGAAAATACCCAATTTTGGAAGGAATCGGTTTTAGAAGGTAAAAATCGGAAGGTAAACAAGGAAATTTTTCTCAGTGTATAGCTGATTTTTTCAAGACTTTGACTTCAAAATAAGTTGCGAGTAAAGGTCTTTCATAAAAACTAAGTAAGTAGCTTAGATTTCCTGCCGCGAGTTTTATAGCCATAATAAATATTATTAAATATTATTTTTATAGCCATTACAAATATTATTTTTAACTGCTGTGGGAAACCTTTCTAACAATGTATTTTTCTCAGATTCCTATGGCGGTACGCGAACGCAATGATCCGATCCAAACGGTGGGGCCGACAGAACTGCACCGTGGCAGACCTATTCACGCAACGTGCCCTCAAGAATCCTGAAGCACCATGCTTCATCATGGTCGGCGACAAGTCTTGGACCTTTCGAGAGGTGAATAATCCTTCCAAATACCTCGACGCCAAGTTTTGAGGACTCATTCAGGACTACCTTACTATAATCCCACTGCTAAATCCCACCTTTTGTACTATTGGTAGGTATGTGGTGGTTCGATCTTATACAAATTGCATACCATTTAGTTTGAGGGAAGTCAAAATGCAATTTTCCCTGTCTAAGCAAAGATTGATCATGCCTCGCTTATTTCTAAGTTCTGTCTGTTTTCCTAGAAACTGCGCAACTAGATTACTGAACGTGTAAATTAAATTCATACCTAATTCAATTACACTGGAGATAGTGGGCAGAAATCAAGTTGACTACCATTGCGTTTAGCGACAATTTATTGGTACATGGAACCCAAAGGTTACGAAAAAATTGAGGGAGCTTTCTTTGCAGGTTGCGGATTTCTCCAACCAAATATCGCGCGTAATGCAGGACCACCTGGACTTGAAGCGCGGCGACGTGGTGTGTGTGTTCATGCCCAACTGTGTTGAATACGTTTGCACATGGCTGGGCATGGCAAAACTCGGCGCTGTGTCGGCCCTTATTAACAGCAATCTACGGCATCGACCGCTTTTGCACTGCATTCAAGTGGCCAAGGCTAAGGCGATCATTTATTCAGAGTCGCTGGCTGATGGTAAGCCGTAAGAATATTCTCAATCTGCGTCTTAATTCTCGCTGTTGAAACTCGTGAACCCTTCTATGAAATCACATACAAAAAAAACTTAATTCTCCGTACCGTGTACCTCACAGTTAATTAAATAGTCTAGGAAAGGAAGCTAGTGGACCCCAACAGTAATTCCTCAGACGACGAAACTTTACAGTATGATAAAGTATCATAACGTAAAGGTATTTTATAAATATCCAACAAAAAATTTTACCAGAAGTTAGGTATTTTTACCTAAACTCTTTTATGTCTAATATCTTGGTCCGCAAAACTGATCCGTCAAAACTTTCTTCACTTGAAACATTCATGTAAAGGTATGGAAACTAAATAAGAAATATCCAACAAATACTCGAAGATGAAACAATCAAATTTTGAAAAAATATGTTTTTTTAATGTTACTTGCATCGGAAAATTTGCTCATTGAAACTTTTCACTGGAATGTCCTTTTATTGCCGTTTAATACCTAAAAATTTAAAATCCAACAAATATACTATCAGTCTATATTTTTTTCAAAAGTTACCTTTTTATTCGTAGTGAAAAATTTCTCCGTCAATTTTTTTTATTGATACGATTACAATATTTTTTTCCCTATCAACTATGAAAATATCAAATATAATAAAATCAAACACATTAAAAACTAAAATCATTTTCTAAAGAAATATTTTGTATTTAATTAATCAGGGAAAGCAGGAGCGTGGTGACGTCCTGAGACCGAGATAATATGCCTACGGCGACGCGAGCCTGTACTCGATAACCGACCGTATTTCGTTGATACGACAGTTCAAATTTCAATCAAAAGCTTTTGCAAATGACAATCAGTATGACGATCAATGCGTTCTGAACCGTATTGCCTGAGCGTTAAAGTAACCGATTGCTCTAAAACTGGTTTGTGCAACGAAAACTGCTTTAAAATATAATGTTTCTAGCCTCACAGTGATGATTATGGAATTACATTGTGTTCTCGATTGTATTTCCCTAGCCGTAAAGTAACAATTTTAACGTCCCAACACAAAATGGTCTTTGAAATTGGTGTGTCTTCGCACTGTATCCAAGGGTATTCTCGCATTTGGTTGTTTAAGGGGTCATACAATTTTTTTGCGATCTTTGAAAGCTTTTTATTTGAAAACTATTATACATACTAATATTATGAAATCGAAAGTGTATCTGTCTATCTGTCTTCTATGCTTTAACGGTCCATCTTTTCAACCAATTTTGATAAAATTTGGTACAGAGATAGGTTGTATTCCGGGAAGGTAATTTTGGAAAATTAAGGAGTTAAGTAAAAAACTTAATCTACGGAGACGAATTGGCTACAATTTTTTTCGATATACTTACTTAACTATTTTCCAAAAAAAATATTGGTAAACCTGTTAAGAATTCTTCTGTACTTTTTTAAAATTAAGTAGATAACAAAAATTTACATGATATTACTTAAGTATGTGAAAGTTAAATTTTAGTAACTTTAAGAACCTAGTTTATTAAATAAAATATAATATGATAATTTCTCTTCTATAAAAATTCCAACTCGAATGCACTTCTCGCCTACATCCGCATCTTTAAACACCACTACCATTACGATGGGTCAATAATGATAGAAGCTACTTCACTTTTTATATACGAAAATAACCGTTTTTCTACAACTCCAAATCTAAAGGGACCACCTACAGGTCACAATTATTAACCGATTTTCAGAATCTTTTCGCCATTTTGTAGCTAAACTAATACCCTGGGACCCTTTTTTATTTTTTTCTTAAGTCGGTTTTTTTCTGAAATATTTACAATTTCGAAATAATTCCAAAAAAAGTTACAAGCCGATTTTCAAAATTCAAACATTCACACAATATGTCTCGATAAATTCCTCAACTCTTGGTACTATTCCCATCTCGATCCTCCTAAAATCCTTGGAGCTATGGCCAAAAATACGTCTCAGGCGATTTGCATCTGATAACCATTTTCAATGGTAAAAAGTGATGGTTGTCTGCTTGAAGCAGTTTTTTTTTTGTTTTTTTTTGGCAAAGATCCCATAAAATAATATGTTACGCGATCTATTTCAATCTTATTTAATAAGATGCTGCGGGATCTATTTAATGATTGCGACGAAAAGTAACCTATTTCACTTTTCGTATAAAGCGCATATATATCAGCGCAAAAACTCAAACTGTAACTGACAAACCGCGTAGTTGAACGCGTGAATGCGCCAAATGCGTGAAAAATAGCTAGCTCTCCAACAGGAACCATACATTTTCTGGGATTAAATGAAGCCCATATTAATTACCAAATCTTCAGTTCTATCCATGCAAAAATCACGTTAATGAGTAGCTTTTGGGTGGCACGATTGAAGGACAAATACGTGATAAGTGACGTCATGTTATCCTGCGGGTACTATTAGTTTTTCCAGGACAAAGGTAGCCCATGTTACTTTCCTGGTCCTAAAAAATCACGTCGAATTGTTATTTCGTTGCCGTATGATTGAATCCAAAATACGTAAAAATCAGCATGAAATCCCACAGGAACTGTTAACTTTCTTGGAACAAAAAGGTAGATCACGTCAATCCGTTGCACCGTTGAAGCGTGATTGAAGGATAAACCAACCAACCAACAAACAAACATACTTTCGCATTTAGTATGAATAGATTTAGGACTTTTGTAATGTGTTCTACATGTGTTAGGAATACTGTACCTATTGATATGTGAATAAGATGTGAATACAAATTACGGGGGTGTATTAGGAAGACATAGAAACTCCTTGTTAATTTGTATTCGTAATATTCATATTTAGAATGAACGTATTTAAAAATATGTGTGTCACATCACGTATTTGTTTATTCTACTTCAAATAAAATCTTCACTAACAGTTCTTGAAACGCGTTCAACTTCTTTAGTTGTTGAAACGCGGTATCGTTATGGAAGAATTTTGTATTTTGTGCAACAAGAGCTTTGCTGGCTTTCACACTAAACTTCTTGAGCAAATTACCTTGATTTCGCACAAGCGAATTTTAGATCCTAAGTGCGGGACACGACGCGGGTTGAATTTACAATGCGCAAAATTACGCCCACTAACGTCACCGTCACGTCAAATTACTACAACGTCATCTAATGTTCAAGAAGACTGCCGGCAAGTAGACCAAGCATGAACAGTGCCGCCATTTTGAGGATAATTTCCGAAGTGCCATGTTGAGGATAACTTCCATTTTGCTGCATATTTCTGGTGATTCTAATATTTATTTGATAAACGTAAGGGCCATATTTTGGATTGCGTTACTTTTACATTTTCTTTACATGAAAGCGAAATTATTATAAGTTAAATTTAAAACATAATAAAAATTAAGTATATTACTGACTTCTTTTAATTTCTCAATGTATAGTTATTGTTACCATACTTGATTTATCATGCTTAGTTATTATTTACATGGCAAGAAATGTTACTATCGATATCTAAACTAATTTATTGTATATTTTATTAGGTATGGGTTAATTTTGAAAAGTATTATAATATATTTATTTCGACTCAGCTTAAAGAATAATTTTTGTTGCCTCTAGTTTGCAAGATAATGGTTCTTAACTGCATTTTTGAATATGCCCAGCAGCCCAGTGACTTAAATTGGCGTATGGCGTACAATTCATTTATTATATATAATTATATATATACTTACAAATTACAATAAAAGTCTAAATATGTTTACAGTAATAAGGCTTTATGCAGTTTGCCAATTTCTGGCGTGCAAAATACCAACTTAAACATAATATAATTAGTACATTTTCTCAAATCCTAGAAGTAATGAGAAGAAATCAATTAAATAATAATAATAATAATAAATAAATAAATAAATCGTTTATTTTCAATCATTATGTTACTATCGATACATTATAATTGATCTTGGAACTATTTGAAGATTTACAATATTATTGTGCTTACATCAAAAAATGTACCTAGATAAAATGTTGCAAGATCAAGAACTGGCTATCCTAGCTAGATTTTTTAGATCTGTGTTAAGGATAACCAGAAATAAATATTTATTCAAACAAAGCTCAAAAATAAGATTTTTTATGGGCCCTTAATTAAACTATGGAAATATACCTTGAAGGTAAGTCGTTACAGTTAGTGGTTTTTATTAATGTTGAATTTATCTTCTGTAATGCTATATTGCTTATCTAAACTAAGTATAAAGAGGAAAGATTTGTTTGTTTGTTTGTTTGTTTGTTTGTTATGGATAAACTCAAAAACTACTCAACTGATTCTTTCGAAGGTGTTTTTTAATATAGACCAAATTCGCCCTTTACACCATTTGATTCAGATGAATATCTTAGAAGATATCATGGAAATTAATTAACGCGCCATAGAAATAGGGGCGGCCGGCAGTGCGAAAATATCGCAGCCCTAATGTAAAACCTGATGTGCTGCCCAGTGCCTGCTATTATTGCATTGTAGAAGACAGTAAGTGCTAACGAGTGACGACAACCATATCCACCCGTAGTATGGACACTGGACTAATAATATGATTATGATGATAAGATTGTCATTTCAACGCTTCGCTCGCGCACGCTAAACTATACCCAATAGAAGAAGGATTAAGATACATTATCGCGTAAGCGCAGTTTAGTTTTCATACGTTCGGTTTAATTCGGTGTTTTAAATGGATATTTTGTTGGATATTTAGGTTTTGAGTGTAAATTTGCCTACTTACTATAATAAAGAAAAGAAATAGGTATGAGAAGTTTTCCATACCGAGTTATAAATAATTTTAATTTGAAGTGAGATAAATTGATTTTGGTATAAATATTTTGTTGGATTTTTTAATACGTTATGCTAAACAGCATTTTAAGGACATGTGAAAATAAAAAATTGAAAGAGCAATTTTTTTGCCGAAATTACGGACAAAAAAAGGAAACCACTTTAAAAAAACATAGGTCCGTTTAAATAATGTTTTGGATTTTTATCGAGTACCTCATAATAAGGCTATTAATTAGTTTGGTAAAAAAAAAAATGGAGCGAGATATTATTCAGTTCAAAATATTAAGCCATTTGTACTTTTAGGTATAAAAACCTAACTTCTGGTTTTTTTTTTTGGTGGATATTTTTGTGTAAGTTTTGGATCATCAGGGAGGATTCAATGTGGGGGTCTCCATACAACCGACCGCCCCATTGCCTAGACTAAAATCCGTGTTTAGTAAATCGATTTCACACAAGAATATTCTAAACATAATCGAATATCTGGCTCAAAGGACCATGCTCTATACTCCTTCATGTATAAACTGTTGTTGGCCTATTTCTGAGAATCGCTATGTATGTATATGGCATTGAATAATTGAGAATGATACCGAGTTTGTTCAAATGGGCCGAAGAGTATGTAATCCAGCTAGTACTGTATATTTTTTTAAACATTTTAGATTACACTTATGCACGAGGTTGCCGTAAAAACTTACTGATGTGCTGCATTCCTGTCCGACCTTGATGGGCAGTGCGTGAATTATCGATTGTCTGTGAAATGAGGCGGTGTTTGTCTGAGAGTATATTTATTGTCTAAAAACGCATATAACTAATAACCCTAAAAGTGAGAAGTGCTAGCCGGACGTCTGAAACTAAGCTATCCCCGCTCACCTATGAGTTATGAGTCACCTACATGACGTTCAATTTTATTTGTTCAGCCGTCACAGAACTAGGCGATCAGCTTCCACCAGAGCTGAAACGCTTCCAGCTGTACGGCGAGAGTGGAGCAGGTGTCATTGACCTCCGCGCTGAGATGTACAAGCATCCACCAGAATACCCAGTAGTGACTGACAAGCCTCAGTACAGAGATACTCTTCTGTATATCTATACATCGGGCACCACAGGAATGCCTAAGGCTGCCGTTTTACCAAATTCAAAGTTAGTGAAATATCTTAAGATTATTAGTCCTTTACTTACCTAGTTTAGAATATTTTAATAGAATAGAAAATAGGATAAGTAACTCTAAGCCAAGCATCATTTACTTTGTCTGTAAGATGAGATTCTATGAAACTTTTTTGATAAGTAGGTACCTACTTAATGCTACTTTCCAAAGCTCGACTCAAATAAAATTTAATCGATTGTTATACTAATCAGATGCCATTAAACGCAAAATTGGCTTGTTATAACGTTATAGAACGACAGACAGACGGAAACGAAGTATATGACTAACTTATTAGATCGTTAATTCCTTTTGAGGCACGAAAACTCTCCAATCTAGTTTGACCTAAACTGCAGTTCCACGATAATGCAATCGTGAGGCAAGTCCTCTCCGATCGTTATGCAAATCCTTTATGTGCTTCGTGGGCAACAAAATTGGAACTAAATAATGTCGCGAACATCGTTTAGAAAAGGTGTGACAAAACCTAAAACACCTCTCTAGTCTTTACTACATGCATAGAGCTAAGGCACATATCTCACGGCATGAATTTTTCCTCCAGGTACCTGTTGATAGTGGTGGCGACGGTACACATGCTGGGTCTACGTTCAACAGACGTGATTTACAACCCGCTGCCGCTGTACCACACGGCAGGCGGACTGGTCGGGACGGGTGCTGCGCTGGTTGACGGCATCCCCTCCGTACTGAGGCCCAAGTTCTCCGTCACCAACTACTGGACCGACTGCATCAAGTACAACTGCACGGTGAGGAGAAGTCTTCACTCCAGTTATAGGGAGGAACCACACAACCCACCGCCGTTGTATCACACAGCAGGTGGGCTGGTTGGCACGGGAGCCGCGCTTGTGGACGGCATTCCCTCAGCACTGAGGAGTGAGGACCAACTCAGTCTCCAACTACTGAACCGACTGCGTCAAGTAGGTACACCTGCACGGTGAGATGTCTTCACTCCAGTTATAGGGAGGAACTACACAACCCACCGCCGTTGTATCGGCGGTGGGACCCAGTACTGAGGACCAAGTTCTCCGTCACTAAGTACTGAACCGACTGCATCAAGTACACCTGCACGGTGAGGAGATGTCTTCAATCGAGTTATAGGGAGGCACACAAGTGTTTGCGCACAGGTGCAATAGTCCATTTTGTGTTTAGTTATAGTCGTATGATATACGGCAACTGGTTGCCTGGTGCCTGGGCACGACCACAGAGGAATCTGCTTAAGACCAACGGCTCTCCGGTCCAGGGTACGAGGGTGTAACAACGTTGCGCTTGGAGCTTCCCATTTCCAGAATTTCTAGCTATACCAGACCAATTTCATTGTGCTCTTCCACTCTACAAAACTTGAGTAATATAATACAATTGCTACTTATAACAAACATGTTTACTCAATCGAGCAAAAAAGGATTTAACATAATTAAACAGGATTAACAATAGTTATGTGACATCACTCATCAGATGAACGTTTAAATATTTATGGCCTTTATTGTTATTATCAAGTACTGGGTAAGTAAGTAAAAAATATGCGCTCAGTAAACTTATACCGCAAAAGCTATATTTTTTACTCGTTTACGTGAAAAGCTGGGGCATAATCCCCCACTCTAAAGTCAGCTGGATACGTGTTTTCGTTTGTTTACAACATAATGAACATGTCAACAAAGTATCGGCTTTTGCGGTATTAGTTTTTTTGTATTATTATTTTACGTGCGTGGAAGGCTGCCGCAGCTACATCCCCCGGAAGTGCGCGCGCTGGAGGTCCATTCACTTACTACTGATACCAAATAAAGCGTAGGAAAAATTTTCAGCTTTTGCGCTTTTGGTCATCCTAAAAGGTCGCTGGCTCCCGGACTAATACTGTCATACCCCTAACAGGTTAGCCCGCTACCATCTTAAGACTGCATCGTCACTTACCATCAGGTGATATCGCAGTCAAGGGCTAACTTGTAGTGGGAAAAAAATGATTGTCGTCAAGTCTATTATTTAATTTAAAAAAAAAAAAATATGGATTGTCGTCGTGCAGGTGGCGCAATACATCGGCGAGATGTGCCGCTACCTGGTGTCGGTGGCGCCGCGGCCGACGGACTCGCAGCACCGCGTGCGCATCATGGTCGGCAACGGCATGCGCCCGCACATTTGGCAGCAGATTGTCGACAGGTACTTTTCTTTTACGGGGGGGTGGGGTGCGGGGGGGGGGGAGTAATACCCAACCTCCTAGGGGTATAGGGGTATCTTAAGACAGTCGACAGGTACTTACCCGCCGTTATTCAAGACTAGACGATGCCCGCAGTTATTAAGGTTTATTGAACATCCTGTGGAAGCTCTTCGGTTTTCCGGAATACAAAAATATGTCTTTCTCCCCAATGTAACCTAGTATTGACAGACTTATGCATCCATACCGACTTAATATAATAAATGCAAAAGTGTGTCTGTCTGTCTGCTACGCTTTAACGGCCCATCATTTCAACAATTTTGTTGAAATTTGGTTTGTGTCCCGGGGAAGGACATAGGCTACTTTTTATCTCTACAAATTTATGAATTTCACGACCGTACAATATTCAGTTCGATACAATCTTTTTGGCGGCTGGAAACAAAGCACAAGTTGCATGTATCAGCCAATCAGTGTGGCTTATTTTATTTGTAACCGGAATCAATCCGCCATCGCTCTCACTTTCAAGCACCAAAAATACTGCATCTAACTGTACCAACTTTATTTTAGTTATTTAGCCTTCATTATTATTACATCAGCATGGGTGCCCTATAATGAGCCCAATAATATGCCTTGTGGAGTTTATCTATACTAATATTATAAATGCGAAAGTTTGGATGGATGATTGAGTCAGAACGGCTGACGGATCTGGATGGGCACAGAGATAAATTATGTCTGGAATATAATAATACATAGGCTAATTTTTATCCCGGAAAATTAAAGAGTTCCCGCGGGAACCAAAAAACCTCATTCCACCCAGATGAAGTCGCGGGCATCAGCTAGTATATCATAAAATTATGTACCTACCAGATCTTGATATTGCAATGTACATGAAAATTTGAACTCTATTAACAAATTATCTACTTAATTATGTATATTATTCGATTGTTCTATAATTAGATACACTGCGTAGTGATTTCACAAGCTCCCTATCCTTGAATTATCACTTCGTAATTAAACAATGTGCTCTTTTTGTGTTGACATATTATTCTTTGTTTAGGTTCAAAGTGCCGCAGATAAATGAAATATACGGCGCGACAGAGGGCAACGCGAACATCAGTAAGTGTTTATCCTGCCCATTTGCATAAGGCCGGAAACATACTTAAGTACTACGCGTCAAATCTAAGGGCCAAAGCACGTGACTTGCGTACGAATGCGTGACGTGACGACAATCAAAATGATCAATCATCAAAAAATCCGCTAGTGGAGAGGCTCCCAGACATAGATATATGCTCCCAGATGGGTTAAAAAATCTATATATCCCAGCTTTTAGTTACCGAAAAGCGAAGTATAATTTTAGTGATTTCGGCCTAATCGATATGAGTATTTTCTACGACTTAAGCACACTTAAATAAGAAGCCGGATACTACGTCGAGTTGGTTTGATAAATCAAGTAAATTGACGGGTCCTTTCCACCACTGTCCTTTGGTCAAAGCAATATAATTAAAGCTGTTATTTTGGTTACCTATAAAATAGTTTGCCACGGCGCGGCGTGTAGACATAATATTGTAATGGCCTTATTATTGCTATCGTGTGTGTGCGACAGATAGCATTGTGTGTTTTCGCGGTCAAACATAGATATTATTATCATATCAATGTAAAAAAATATAGTTACTTTATTACAATTTAAACGATAGGTTAGTACTGGAAATTACTGGTAGGTACTAACTTTATAAGAGACCCAAGTCTCAACACAAAATAATATCATAAGCTAATATCGACTCTAAACCGCGGTGTAAGAACCAGATGAACGTAACTACAAACAAATCAAAAATCGTTTTTTTTTCATAAATCGGATCACAGTGCGGTCCTTTATGAACTGCCAAAACGACGTAACGATATATTCAATATTTCACAAATTCCAAAAAAACGCATCAGCATTTCAACAAATTTCAATAGAACCAGAAAAACGTATCATGAGTTCCGATAAATTAGATTTAATAAAGTAGATAGAAATATTGTTTGTTTCACAATATCATAGAACCATATCAACGTAAAAGCTTTTACGTTGTTTTGGGTGTTACAAAATTGTGTTTGACGCTAAGTTTAAAAAAGCCAAAACAACGTTTATCTATTTACGTTCTATTGGCATAAACATTTTTGTAAAATAAATAATTCAAGCTTATAAATAATTCATGACAAAGCGACGTAATACGATATACGTTACTTTGGCGGTACTATTTTCTTTGTTAATTATTAAAGTCCATTGAAAAATACAAACTTACGTTAGTATGGCACCTTAAAGTTGAGTTGAAGCTTTCAATATAACAGAGATTAACCAAAAGTATTTTGAACCTAGGCACAGTCAAATTGAAGCTGATAACATCCACGCAACTATTGAACTGGCTACTTGAAGAATATAAGTTCCGATATTTCATCCATCCGGATTCTATACAATTATTTTAAAAAAAGCTTCCCGAAAAAATCCATATGATGTCATTTCTACTGAAAAATATGAAGATTTGCAGCATTTATGCAGACAGGGTAAAATATGATTCGCAATATCACAGTTTTTATAAAGGATATTTAGTTGGAACAACAGATGATGATGAAGATTTTTCTATGCGGATGGCTGTATGTTGATTAAACTAAGATTTTACATTAAAATTGTACTTTTTCACTAAGTTAATAAAGATTATTTTGATTACCTATTTAGATGATGACGAAGACAATTTATGATTTTTCTATGCGGATGGCTATAACACGTTGAAAAAACAATGTTTATTATTAAAATTGCGCGTTTTCAGCAAAAAATAAAGATTGTTCTGTTTGATTGATTACCTTTTTAATATTTTTTATTTATTTCATCACTAACACAAATTAATAAAACTTAACTTTACAATTTTTAATGACGTATTTCAGTACGTTAACCTCGCGATAACAACAGAAGTTTAAAAAATTAAGGGCCATACTAACGTATGTCTACCGGATCAAAAAAAATATTGTGCCTATGACGTAAGCATATATATATATATTTAAATAATTCTTAACCTTTACAAAGCTCAAATAGTATACCAATACAACGGTATATTTTGTTTTTTCGTCAATTGTATAGTTTCTCTTTAAATAGCTGGTAAAGTCTGAAGAGGCGATTTTAGACAGTTTTTTCGCTCTCCTGTAAAGTTTGCGAAAACGTAGTTACGTTCATCTGGTTCTTACACCGCGAAACGATAGTGCATTTAGATTAATTTTAACTTTACCCATGAAGCTTCTGGTATCCTGTTTGAAATGTTGGGTATTTATAATTTTTTTACACCTAGGTACCTAGTTGCGTTGTAAGTATGAGTATACTTACCAAAAAAGCTGTTAAAAGCTCACTCAAGCTCGCTCACTCAAGTTGACGCAGTTCAGTGCAGAATTTGCCGATCCTATTCTATAGGACAATCTCTTGTGTCGGCATTCATTTCATTTATTATTTTCATATAACCTGCATTGAAAGTGCCAGTTTCAATGCCTCTTGAGCCACCCGAAACTAGTCAATTTCAGACGAATACTTCATTCAGCGGGTGGTCTACCCGCTGAATGACGTAGCAGCCCTCCTTTCAATCCTGTCAGAGTATCTATAAATAAAATATCTTCACCCCTAAGCACACAATATACTATTGCATTCATGTACTTACCTACATATATTATACTAGATGATTCCCGCGACTTCGTCCGCGTGGACTAAGTTTTTCGATTCCCGCGGGAACTCCTTAATTTTCCGGGATAAAAAGTAGCCTATGTCCTTCCCCGGGATATAACCTACCTCTATACCAAATTTCAGCAAAATCGGTTGAAAAGATGGGCCGGGAAAGCGTAGCAGACAGACAGACAGACAGACAGACAGACACACTTTCGCATTTATAATATTAGTATGGATTGACATGAGGCCCCGTCAGGGCATTGCAATGAGTTAGGTAGGTACTGTTTAGTAATAGGTGAAATATCACCTAAAATATTAATAAAATCTGTGTACCTATAGACATCTAAGTATGTACCTACAGTACTATACCTACCTAACTTTTGTCGTAGTAATAAAAAGATCGTTAGGAAAATAATAAAGTACCTGTTTGGTACCTGTAGGTACTATATAAAAGTGCGTATATTTTAGCTGCAAACTACAATGTAGACTAGCTAGTGGTACGATACATCAGATGACATGACATTGTTTGCATGTTGTCACAAAGTCTATCCAAAAGTCAACGACCTTAAAATTGTTGGCAATTAATACATAGCACCCTATTCATAGATCCGCAGTCTACTCTAGACCACTGCGGCTAAGCTGGCTTGCTGTGATACAGAATATAATGTTGATAAGCATATTGCAGTGTACTATGAACAATCAGAAAATGCATTGCATGCTAACCAAATACGTATGTTATTTGTGATTCGCCTGGCTTTTTGGTACCTGTATGATTAGGATTACCTTTAACCTTCCAAATACCAATTAATTATCATAATAAATGAAGAAGCCAATTAGTAATTAGTTACATACTTACTTTAATTAAAGGCTTATCCTCATATTTTAATACTCTTAAAGCTATTAGGTACAGTCGCTTTGATGCTTAATGAAAAATATTTATACTTAGATTATTTAATGTATTTTACAAGAATGCAGTAACGTAGATTTTTTTATTCCACTACAAGTTAGTCCTTGACTGTGGTCTCATCTGATGGTAAGTGATGTTGCAATCTAAGATGGTAGCGGGCTAACCTGTTACGGGTATAACAGTTATAGGCCATATCTAGTACCTACCCCTAGACGGTTTCTACGGGTTTCGTACAGGAACGCTAAATCGCTTGGCGGTACGTCTTTTCCGGTAGGCTGGTAACTTGCCACAGCCGAAGCCTCCCACCAGACAAGACCAATGAAAATTCAGAAATTATAAATTCCCAAATTGACCCTGCCGGGAATCGAATCTGGAAACCGACGAAGACCGTTCATTAGTTCACAATAAGTACATAGGCTGAATGAATAATTGAATGAACGATAGGTACATAGATAATAAATAATATCATCTTATGTTGTGTTTCCAACATAATTTATACTTACTTAATCAGTGTTCTAAGTATTGACCATTTTTTAACACCTGACGTAAACAAAGGGGTGCTATAGGTATTACTATTATGTTACCACTTTGTCTGCGTGTAGCATCATAAGTCATAACGTTGAAATGGATGTTCAAATTTGAATGCGGTTATATTTACCATTACTTATCTGGTCAAAGGAAAGTGGTTACGATGCAGAGAGAGAAGGCAGGGTTATTTAATTTTTAATCATAGATATTTTGATTTGGTTTCTAAGAACCTACCTACTGCTTACGTTCCGGTATGATAGAGATCTGTATTTATTGGCCATTACAATTTACATTTTATTAAATGAGTTTTGGTTGACTTCCGTGTACCGTTCTATCTGTTGTTCTAATACGATGTATCTATGTAAGAGTTAACATGGTGTTTGTGTTTGCAGTAAACGTGGACAACACGCTAGGCGCCGTGGGCTTCCTGCCCAAGCTGGTGCCCACGTGTCTACACCCCATCGCGCTGGTGCGAGCCGACGACAGCGGCGACCTCGTGCGCGGGCCCGATGGCTTCTGCATACGATGCAAGCCTAGTAAGTATCTCTGTTTAATAAGGGGCCATAGCCGTGCTAGACTAGTGGTTAAGACACTCGACCTCCTGTACGTCGTACGTACGTCGTCATGGGTTCGATTCCCGGGCAAGTGACTGGGTGAGGTAATGGGTTGGTGAGACCCCCCGCCATTCTGGTGTGATATCATACTTATATTTTGCAATTTTACATCTAGAAATGATAAAAAATTATCATTTAAAGTTTTGCTTCTCTTTTTTACAATTTCACACTTTTTTTAACCCCTTGTGTTTCTTTAGGCCCATCGGTTTGTTGATAGAGTTAGTGAGGACAAATCGTATTATATATTATATAGATATAGAGCCAGGATATGTGTTAAAAGTGCGTCCCTTACGTCCCACGCTACTACTGCCGTTTTCAAAAATGTCGTTCATATTTTACTTATTGCTATGTCAAATTCATAGATTTAGGATTGGTCTCCGCTATGGTCAAATTTTGTTTTAATTTGATAAAGTCATGACGGGCCCGACGCGACACATTTGTTGTTTGACCGTCACTCGACACGTTCCAAGAAGGGACACTCCACTAGAAAAAATATTTACCTGAACCTTAGTTTTTTGTGAGAAACAGGTATCTAAACTTACATACATATCAAAAATTTTCGGAACCGGCAGGATTTGAACCTGCGTCTCTCTGGGCGCACACACACACGCACTTACAACTTAAAACTATAAAATTAGAAACAGGTAGGTATCATTTAAGCCTGAAACACACTACGCATCACAGAACTGTAGGGACAAGTGTCAACTCTTACCGATAAACGAACGTGCGTTATACCGCCCTTAGGATTTGTAGTCTGTATGGTTGGTGGGTAATGGGATAATGATAGCTTTATTAGGTATACCTAACATCTCATCACCTCTGATTAATGTATCCAAACACTCTGGCTATTGGCCAATAAACGTTACTGCTGTAAGAATACTGTAAATTCAGTCCGAGATTGTAGCAAAGATTGTAGGATTGGATAGACTAATCCTAAATCTATGGATGCAGCTTAATTTTGCAAGCACGCTGCAGTGCGCGAAGACTACTGTCCCAGTTTTGCCTTTTTGAAGTGCGTTCCTTTTTAAATTACAACGTAGCCGTTGGATACGTTCCGAGCTTGGACGTACGTGTGTGTTTCAGGCTTTATGTATAGGAATACAGTCTATTGCGCTGCACACCGGATTAAGTAGCGCCGCGCCGGCTCTGGTTTTGTAATTGGTGACACTAATTTATACTGATCTAGTTTGTTTTGCATAGAATTAAACCTGGGTCACGTACACATGACATATTAAACGCTAAACTGATTTTATAGGCAGGTAGTTAAAGCTTTTGCCCGCGGCTTTACTCGCAAAGCAGTGGATTGATATGGATTGCTGTAAAACAGATAAAATTTATAGAAATGGCCTCAATTCATCCATTTTCCGCGACCTTCTTACGAACGCGAACGACGAACTGTCAGTCCAGCAGCCACCATCGATTCTATAGAGATCTTAGGCCTGATTGTCTAAACAAATCGATATTACTCGAACTGTTTAAGGAGTTCATACATACTTTTTGACGCGCACTTAATAGGTCCAATTATGCGTTTGAGAAACGATTACGATTACAATTTCCCAACACAATCGGGGCGCAGATCTGCCCACTACCACTAATCAGCTTTCTAAAATCTCTATCCATACAAAATTTTGGATAGAAGCAGGCGTTACTTTGCGGAAGTCCATGATAATGAAATAAGTTTAATTAGCTATAACATCTAAAGATACTCCGGTGTCGGAGTGAAACGTGCGTTGAGAATGATTTGCAAGATGTGGTGAATATCGCAAGATACACATGTACCCAGATAGATTTACCTATTGTGGCGGAAACTTCCAGTTCTTTTAGACAAAATTTTATTAATTATTACTCGTATTAAAAGTTATTAGTCTAGCGATCTACTAATTTCAACAATCCTAGATCAATTTATTGGGGAACCAGGATGACAAACAGTCATCTACTCTTAGCTTTAGGTATACTAATTTTGTACCCTTGAATAATTTGAATTAGGCCACGCGGCGGATATTGTTTTCCTGCTTCTATGAGGTCATAGTCACTCGATTTGGGAGTTGGGACATCCATAGGTACTTAATGTAATGGGTCATTGATGGTAATACCTACTCTATGTACCAGGTACCTACTTACACATAATCTCTAAACTAGGTACTTTAACCAAATAATTTACAGGTCTTAACACAAATAATGTCAATTTGGGTTGGACTAGACTATAATCGAAATAGCTTAGAACACTGTTTTTATACGTACCTACTAGCAGATTCGATGAAACCCGGTTTGTCCAAAGCTCCATAGAGCAAGGCGGTTCAATTAACTAAGAGAGAACCTTTTGCTGCCTACTGCCATTTGTTGTATTTTTCTGGTCTTGGTCTTGGCGTGCTCACTTAACACAGTAATATTCGGAGCCAGGGTAGGCATTGGTTAGGTAGATACATATTTTCAGACAGGGCAGGATGAAAAATAAACATTGAGTTTTTTAAACTAGGTTAAGAAATGCTTTTATGCCTCTATGTCGTGCACACCACGGTCTTATTTTTCTGATTGAAGTAAATTGCGTTGTTTACCTACTGTTTAGGGATCTTCTTTATACTAAATGGTAAGATACATGCATTCAAGCTTGGTACAGGCGTTTGTATGTTGTTTTGTCGCCAGATAGGAGTCAATTCACCATTCTAATTTCAGACGAGCCGGGCATGTTCATCGGGCTGATCGCGCAGGGCAACGCGGCCAGGGAGTACTACGGATATGTTGATAAGGTTTGTGTGAATACCATCACTACAGCCCATCAACGTCCCACTGATGGGCACAGGCCTCCACTCTCATAGGAGAGAAGGAACTAGAGCTTAGGTCTTAGACCCACCACACTGCTCCAATGCGCGTTGACAGGCTTTAACGACTATTATCATGTGAGTGATAATAGCCGGGACCGACCGACTCCGAGGCACGGGGGCACCGCCAACTTCCTAACTCCGGGCTAGTACTGAGAATTTCTAGTCAGAAAAACCCAACATTTAATTATCGTCCGACGCGGGACTCGAACCCGGGACCTCGTCAGCCGCAGTCGCACATGCTAACCACTAGACCAACGAGGCAGTTGTAATAAGATAGTAGCGATTATCATTCGTCCAGATTCTCAGAAAGGTCGTCTTAACAACTATGCTGAAGCCAAATTCGATGTGTAATGTTTACCAACAAACCGTTGCTTAGCAACCAATAACAGGCAGATAGATGTTAATAACCTATTGGAAAATTTATTATACTTATTTTATTTTTTTAACACCACAGACTTGACATAAGTAAGTCAGAGGGTTAGATATAATTATCGTATTGTCTATGATTATATTATATCCAATACAAATTTCTTAAGTAGATAGATAGATAGATAGATAAATTCTTTATTGCCACCCATATTACAGAAATAACTTAATTATAAAAAAACAATGCGTGCGCAAGGGCGGTCTTATCACTAAAAGTGATCTCCTCCAGACAACCCGTTTCATAAGGAACTTTAAAAAGGAGCGGGAAAGTGCAACAATAAACAATAAACATGCAATAATAATATACTACTTAAACTATACATACTAATAATACATAAATAACTAAATTAATAAATACAAAACACATATACATAATATATAGCAGTACATAAACTTACATACAAAAGAAAATACCTACTTAAATATTTTATAGCATACTAGCGATCCGCCCCGGCTTCGCACGGGTAGCACTAATAATCCTAATCTATATAATATAAACTATCCTATCTCTCAAGTTAGATCGAACTGCACATGGTGTGCGAATTTTATTATAATCGGTTAAGTGGTTTAGAAGTCCATTGAGGACAAACATTGTGACACGAGATTTATATATATATAAGATTAGAAAGATACGCGACTCATAAATATGTTTAAAGACTTTGACTGCCTCGGCAATTCATTCCAAAGCAGTACAGCCTTAACTGTGAAAGAATTACTGTACGCCCCTGTATGACTAGGAGGGATTTTTAACTTATTGTCATTTTACGACCGCAAACAAAAAGGTACATCATAGCTGCCAAGAAAGTTGAATCGCTCTTTTAGGTAATGTGGTATCTGAGGATAATATAAAATGGAGTACAAGAGAGAAAGAGCGTGTAAATTTCTACGAGATCGGTAAATGCTTCCACCGTCTTAAGTACCCAACAGCAGCAAAAATCTTACGACTCAACTCCGATATTTGAGGAACCCAGGACATAGCATTATCAAGGATGAGACCAAGATCTTTGACTGAACTACTCAGGGGAATAACTGTACCATCCAAGAGAATAGGAGGTAAAGGAAGGAGGTTAAGTATTACGTATTTGACGGTTAACTTCCATAACTTCACTATTAAAGCTATAACAACCCTATAAGGGACGATTTATGGTTTTTTACAAAGATTCCACATCGAAATTGGCTACATTATAGTGAAATGAACCTGCTATATATATTTTTAAGTAATTTGTATTTAACAGAGCGACAGCAACAAGAAGTTAGTCCGCGACGTGTTCCGGAAAGGCGACGCGGCGTTCGTGAGCGGCGACATCCTGGTCGCGGACGAGTTAGGCTACCTGTACTTCCGAGACCGCACCGGCGACACCTACAAATGGAAAGGGGAAAACGTCGCCACTGCTGAGGTGGAGGACGTCATCCGAGCAGCGTTGGACCAGCCGGCTGTCGTCGTTTATGGAGTTTCTGTAAGTTTTTGGTTGCTGTTTTCTGATTTCCAAGTTTGTGCAAGGCTAAGCGTGAGTTTATTGCGGGGAATTTACCTGTACTTTCGAGAGCGCACCGGTGAAACCTACAGATGAAAAGGGGAGAACGTGGCCACTGCTGAGGCGGAGGACGTCATCCGAGCAGCGTTGGACCAGCCGGCTGTCGTCGTTTATGGAGTTTCTGTAAGTTTTTGGTTGCTGTTTTCTGATTTCCAAGTTTGTGCAAGGCTTAAGCGTGAGTTTATTGCGGGGAATTTACCTGTACTTTCGAGACCGCACCGGCGACACCTACAAATGGTAAGGGGAGAACGTGGCCACTGCTGAGGTGGATAACGCCATTCGAGCAGCATTGGTACACAGTAGTAACAGAAGTAACAGCTTACTTGCTCCGAGAAATTGAGAGCTTCTCACAGGGAAGAGGGCTGTCTATTTAATACCAACGCAGTCAAGCAAGATTGATGGATTCAGTGCTTAGGCAAGAAAACTTATTTCGAGAAATTAAATGTTCCAATGGCGGTAATTTCGGCCGAAAAAGGCAATTTATAGCATTTTTTTAAAATCATTATTGTACTTAGTTGACCTATTTGCCGAAATGGTGCGTTGACACTTTGCCAACGAATTATTGTACTATCGTTGAATTAGGCTTTATTTTGTAACTTGGCTGTGCTTTATGGGTCATACCGACTTATATAAAAATGCGAAAGTAGATATGTTTGTCTAGATAGACAAACACACACACAAAATGACACAAAATGAACAAATGTTACACAGATGTGTAACATTTTTACGGCCCATTAGCTTAACCGCTTTTGGCGAAACTTGGGTACAGAGAGACTGTTTGGAACTGACACTTGATACTGTTTGGAGGTTATTTTGTGTACCGTAAAATCAAAGTGTTCCTACAGGATTTTCAAAAGATCTGAATCTGGACAAGTTGCAGGCAATAATTTGTGTGTTAATTGCAGATACCGCAGACGGAGGGTCGCGCAGGCATGGCGGCGGTGGCGGTGTCCGCGGACGCGCTAGACGCGAGGGCGCTGGTGCGCGCGCTCGACCACTCGCTGCCGTCCTATGCGCGGCCGCTGTTCCTGCGGCTCATGCCCGACATCGAGATCACTAGTGAGTATAATAATCAATCAAAGAACTAGAAATTTAATTCGCTATAATCTGCCGTAGTAAGTAAATCTATGTGGTAAAGAGTGTACCTATATATGTTTTTTTATCCACTACAAGTTAGCCCTTGACTTTGATCTCACCTGTATCTTGCGATATTCACCACACCACACAAATCTTCCAAATTATTCTCAACGCACGTTTCACTCATCACGCATCTTCAGGAGATGTTGACTCGACAATGCACGACACACAGTCCTTTCCTCCTCTTCTCTCCTCCTCCACCTCATCTCCTTTGAGAAGTTTTGGAAGCGTTGAGAATAATTTGTAAGATTTGTGTGGTGTAGTGTACATATCGCAAGCTACAAGTGCAAGTATCACACACATAGATTTACATACTAAAAACTCTAGTAAGCTCTAGTTCTTTCATTATCATGGACTTCCACCTAGTAACGTCTGCTTCTATCCAACAAATAATATTAGATCGATGGATCGATCACGTACATTATGCAGGTAGTATCCACCTAGAACCGTCTAGAGTCTAGACTCTAGAGTTTAACTATCTCTCTCTGCATCGTATTCCTCATTACGTGACCCCTTTCCATTAAACAACTAATGGTAGGAGTTTTCTTGGGATTATAATGCAATAGCAATGGGTTCAACTTACTCGTATAGCCATCTATTATTTGAGGAGGTCGTCCAGCCTCCACACACGGCCTGTTCCGGTCCTGTAGAATTCCAGCTGCTTATCCAACTTTGGTACTTAAGAATCTACTTAAGAATCTGGCAGACACATACGTTTGCATTCACACCCGCTTTAATATTGGCACGTTCGGTGGATATACCAGTCTACCGGATTTAAAAAACTTTAAAAAAGAACGTCGTAAGAATTCACCAACTAATTATATACTTGTTTTTCATTACAGGTACATTCAAACTAAAGAAACGGCAATACCAGAAGGAAGGTTTTGACCCTGACGTGATCAAAGACCCACTGTTCTTCAGATTGGGAGAAGACTTCACGCCACTCACCACGCAGCTCTTCAACGATATATGCAACGGTCGCTATAAGCTATAGAACTTTCACACGACCAATTTAGCACCAAAATTTTCTGTCGTAACGAGTCGAGCCTGAGTTAGGTACTATCGCCTGAGCGTCTAGCCACTTTAGAGGTCATAGCTTGTAAAGCAGATCCTAAAGTTTTCCTCCAGTAGCCATGAAATGTCAAAAGCCACTATCGGACGCCCGAGCCGACCCTGGGCCGGATATGACCTGAAGTGAAGAACCTCATCTACCAGTATTAAAATGTGAATTAAGTTGTTTTCGTACTGTAACGAGGGCTAACGTCAATTCCGACCTTCTGACATCCGCTGAATTTCATCATTGCATTCGGATTTTCAGTGATATGCCGTTGCATCTCTGTTGCGTTTGTTGTGATGGTATAGAATAATTTAACAACGCAGTTTTAAAGACGTAGATTTCTTCAAATATCACTTTCCTTCATACACAATGGCACTAGTTTTGAAACTCGGTTTTATTTTTCAAATGTAAGCACCTATAAATTATGCAAGGGAACGAATTACGCTCATAAACTCAAATTTATTTGCATGTGATGTTGACTTGAAAGCTCTAAGTAAGGGGAAGTAAACAATAAAAAATTAATAAGGTGGTCCGAGACCAGTAAGATTGAAAAGAAATGTATGAAATTTAGCTTAAGTACTTATAGTCAAATAAAATGGGTCAGACATAATAATTATTTTATAACTATAGGTAATAATTGGGATTTCAAGGTATAGTTTAAATGATATTATTTATATAGGTTCTTTCATGTCATACTGTGATGGGAATACTGAAATTTAATAGTTTGTAAAGGTAAAGGGTAAAGCAGAGCTGATTTAAAGAAAAATGTTGTCTACCTACCCAACTATGCATAGGCCTAAAATGGGTATTTTAAAATGGCTCTTGTTCTCATTACAAAAGAAGGATAATTTATCTGTATATTGCGACTTATTTAGACTGGTTAAAATCACGAGTCAATTTAGTATGTCATATCGTAGATTTTTCTTTAATTCACATCTACTACTTAGAAAATACTTAGTTACCAAAGGTTTAGATTAGGAAATTTCTGTTAAAGATAACGTTAATCAACTATTTAATAAGTCGTCAAGGGAAGTACTATGTAGGTACTTAATCTGCGAATAAGTATACGTATCTATTGATTGCGAATGTTTTCTACACCAAGTCTTGGATTTTATTGTCGAGAGAAGCTATGTTGACACACTAGTAGATATAAATTATATAATTAAATAGCATTTTGCTAACCATATGTAGTGAAATTTCTGTAGATTACATTCCGCATTCTAGTCTTTTTAAGTTATTTGAACGTTCCTAGGCTCATAGCAGTTGCGAAATATTGGTATGTAACTGAATTTGTTTTTAATACAAATACATTTCGTGCCTTGTCACAAGGACCGCGGGAATGTGCTGTATCAATTGCTCTGAAATTAAATTATTGTAAGTTGTAAATAAATAATTACAAAGCGTATGAAGTTGTTTTAATATCACAGCCCTTCCCACATTTCGCTATATGCAATGATTCCGGTCTGTTCCCCCTTCTCTGTCTAGTCAGGGGGACCAAAAGTTCGATTCATCCACCTGTTGCCGATGAGGGAACAGATCGAACTATGGGCCCTAAGTGTGCGGGCACGAAATGAGCGGGAGCGGGGCGACGACGGGAGCGGGGCGATGGAATTCGAGAGCTGGCGACGAATTTCGGGAAGGTGTTTTTAGGCAAGCTGAAATTGTGGAAAAATATAATTTCGTTCATTGGCGAATCCAGTTCTGCCAGTCTGATAGAGCGTTTGCGGTTATTTCGCTACTGCGCAGCATATAACATTTGCAAAAAAAAACCGAAAAAACATTTTTTTGACAACTTGATTTTTTTAACTTTAAATTTTATACTTAGAAAATTCGAAAAAATAAATCCCAGACGTTTTTGTCGGTTAAAAAGTATTACCAGACCTCTTTCAAATTGTTCCCGAAATTCGTCGCCAGCTCGCCGACTAGTCGCATCGCCCCGCTCCCGCCGTCGCCCCGCTCCCGCTCATTTCGTGCCCGCACACTAAGAGCGTTCCAGATTATCCGATCCGATATCCGGGCAAGTAAAATGTGTGATTCGATATGCGGTATCGGAGTGGACAATCTCAAAGGCAGGTAGGTACGCAAACAAAGTCGCTTCCCGCTGTCTGTCTGTTCCTATGTATGCTTAGATCTTTAAAACTACGTAACGGATTTTGATGCGGTTTTTTTAATAGATGGAGTGATTCAAGAGGAAGGTTTACATGCATAATATAGTAGAGAAACACTGATAATTTTAGAGGTTTCTAATGTGATGTCGTAAATAAACACATTTTTTTGCGCTTACATTGCAAACGCTGGCTGAACCCTACGAGATAGATCAAAATAATGTAGGTACTAAAGTATTGTACACCTTAAAAAGGTCTACAAAAAAGTTCGCGATAGTGTATGTCTATCTCTTAGGGATAACCCACAATAACCATTTTTTATCCTTTACTTTTTACGAGAACTAATGGCTTATTTACGAAGCGATTTTAAGCAATACAGCATTGATCCTTATCCAATTAAGTACATCTAGTTTAAATAATTTCGTAAAACATGGAAGTAAATAAATAAAACAAAGTTATATTTTATATGATTTATTCTACATTTTTTAAACAAACTCGACAATCTTAAATAAAGTTTTACAAAAAATAGTTATGTATAAATTATAATTTAATAAACAAAAATAATGTACGTACTTACATTTTCTTTGTATAAACAAAAAATAATAGTATATAAAAAGACTGGATTAAAGGTGCATATCTCAAATTTCGTCACTGGCAGGTAAGTGAACCGTGGCCGAGAGGTCAAGGCGCTCAGGGCGCGATTCCCAGAGAGACGCAGGTTCAAATCCTGCCGGTTCCGAAATTTTTGATATGTATATTTAAGTAAGTTTAGAAACTTTCCTCGTGTGTGAAGCACTGTAATAAAAATTATAAAAATAGTATATAAGCAAAAAATATGATTGAAAATGCTTAGACTCTTTCCGCACTGCATCCGATCCCCGAATTCTCGATCCGAAGTAGCTGTATATATTATGTAGGAAGGCAAAGGGGTTTAAAATCAAGGGATGCGGGGACAGTCTATTGTAAGGGTCTCTGCATCCAGGTTAGGTTAGCGCCTGTTAGTCAGATGGCACCGTACAGTCTTCACCCTCAGACGTGCGATATTAAGTTGTGTCTCACTCCGCGATCCAGGGTATCATCGCGTAATAAAGTCACCCATGGTAATTATAAAGTGATACGACTTATTAACTTCAATCGTCGTGTTACATTTTGTATGAAGGGTTGCGCGCGTTTCGGATCGGATGCAGGGCTAAAAGAGCCTTAGAGATTCAATAGAAGACGAAATGAACTTATCCCTTCTTTAATTAAGTTTATTATTTTTTAATTTCTACAAAAAAGAAAATGTACCGTGATAACAACTAGTCAACATTCAATGCTAGTGACTTAAAAAAAAATACTTTGATTTTACTACCTAGCATTAATTCGAGAAAGCTATGACTAGATTCATAACAATATACAAACAAGATCTTTTAATTAATACAGCATGTAAAATATTTATAACAATCGGCACTGATTAAGTAAACTCCTACAACTTTCAGATCGTATTTTTAGGTATTGTGATGCAAAAAACACTATTATGTAAAATCGTAAAACCTAGCTTCCATGAGTTTACTGAATCGTATCGTAATTAATAATCATTTGCCTTTTTATTTACGTGTATGCCAATTGCCAGAGTATCATAGTGGCATGCTACAGGGCCGCATGGTATAAAATTTCAAATGTATTAAGGATCTACAGACTGTCTTATCGTAATATTCTGACAGAAAATAAACCGCCGTAAGGTATATTATATTATGTGAACCTGTATCGTAAAAAGAATAGCTGTCGCCTATATTTTACAACAAAAAAAAAAATTAATTAAAATAAATAATAAATTCTTATAGACCAAGATCCCGCGACGATCAGACCTACGTTATTTTATTAAAGCTGATTTTTTTGTATGTATGTCTCTAATAGAGGTATAAACGATCCCCGTCTATGAAGTTTGGATCGTGGTTGCTTTGGACTCTTAAATTATAAAACAACAGGGTGTCTGACAGGGGGTTGCAATCGTACTAGGTGTCTGACAATGGGCAACCTGGTTTCTAATATTATTCCAAAGCAAAATATAAAAAAACGGAGCTAATTGCTTTAACGAATTTGAGGTGCCACCTTTTTTACCTGATACCCCCCAAAGCAAGCGCGATCCAAACTTCATAATCGGGGACCGTTTATACCTCTATTAGAGACATACATACAAAAAAATTCAGCTTTAATAAAATAACGTAGGTCTGATCGTCGCGGGATCTTGCTCTATTATCTTGACGGTGCCACGACACCGAGAATTTATTCTTATTATTTTACATTGTTATTTTACTATAATTTAATGCAAAAAGTTTTGGTTCTAGTTGACGCAAGGCTTTGTGGGAATTTATGCGAGCTGTGATTTATGTACACATTTACAAATATTACATAGTCTGATCACAACGACTTATATAAAAATATTACAAAGGCAGTGTACTGATGTCTTCAAAATAATTGATATTTATGTCATTCTATTGTTTGTCATTCAAATTTTATTTTATTTTATTCTGTCAATAAAATTAAATAAAATTAAATTTTCAGCAACATAGCGGAATACTTAGGTATTTTACCTAGTAGGTGTAAAAGTTTTCAATAAAGTGTTTTTATTTTCAATAGTTTGGTTCGCCGATCTTGTTTCTATGCTCATGAATTCTAAAATATCTGTACTTATATATTTAATTTTGACTAGCGACTATTAAGGCAACATTATAAAATATCTTCCATTAATTACGTCTATATATTATATTAATAACACCATAATCTTCTAAAAATAATAGTAGTAAAAGCAAATAAAAATCGAAAATTTTGAGTAAACCCATACAATGGGGCTGATTCTGTATAACACAATCTCTAAACTAAACTAAAATGGCAGCTTTAAATCTAGTTCTGTCCCTTTCCGCAGGGAGTATTATGAAAGGGTTAGCAATATTTGTAATGCTCTAATTTTAGTTTAGTTTAGAGATTGTGCACTACAGAATCAGCCCCAATCTCCTTTTTCTGTGGTTAGCATGCATGTACTACAACAGCTATACACTTACGGCCTTACTAATAAACGTTGGTAAGTGAACGTAAGAACATGTTCAGTTATAGCATGGTATAACTATAATTAACTAAACATGCACTTACCAACGTTTATTATATATTATTTATTGTCTTCTTCTTTCCAATGTCAAATTACTGATGATGGAAAGACAGAAATCAGTATTTAACTACTATCATATGCAGATGCTATTAGGATGACATTTGTCATTCTATCCTTTTCTCTCGAGCGACTGTAATCATAAGAGGAAAAGAGATAAACCTATTTTTATTATCATAATAGCATCTGGATCGGGTTATATACACCCGCTAACCATCGCTTATTAGTAAGAAGGTACTTTAGGCGTTTACTAATAAAAAATACACTAATTTTATATATGACCTATATACATTTTGTTTTAGATCTGATGTACTTAAACCATTTATAAGTACTGTGTATCTATTTATTAGTATGGGCCAATATATTTTAATTATTACATAATATAATATAATAATACTATTTTTAATGAAGAAAAGTTGGAATGTGTGTTTATACTATAAAAGTTTAAGCTATCCGACTTAGTACTTTTCAATAATAAGTTTAAAAAAACAATCACAGAAGTCAATAAATAAGAAGAAAAAAAAAACAATAAAGTGAAAATATATTTTAAACTAGCTGATGTCCGCGACTTCGTCCGCGTGGATTGAGGTTTTTCGGTTCCCGCGGGAACTCTTTAATTTTCCGGGATAAAAAGTAGCCTATGTGCTATTATAGTCTATTATAGTATAGTATAGTCTGCTATAATCTATCTCTGTGCCAAATTTCATCCAGATCGGTTCAGCCGTTGGAGCGTGATTGAGTAACAAACATCCATACATCCATCCAAACTTTCGCATCTAACTAATATTATAAATGCGAAAGTTTGGATGGATGTATGGATGTATGTTTGTTACTCAATCACGCCCCAGCGGCTGAACGGATCTGGATGAGATTTGGCACGGAGATAGATTATAGTCTGGAATAGCACATAGGCTACTTTTTATTACGGAAAATTAAGGAGTTCCCGCGGGAACCGAAAAACCTCGATCCACGCGGACGAAGTCGCGGGCATCAGCTAGTTTATAATATTTATTTTATTATTAACTTTAACATAACATAATATCACGAAGCAAGGAGCACATCACAAATTAAGAGTAAACTACTATTTTTACAACTCAGCGTGATTAAGAATATAACTAAATAATAACTATCTATTTCTGTTCCTTTCTGGTGTTCTTTTAATATACATATTAGTTTTTTTATTCATTCAAATTATCAGGATATTTCAATTCCTCTATTGATAATATATCATAATTATAATGATACTGATTTTATTATTTAGTGAAAATTTTATGAGCAGATATTATTATTCTTTCATGTGATGTTATCCAAATAGAAAAAGATACATTCCATGAACCTTTTCGAATGTTTACCGAATGTGTTTTTAAAGCTTTCAACAATATGAACAATACTGAATGAGTAAGTCAAATACCTATTCATATTTCATGACATGACCTATGAGAAGATTATGGTCAGATCATGACATGTCATAATGCTAAGGTGAACACATATCAGTAATGTATGAGTTATAAGCTTGGAAATACCAAAACTTGACTCAGAGTCAGATGCACCACACTTGTTTATGGTTAACGTTAAATTTGACCATCAAAATACACCTTGGGTAACAAAAATCAGGGCTGTTATACTTTTTATCAAAATTTTACTTATAACCTTAGCATGTGTAAGGATGAAGCTTAGGATGTGTAAGGGTTAGCTTCAAGTATATAAAACGTGTAACAACGAGAGTCGCGAGTTTCTGGACACTCGCCCCCGGTGCTCGCGCGTAACGACAACATATTATTATTATATAAGGCACAGCATCAATAATAAATATAATTGTTGAACAGTTGTGCGTTTCTAATTGAAGGCACCCCCAGCTAATGATGCAAGGATGACTTGTGCCTCTCACTTTGCTTTTCTGGTGGGCAAGTTTAATGATACAAGCATAACGGTAACCGTCTTTTGTGCAACTGGCCCTTGATATGATTAGCCCGCGCCACATCTAAGTTCGCCACAACTAGTCGATGTCGTCATTATTGGCAACTAGTGATGTGCCGGATCGTTAAAAATGTATATCCGCGGATACGGATCCGAATACGGATATTTAGTGTCTAAATCCGCGGATAAAGATACGAATTTTAACTTTCTTACTCAATCGGTGTCGGCGCGCGTGACCTCGAAACTCACTATGATAAATGTTTACAATATAAAGGTGCCGAATATTTGATTTTAAGAAATAAAAATTAATCTGAATGGAATTTAATAGTTTTTCATTGCTACCTAATCACCTATAATATAGAATTTCATCTATGTTTTGAAAATTAATAAGGTAAAAGATCCGTCAAAAAAGTAACGGATACGGATCTTTGTTCTAACTCGGATATCCGCGGATACGGATACGGATATCCGGCACATCACTAATGGCTACGTACTGATGTGCACGCGGCGTCGGATCAAGTGTTGAGGGAAGGGAACCAGGCGGAGAGGCCGTTGCGAGCGGGCAAAGCGGCTCGCAGCAACGCCTCCTCGTGAGCCGACAGACGTAACAGTACCGCGAGCGCGCGAGTTAACTGACGCGCCTCTAGCTCTCGCGCGGTGAGGAAACGTAGCACCACGTGTTTCAGATATCTGGAAAGATGAGTAAAATGTCTATTTTATTTTATTTATTTATTAGCAATCAACAGCGCTATCAACTCATATTGACAATTATAACTTGACTATATAAAATATGAAAACTAGAGGTTAGAGTCTATGGTTACAAGTTACTCAAAACTAGATGTTGAAAACACCCTGGGAATCCGGGATAAAAAGTTTCCTATGTCACTCTTCAGGTTTTTAACTTTTTACCTATATTCCTACAAAATTCAGGTCGATCCGTTGCGGCATGGTTGAACACATTCGCATTTATAATATGGGAAGAGTGATAATAGAATAAAAAGATTTTTTACTCGAATAAACTTTTGTGCTTTTGACTCTTCAATTGAATCTAATACGAGTTCGGAATGCCCTTTCTACTGAGAAGAACCAACGCGGACCTCGGCAGTTTTTTTTCTTTTTAATTATAAATATTGAGTAATATTTATTACTAGCTAATGCGCGCGACTTTGTTCGCGTGGATTGAGGTTTTTTGGTTCCCGCGGGAACTACTTAATTTTCCGGGATAAAAAGTAGCCTATGTGCTAATACAGGCATCTCTAAACCAAATTTCATGCAGATCCGTTCAGCCGTCCTCCAAACTTTCGCATTTATAATATTAGTATAGACTACTTACCGTCTACTTATATCTTGTTCCTCGGCAGAGCTGAGGTCCGATTTGCTGCTCTGCAGTTCGCGCTGCAACGTTTTCTTCATATCCGATATCCGGTTGTCTAATGTTTTTATTTTCTGAAAATAAACAACAACATCAAACATTTTTGGGGACAAATTATTGTTGACGTTCGTGTTCTAGAATTATAATCCTTATTTAGGGACATGAAGGTACGTGACATAAAACTTTCAACTTTCATAAAGTAGTATTGTTTCAACAATACTACTTTATGCGATGGTAGTAACCCCCGAGGGCCTAGTATAACCAGCACATTATTTTTAACCGACTACCAGTGGTAGGCATGAGCGGAAATGTTGCGTGCTATTGTAAAAAAAAGAATAAAGGACGGGAAAGGCAGAGACAAGAAAACGCCTGAAGACAGCCATCTTTCAAACGGAATGCAAAGGCTTTACCTGAAAGATTGAGCGGGGAAGGGGAAGGTGTATAGTTCGTAGCCGCTGGGTTTCATCCCCAATGGAGTCGGGTATGCCTCCAAAACTCCCGAGGTATCCAATGAGAAAAACAAACCGACTACCAAGCAAGAGGAGGTTCTTAATTCGGCGGGTATGTTTATTATCTCCTGTCTGGTCTCCGCCGCAGTAGTAATCGACTATACCCGTTGTCCTTGGTGAACGAAAAACACGGTAATGCGATGCGACAGGAATAAAAACCGGCCAAGTGCGAGTCGGACTCGCGCACCGAGGGTTCCGTACAAACCTGTAGTAAGTTTTAAATTATTAAAAAAAAAACTACTTACTAGATCTCGTTCAAACAAATTTTCGGTGGAAGTTTGCATGATAATGTACATCATATATTTTTTTTTTTTTAGTTTTATCATTCTCTTATTTTAGAAGGTAAAAGGGGGGGGGGGGGGGGGGGGGGGGGGGGCACGTTAAGGCCGTCGATCCGGTTATTATGACTAACATGATAATAAACACAATCACACACATGATAATAGTAAAAAAAAATTGTTGTTAAAGCCCGCCAACCCGCATTGGAGCAGCGTGGTGCGTCCAAGCCCTAATTCCCCCTCTCCTATGAGAGTGGAGGCCTGTGCCCAGTAGTGGGACGTTAATGGGCTATAGTGGTGGTGGTGGACCATTCAGGTGGCCTACGTTGTCGCGTAGATAAGTTTGTCATTTTCTATGGAGTCATATCGCGTCGCAACTAGCATAGCGTCGCGCCGCGTCTTGTCGCTTTCGTCGCTCACCAAGGAAAACGGGTTAAATGTTGTGGAATTGATGTAATCAGCGCGTTATGCTCTGCGGACAAAGAAATTACCCTATATTATAATTATATACCTTATTTTTATCACAGATTTCAGTTTCTAAGTCTTGTATGGATTTTCTTAGAGAAGTCTCGGTTTCGGCGAAGGATTCGATTCTTCTCTGTAGCTGCTCCATTTCTTTCGATCTAGCGGCCTCGTTTTCTTTTATTATCATACATTCGGCTTGATTCTGAAAGTAAGTAGATTAAATCATTACCGCTTTATGGGTAAATCTCTGAACCGATCTTGGCTTCAATTATTTGAACACGAATTTATCTTTCACATAACTTCTACGCAGAACTGGGGCCATTTGTGGGGTTTATTGTACAAACGCAAAAAGTTCAGAGGATTGTTAAAGTTTGGCGTAACCTATAACAGTAATTTGATGAGGTGACATACGCAAAGCACGAAGGTACGCGTCAAAAGCATGCCCCTGAAGTCGGTATACATTTACCCTCTTATTCATAAACGTGCAATAGCGGTGGAATAGTTAGGTATAATCTGTTTTGTCTTTGTTTGTCAACTGACATTCGAAGGAAAAAGACAAAACAGATTATAACTATTCCACCGCTATTGCATGTTTATGAATAAGAAGGTAAATGAATAAAGTTACACAGACAGAATACTGAATACTGTGCATGATTAAAGCCACGCATTCATTCACGCACAGTATTCAGTATTCTGACACGGTCTGCGCAAAGGGTCGTATGCCTATGTTGCTGCTGTTACATAGCACTCTTTTTGCACTTTTACTTTTAAAAATACCCTAATAATTCCCTATATTCCACGTATACTTACCCTTAAACAACTTACACACACACGTGCGAGCGCGCGCGCACTCACGCAGATACACACATAAAAATATTTCTATTTTTTATTGAATTTTTAATTTTGCATGTTAACCTTAGGCAATAAAATTTTTTAACGTTAAGCAATAATAATTAAAATTAATAATTATTGTTAAGCTTAGTCAATAATTATAGGTGCTAACTCCCATAACACAGTCTTTACTTTTTTGGGAGTTAAGAGGCCAAATTATAATTTTGAACCTTGTAATTTTGCAAATAAATATTTTATTTATTAAAAAAAAAGTATTCAGTAGGGGACAAACGTCCCGCGGCACGTGTCGCTAGATAAGTCGGGGACGTCGCTCGACTTCGCCCATCTAGTCTGACATCAGGCAACAAGGTCGCGAGACATTTGTCCCCTAGTGAATAGGAGGCTTTAAGAACATACCTCTTTGTGTTGCGCGATAACTGCCTCCAACTCAGTGATTTTGGCTTTCAGATCAACGATTTCCGTCTCCAAGTAGCGAACATTGCACTGGCTCATCTCGACGTTCTGAGACATGTGCGCGTTCCGCAGCAGCGCTTCGTCCTTTGCACGTTTTTCCCTAAAATTGCGCAAATTTTAATCTAACTGTCCAACGGGCTATAAAGTCCGACAAACTTATCTGACCCGGCGACAGTATCTATTCAAATATAAATATTATAAATGCGAAAGTTTGTTTGTTGGATGGATGTATGGATGTTGAACGGATCTGGATGAAATTTGGCACAGAGATAGATTATAGTCTGGAATAGCACATAGGCTGGACTTTTTTTCCCGGAAAATTAAAGAGTTCCCGCCGGAACCGAAAAACCTCAATCCACGCGGACGAAGTCGCGGGCTGTAACAGCTAGCTGAAAAATAAAATAAAAACAAACTAAACAGGCATAAAAATCAGTTCCAATTTTGGCCACCGGGTTAGTTATGTTTGTGGGACTATAGATTTTGAAAATTGATGCGAGACAGATCAGGTCATGCCTGTCGCTACAACCGATGGGTTGGTCGCCGCCCGCCGGGGCAGAAGTGCTCTAGAGTGAAAACCGTTTAGGTACGGTTCTTTCTCAAAAACTACATAAAAAGCTGTAACTTACGTAAGAATTCGGGCATATCCTGTAGTTAAACACTAAATACTAATACCAGTCAATTATCAAACAGAAATGAAAATAACACAGTTTTTTTATCCTTTGGCAAATCTTTACAATTGTGTTCATACTACATTGGCAATTTTAAATCATCGTAGCTTTGTTTCGTTAATAATAAAATTAAACAAATAAACAAAGTGCGTGAATAAATAGGTTCTATTGTACGTCTATTGGTAGGTCGGAACTCGGAACTCATAGGACGCGAGGTCTAAGTTCGGGGCGAACCACTAATATATTATTAGATTACTACTGGGCCCGGCAGACTTTGTCCTGCCCTAAACCTCGAACCCGATTGCAGCGCCCTCTACCGGGTCTAACTGTGAATATAAACCATCCCGGGGTCCAAACAAACACAACAAAAAAAGAATTAGCAAAATTGGTCCCCAGCCGTTCGTGTGATGATGCCGTGACCAAGGGAAATAGGGATTCATTTATATATATATATATATATATATATATATATATATATATATATATATATATATATATATATTAGGTCTAGATTTATACTCACTTGTCAAACTTCCTCTGTATATCGATGTAGTCATGTTGCATGTCAGTCATAAAGGAGTTGAGTTGGTTCACCTCAGCCTTCTGCTCGTCGTACAACCGATTAGACTTGTCCACCTTTTCGCGGAGAATTTTCACGAGAGTCCTTTCATTTTCCAAAGCCTCCGCTAATTCTCTATTTTCTTCGGTCAGAGCCTCGATGCGTTTCTCAAAATCAGCCGTCATTTCCTGTACGACAAAATATAATACTTAAATCCATTTATGAATAAATAAACTAAAACAAAATATATTAGTTATACTTCCACATCGGTACCAACAAAATATGGCGTCAAACACTACAATTTTAAGCGTCCATTACACGATAGGTTGTGTTGTTAATGTTGCCACAGTCACTGTTGTGTACCGTCCACTGCGATGATTGATTTTAGCACGAGAATCACTTATGAATCACGATTGATGAAAATGGATGAGACATAAGCTATCGTCTTATGGACGCATAAAGCGCTTTCATATTATCTATGTGAAAACGTAACGTAACTTAATTGTTTATTGTTCATAAAATTACTTTCAAAATATACCATAACTTCTCAAATCTGTATACTGAGTACACTAATAGTTAATAATTCAATACAAATTATATGTAGGACAGCAATAAAATCAACGTGGTGCAGGTTAAAATTCACTCTCTGCTTTCACATAAAATGCTTGACGTAACCCCTTCGAACACCTGTGCAAACCAGTTTAAATATGGATGTGTCGAAACTAAAAACATTTTGCAGCGCCAAGGTGGAAATACTTAAATGATGTTAATCAATTAAAAATACCATAACTATGCAAAATAAGATAAAATAATCTACGAGAGAAAAAAAAATTTGGCTATCAATTACTGGTAGGTATCTAAAAAGCTTGAAAACTGGTGAGCAAATCTACACAAAACCAAACCCAATGCCAGTGGAGGTTAAAATAAAAATATACAATTAAAACAAACCATACTTTATTTGTCAATAAACGGTGCTTTCCTAATAAAAATAAAATGTATAAAAAATTCAACATTAATGCAAGCAATACATCCAACGCTTATCTATAGCTGACAATGATTTATAACATATTATTTATCTAAATCACTTACATGTTAAAAAGGTTTTAAAACTTATGTGGAATGTATAGTTTCAAATCAAATCACAAAATTGATATAAAAATGTGTAAAAATTCCGTAGTAAAGTATCACCTCAACGCCGGTATCGATGATACTATCATGTATACCTATGTATACCAATACTGTCATGTGATTTTTCATAAATAATTATCTAGTATAGATATCGTTTCTGATAAGAGGGCTAACAATGTTATCATGGAAATAACAATAAAGTGTAGAAGCAGGAAGCTTAATATACTCATGAAAACACAAAAGAAAAACATTTAAAATGATAGGTGTACATAATTGTTTACAAAATTACGCTTATTACTAAAATTACACAAAACTATTGTATTATAACAATTTTATATTACAAAATATTAAAAAAAATTAGGAACCTTCGAAAAATAAAACAATATTACAATAATGCTACTTAGGCCTTTTGCGGACGAAATACAAGATGTCAAATTATAAATTTATTAAATAACTAACTAAATTATACAATAGTACTAAACTTAGTAGCTACCAGATTGCACGAGGTGCTATGTGACTCAGGACCTTTAAAATATAACGAATCAGAGAAAGAAGCAAAACAAGAGTTGATAACTCCTACATATAAACATTTGAATCGTTATTCCAAGTTACCAAGATGAAACTAATAATGCATCAAACCCAAGCAAATCTAATAAATTTGAAATATGCTTTGCATTATTTTATATACAGATTTGATAATAACTAAATGATTTTTGGTTGCATATGAGTTTATGACATAAGAATATGATTTGCACAACATGAAATTGAATTAAAAAACCCGCCAAGTGCGAGTCGGACTCGCACACGAACATCGACAGCTACAGAGTATGTGATATTTCATAAATTCATACAAATTCTAATTACTACACATCCAGTTTGTTGATATGTCTTGCTTCGTATGTTATTTTTCTGATAGTATTTTATCGATATTAATAACCAAATTGATTAGATTTGCACGGATTTCTCTGTCCAATCATTTATTTTACTTTTAACAACTCGATTCAATGATGTTCTAATGCGTTTCTGATTCGATTTTTGATAACAATCGATTTTTTTATGAAGAAGTTTTAATCAATTTGACACAGTGATATTTATCTTTACCCAACATTTTTTTATTGTTTTATAAACATACCCAAGCGTTTAAATGACTAAGTATATTAATGTATGTATAGAAAATAATCATATACATACAACAGTACAGTGAATGTACATGAATCAGTCAGGACATACCAGCCAGTAACCAGCCATCGCTAAAGATGTATGGTGCTTAAAGGACTATCAAGAAAGCTACTGTTGCAGCTCCGTGACTATTTTGAAAAGGAAAGTCGTACTTGTACCTAATTACTAGATGAGTATACGAGTTACGAAATATCGGATAAAAGGGCACGTCGCTTCACTGTTGTAAAAAACGAAATGCGTCTATGGAGTATTGCATTATTTTTGTCGAAGTTCTAGAAGTCTATGAAGTTTCATAATTATTGATAGGCAAACCAGCCTGTTAATAATTATGAAACTTCATAGGCATGCTAAGTCAAAATTAAAATAAATGGTTGGACAGAATATAATGAGGTTATCAGCGTAACATAAAGTGTGCGGGCATCTAAATGCTGTAGAGGCTGGCACTCACGGCGGAGCGCTCGTTCGAGGCGCGGAGGGCTTTGAGATCTCGCGCCTGCGCCAGCACCTCCGCGTTCAGCCGCGCCACCTGGTGGTGGACCGTATACTAAATTAACTATATTAATGTTACTCCCGCCCGAAAAGAATACCACACTGTGGTATCGACACGGGTCCTGCACTCGGCAGTGATGATATCACCCGCTGTGCGGTCCCAAGAACAAAGATTACACCCGGTCGAAGGGCCCGTAGCCGCCAAGCCGACAAGGCTTAATGTCATTCACCGGGGCACAATGTTGCCCCGCGCCCCACCCTGGTAAGGAGACCTGGGCTCGAAGCCCGTACCCCACGCTTGGTCCTCACGGGGCAAACGGAGAAGACCCGAGTGTGTGGCCGAAAATGACCACGATGGCCAATTTCAACAGAGACTAACTACGCAGGAAATATTTTTGTGCACAAGTGTGTATGCTGTAGGTGTATTGTCTATTCCCTTAGCGCGATGCTCTCCGAAGCACTAAGATGGAATAACACAAACTTTTGAACTGAAACTTATGTTTGAACTAAGTTTCTACATCTCAGTCTCAGGCTTGTCGGGTACAAGAAGCCACGCGGAATTTAAATGGATTCATAAATCGCACCTACTCTTAATTCACTGCTTCAAAAATAGCACGTCACATTGGATGGTGTGGAGGTGACGGGATCGTCCCGCGCCTTAATAACATGGATGTAAGAACCCGGCGCGATATTTGAAACTATTCTTTACTTGTAGCTACGGGATAACACGTTGATACATAACCTCGAATTCTCCGTCGTATTACAGCTAGTTGTTACAACTAGATATTATAAAAATACGCGACATTCCTTTATGCAAACAAAATTTCAACGATCTTACAAAATTTAACGCGTTTAAGTCTCGTGGAAACATGTGAAAATAAAATATGTGCTAAATAGTGTCGAAATCTTCAATTTGCTCAAATAATAAAGCTATCTAAATGTTGGCTTAAAATAATACTAATATTTATTATTTTGAGACGTTTCGAATCATGCCAGTGATACACAAAAAAGGTTTGTCTTTTTTCTAGCGCTGACGGCGCTGACGGCGGTGCAGAAATCCTTCGTGGGGCTTTTATAACATGAGCATGCCCAAGGAAATGTAAGATCTGCCATTGCATAAATTTACACAATTTGTTATAAAACATATTAGGTATAACAACACGTGTTGTATGTATAATTATATATTGACTCCTTTTCTCAAAAGAAAGTTTCATGGAAGCAGTCGGCGTCCGCTATGTCGAATGTTATTATTTAAACAATGTATAGCGTTTATATTGTAGTAAAATGTTTCTTTTACAATTGGGTAACTGAGTTTCTTGTCAACTAATTTCAAGATATACTCTATTCCGAAGTGATAAAAATCTTAAGATTATTTACAAACCTTAGCTTCGCTATTGGCGAGGTTCTGTTTAGTTTTGTCTAACTCTGCTGCCATACTGGATAGCTTTTCCTGCAATTCCTTCTTCTCTGCTTCGACTCTCCGTCTCTCTGTTCCCTCTTCACCTGCTTGCCGCGACAATCGCGCCACCTATACCAATATTTCATTTTTTTATAATTTCTATTCACTAACAAAATGTGACAAATGCTTTTAGTATTTTAGTAGTAATAATATCAGTCTATAAAACTGTTTATTAGTGAATGAAGGACCGTTTTTTTTATTCTACATTGCAACACTACAATCCAAGCCTCAACTAATGATAAGACACACACATAAGTACATTATTAGACTGCCTACAGATACAAACTTATGACTTGTAAACAGATTTTAAAATATCTCACTTAGTTTGAAATAACGATAGCAATTTATATAAAAAAACCGGCCAAGTGCGAGTCGGACTCGCGCACCGAGGGTTCCGTACAAACCTGTAGTAAGTTTTACGATTTATGACGTATTAAAAACAAGACGAAATGAACCGCAAAACTAACTTTGTTTGTAGAGGTTTATTGTTAATATCAAAAAATTACGTTTGTTGTATGGGAGCCCCCCTTTAATATTTACTTTATTGATATTTAATTATTTATTTTGAAAGGTAATATACAAGTTAATATTCTGTGAAAATTTGAACCGTCTACCTGTTACCGTTTTTAATATTGAGCAAAAAAATACGAAAAAAACACGTTTATTGTATGGGGACCCCCCTTAATATATATATTTTTTTAATTTTTAGTATTTGTTGTTATAGCGGCAACGGAAATACATCATTTGTGAAAATTTCAGCTTTCTAGCTATCACGGTTTATGAGATACAGCCTGGAGACAGACAGACAGACAGACAGACAGACAGACAGACAGACAGACAGACAGACAGACAGACAGACAGACAGCGGAGTCTTAGTAATAGGGTCCCGTTTTTACCCTTTGGGTACGGAACCCTAATAAAAACGAACCGTCCATCTTTTGTTACCTCACAGGCAGGTTCAAATGGTTGTTTTTTGTAGTGTTTACATTAGGAATGGAACGGCGTACCGCGTAATTGATTTGACAAACAATGAACAGCGTTAGTTAACGTCACAGCCATCTAGTTGAACGTCTCGATATAAATGAAGCGAAATACTTGAGCATTTTAAAACCATGATGGTGTCTTGTTGTGAAGGGTTCAAAAATACTAAATCCACTTATAGTAATAACTTTAAAAGGATAGGGGTGTTTCACTCTCTTTCTCATTAAGTTTACTCTCTTTAATATTAAGACCTTATTTTGAAAAAAGAAACGGAGGAAGAATATGAGGAAAATATCGTGTAATGCATTTTTAAACATGCAAGCATGCATTACTGGCAAGCAAAGAGTTTAATTTTAATATGTAGAAGTACTCTATTCTATCTTTCCCCCCTATTTTTATGAGATAAGTAATAGAGAAGAAAAGTCAAGTTTTATTCTGTACATATTATTATACTTAGATAAACCATTAAAATTAACAATACTTACCTTGCAAGTAATTGATACTCGTATGTCTGATTTTCCTCAATAAAATCTTAACACTGTTTAATTATACGCAAATCCATTTATTACAATGAAACATGAGCCACGCTAGTTTCATTAAGCAAACGCTTATTTTTATTAAAGTTTAACATTATTTATTAATAAACCTAAACAAATTGGATCTATCTTTTAAGGGTGGCTATTAATGGATTTACGAGAGAGTTGACAAATACCAATAATATTTATTCAAATAGATAAATAAATAATACAAAAAATATACCTAATCTGACACAACAAAAATAAAGACGATCAACAATAATAATATTGAGCAATAATGTGAAATGTAAGTGTCAAGGTCACCTGTGTCTCCAGCATCGCGATCTGTCCGCTCCACGACGTCTTCACGTCTGCGAGCGCCATCTTGGCCTCCTGCAGTTGTCGCGACAGAACCGCCCTCTCGCGGCACACGCGGTCAAACTCCGCGCACCCAGTCGGCTTCACTTCACGCTTGTCTATGGCAGATTTTAAAATATTTTAAGCCTCCCAACCTAAGAATCAGTGGCGACGAAGAGGACGACGCATCGGTCAGGACACCCGAAACACCAGACTTGACATCCCAAATACAGACATGAAACCCCATTCGACCGGATTCGACAATACAGACCTATCCAATTGCCCCAACGCCGCTGCCGAGCAGGCGCGACCTCAGCCCAACACAAAAGGGTTGAAAGAAACATCCAGGTAGTCAAAGCTACCTATGAGGACATGCCCGGGCAAGGAGGCTCAACCTCGAGGCCCGTACCCCGACAGACTTCGGCCTGTCGAGAAGGCACCACAAACAAAAAAAAAGCTTTACTTCACGCTTGTCTATGGCAGATTTCAAAATATTTTAAGCCGATGCGGTGATGTTAGAGAAAAGACATGGCGGAGGTACCTCACTGTGATAACTCACGTCCTATCAAGAGGTTTACTAAGATGGTTTACGAGGTATAGTTTTACGAGCGCCTAAACGTTTCAGTCATATTTGCTGGTTGAGGTCAATGGTCAATTCAACACGGTAGCTGCTCAGTTCGAATCAAAACTAATCACCGACTTGGGAGATCCGAGTTTAAGCACTTAAATATAATACAATAAAGGCAGTGGCGTGCGTGAAATTGAGGCATAAACACACTGCTTGTAGTTGTCAAACCTCAATGCTTATTTTTTCTTATGACATGCCTGTAAGCTGGTTCCTACCCCAAGAATGACTACCTTGACTTCAAAACTTGTGCACTCCACTAAATAAAGGTTGTCAATGTGGCCAATTCTGTATAAGACAATCTCTAAACTAAAATGAAAGCTTTAAATCTAGCTCTGTCCCTTTCTGCAGGGAGTATCACGAAAGGGTTAGAAATATTTTTAATGCTTTTTAATGCTTTCATTTTAGTTTAGTTTAGTTTAGAGATAGTGCACTACAGAATCAGTCTCATTAGAATTTAAACTTTTAGTATAGTGGAATAGACAAATGGTGGCTAAAGTAAAAATGTATAAAATACCATCATCAATCATATGATGGTGCGGGTTTTCAGGCGGCAGCACAGCCTTAAGCAGTTCGAGCTGGTCGGCCAGGTCTCGCGTGCGCGCGTCTGCAGCGCCCAGGGCCGCGGTCAACTCTATGCGTTCGCGCGCCCACTCGCGACGACTCTGTTCAACCTCCTCCTATATGTGAATTTAAAAAAAAAATGAGCGTGTCACCTCCGACGCACGACTGGAGTTTACTCCTTACGAACGAAAAGTGTTACCATGGATACATAAACATAGCGTAACGTAACGGAGAAAGTTTGATTTTACTCCCCATAAATTTTCATACCCCAGACTTATGAAAATCGATTCTTAAGGAGTAAACTCCAATAAACTCCAAAAATTGAGAAATTAAATAAACTTGTTACATTATTGTATCGCTTATTATATATTGGAACCTGTCTTATCGTCCTTAGCATTTAGCACAACAACGAAACGGTTACGCTTTATGCTCAAAATGGATTGAATAAGTAGGTTTAAGAAATCGTTAATTCTAGCTTAGGACGCTTCTAGGACACATGAATTTTCAGTAAATATCATGTTTATCCGTTTTTGTTTTGAGACATGAGATTAATTATAGTGAAAGAGGTTTCCCAACCTTTCTATACTACAATACTACAATATTTGTCTTTTAGCAATGTTTTCTCATTATGGGGTAGTAAATATAACTACTTCAACAAAACAATACTTCCTGTGAGAACTGGATGGATGTGACGGACTGGACGACATTAAGCGAGTTGCAGGTAACCAATCCATCCACAAAAATGCGCCGTGTGAAAATCCTTACAACAGACCTATGTTCAGCAGTGAACCTCTATCAGTTGACAGTTGCCTACTACGACGACAAAACTTACAGTAAGAGCATCAAGTTTGTCCTGCGCGTTCTCGGCAGCGGCGAGCCTGGCTCTAAGCTCGTCGAGATGTTTTTCTGCCGCGTCACGCGCCGTGATCGCTTGCGTGGCCTCCGCTTGAGCGGTCCGCGCGACTGCCTGAGCTGCGAGCGCCTCTTCTCCTGACATGTCAAAAAGACTATATCTATACTAATATTATAAATGCGAAAGTGTTTCACGGCTCATCTGTTCAACGAATTTTGATGAAATTTGGTACAGGGATAGATTGTATCTCGAAGTAGCCTATCTATCATCTAGTATGATATATTCTGTAGGGGGTGACAGTATCAAGACTATATTCTGTAGAGGGAGTGTATCTCCGAGCTGGCAGAATTTTCTATAACTCTAGTACAAAATTAGCATGCAGCTTGGAGGTGTATACGAAGGTGTAGTTGGTGGTTGTAATGGCGTTGATCCACTGTAAGGATAACATGTAAGTACATACATATGCTGTGGTATTGTCGTAACATCAAGACGCGCAAGCACATATTTTACTGTAGCTTGAAACTGAGGCAGCATCTTGTTCAGCCAAGTCAGTAAATATGTACATACAAGTGTACCAGTTTGGGTGACTGGTTTGGTGATCTTAATTCTAACTTTGTTCAGAAAACTTAATTGGAATTATATATATAATATTTCACTTCATGTCTGGGATGATTTTAACCGCTGCCTGTGGTCAATACTCATTTTGTTTGTTTCATATATAGGACATACACGTGTCTCTTATGATAAGTCCTGTTTTGACTCTACCACCGGTTCGGAAAACAGACCATTACCGTACCTTCTTATCTCACTAGTGGACAACATATTACTAGGTAAGTTACTGGTTTTTACCTTGTACAGCCGACAAAGACAACTTCAGCTCCTCAATTTTCTGTTCCCAGTATAAATCCCTATCCTTTAGCTTGGCTTCTAGCTGATCGACGTATTGCTGTTGGAGCGCCGCCTGGTCCACTTCGCCGGCAGTGCGCTCCGACAAGTATGTGTGGAGTTGTGGAGATATTGACTGCAAAGAAACAATTACATGTAAGGCAAAGAGCTTTTTAGTGCATTATTGATCTATATAGTATCTATATAGTTTCATTTTATGAACGTCAAGTATAAAAAGTAGTAAAGTTTAAAACGTGATGGTGACAATTAACAACGGTATTTTAAAACTAAAGCTGCTACGAGGGTTCCAAAGGCGCCCTGGTCTGAGAAGAGCCCACAACAAACTCAATACCTAAGGGACTGTTAAAGTGTCTAGCCCTGAATAGCCCCATATCATGGTTTATAGCCCCATATCATTGGTTCGAGGAAACACAGCCAGCAGAGGCTACCATTTTCAAATCCATAACTGCCTGCCTTTCTCTGTTAAGAAACATAGCAGCCTGGTAAGTGGCAGTGTAACAAGAGAATTTTCGAAGAGAATTTGTAAAGCTGTTGATCTTAATCTCCTGCCTAACTCCTCTTATGTTGTTTCAGATTGCCATCATAAATATTAGACTATGGGAGAAGGAATAGAGTGTGTCTGTTTAGTAATTTTTGTATATTACTTATTTATTTATAAATTAATGATATGAAACATAATTTGAACATGATAGATAACTTAAGAATAAATAACCTTGAACAGACAATAAGATTTTATTCATTGAATAGTTTCAACCATTGTCTGTTTTTATCACAGACCTTGTGGTCAACAAAATCAAATTTAATGCCACTTTAAAATTACAATAAAATTAGTATGTTCATAAAGCCATATAGCATAGCATATTAATTAATATATATTTTATGCTTAATATGGGCCTATGTTAGAAGACACACTGGGGATTGAGAAAGGCTACCAAGGTACCAACTCAATGTAAACCTCGGTAAATAAAGGCTTTAGTTATGCTTTTTATATTGGACATTAAGATAAATTTATTATTATCATGAATGATGAAATACATTAGGAAGATAATGTTCTTTTGTCATTGTTATCTATACTAATATTATAAATGGGAAAGTTTGGATGGATGCATGGATGTTTGTTACTCAATCATGCCAGCACGGCTGAACAGATCTGGATGAAATAGATTATAGTCAGGAATAACACATAGGTTACTTTTTATCCCGGAAAATCAAAGAGTTCCCATGGGAACCAAAAACCGTGCATCCATGCAAAGTCGAGGGCATCAGCTAGTTGGATGATATAAGTTATTTATGACTTTATATTTGAGATAATTTTTGTTTATTCCTTTGCACACTAATTTATTTTAAAACTATTTTACTTAACAAGTACAGTTTGAAATGGATAAAATATATTAGCTTATTTGCTTTACCAGTCAAATTATAGTTTGCAATGAAATGCAATTGTTGTACAAACAAACAGCAAACAGTGCTATTTTTTTACATGGATTTTGGAACATTTGGAATCATTATTTTAAGTTATTGGTCAAAACTTAAAACTTAAACGACCTAGGATTTTTAAAATTCCTCTACAATTTATATATAATATACTTAAGTGACTGGACCTATTTCGCTAATTCTTTTTTTGTTGTGTTTTTTATTGTAAGGAGAAGGTTCTTTTAAGAAAGAAATAACTAAAAAGTTGCGCGGAAAATTAGAAAATTTAAGAAAACTTAACGACCACCAAGTTATGACCACATTAACTTTTCTAATCTTAATATAACCTTTTTTAATTGTTTCTCCTTTTGTAGGCTATGTTCCGATATACACTGCGAGCACTGTAAGGTGTGAAGTCAATTTAGTATACTGCAAAGTTGTTCCTTTATAGTTAGGTCTACTAGTTACTGCTTAAAACGGAACTCAGTCAGCAGTTCAGCACTGCGAGCACCTTACCTCGAAAACGTCAGTGCTTACAGTACAAAAATGGCGACGATTTATGACGTCATATATTTCCCTAGGATACTGCGGCAGTTTACTGTCAGTCCATAACGGAACAAATTTCTCCACAGTAAGAGCATTGAACAGTGCTGGCAGTGTATATCGGAACACACCCGTAACCTTATGGAGTTTGACATAAATAACTGCCAGTTTTGTCACAGTTGGCACAACTGACAATACAAATTCAATACTCATAGATAAGACAGTACAATGTATGTCGGATCAGCTAGTATTCTATGAAACAATTATAATTTAAACAGAAGCATAATTATTATGTCGGTTTTCATGATACAATCTATTTCTATACCAAATATTGGCAAAATTGGTTCTACAGATAAGTTCATGATATGTACCAGATCACTCACTTAGTTTTTTTTTTTTTTTTATTTAATTTTTATTGAAAACAATACAATAGAAATTAAAGCTTGCTAGCCTAACCTAGTAATTAGGTTAGTAATAATAATAATAATAAATCGTTTATTTTCAGGCAATAAACCCATAAGAAATACAAAAGATAAATACGAATAAAAAGAGTCATAATATAAACGTTATCGTAAAATTAAATTAAAATAAGGTTATAATTAAAAATAATAAAATTAAAATTAAAATTGTAAAATAAAAATTAAATTAGGCTAGCTAGCTTTAATTTCTACACACTTACACTTACACTTAGTGTAAGTACGGATATCAATAATTTTAACTGTATTAAAATAAGCATACCTTAATAAAAAACTTACATCAGATGTAGTATCTCCTCGTCCACCAGAACTTGATGGACTTGTTGTTGTAGACTGTAATAAATAAAGCCAATCGGTACACAAAGAAACATTTAATATTATGTAACAACTTTCCTAAGGTCAAACTACTCAATATTACTTAATTTAATTCATCAAGGTGACTTCACAATTAAGTAAATCTGTGAAAAAGTAACAAATAGACTCGCTTTGGTACATATTTTAAATACATTTTTGTTAATATACACTATAGAGCATTCATGAAAAGGGGGGTCTCCAAATTAGAATTTGTTATTGTACGCTCCTTAAATTTAACACAATTTATAAAACATTAAAGTAGTTAGGCACTTAAATACTGCTCCAGTCTTTGAATGTGGAAACAGTTTTGAACCAGGATTAATTCTGATCTTATATTCAGAATAAGGCCAAAATATCATCAGGCCTGTTATTCAGTCCTGATGACTCTTTATTCTGAAGTATTAAACTTATAGTAAACTTACGGAATCATCTCTTAGCGTTATTCTTCCCAAAAAAGCACCACTACGCCAACTATTTGTCAGCTTACTAATGTCGCTACCGGTTTCTTCTTTTATTTTGCTCTTTAGGCTTGCAAACATCTTTAACTATGCTGAAACGAAGAGCACTGTTATGATAGTTTGACTAGATGAACTGGTTCTACGATAGGGTTCGATGGCTCACCGTAACAAGAGTTTTGTAATCCTAGGCGATTATACGGTTTCAATCCTTTGGATCATACAGTAAGAAGTTGTTTTTCACTTTAAAACACATGTCTTGTATCAATATAACGTCCTATCAAATGAAACACTTTCCAATACGTAATTAATGCTAATTTTACAAAATTTCTTGAAAAAACTCACAACTCGAACTGAGCACTTGTGTTAGCACTTAGCACTATCAAGCAGCTGTCATTTGTCAAGTGTCAACTCGACACTGTCAGTGTCAGACACTCGATACGCGTACTTCCTTCGTCATTGGGGGTGCGTTCCGAAATACACTGAGAGCACTGGAAGTCCCCAGTAAAGAGCACTGCCAGATAAACATCAACTCTGTGTTAAACATATAATCCTACTAGCTGATGCTCGCGACTTCGTCCGCGTGGATTAAGGTTTTTTGGTTCCCGCGGGAACTCTTTAATTTTCCGGGATAAAAAGTAGCCTATGTGTTATTCCAGACTGTACTCTGTCTCTGTGCTAAATTTTATCTAGATCCTTTCAGCCGTTCTGGCGTGATTGAGTAGATACCTACTTATCAAACATCCATCCATCCAAACTTTTGCATTTATAATATATATGTGTAGATAGTATATAAGTAAGATATAGTATTTTAGATTACACTATTAGCACAGAGTAATTAGGGCACCAGACACCTAGGGCGATAGTGTAAAACCTGCATCAATCATTGTTACAGTTTAATTATCAAGGGTATGTTCCATTATCACCCACTGCGAGCACTGTTCAGTGCTCTTACTGGGGAGAAATTCGTTCCGTTATGGACTAACACTGTTAGGTTAGTCTACAACAACAATGTAGGATGGACGTACCAGTCCCAAACCAGTAACCTGTAGTTGACCATTTGCGTCAAAAGGTCAATATTTTAAGAATTCGCGCCAATATCTGTAGGTTTTTTAAGTCTGTGTTACTGTATCATATCTTTGAGAATCTAATGCTGTGAAATTGTGGGTAAATGAATAAAAAATATAGCTTTCTTTTTCATTTTTGTCGCCACGTATCTCGTTCACTCGCCTTTCGGCCGCCATTGCTATTAGGAGTGTTCAATGAAAGGTAAAGTTAAATTGATTCAAATCGTAATATTTTTGAAGTAAATTGCAAATATTTTATGAAATTTAGCTAATATATTAATCAGTGTAATGATAGCAGATATAAATTTGAACAAAATTTTAGATTTTAATAGGTTTCTGAGACCGGTTAACTACTGGAACGCATGTTGTATAGGGTGCCAATAGTTGACCATGTGGTTAACTACTGGTTATTTCTTTAATTTAATAGGGTGCCTATCATTGACCACATGGTTTACTACTGGTTATTTCTTTAATTTTCTTTTTTGGTCATTATTATTCAACAATTCCTTTTGATTTTATTGATGCACAATACAAAATTAACGATTTTTATTAACATATTCCAGTAGTTGACCAGTGGTTTAGGATTGGTACATTCATAGTGTTCGTGGAGTTGACCAGACATTTGTATATTTTAGGTGTCCTACTAAAATTGACATTGCCAACATACAGGTTGTCAAGTAAATAATGGATAAGCTTGAAATGGGTGTTAAGAGCTAATGACCGCTCCAAAAAAATTACAAGAAAAATCTATCCTTATTAAGTATGCAGTTTTCGAGTTATGAGGTTTTATAAAAAAAATTACCTTAATTACCTTACCTTACCTTACCTTAATTACTTTGCTTTACATTTTTTTTACACAACGAGCACAAATTAATGCAATACCAAATAATTTTGCAATACATGTGCTAATAAATAGGCAACTAATAATAAGTACGATAATCTGTTGCATGTTTCGTTAAAAAAAAAATTGAATTTGTTTATCTGGGAAAAAAATGCTGTTTTATTTTATCCACCCTGTATGTGTTAATACGTTGGTCAATTACTGGCTCAATCTTGGTCAATAACTAGCTACTGTTGGTCTAACTAAGGAACAGTTCATCTTTTAGGATTTATGCCATAATTACAGAAATTCCTTAATACTTATGCTGCTATGATTTAACGTCCTCATTTTGTCTATAAACAAACTTACAAAATAACATAGAACTAAGGTCTTCCGTCAAAATCTGTTAAAATGACAGTTATTTAAAGTCAAAATATCTCCTTAAATGGTTTGGGAATGGTACGTTAACCCTACCAATGTCTAACAGTACCTATACAGCCTCAGTATCCTGGGGAAATATAAATGAGGAGATAGTATACGGAGACGAGCAGCGCTTTCGCGGGCACGTAATTTCCGCCCATCGTGCTAGGATAGGTATAGGTACGTCATATTATATACCTACCACCAATGCGGAGCGGAGATGAGGTAAAGCGAGTGTGGCCATCGAGTGGAGGCAAAGGAGTTTAGCGGAGTTTTAGCTAAGAAGAGCGGACGCTGCAACACACACATCCCAATTCCGCTGCACGCCGCTAAACTTGCCCGCAGGTAAATAAGACATCAGCTTTCCTCCACGCTTGAATAATTTCCATCAAAGCTAAGCGAAAAGGAGATACGTAGGAGTAACGATATATAGATACCTATCCCGATAGCTAAGGCTAATAATTAAGCTAAATTAAAGCTAAGATATTTACTAAACATTTAGGTAGTTAGGTACCCTACTCTCCGCTTTGGTGGAAACTGTAAACCCTCCCAATCCAAAAAGCTATGGAGAATCCCGGTCGCAATACTTACTGTAGATTACCTGCGTCCAATCTGCAACTTATGCAGGCTACTTCAGACATGCTATGTTTTCAACAGCACTTGCACAGGTAGGTACAGTGAGACAGTGGCAGTCACGGAGCTTTTGGAAAAAAAAATCTTATAGGTACAGTAGGTACGCGCTCGAATTGAATGCATTCGAATAAGAGTTGAATCGGTGAGAACCTCGTCCTGTCGTCCGCACACTTCCCTTGCACGCGTTCAAAACGTTGATCTATAGGTACATCTTTCGGACACTTGTTGCGCAAGAACTTGTGTCCCAAACCTATAGTTCCCATCCCTCAACGCTGGTAGGTAGTTGCAGCGTATTTTTAAATTATGTAGGTTTGCAAGTTGTAACTTTTTTTATTCCACTACAAGTTAGGTATATGTAGCCCTTGACTGTGATCTCACCAGATGGTACCTCAGTGAAGATGCAGTCTAAGATGGTAGCGGGCTAACCTGTTCCCCATACCTCTAATCGGTTTCTACACGGCGTCGTACCGGAACGCTTAATCGCTTTGCGGTACGTCTTTGCTGGAAGGGTGGTAATTACCCATGGCTGAAGTTCCAGACAAAATTCCCAAATTGGGAATTTTGTAGATATACATATATAATTTTCCCAGATATAATAATTTATCTCTGTGCCAAATTTCATCCAGATCCGTTCAGCCGTTGGAGCGTGATTGAGTAACAAACATCCATACATACTTTCGCATATTTATAATATACTAGCTGATGCCCGCGACTTCGTCCGCGTGGATTTAGGTTTTTCGGTTCCCGCGGGAACTCTTTAATTTTCCGGGATAAAAAGTAGCCTATGTGCTATTCCAGACTATAATCTATCCCTGTGCCAAATTTCATCCAGATCCGTTCATCCGTTGGAGCGTGATTGAGTAACAAACATACATCCATACATACATCCATCCATCCAAACTTTCGCATTTATAATATTTATTTGATCTCGTACCTACTTATTTGATATTAATTGATGCTCCCTGCCGATATAGTTAGTAGGTACATTATGTACAACAGAATCAGCATTAAAATTTACTCCTGTATGGCTAGCATGCGCACTACGAGTAAAATTATGTCTACCCGTTCTCTATCTGTCTACCGAAGCTAACATGGTTACTTGTCTCGTTACGTCAAAAGTAGAGATAAAAGTAATATTTCATAACTGTGGTATTTTTCTCTACGAACCTTTAAATGTCGACTATTTTTTTTTGTAATAACTATACCATATTTTGTGGGGCGTTTCCTCGTGCTCCTATTATTTTGTTGCATGTTAGGGTAAATGAAAAATTTGCCGGCAACGACAACATCTCTTTCTCGTCGCGAGATAATCTCGTTAAGCGCATGCTAAGCACACTGGTTAGCTAAATTTCCATCTTAGACTGAATCAAGCACCTAACACCTTCATACAAGATTGCAGATTGTAGGCAACCTAACGATTTTGATGATGACATCGAGTTTTGTGTGGCTGCATAGTCCATAATAATATTATTTAGCTCGATACGCCTGACACTATCATTTTCTGCAAGCATGCTTGACCATCTGTAATATTATGATGATTTTGTACCTACGTTATGGAATTGTTTATAATATGCTGGCTTGCAAAACGTATGCAGTAGGTAACTTCTGTGCACTAGCTTCGATTCAATTTTTTTGGCGACTGCGAAGCTATCGCGAAGGCAGCTAAGCATAAAGCACTACTCCGAGAATTACTTATATACCTATATTATGTTGTTGCGATGTGACAATATGCACGTTATTCTCAGCCACCAAAAAAATTGAATCGAAAGTTACTTATGTTAGTCAAGTTTGTAATTCGAACTTCGAAAGCTCATAGAAATAAAAAGCGAGTCACATATTCAGTTGTTTATTATCTATACTGTACTCAAAATTGATCCGAAGATCACATCACATAGTAATTTCATAAATAATATTACAATGTCATGTACTTTCTGTGATTGCTTGTGAATAAAAAAATGTTCACAATATTATCAATACTTTGTTCACTGGACCGGTTTACCTTTAGTAGATGTACCTACTACATAATAACATACCATTAGGTATTGAAGAACTTACAGTGTAATTGATGAGAGATATAATTATAATCAATAGTTAATTATTGTGTTGCAGTTCAATTTTTTTTTAATTATATTTACAGTTTTACATTTTTTTTTTTTTGTGATTTACAAATAAATTCTTGAATATTTAATTAGGTCTTCATTTTTCCATTTGGATTTACAATAACAGTACTTTATAGTTAAAAATATCACAAAAATGAAATATATTATGTGTAAGACACACGCAACATTAAAAATACAACAAAAAGAAAAATATAAATCCACTAGAAACCTCGGGCCTGAAGAGTCCCTTCTAAAGAGGAAGGATACTTTCGATGTACAATATTTATAACGGCAATTTGATACCATAATAATTATTATTATCACACTAATTAATTATAAAAGTAATCGTTTGTCTTACAATAAATGCGTCAGATCATAAATTTTGATTATAAAAATTAAAGGCAACAAATATTATACTTAATCAATGAAACGAAAAATTTAACAAAAATAAAAATACAACTTATGTATTTAGAAGTCATACAGTGCCGTATTGATAAAAGCGTACTGTCCGTGGACGCGCGCTGGCCCGCCCACCGGACATAACAACCAACCGAACTAACGCAACCTCGACGAGTTTAACTCCTCCGCCAGTCATCTTTTATCGATATGGCATTCCCTTACGATATACGACAATAAATATAACGCACTTACACATTAATCACTTCTTTAATTCCGACGCTAGGAATTATTTTATAATATATACCTAAAAATATAATCACGGCACAAGTATCCCTCCGACTAAATTACCGACGTAGTGTCACTTTATCAGGATTTAGAATCAAATATGTATTATGTATCTTAAATATTTCATTATTAATATATCATTATCAAAATATCCACTAAATGGGAGGAATAAATCAAATTATTAATATTTTTATTCTAACATTAATCGCATGACTGATCAACAAAAAGGATATGGACTAGGAATAATATTAGGCATTAGGCTTCCATGCCTCGAGAGTTGACGCCGCCGCGCCGTCGCGTCGCGTCGCCCGCACGACGCACGTACGACGCATGTACGCGAGCAGAGCGTGCGGGTGCGGCGCGGCGGCGCACTCGTGCGTCTCTCTATCCGCATATCACCTCTACATACATACGACGAGATTAATTTGATCATAAGATAATACTGCTAATGACGAAAACAATACAGGGCAGCTATTTCTCGATTTGGACATGTTGAGGGTCGATCGGACTCGATCGTCAGTCGCTATTTTGTGCTTCGGTAGACGGGGATCGATCGGGAAAATAATGATATCTAGCAAACTCTATCCGGAATATAAGCCGACTCTCTATCCTACGATTTAGGTAAATAGCTTGGAAGTATGCTTTCTTCGTTTCAATATTGTCCGTCAACGTTAATCGTTTCAAATGTTAGTCCACTATCACTCTACGAGTGTCGCGATCTATCTAAAGTGAGGGGATGCGGCAGACGGCGACCGAGCGGCCGCCGCGCCGGAGAGAAGCGGCTACACTATTGGTGTCTCATCATCTTTCCTCTTAACCTAATCTAGTGTAAACTTGTCATCTATAAAAACATAATTTTATAACGTAATAAAAAAGTAACATAATTCTCACAAAAATGCTCACAGTAGGAGTGGGGTGTCGGAAGTTCGACAGCGGCCTCCTAGCGACCGCGTGAGCGTCGCCTAACGTCACCTCGCTTATATACAACAAGTCTGGCGCGGGGCGCCGATCTCTACAGGAACTCATATCGTATCTTAAAAAAATAATATACAATAGTAATAAAACATTTTAAACCTCACTAACTACAACTCGACGATCTCGGTGAATCATTCAAACGACTCCGGCGTGTCGAAAACTATTCATATCACAATCGCATGACCATGCCCGTGAATCATATCCCGCTACATATTATGTACACACTCTTTCCCGAAGTGAGAACGCGAGCTCGCGGCGGAAGCGCGGGCGCAGCGCCTCCGCCGCGGGAGCGGCCGTGCCAGCCGAACGAACCTGCCTTGCCGAGTGTGCCAGAGCCGCGGTCGGGGTGGGGTGGGGGGACGAGGGGTGTCGGATAGGGTGGGGTGCGGGGCGTGGGCGAGGGGAGGTTAGGGGGGGCGTAGCGCGGGCGGCAGCTGCACGGGGATGTGGTAGTAGCGGCAGGCGGCGCGGCGACACGTGCCGGCGGCGGCGTCGCGGCACACCACCACGCGGCACCCCACCACCTGCAGCCCGCACCCTGAAACACGCGCGCACGCATTACTGCACCAGCTCCAATGAGATGCGACACCATCAAAATATGCAACGAGAACAAGCGACAAGAATGTATGACACTTTTTTTTAAAGGTGAACTTTATTTTGTATTTACTTACTAAGGGAGAGAGACATTTCATATTTTTGGATAAAATATACTATTTGCCTACTCAAAGACCTGGCAGAAGTAATGGATTTTGATTTGAACTTATCAAAGCGCGGCTTCAGAACTCAAATGAAAATTTTAAGCATTACTAAGAAGCCAATTTAAGTCAGAATTAAGTGTTTAAAATCAAGACACTACAGATTTTAGTTACTTATTTAAGTTTTTGACAATATTTTTCCCTCTTGCATCTACCGACAAGCTACTTTGAATAGTCCAACAAAAATGTATACTATATTTTTTTAATTTACAGTGTCTAAAATCTTCTAATAAGTACTAATTACATCTAAATTTTATGTAAGTAAAACAGTACTCGCTAAAACAAAATAACTAGATATAACAAAACTACCTACTGATTTAAAAATCTAATCTAATTGCTTTACCTATTAATCCATTAAAATACAGACTATATTACACGTAAAATATATTGTGTTCATGCACAAAGAAGGATATTTCAAGGAGTTCGGAATATTTTTCCATGCAGGTCAAGTACTAAAACTGTGGAATTTCAATTCTATTTTATTAAATATTTATTCATCAAAATAGATACTTTGTCATTTCAAAAAGAGGTTCAAATTTTTAAATTTTTAATGGGACCAAATTAATTTTTTTTATGAAGAAGTCATCCATACCTTCACGAATATGAACGAATCTGCAGGTAGGTCTCGTACATCCTTGTCGATTAAAATCTTGGCACACCGGGAGGGTGTCCAGTAACTGAAAAATGTAAAAATAATTTATAAGATTTTGTTCACGAAAATATGAATTTCGGTTGTGATCAAACACGTCATGCTAAGTTACCTGTTGTGCTACAGTAAGGTTCCTAATTTCTATACATTGGACATTAATTGATTATGATGTCAACATGCAGTTAGTTACTCCAATTATTAAGATAACAGTAATAATGAGAGTTTTAATTTTTAACGGCTATTTTATGAGCCATGGTTTTCCTGCGATTAATTTCAGGCTACCGCCTCACAAAATATTTAATTGATTCTTTTGCTTTCAAATAAAGCCTTGATATTTCAATAACTGTACAACAATTAATAAAGCATAAGTGTTTGAATCACAAAATTTCTAATTTTATCTACTTCATAAACAGTCAAAAAATAATATCTTCCAATACAAAATTAAGTAAGTCAATAATAAAAGGTAATAGATATATTTTTAAGTTACAAGGAATTTCATGTAGAATATTGTGTAGAATATAGTGTGATAAATCTGACGGTTTATGAATTGGTAGGTATCATGTTAATAGTGTTAAATCTAACTCTATATCACTTTATGGACATTCATACATCTGACACTGAAAAGTATCCTCATTGCACAGCCGTCTGAAAAAAAAATGCTGAAATAGTTTTTGTAATATCAAAGAGCAAGGGGGTACCGGTATCTATTCATACGAACGGGTACATTAGGATATTATCATATTGCCGACAGATGCGTGTGTAATTTCTCAGTCGCTACGGAATCGGAAAATATCGGAAATAACAAAAATAAGACACACGGAAGGCGACATTGCTCGAAATCAAATCTTGTTGCTGCTTCAATATTACAATAACTTTACAAGATTTGTTGCACAATATGATTGTACCTTCCAAGCATTCTTTGGTCAAGGGGCGCGCTGACAGTGTGTCACGTTCATATTGCAGTGTAGGGAGGCTAACACAAAACAACTGTACACAGAATGCAACGATTGGGGCCCGGGCAGTCGGTTATAGTCGCGGACGCTTGCGCGGCCGTCACAGTGGTGTTAAAGTACGCTGCGCTATGCACATAGTAGGTATGAATATATAATATCTAAATGGCATGCAGAACGCTTGAAATATAATCATTATTGCGCAGCCAATCTTATTTAAGCGTGACTATATTTTACAAAAAAGCTTAAGCATGATGCTAGACAACTGGTACCAGGGCAGGGGCGTTCTATAGGTATTTTAGCGTCCAAAGTGTACCCATAAAAACCAACGGTCGCTAAAAAAGCTTAAATAGGCTGTGTGGGGTTTGCGATATGTGTCAGCGTCGGCTGTGGCGAGTCCTTCGCGAGCTCTGTAGAGGGTCGGTCATGCTATCGGAGCGGTAGGTAGGCATGGTTATATGTAAAAAGAAAAATTAAATTTATACCTTTAGCTTACATGACAGTTCTGGACGTGACATGTTAGTGGTAGTACAAACTGCAACATAATGACCATTAGAGTGCGGTTACTGTACGACAAACAAAAGAAAACCAAGTATATTAATTACGTCTACTGTGAGTACTTCAAGTAAGGCATCAGAGAGGCTTCAACAAATCTCAAGCGAGGAACTGAAGCCGCGTCGGCGAAGCACTTTCAAGCATTGTACGAGAAAAGTCAAAGTGGCTAATTGACCCGTACAAACCACAAAACTGCATCTTCTAACTACTGATTATATTATTCGGCTTACGTTCAAGATATGACAGACACTTTGAATTCTCTCGTTTCACCACCATCAATTCAACTACCAACTACGCATAAGAATAATATTTATTTAAAAAGCATTATAGCTTAAAATTAGTGAAAAATAATGACCCCCTTTAGCGGTTGATAGTTGATACTGCTGGAGATGAACTTCCGCCAAGGAATAGATTTTATTTTGAAGTCTCAAAATATAGCACTAGATTAATGTTGTCGTATCTAAAATTTTGTAATGATGAAAGTTGCAAAATTTTCATCTATTCATTGACGGAAATATTTCAGCGGCTTCGTTATTTTTTATTAATATAATTTAACCTTTACTGAAATTACCGCTGACTGAGTTTTTTTTAATATTGCTATTTTTAAACCATATAGCTTAGGCTGCGGTTAATTTTTAGAAATTTTGCTGATGTCATGCGACGCGACGGTCAAGCGGGTTTTCAGTATAGGCAACATACAGGAAATCACTTATATAGAGGATATTAAAGTAAGCTGATTATATCTTACCGGGTGTAAGCAAGGCAATACTGTAGAGTGACTTCTTCCACATTTGAAAGCGAGTATGTTTCACTATACAAAACTAAAAATCGTCAACAAGTAAGTTGTAGCATCAACTGTTCATTACAATATAATAATAATCGGTACGGTTACAGCACAATGACTAAAATGATTGATGCGATGATGACATCGATACATTGTATGATCTGCGAGATAAGCAATGCCATCAGTTTCAGGTACCGGAAATTATTGCCACAGAGCGTCCAGACAGTCTGCGTCGTCAATTCTCAAGAACATTATTATAGAGGCAGCTTTCGAAGAACAAACACATCCCAACCGGCTGTTAGCGAGACAGGAATAGTGTAAAGATGTTCTAGTTGCGGCTTCCTTTGTGACTCGACAAGCGCCGTACCTTTCTTTACCTGTTACGGAAGCCCTGCAGGTGGGAGTGGCGAAATTATAGCTCGCTGTTGAGTAAGCGCTTAATCTACCGAATGTCGCCTAAAGCATAACTAGTTAGGTATATTACTACTGAAGCGCACTCATTAAAGCAAGCTCGAAGAAAATGTTGAATGTAGAAAGGTAGTAAGTAGTAGTAGAATTGTAATTATTTCGCATTTCTAGTGAAGTGAACTTTTTAATCGCTTAGTCCGATGTTTAGCATTGTGATATTATAATATTTTTTGTTTTTTTGAATAGGGTGTTTGACTGCGAACGTTCAAGAACAACGCGCTGTAATCTAACCCTCTCTGCTATTTCATGTATGCTTACATCCTTAATTATAGTATTTTAGCTTACTGTTGTGCTTTTTTTGTGCGAAGTCTTACATGTATAATAACATGTTGTGCGACATACCTACAATTAAAGTAAATTGTCGTTTTGTCATCTTTATATAAGAAACAATTTCTCGGTTTTCAGCTACGGAATACACCAAGCATTCTTGCTTTGTGTTTAATGGCAGCTTGAAACTTAAACTAATTTTATTATTATTGTAAGATTTATGGTACTTTGAAGAATCTCTACAATCATAATCTACTTCTTAGTTCTAACCTAACCTAACTCGAAGAAGAATATGTTAACCTAACAAATACTATTAAAAGATTATAGCACTAGTCAAACACCCCATTGTTGCATGAAACATATTCGAGTGTCGGCAAATAAGGTAGGCAGGCGCAAAGGAGACAGAGGCGATATGCGAATCTGGTTAGAGAGTACATACTCGAGCCCGTGATCAGAATAGATGGAGTGCTGGGGAGGAGCTGCTGCTAGAATCATTAGATAAATGGTGATCTTGTACCGGGATAGCCTTAGCGTTAGCGTCAAACTCAAACCGCTCGGGAAGTACGGGAAGCGTGGTGCTTGCGTGTGGGGGTGGGGGTGGGGTGGGGGAGGAAGCGTGCGGCACGCGGCACTCGTTACCTGTCCGCGCTCGTCCGTGTACTCCACATAGGGAGCGTTGGGCGGCGCACAGCCTGCCGTCCCGAAACAAAAAGCGACAAAAGATTGTAATGCGGACGACAGCCGAAGCGGTCATTCGGAAGGCATGTAACAGAAAGCGTTAAAATAAACAGAAAGAAGTGCGACTCAAAGAAAACGCGGGACGACGCTCGTCGACTCCGCACTACGACGAACACGCCGGCACACTTAGCACACACGAGGAGCACTAGAATAATGAGTAAAATACCTGATGAACCAAACGTACATAGGGGTGGTGGGTTCTATCCATGCGAAAATTAGAAGGCGGCTGTGTTAGGTGCGGGCTGCCGCCGAGCCGGGCCGCGATACTGCTATGCTGGCGACACTAGGCCAAAGCGCGCCGTGCGGAGCGCCTCCGGGGTAAGCGTGTACGTAGCGGGAAAGGATCGACGGACCGAGCGACTCTCAGTGCGCCGATGCGATACACGACGATCGACAAGAGTAATAAAAAACGTACAGTCATGCAGTCAAGCGTTATTATTACCGGGATCGTAGTACGAGAAATATACACGCATAAGATAAAACGGTGAGAAGATACATAATAGAATAGATATATAGCGTAAAACTACCTAGACATCTGCGAGGCGGAGACCGCTCGCTTCGTCCTTACAATAATACAATACAAATGTGACAACACGCCTAGCGCTAACGCCCCGACAGACCGGGGCCACACTCATCGCACAGTACGAGTCTCTACGCGGAGACCCCGCGCCCCGCGCCCCTCCGGCCGCGGCCATCCGCCCGCCCCTTAGGTCGTCTTCATCTTTTTGTAGGGGTTGACCGCGGCAGCCGCCGCCGCCGCCGCCGCGGCCTGCGCGGGCGGCGTGGGCGGCGGCATGGCGTACATGTACGGCTGCTGGTAGAAAGCGGGCATGTGCATGGGCTGCGGCCAGCTGGGCCTGTGCACGAGGTAGGGCGTGCGTATGAGGCCCGGCATGGCGGCGGCGCGCGCCTTGAACGCCTGCTGCGAGTAGGCGGCGGCCGCGTGCGCCATGGCCGAGTGCTGCGCCAGCGCCAGTGCGGCCGCGTAGTTCTTGTGCGCGACCTCCTTGGCCATGGCGGCGGCGGCGGCTTCGGCGGCGGCGTCGGCGCTGGGCGCGGGCGGCGACGGTTGCGGCGCGGGCGGCAGCGCGGGCGGCGCGGGCGTGGGCGGCGGCGCGGGCACGGGCGGCGCGCTGGGCGTCGGCTGCGCCGCGGCCGGCGGGGCGGACGAGGCGGGCGCGGGGTACTCACATGACACGGGCACGAACGGCTGCTGCAGCTGCATCAGCTGCTGGTACGTCGTCGCCGGCTGGTACACGGGCATGCCGGCTTTGTCGGCGGCGGGTCGCTTGTACGGCACCACCCCAGGGAAGGCCTGGAAAAAGAAAACGCACGGGTGAGAAAGGTCGTTCGAGGGGCGATCGCGGCCTAAACGCTACGCCGTCCGTCGGCGAGGATACTTACGAAGTTATCGTAATAGAAAGATCCGACGCTTTTCATGTCCATCTGAAAAGAGAAACAGACGGTTGAGCGGGTTTCGACTCGGACGGGCTGGTCGGAGGGTGCGGCGCGGCGCGCGCGGCGGGGGCGGCCGGGCGCGCCGCGTCGCCGGAGGGGCGCGGGAGCGTGCGGGCGGGAGGGGGGCGGGGAGGGACAAGCGTGCAAAGCTGGCGCCGTTACCGGTGGCGACTCGAGCTCGGCGGGCGCCGGACGTTTCTTGCCCGGCTCCGAAGTCGCGCTCGCTGCCGGCTGCTGCGCTGCGGCGGCCGTCTACGTGAAGCGAAGCGTCGCAGGACGGGACAGAAACAATAACGATGTAATAGATGCACAGAATACACCTAAAGCTCGGCCTTAAGTGATATTATGCGATAGATAAAAAAAATTAAAAGTGAAGCGTGAGTGCGACGGAAGCGTGACGCGGATCGACCGCGGCGAACTGAACAGAACAAGCTCTGCGAACACAAGCGGCGTCGCGCGAGCAGACAAGCGGAAGAGAAGCGAGCGGTCGCGAGCGAGGCGAGAGCGTGCAGCCTGGTGGCGTACCGCGCCGCGCGCCTGCGCCTTAAGGTGCGCCTGCAGGTGCAGGGGAGGGTGGAAATAGCGGCAGGGGTCGCGGACGCAGCGGCCCTTGACGGCGTCCATGCACACCGTGACGCAGCCGTCGTCGTGCGCGAGCACCGGCGGCGGCGGGTGCGCGAAGCGACACTCGGACTCCGCGCGCTTGCACGCGCCGCGCTGGAACTCCCGGCACACCTGCACCACCAGAACCAGCCATGTCGCCGCTCGCGCCAGCCAGCCTGCTCGCCGAGACCCGAGCCGACCTACTGCCCTGGCTACCATGGCTACCGCGCGCTCGCATCACAACACATACGGGCTTTTCTACTTATTTCTCGTTACAACTTATTCAGGTTTAATGCCGGTATTGTACTCCCCCCGTTATTCTATACCAAACGTAAGTTTTCTCTACGTAGTAAATAATTTTAAAAAGAGTCAGCTTCACCCGACGCCGCTTCTATTTCAATTTCTTTTCGAATTTAAGTTACTAACGCATCCGTCGCATCTTCTATCAATAATAATTAATTAAACCGAATTAACTTTATCCGAATAGAGAAAAATCTTTTTATTGTAATTTCTTTTTACTAAATTTGTATAGATTTAGAATTCAAATCATTATTATTGCTACATTGTAGGCACAAATCGGCTGTAGGTAGTGGTATTCGATCAAGGCAAGGAGGCGACAGCGTTCAATTACAAGGTATAAGGTATGACGAGTACTGGTACACTATATTAGAGCATTATTTTGTGTATAACACACTAAAGGGTAAGCGTGGCAACGTTGCCGACATTGCACCAACAGTGTAGGGCCTTCACCGGGACAACGGAACAGTGAGCGAGGCTCGCAAAGCGCACGCGTATACTGGGCCAGTACAGCCACGCGCCACAGACAAGAGGACAGTTCTAGGCGGTAATTCGCTCAGGAGACCGACACCATCATCAATACCAATCAATTGAACTGTTGTCGAAGAAAGATTTTTTCGTTAATGAACGCTTAAAAAAAGTTAATGTCGGTCTCCTTCAGATGTGGCAACTGGCAACACCGGGAAGCGCTACTCGGGGAGGGGCACGATGAGAGATAGAAAAGGAAAACGTGTCGTCGTTCATACCTCGAGACGGTCGGTGCGCGGCAGCTTCTGCTGCAGCACAGGCTGCTGCATGACGCCCAGCGGCGACCCCGCCGCGCCCGACGGGTCGTGGCCCAGCACCGCCGGCATCAGCTGCGGCGCGTAGTACTGCGCGTACGTCGAGCCCACGCCGGGCACGCCCGACAGGTACGGTGACGTCGCCTGTCAAAGCCATCACAAATTTTACTTCACGTAGTGCTTACGTGGACAAGCCTTCCAATGTTAGATGTTAAGTAGTTATTAAATTACATGTACATACAAATTACTTCTTGCGAAAAGCTCTAAGAAATCGATGCAAGCGTAAATTTTCACAGGAGCTCGTTGAATGATGTTCGAGTAAGTACTAGGCATTAGTTAGATATACATTAAAAAAACCATTAGCCAATGTAAGCAGTTGCATGCATTATTATGTAAATAGGTATATTAAATTAAGAGATAAAATATAAGCTTAGTGTTTGACCGATTAAGCTACCTCCACTGGCCTTTGGATGGGTTTCAGGTAGGGTAAATTGTAAGTAGTGGATGCGGGATCGGACGGGTCCAGGCGAGGGGTGCGAGAGGTGCGAGGAGTGCAGGGCGTGCCAGGGTCGGGGAGGCTGGCCGGCGGCGGCTCGCAGTCGGCGGCGGTTACCTGCGGAGCGAGCAAGGCGAGACTGATCGGATCCAGCGCAGCGAGGTGGCCGGCAGCCGCTCCCGCTCCGCTCACGCCGCCCACCTCAACACAAAACCACACAAACACGCTACTCATCGTGCGAGGGACAGCCCGCGCCCATGGCCGCCCCTCGACGTCGCTCCGCGCACTACGACCGACAACTTCTCTAGTCTCTACACAAAGCGCAGCCGTTGCACGTGGACCAACTAAAAGCTCCGGTAGGAGAACACAAAGGCGGCAGTGCGAGGAGAGACCCCGAGGAGATCGGGCCGTTACGTTAGCAATAGTGTGAATAGTGAGGGAATAAAATATTTCAGTGATTTATTTGCATTGCCGCTTTTACCCAGTTCATACTTAATGTGAGTAAGTTTGGAGAATATACATGCCACTTAAAGAACGAATAAAATTATACATTACAATCATGCCAAGCGGTGAAGAGCGATCGGCCTTCGGCTAAAGACACATTAAGTTGTACCTTTTCCTATTTGAAGTACTTATATTGTATTTTTTATAAATAAAATAATACATCGTAAAATGTAACAGTCTACGATTACGTAGCTATGTTTATTCCTCGAAAGGCAACTTGACTAAAACTTTAAATTGAAGCGCAAAACTCCTAGAAGAAGTGTGCCATTTCGAAGAAAGTGAAATACTATTACCAACAACAAATTTAGATAGCTGACAATGAGTATCTACTGGTACGTAGTATCTACTGGTACGTCTATGAAAATTATACTAATTTAACGCTTTAAATGTGCAAAAGACATTCAAGAGCTCACTCTCAAGTCTCAAGTGAGTTGCTTTAACATTATTTTTTTTATTTGGAAGGCACAACTTAAATGCAACGCTATTAAGAATTCTCTAATAGAGTTAACCGATTAATATATTCGCTACTCTGAGTACATAGCAAATTACACCGAAAGCTGCGTATTGCGTGCATGGCCAGCGCACTTACTCGTACTTGTTACAGGCCGATCGCTCGAAGCATTAATGCAGTGTTAGCGGGAAATAGGAGCGAGTCTTACCACGGCTGGGACTTGGCCAGGCAGCACCTGGCCTGGCCCTAGGCCCATTTGCTGCATTAAGGCGTTCTTTAGTGCTAGGTGATTCCTTCCGTTGATGAGCAACTGGTCTTTGAGGTGCTGCGGTGGATGGAAGTACTTGCAGGGGGGTTTCTCTCGGTTACACCGTCCCTGGAAACACATAAGGACAACGGTTAGATTTAATCTTCTCTCATATATCAATTTAGTATCCTTTGACCTAATCCGAGCGTCAAAATATGGATGAAACGCAAGTCAGAATTTCGTATTCAGAAGGTTTGATAACCGATGGTCAAGAACAATCTTTACACACTGACAAGATCAGACCGATCCTTAAATATCCTATCTGACCCCAAGAAGGCTTAACTTTACTTGCTAAATCTTGTCGAAATCAGTTCAGCGGCTTAGATGAAAAAGAGTAACAAACATACAGACATACGTTCGCATTTTCGAATATCAGTATAGAGTATGGATGCAAGGTAGTCATGGAGCGAATTTTCATCTGAATTTGTTCAATGGAAGTACCTAGCTGAAAAGTTGCAATAAATTAAACAAGTATTACAAAAGTGAAGCAAAATAGAAAAAGGTTAAGTAAAATTAACAAGGTTAGGTTTTATGTTATGAATTTTTTGAATCCATACTCCATACTAATATTATAAATGCGAAAGTGTGTCCGTCTGTCTGCTACGCTTTTACAGTCCATCTGCTTAACCGATTTTGATGATATTTGGTACAGGGGTAGATTGAATCCCGGGGAAGGACATAAGGCTACTTTTTATACCGGAAAAAAGTTAAGAAGTTCAATTTTCCGGGATAAAGTAGCCTATGTCCTTCCCCAGGATGTAACCTGTCTCTGTACCAAATTTCATCAAAATCGGTTGAGTAGTTAGGTCGTGAAAGCGTAGCAGACAGACAGACACACTTTCGGATTTATAATATTAAGCATGGATTATATGAATGTTTATAGTATGAATAGGATGTTTCTTCTCATTTTCGACATCAATGAGGCGCGAGATAATTGCTTTCGCGATCGTAAACCTTCCACCGCACGCATCTATGATGATTTATTTACATTCGCGTAATTAACTGTCGCCCGACGTGACAGGAAGAGCTCCGCCGACGTTTTATCTCTAAACGCCGAGCGGCGAGTCCACGCCATATTTTATTCAGAAAAAAGAGCTTATCGCAGTTTTCAAGAAAATACAAAAACAAACAAACTTCAAGTGAATACCAAAAGCAATTCAGTTAGGAAGTTACTGAGTGATAATATCTGTGGAGCGAAGTAATCTTTGTTTGGTTTATTATAACAATATTCGCTGGCTGAAAATACTTTACAGCTACACATAATATTAACGCCTTAGGATTATAAGGAATCTTTATGGGAGAAGAGCGCTTCTATTGTATTAGATCAATCATTTTTGTTTTAGTATGTAAATCTGGCAATAATATCCATACTAATAATATTATAAATGCGAAAGTGTGTCTGTCTGTCTGTCTGTCCGTCTGTCTGTCTGTCTGTCTGTCTGTCTGTCTGCTACGCTTTCCCGGCCCATCTTTTCAACCGATTTTGCTGAAATTTGGTACAGAGGTAGTTTATATCCCGGGGAAGGACATAGGCCTTTTATCCCGGAAAATTAAGGAGTTCCCGCGGGAATCAAAAAACCTTAATCCACGCGGACGAAGTCGCGGGCATCATCTAGTTATAAAATATGCGAAAGTGTGTCTGTCAATCTGCTACTTTTCAGGGCCCACCTGTTCAACTAATTTCTATAGAAATATGGCACTGAGAGCTTGCATCCCGGGAAAGGTATTTAACGTGGAAAAATAAAGCGTTACCGCAGGATTTTCAGCAAATTTTAATCCACGCGGATGTAGAGTACCTATAGGATTTCTTGTCCGTAACTTCGAAATAGATCTTCTGCGTGGTGTTTAGTGGAAATGTATAATCTGCATAATTACATGAAATGACTGTCTTAAATCATTAAATACATTTTTAAATACAAGCTGTTATTGTCCACCAGTTTGAATTTAGTGTGACGTCATATTCTTTTTCGTATTCTTCGACAAGCTAAATACAAGCTTGTAAAAAGTAGCTTGACTCCCGGCGGGCGATGCTTGTTGCACTGCAATTTGTATGGTGTAGATATATATTCCGTTTCTAAGGCAAGTCAAAAAACGGACGATTGTTTTTGTTTCTCAATAACACAGTAATTTTTAAGTTTTATAACTTTTCAACAAAATCTATAAAAATGATTATCTACAATTTTTTTCTTCAAACTTTTACCGTGCAGTGAATGCGGTGCCTAAAGGTACCGCTTTATCCGAATATTTCTATTCTCCTGTTGTGCGTTCGTTGTACATGAACATGAAGTACCTATAAGGTATCTTACTCTATGCTAAATTAATTTAGGTACTCAGATCACACTAAAAAAACAGAATTTGTAGGGGACATACAAATTTCTCAGTTATCAAAGTTCGGCGATGCGTGCAACAACTAGCTGGAAGCAGTCGGCTGCATTTAGATTAACTTGTTACTGGCAGGCATAATGTTAGTTGGACGGTCCTCTCGCAGTTTAGTTTTGCCGGGGATAAAGTTATTATTTCCTGTTACGCGCGCCGTACTTAACCGAGTTTCGATTCCTAGCAAGCCGTTTGTGAAACTTGAATGGGTGATCACGTTTCTATCTTAACTATGATAACTCGGTTTGGTCTATCAAACTTCTAGTACCGTTTATTGGCAAGGACGGATTCAACAATTAGTTGCTTCGTGCGGATTGAGGTCGCTTTGTTACAAAGTTTGACATTTACGTACGGACTCGTAGGTACCTTTTTTATTTTAGTTGGTCACTGGGGCGTTTCGGTATTATTTTGGTACTGAAAAGTCTGCAGTTTTCTGAATGTTTTTTATCAAAAGACTACGTCAATGCAAAAATGCACCGAGTATGCCTTTCATTTCTACATTCAGCTTTATTTATTTGGACTTGTAAAACGAAAGCATTACAATGTAATAATATCATTGTTATTGATCACTAGCTTTTGCCCGCAGCTTCGCTCACGTTAATTTAGATTGTCAAACAAATTTCAAACCTTTATTTTACTTACCCCCTTAGGTGTTGAATTTTCAAAAATCATTTCTTAGCGTATGCCTATAATATCATAAAAGCTATCTGTGTGCCCAACCCGATCCGTCCAGTGGTTTGAGATGTGCGTTGGTAGATCTTTTCCTTATATTTACTTAGATTATTTCAAAAATAATAATGATCATAATTATAATAATGAAAATAATTAGACAATGAACAAATTCAATTTTAGATTCAATATGAGACACACATTTAATGTATTAAATCGCCCGCGCCAAAGGGCGGGGAAGGGTTAGTGGTCTCAGGGCGGGCGGGCAATAACCATCCAAAACTAATAACATTTTTGTGATATTTGAGCAGAAAACCGAGAGTGCCGCCCTCGCCGTATCCTTTACGACACAATGCTCTCTTGCAATACCTACTGAGGGTTTCGACGAGTGTCATCTACATCCCATCGTTCCCAATATTAGACAACAATTGACTACGAAAAGTTCAGACTTGAGTTGAAGACTGGAGTGCACTTATCTCACTTATAAGGAGACTATTTTTATTTTGGTAAAAAACGTTAGTCCTATTCTGTATAAATTTCAACTTAAAAAGTTGGTATCTCAAGCCATTTCTGAGAAACACGGTTTGACATACTGACAGACAGATGGACAAGAAAGTAATTCTATTTTATCGTTATGAATTACGGAACCCTAAAAACGAGTTTAACAATTGCAATAATAATATTTTTAAACCATAAAAATGTATAACGATATTGCGTGCACTAATTATTTTTTTCCAAGCCGAGCTCAAATAAATACGCTCTCTCGGAAAATGTACCGCTGCGCTGTGGCAAAATGACATCATTGAAAAATGAACGAAGGCGTTTTTGTCTCGCGGAGCCGGGTAAAGCGGCTGAGTGCTCTTTAAAGCTGTAACGCGTATAACGAACGGCCCTCGAGTGCAGTGTAGTGCATTGCAGTCGCTGCAGTCAGCCAGTCGGCACGCCCCGGCACCTTCGTTACCGAGTTGCAGACTCCTTCGCGCTGCATACACGCTCGTGCCCCGCTCAAACCGGGCGTCGGCGACAACTGATATTATTTAATTACCATAAATTAAAAGCCCCTGTGACCATGAAGCACGTCTCTAGCTTCACCTAGGCTATCTGCTGCACGAGTCACCTCTCAGAATGGCCACGTCCACCACGCTGACAAAATGCGAATTGTAAAACTTTACATCACATGACACATCCCTTTAAGAATATTATGAAAGAAAGTACATATTTATTTTCTTATATCCTATCACAAAATATATATTATTTGTCTTTATCTCACAGGATATATTTTAGATATTACGTCTGCTTTTTAATTTTTTCCTAACCTAGGAAAGTTTTCTAGAGGAGGAGGTTTCTTTTCTGGTTCTTTAGGGAGTCTGACTTATTCCTATTTACCTAGTTTCTATCATCTGTTCCTGTTGCATACATACATATATCGTGCTCAGTATAAATAAGCAACGCATATAACGCATGCAAAGCTACCGTATCATCGATCGCAATTGACGGATTGGCGACAAGCCGTCCGCATAGAATGAGTACCGTACGGGCGTACGCGCACTCGTCTACTCCTGCTACATTTCTATTGGCTGACCCGACACGCGCCACTGCTATTCGACACACGGAGAAAACAATGAGCTTACGATTAGATGAATGACATGCTCAAGGCAGATCCTAAGCCCACTTTGTAACTAAAGTGGGTGCCAAAAATGTTCATGATGTCGAACAGGGACGGGAATAGAAATGACCGGCGCAACGTGCCAAGTTGTACCTGTGTAGATGTATAGTGTAGAGGTGTCTTCCATGTGGACTGATGTGTGCTGGTGTGCGCCAGTATCTATGGCGAGTGGACACGTGCCCAGCCCGTTTCAACATTTCTATTTAATAGGTCTATAAAATGTACTGGAAATGGATGGAAGAAAAGAAAGGAAAACGAAATATTTAATGTGTATTGTTTAAATTAAGATAAACAAGTGCAACTGGAGCCGAAGAGACAGGTAATACCATTAGGGACTAAGTTCCGAATCCGGATGCCACAAATAATTTTTAAATCAGAAAAGGGGAAAGGTGAAATCTAATTTGCAAAACTCTGCGACTGGAAAGGGAATTAGGTAAGCAAAGCCGATTCTTAAAGATGTAGAATTTGAATTTAAAATGATTTATTGAGGCGCAGGGGAGTGTCTAATGAGCCGTCACGCGAGAGGGGCGCGTGTTTACGCCTCGTGGCTCGTGCTGGCGATACTTTTTATTTCCACCGCTGGGCGGCGCCAAGCACCACTGGCAGTAGCTCTACGTTTGTGTCGCCCACAATTCACGTAGCTACAGCTGCCTAGAGAGCAATTCTCGTAGCTCTAACAAAACGAACCAAGTTCTCCAATTACATAAGTCTCAAATATTTACGGGCAGCAAAACTAGTAAAGCGAAAAAGCCACTTCTTTCAGAAAATCTTAAATCAAGAATTATTCACACTGCTGAAGTTCCAAACAAGTTTGCATCGCGGTGCCGTAGCTTAACGTTAAAATATGCATTCGTGCGCGGAGTTATCTCGGCCACTTTTGTCGATGCCGCCCGCGCCGCCGCGCCGGCAAGCGGTCAGCCGTTGTTTATCCCGGCTTTAATATTAGTTGCCCACTTTTAAATGCGAATGTCGTGATATACGATACGTTTGAAAATTGCCCTAAAACAAAGCTTCGGTTTCTGCCATCACAAAATGCTAAAGCGACCCACAAAGCTCATTTTGTGTGTAATAATATTTTTGAGCCTGATTCTATTGGGGTCAAAAATATAGAAGCAGAATATCTATAACACAACTCACTCTGCCTATCCTACCTCAAGAATAATCTAGTTGACCAGCCCCAGCTGCACTCGCGAGTAATTTCTGAAATTCCTTTCTACTACTGGGTTTACGTCACAGAGAAAACCTTCATGCATATAATGCTACGCTTCTTGAGCCACTGGACTGGTTTGAGTTGTGCATTGATAAGCCAGCCAACCAATTACATTCTCCTTTTCTATCACCTTAAAGAGCTTGTTTGTGATTACAAAATTACTTGCCTAAATTAAGCTCATAGACACACCTTGTAACAGTCGAAATGGCTGAAAGGATTTAGACGGTACTCTTGCTTGCAGGTTTAGAACATCACCATGAGTGGTATCGATACCTATGATCTACATTTTATGCCTGGAAAACTGTTTCCAAGGGAATTTTTAAGCACCAAAGACCATGCGGACGTAGTCGTGGGCTGGATAAATAAAAGTTCACCTAAAGTTGATCAATTAAATGTAGGTAACCGTATCGAGTGTCGGGTCAACGTGAATGGTAAATGGTAATAAAGTTGTGGCGGGAAGGCCGCGAGCACGGGGTGCGAGATTAATGCAACGGAAGCAGGGCCGACCTCTCCAGGTGTTTCATTAAAGCGTGCGCGGCGCCTCGGTCGGCTCGTACGCCCATTATGAACGCTGTGAGCTCGAGGGCCATTCGCTTTAAGAACGCCCGCGCTACTTTGTAACTGCCTTAATGAATCTTGTTACTTATAGGCTTGCTTAAATTGCCTGTTTTATTAAGGCTTTCCCTGGCTGGAAAATGCTTTAGGTCAGAAAAGTAACTATTATATTATGAGCTAACGATATACGAGTTCCTGCGTGTGTAATGAGTATTAGCCTGTTTCCTCTGAAGATTTAAAAAAGATCCGCTAGAGGCAGCACTATTCGTGTATTCGTGTTTCATGTATTCGTTCGTACATGTGTTTTAATTTCCCTATTGACAGTAACGTTAAACGCATGTCTTCATCAATATCCTAAACCTTCAGAGGAAAAAGGCTTATTGAGATGCGTGTATTTTTAAATAAGAACCGTTGGATAATGATGATAATGAAAGCAAAAGCTAAAGAAAAACTTGAAGCAAAATCTTTTCATATTCGTTCACATTATTCGTTAAGTTTTGTTACTGATTATATTATAGAATGTTATAAGAAGCTTATTACTTAGTGGTTTATTACGCCATGTATTGGCACGACTTTTAGGCAGCTGCAAACGTGTGCAATATAGCGAAAATAATGAGTTGGCTTAGTGCAACAGCGTTGCAGCGAGAAAATGCTAGCGCAGCCACGTTGGGTTGTGAGAGCGCTAGCTAACCATTTTACCCGAGCTGCTGCAGTAATTAGTCTTAGCAGCCGCGCACGGCGACGGTGACGGCATGCCTCGCTTGACACACTTCGATTCACTCGCTTAGGTACTTGAATCACTCACTCGAGTGACAGAATCGCTTCATTATTCAACTGTGACCTATTAAACAACAATTTTTTCGTCTCGTACCGGTTATCTGCTTTAGTTAAACAACAATACTATCCTATCTATCTTAACAAAGATTTCTGGGTCACTTCCGCAACGGTATTTCATTTGGTTAGTGGTCAAGATACTAAGCTATTATGTTAAAAATTGCTCCGGGCCGGTCTTGTTTTAAACAATATAAACGGGGCGGCCGGCCGGGAATATAAATAAATCCCAAGTTTTATGCAAAATTTATTCATACTTTGAATGTCGTGTCGGGTCTCGACTAGCGATCTATTATGTCGTACAGGCGAAGATAAAAGGCGATAATTGCGAGGCGGACTAACTACAAAATAAAGAGCTTTTAGTAGGTACGATAAGGGAAGTTTAAGGGGAGTTTTCGGGTGCGGGTCGGACCGATAAATTGGGCGGCACTTAATTATGATCTCGGGCGGCATCTTGCAAGCGGCTAATGTCCCGGACTCGTTTAATGCGCGAACTTGTAGTCTCAGCTCCGGCGGGCGTGATAAATTTCCATCTGCGCCTGCTCCCGACCCCAGAGGTAGCGGCAGCTTCCGGGCTCAGCTCTACACAGCTGACTGACATACGCTTTAACTAATGATTCCTCTCGGAAGAATATGAACGTTCGAGGTAGTCGGAAAGGTTTTTTTTCCTATTATTGAATACGACTAGCCTTTTTACTACGATCTAGCCTATAAACTATTTGGTTGATGAGTAGTTTAATTTCAACCTAAACTTATAATTTAGTCGGAAAATAAAAGTAAAATTTCTTTGGACTATTTTCGGGTGGAAGTGATGTTTTCATTTACGCCGATAATCGCTGTCACACTGAACAGTTGTTTTTGGGGCCGCCATCTTAATCCAGGTGTTTTAATCAAAGGCGTCGCGCGCGTAGAAGAAGTCAATGCATATTTAGCAACATGTTTAACGACAATAAGAATGCTATACTAGAGGTAAGTACCAGTTTTGTAGAAAACTGACGAGTTTGCCTCTATTGTATTTTATATTTCCTTTGTAAAAAAAATCGGTCAGCTCCAATTGTAGCTAAAGTGACTTTTGTAAGAGCACAGAAACTTATTACGTTCGCAGTGCAGAATAAACGAATCCCAGTTAGATAGATAGACTTTAAGTCTGCGCTGCACCCGGCGCAGTTCCCACGCTACATCGTATTCCACTCACTAAAATCCGAGAACTTAGTAAACATGTTCGTATAAATCAATTTTCTTTGTACACCCCGAGTTATTAACGCTGATTTACAGTGGCAGACACAACTTTATACTTTGTTTGTTCTTTAAACAATTAGAGTTCTTTTTTTAACGTCCAACGAAAAAAGAAAGATGAACTTATGTTGTAAAGCAAAAACATAGTATCCTTATTGAATCGAAGCAGGCGTTACTTTGCGGAAGTCCATGATAATGAATGAACGAGATGTTTAATTCGCTATAATCCGCCACAGCAGACCAATCTATGTGGTACAGTGCGTGTCCTTCACCAATAGCATGCGAACAACCACCACCCAGCAATTCGCACCGGCACCGCACCACACCACACAAATCCTCCAAATCACTCTCAACGTACCTACGTTTCACTCCGAAACCGGAGCATCTTCAGGAGATGTTGACTCGACAATGCACGATTGTAAACGATGTTTACACGATTGTAAAATATTATTTTACAATCGTGCATTGTCGAGTCAACATCTCATAAACATCTCGTTCATTCATTATCATAGTATCCTTGACTAGACAACTCTGAGCTGATTGTACCTATCATGTTTTGACCAAAATGTAACCAGGATCAAACGTAGATCCATGTCCCATACAGATGTCATACAGAACAGATATTTTTTTATTTTCATTACCATTTAACAGGCTTTATTTTTCTGAGTACTCAAATTCCATGTGATGATATTGACTCTGTAAGCCCATGAGATTATTGAGCCACTCCTTCCGATCCATTAATAATGGGTAATTCTGCAGTATTGAAGGAATGTCAGTTGTCACATATTCGTGTCATCATAATTGATTACCGTAATTATTCTTCAAAGTGAAATTACCTGTAATGTTTCAAGTCGTTGAAAATATCATGTATTTTTCCTGGTAACGGAAACAAGTTGAAATTTCTTAATTTTCCATGACGTGGGCGGCGTTAGTGACGGGGTAGATTAGCACAGATTTGTAAAATTCTTAGAATCTGTGGTTTCTTTTTAATTTTATTGGTCGACAATAAAAATTGACAAGTATTATATATTTTTTATAGGTCAATAATTTTTATAGGTAGTAACTAGGTATGTATACAAGCTGAATTTTTAGTGGTTTTAAGGCCCCTGAGAGGTGATTCGAAATTAACAGTACAATTTACTTCTACCATTTATCCTGACCCAAGTATTAAAATAAAAAATAAAAAATCGAGAAATTATTATTTCGAAAATGTTGCGTTCAATTAGTAGCGCCAGCTGACTGAGCGAGTCACGTGACGCTTGAACCGAGCGGCGCACGACTGGTCGTTCACCTACGTACCCACGGCTATCAGCTGTTTAACATTAGGTAAAGATTCGATGAAAGTTTTAAGGCGGCAGTACTTACATAATCATTGCAGGTTATTTACAGCTCACGAGGTAGGTGGGTACACTTATTTTTGGTATTAAATTTTACAATCACGTATTTACGCACTTTCTTTGATTCGAGCACTTTCGCGGATCACGTGGGGGTTGTTAAAGGCCCAAAAATGTTTATTGTGCTGGTTAAAAATTCCAATACGAGTAAAAGTTGACTAGACAGTCCACAGAATGCTTAATTCACGATTGTTTAATAACCACTGACAAAACTCAATCCTAGCTGGCCCATCGTTCTCGTGAAGTGCATGTACACGCCTAAAATGGTATGGATGTAAGCCTTCTGAGTTAAACAATCTCCACACGTAATACTGGCTCACGTTAAACCTAATTTCAGCCATTCGGGTGCTTCGCCGAGGATCGCGTTCGAAGTAGGTATTCCAGATTTCCTCGTCGACTTCCGGCGAGTACATGCGGGGACGACCTCGACCTTGAACATGCTCTGGTGTTCGGAATTGCCCATGGTCGACTAAACGCTGCGTTGCGCCTAAGATAGTGATACTCGACGGAACTTGTTGGTTTCGGATTCCTCGCAGACGAAGGGAATTTAAGTGATCCGGTTGTGCGTAGAGCCGTCGAGTTTCTGTCGCATTGTAATTTGCAATGGCGTACATTTGCACCATACCTACTTAGGTATTCCAAATTGGAGTATTCGTAATGGCGATCCATTTTTGCGCGTATTTGAAACGAATTAGCGCCACTTACGGCACGTGTGACGTGTTTTGCGTAACTGAGGCCGGAAGTCGGCTAGCCGCGAGCGGTCAGCGGCGCGCGGGCCGTTTCAAAGGATTGAGGGGCGGGGCTTTTAAACCCCGAATCGGTTCGATGATTGACGTCAGACGCCGCTCGCGCCGGCTAGCTTCTTTGAACTTCGCCGCGTACCACTACTAATGTTTCTCACAGTTTCGAGTTTATTTCGAAAAAAAAATCTAACTCAAAAAAGTAAGTACTTAGAAAAAAATTAAAAAAAATTGAGTCGATAGTACTGCTAAAGGCGATTAAACTCGCCGCGGCTTTAAAACCACAAAAATTTCTTCGTGTATAGTGACATTAGTGAAAAATACACCTGTTTCAATTCAATAAACACGTTCAAGTAGTAGCAGTAATTTTTTATTCACGACTTTCCCCTTCAGTGTTACCACTGGAAGTTGAGTAGAGCGACATTCTGTAAACGCTCGAACGCAAGGAAGACACCGCAAGTTACAGACTCTAACTAGATCCTTTAGCATTTAAATGATTTACTCTCAACTATATTGTACCTATTGTTCGCTAAGTCAAAGCGCATAATGTGAATTTATAGCACCTAATATAGAGCGCTGTGTACAAGTTAGTACATTAGAAGGTGTGAGAATGTTATTGCTTCGTGTTAGGTTAATGTGGGAGTCGGAGTGGGACTTGGGGTGCTCTAGGGTTAGGCGTACAATATGATGAAAGCACATTATTATTATTATTATTATTAAGCCTTTATTTACTTCCTTATCTATGACTAAACTATAACATTATTTTTTCATGACTAAACTTAACTGCACAATATATTCATTTAACCTAATGTTAGTATTGTTATTTTTGAGAATATTATTTAATTTTTAAAGTAATGTTAGTGAGTTAGTGATTGTTAGACATAGTTACATATTATATACAAATGTAGGTATATTTATATCGTTTTAGATAAGGATCCCTCATTGGGTATAGGCCCATAGCACCGTACATGTGAAAGCACATGCAAAAATTCTTTCGCTTTTTGTGAAAATAAAAAGTATGGAAATAAATCTTAGAACAGAACATAATATTATGAGGCTAGTAATAGTACCCAAACAAACAGAGAGAACACTCATTCCCACTTGTATTATTTGAAGAGAACTTGCTTTCTTTGGAAACTTACAAAGCCCAATTTTCGCTCTGAAGATCATTCTTGAAAGGGGTGGATTTTCGGGCCGGACGTCTCCAGATCATGACACAAATGCTTGGCCTATAATAATATAAAGGAGTGAAGAGGACTTGCCTACAGAAAATTAACGGAAGCTTTCTAAAGACAGGAAAGCTTTTTGCATATTGACCGCCTAAAATCACTACGATAACCGAACGTAGGTACATACTCTCTAACGATGTTTATGAAAAAAACTTTCGAATTCAAAATAGTCCGATTCTCTCCTACAGAACTGTAGACTCAAAAAATCTTAATAATTTGGATTAATTAAGTACCTACCTACTTCAAACCAGACAACAAGTGCCGTAGTACTTAGTAATAGTTTCAAGAAACAACGGTGGAGGCTGGAGCAGACTTTCTGTAACTTACTAGTTACTACATTCATGTGTGTAAACAGGTTTTAAATCTAATGCAAATGGTTTTCAATGTTTATGCATACCTATCTAGAAAGTGTTTTCGCAGATTGTTGTGAGTAAATTGTAATAAAAATATTTTTCGCCTCGCCGCGTCTCGACTCTCGAGTCAAGAGAATCGGAATCTTGGCAACGAAATTGTTTTTACGTATGTATCTACTACTATGTACCTGTATTATATAATTGATAACATGCAGTCCCTGTCAAAGACTAAGTTGTAATTTATTACTTACTTAACATAAATAACACACTATCAGACATTCTGATGTCATATCTAACGTAGACATATTAAAATGTTATGACCTTCAGTGACCGGAATTAGATCGAGTAACTACACGCTGCTGGGTCGACGTCGATCCATGAGACAGACTAGACACACTTTAGAACGGAACCACCAAGGTCATAGAAAACGTGGGTGATCCACACGAACATGGCCGAAAACTATTCCGAATTAAGCAATTTGGTCAAGCATGGAGCAAATAAGCTAAATAAATCGATATTGATACGGGATGGGTAAGTGTGATTGTGCTTTCTAAATTGTAATTGAGGAGGATAAATTAATATGGAGAGAAAGGATTTATTTCTCTTTACATAATATTTCCGTGCATTTTATGTAACTAATCCAAGAATAATAGGTACGTCATTTTAGGAAGATACCATCTGCTACTATGCTTTAATGAAGATAGTCTCGATCGTAGTTACTACTTGCCAGAACAGCCAATCAGATAAAAATCCATACTTACTAATCTTATAAATGCGAAAGTGTGTATGTCTGCTACGCTTTCACGGCTCATCTGTTTAACCGATTTTGATGAAATTTGGTATAGGGATAGTTTGTTACCCGGGGAAGGACATAGGCTACTTTTTATTCCGGATAATTAATCCTCCTAGATTATGAACCTGTTCAACAGGTGCAAGGATACAGTAAATCGGTATTTTTAAAATAAAAAGTGCCTTTTAGAAGCTCATACTTTTTGGCAACCCTATCAAGGGCGGAGGGCACAGGCGGCGACAGGAACTATAGCTATAGGTGTTCGTAATTACAGCAAGCAAGACGCTGGCGAGACGTTACGCCGTCCTAACGACTTTTATGGCGTATGTAACATTGCCGGCACATAAAATAAATGTGCCGCCTCCAGCGCTCCATATAGCACGCTGCCAGATTAATAGCGCCAAAATGTTTTGCTCTCACGCTATACGACTGCCATTATTCGCCATTCAGACATATTGATGAGGTAAACACTGAAATCTTTGTTACAACGAAGACATTTCGGGCCGTTATCTTTTTTCTGTTCGTAACTTTTTCAGATTTTCTTTTAACTACATTTTATACTTATCAGGTAGGGTACTAAGCTACAACAGTTCGCATAATGCACCAGCCAAATAAGTAATTAGCAATAAGTCCGCGCGCGAAATTTGAATTTTCTTACGACAAACAATCGCGAGCCCGAGTCGGCCCCCTATAGGTATCCTAAGGCTAGATAAACGTTTAGAGTATTTTCAGGGATTGTAAATTTAATACGCCTTGTTATCCGTCTAGGTAGCTGTTTATTGACTGATAGTAATAGACAATCATAAATCCTACAGGTTTACAGAAAAACTCTTTTGAATAAATGTAGAAAGTATAACTGACTATGTTGAAAATATTATTTCAATTTGCTTATCTTGCAACTTCAAGTGAGACGTAGCGGTCAAAGTTCGCTAGCCCGGCCGTCATATAAACGTTTATATTATGTTCGTATTAGCCATATAGAGGGAGCTTTCTCCAGTCAGCGGGTGGTCGCAGCATCCAAGTGCACTTTTATTGAGGATGAAATATCGTAATTGCCACTCGGCGCCGTTCCGTCACTCACGTCTGGTACGTGCTAATAGTGCGTAGTACGAAAGCAAATTTTCAAAAATATTCAGAGATTTCTGACACCAGATGACGCAATGACGATGATGGCGTGATGTCGTCGGTTATTCGTTTCAGCAAACTGCTGCGGCCCCTGGTCTTCAATCTTGATGCTATGTCCTTGCTATGACACGAGGCCAATTTGCGATCACGTGTTGAGTCCCACATTAGAGCCCTTCGTACCCAGGAAACCAGCATCAATCAAATAAAGACGTGCTCGGTTTAAATTTTCTACTTCATTAAATTTCGCGAACCCAAAGTAACAAAACATACTCACAGGCGCAGAAAATTCTTTAAATTTCTCCCCCCTAAAGCAGCTTTGGCATCGCCAATAACACATCCTATTATGCTAAGAATGTTTTCGCGGTGTCGTGAAATTAAGCTTGATAAATATGATGAGGTAGCTTTAAGTGGGTGAACCGTGAAGTTTTGGGTCCCGGAAAACGGGGTTCTTATAAAAAGGAAAATATTCTAAACAATAACTGCTTTTCATATATCTCAAACCCCAAACAGCCGTAATCTTGACAAATGACGGTCTTTCAAGTGTAGTCGGCACTACGGACCGCATTGACAAAGCCCCGAATAAACTGACGCCAACACATAAATAAGCATATTCGATATTTTATTGAGTGGAGGAAATGTAAAGGAAATAGTTTCCCGCATCATTACGCTACGCATCAATCAAAGGTCGGAGTCGATGAGTGTGTAGAATAAACACTCCGTACTCAACTCCGTAATAACGATTTCTTCGATTATTTATATTTACGAGCATATTCATTTAGGGGGCCGGTGGAAGTAGAAATACCAATTAACATTTACTTTTATTCTTTTTGAGGAAAATATAAATATACCTCTACGTATTAATGGATAACTAGTTAAGTCGACAATAGAGTTCGACTCTACGTACGCATATTACATACTCTACTTATTACCTATTTATTATTATTTGTTTTATGCGTCACAATAGAAATATAGACGACATGAGAAAACCAGTAAAGATTAACTAACTCAAGTGCATCAATGTTTTACCGATACACAAAGATACGTATTTGCGTGAAAATTACGATACAACTTTTATCTTCTTTCTACGCCTCGACGCAAGCGCGTCTTGAGTCTTGACTAACGATTTCCTAGTGCCATAAAAATGGGGTTTTGGCATCGCGTTTGGGGGATTGGGAGTCTAGATTCGCGTGGAAGGCGAAGGCGCTAAGGTTGCGGTGCACGATATCTGCATTGTAGGTCGGCGTCGCGGCGCCGGCGGGTCTGGCGACGCGGCGGCGGCGCATACATCAGGCACGCGACGGCACCGCGCCTCCTCACCCCCTCCGCCCCATAAACCCATGCTACTCTCTAGCAATTAACTACCACCATTGCCGTAATATTTATATCGGTTTTCTATGGCGAACTTACTGACTGATTTAGCCTTATGGCCGGTGCAAATATCTTTTAGTGTTTAGTAAAGTAGTCTCCACACAATAAGCAGCGACATTGAATCAGCCATTTAAGATTAAAGGTCGATGCATAGGTACCAACTACCATATGAGTAGAGTGAAGCGTGAAGCCGAACCTTTTTCTTATTTGAGTCTTGAGCGGTCAGAAGTCACAACGTCTCTTTAGACACAGAAATACAGCTTACAGCCCCACCATAACTTTGACTTGGTACAAACAGCAGCAAACATTACAGGTTAGTGCATAAATATAATCTACATCGACAAAAAAGTATAAATTAACGAGCCAGAGGATCCACCTTCAAGATTAAAATAGATTAGATTAATGAATGACTTCTGTCAACGGTAGGTAGGTATGTAAATGAATTCCACCGCAATAAATAGATCTGATAAGCAATTTGCATTTCTGAGTCATGCATTAATACCCTTTGTGAGGAGGAAAACCTACCGATGCGATTGTTTCTAGACGGAACAGTCCTCAGCCAGACGAACATAATAATAATACAGCAATTTTATGAAGCAGCTCTGTATCTAACTACAAGTACCTGTGCGTAAGAGCCGGCCTATGCACGTGGCGTATTTTCGACGGGAAAAAGACGCAATAAAAACGCGATTGTAATATTGCGAACCACACGCGCATCAGTCGTCGTCAAATTTTAATCACAGACGCGTTTGAATCCATCCATATGCAAGTTGACGCGCGTTTACCTATTCCCGTTTCTATTAACTCCACAACAGTACTAAAATAACGTCGCGTCGGTCGAGACAACGCGATTCGGACGCGTTTTAATGCGCGCACGCGTTTGTTTCGATAAAACTGAAATTTGGTTTTTGGACTGAAAACGTGACTGACTGGACAGTAACTCACATGTAATAGTTATTTGTGTTACATGGGGCCAAAGAAAATTTTTGTTCCCCGAGGGCGCTATTTTGAATTCAGAGCGAAGTGAAGGATTCTATAGTAGAATCCCGAGCGTAGCGAGGGGTTCTAAAGTAGAATCCTGAACGTAGCGAGGAATTCAATATACGCCGCCCGAGAACAAAAAATTTGGCCCCGAGTGACACACACTATTTTTCATCATTACGTATGAGAAAAAGCTAGGAGTATCAACCTACTATGTATGGACATTACCTATACGTTTAAGCACCAATCAGAAGATACTCCTATCAACCTTCTATGTAATATAGACATTATTTAGACGTATATTTAAAGTTTAAATAAAATGTAAAGACGTATATCCGATCAACAAATTGATCACGTGACTTCGGACCAATCAGAACAGAGAAATGCAAAGTCGTATATTCGATCAACAAATTGATGACGTGACTTCGGACCAATCAGAAGAGAGAAATGAAAAGTCCCATGGGCCTACAAATTACACTTTGCTCCCGCTATCCTCTGAAGGCAATATGCGTTTTTCGAATAGGTATGATGAAAAGGTTTATGAAGGCTACCCTCTCTACCTATTATGTTATTATTTTACGTCAGGAATAGTAATCGCCAGTGAAATAATAGTAGATAACAATAATATTATTACTTCATAGTTTCCTCATACTAATTAGCATCGACGCGTACGTTGTTATATGAGGAAGTAATTAATGTTCCCATATTGTGGGCTAATACAATAGTCAAGAGCCGGCGATATATTGCGTAGTTATTAACTGAATATAACGAGTACAATCGACATCGGCGGGTTAGATTAGATTAGGTCCTGAAAAACAGACCGTGCGATGTCAACGTATATCCCAAGTCCCGTGGCGGTTTTAACAGTTCGAAGATACAAAATTGGAGTCTCCCTCTAGGTGGAGCTGAGAGCAGCTGGAAGCAAGCGACACAAGACCGTGTTCAGAGGAAATCCAGCACTGGACTTCTGCTAGTTAAGACGACGACAACGATAACTCTATGAAGACGATCATGAAGTCAGTCATTAGCTTCACAGCTGATCATAATTATTTAATGATACCGATTGTCTTACACGAGAGACAATTTCATATTCTATTATAACAACGATACCAAACAACAAACACAACAACAAACCTATCTAACTAAAATACGAGTAGGTATTACCTATTTCCCATAACATAAGTAATATAAAATTTACCATTAAACCCGAAATAATATTTGGGAAGAATTGTCTAAAGAATAGTTAATTAAGTATTCGGAGTATGGAGAGTTTCAGCCGTTCATCAACAACGGTACAAAGTACACACTAGTACCAAATCCATAGCTTTACGGTTCACAAGTTGGTCAGTAGCAGCTGGGTTCCGTCCATCGCTCGCTGCATAGTGAGCCGGTAACCGGTCTCGACCACCAAATGCGAATTGCACCGCCACGCTCCCATTATCCTATGCAAATCCGGATTTCCCAAATATCGTGTTCTGCCGCGGGCTACCTGATATCGCGGCTATTAATAACCCGCCGCGTTACAAATACGAGCCTCAGAGCTGAGCCGTTTAGTCTGCCGACGAAATAAACTGGCAATATGTTCACTTACTTTACACGTTCGCGCAACGAGAGATATTATACATTATGCAAAATTGACGTGATAAAGCACCATATCCAATAGACTGGATATTTTCCTGAACGACGCGGATTCAACGTGTAACATCGCTATATTTATCATTGAATATCAATTTTGCGAGGCTATGAAAGCTGACTGACTGCATTAAAAATAGCTTCTCCTCGGTATTTGTAAAAAAAGCAATATTGATTCACAGAACGTATGAAATCTGCTGAATGCAAATTTCAGTATCAATTGTTGGCTTCCAATGCGAGTAAAGAAGGCACATTTTATATTATTATTGACGGAATTTAACTTTGAGGATTGGTGAATATTATTCTAGCAGCAAAACACTAAATTTATATGACACAAGTTATGCTACCTACTTCGTGATATTAATAATGACGTACCCACTGCCTACTCAGGTATCGGTAGTAAAACAGGTTAACAAAATGAAGGGAATGGAATACGGATAACCTTGAGGTCAAAGTTCCAGGTTGGGTCGACGCGAGCCGGAAACCAGCGGTAATCCCTTCGTTTGGGACGCCTTAAGAATAGGTAATATTACTTCTATTTAACTCGCCATATAAGGTGCGATTTAATGAATATGAAGAAACGCAATTATCGTCTGGGGAGAAATGTTATTTCCCCTTATTATAAGGGTGAGCACTTACAAGCGTCGTAGTGAATTAGTAGCGGGCGGACAAGGTCCCAGAATAAAGGGACAGAATGCGGTCATGTATACAGTATCCCACCAAAACCATTTCATGGATAGGCTGCCAAAACTCGCATACAAGTCCAAATCATAATGCTTTCACTGTTAAAAAGTTATGAGATCTCTAGTAGAGCCAAGCCCCTAGTTGAGCTCCGATTTGTGCTGCGCATCATCATAGCCCATGGGGCCAGTTCCAAGTCCAAAGTGTACAGGTTTAAGTACTTTTGGCTGTACCACATTTACTACATAGAAGTCCTGACTCTATAAACTCTACATCTTGATAAAAAGATGTGGCTTGGCTGTTTCGTGATCCAATCAATCATTTAATGTTCGTGGAATAGGTATAGTTTGTGCGAGAATCACGAAACGGCCAAGCCACATCTTTTTATCAAGATGTAGAGTTTATAGAGTCAGGACTTCTATGTAGTAAATGTGGTACAGCCAAAAGTACTTAAACCTGTACACTTTGGACTTGGAACTGGCCCCATGGGCTATGATGATGTGCAGCACAAATCGGAGCTCAACTAGGGGCTTGGCTCTACTAGAGATCTCATAACTTTTTAACAGTGAAAGCATTATGATTTGGACTTGTATGCGAGTTTTGGCAGCCTATCCATGAAATGGTTTTGGTGGGATTTCATTTCTTTTTGGCAGGCGCACTAAATTTTTTAATTTTTTGGACTCTATTTCTCGCACTACAGTTATACCTTTTTTCATTTCCCACTCTTTATCGTTGCCTCTTTTCTTTGTGGGTTTGCTATATGTATGTAATGAGCGGCAAATCCACAGATAAGAGAATCAAGGGCAAATCCCTACATACTTAAGTTAGTTCTTATTTTCGAGTCTGGTGCTGAGTATTAAAGATATTTGGTTGTATGGGCCAGACGGTTTCTATCTGCTTAATGTAGATTAGCGACCCGCCCCGCTTCGCAAGGTATATATGAAAATCATGATAATAGTCCATTATTTTTTACCCACTAAAGCCAGTGGGCACTGAGCAGCACATAAGGTTTTACATTAGCACTGCGATATGATTAATCTTTATAATATAGAGTGCCTTGAAGAATGAATAAAGTGAAGTGCCGGAAGAATTTTTAAAATCGGTTGAGTATTTTTTTGATTTTATCCACAGCAAACTCACGATCAAATCTTTCCTCTTTATAATATTAGTTTAGATCCATACTAATATTATAAATGCGAAAGTGTCTGTCTGTCTGCTGCGCTTTAACGGCCCATCTTTTCAACCGATTTTGATGAAATTTGGTACAGGGATAGTTTGTATCCCGGGGCTACTTTTTATCCCGGAAAATTAAACAGTTCCCGCTGGAATCAAAAAACCTTAATACACGCAGACGAAGTCGCGGGCATCATCTAGTTTTCTATAAATTGTCACGCGTTAATTTAATTCAAACCAATGAACAGAGTATTTAGTTCGGAGAGCAGAGTTGGACGAAAATATCGTTGATTATACCTACTTATTGAACAATTCCTAAAGGGATGCCGATGGGATCGGGTCTTACATGGACTCTTCGCCAATGATTACTGTAGATATATTTACCTCTGAAAAATATTTTACGTTGTAAGTAAGTATATTTTATAATTTTTCAGTAATAAAATGAAAATAATGACAATAAAAAATGACAAGATTACGTGATTATTATTGGCGACCTGTTTGGCCGAGTGGTTACAGACCATGACTGTTGAGGGAGAGGTCGCGGGTTCGAATTCTGCTAGGGGCATAATGTTTGTATTCAGAACATTTGTACCTGAGTCATGAATTGTATATTTATATTATTTATGTATGGTATTATGTATGTATACTGCATTTTGCACATATTTCTTTAAGTACCGACTGTACAGCTATTATGCACCCCCTATAGGAGGGGTTGGAAGGAAAAGTTTCTAATTTCTTAATTTTCCCATTATTTATATGAAATTCCTAGCCCACATACCAAATTTCAGCTTTCTAGGGCTTTGGGAAGTACCTACCCTAGAGGTTTTGATTTTCATCAGCGATTTATAAGGCTAAATTACGAAACCGATGTATTTCAGTTATCGATAAATCTGAAACTATAAATGCTAGACAATTGATACTTGGTATGTTCAATAAGTCGGCCAACAGCATCTTATCCTGAAAATTTCAGCTTTCCAGCATCATCCGGACTGAAGCTATGACGGTTAGAAAATACGTGGAAACGCTGTCAAATATGCACCCCCAATAAAAGGGGTTGGAAAAAGAAAGTTTCAGATTTCTTAATTATTCCATTGTTTATATGCAATTCCTAGTCTACATACCAAATTTCAGCTTTTCAGGACTTTAGGAAGTACCCTAGAGGTTTTGACTTTCATGTGATTTAGTAAAAGTAAAAAACCCCCAAAAGTACGTATTTCAGGTATCAATAAATCTGAAACCATAAATGCTAGATAATTGAAACTTAGTATGTTTAATAAATCTGCCAACGGCATGTTATCCTGGAAATTACAGCTTTCTACCATCATCCGTACCGAAGTTATGACTGTTCTAAAATACGAGGAAATGCTGTCAGATTTGCACCCCCTATACGAGGGGTTGGAGGGGAAAAGTTTCAGATTTCTTAATTTTCCTGTTGTTTATATGCAAATTCTAGCCTACATACCAAATTTCAGCCTTCTAGCACTTCAGGAAGTACCTTTTTCATGTTGATGACGGTCAGTGAGTCAGTCACGAAATCGACGTATTTCAGATATCAATAAATCTGAAACTATATATGCTAGAAAATTGATACTTGGTATATTTGGTAAGTTCGCCAACAACATCTTATCCTGAAAATTTCAGCTTTCTAGCACCATCTGGACTTAAGCTATGACGGTTCGAAAATCCGACGAAACGCTTCGAGAAAAGGTAGGTAGTGCCCCGTTTCCTTTGGCTCGCTTTGGCGGGGTCACTCCCGTGACCCCAGATATTACTTTTCGCCTTTACGATAGCGATATAAAACGTAAGAGCTAGAAATACGAGTACTTGTACAACTTTTGAACTTAATAAGCTAATATGTTTTTAGACTAAGCGAACAACCAAGGCCCGGCGGTGATTTTTAAATTTCTTAAGAGGAAATGTATGAGGTGAAGTTACTGCTCTCACACCACACTTGGTATTTTTTTGAAGAGCGCACTGGCTAATAATTAGATTAGATGCCGCCGCAGACCGAGGCTACGAACAAACTGAGGTGAAAACTTTTCTTATTACACATTAATGTCTGGGCTATTACTGTGAAATGTAGCAAACTTCGAAATGCATGGAAGTGATTACTTTTTACTTTAAAGAAACTTGCAGTGCCCTAAGTACTTGGGAACTAATAACTACGAACTTTATAACAGAACTAGCTGATGCCCGCGACTTCGTCCGCGTGGATATACCAAGTTTCATCGAAATAACTTGAGAAATGACGGACTTTTATATAAAATTTCAACCTCTATTTCACCCCTTTGGGGGGGGAATTTTGAAAAATTGTGAAATACGTATGTTTTCATTTCTAACCCGCTGCTCATATACCAAGTTTCATGGATATAACTTGAGAAATGAAGGACTTTCATACAAACTTTCAACCCCTATTTCACCCCTTCGGGGGTAAAATTTACGAAAACTGTGAAACAGGTATTTCTTAATTTTTAACCGGTAGGTTGTATACCAAGTTTCATCGATATAACTTGAGAAATGAAGGACTTTCATACAAACTTTCAACCCCTATTTCACCCCTTTGAGGGTGAAATTTGAAAAACTGTGAAACACGTTTGTCTTCATTTTTAACCCGCAGCTCATATACCAAGTTTCATGGCTTTAACTTGAGAAATGAAGGACTTTCATACAAACTTTCAACCCCTATTTCACCCCTTCGGGGGTAAAATTTACAAAAACTGTGAAACACTTATTTCTTCATTTTCAACCAGTAGCTTGTATACCAAGTATAATCGATATAACTTGAGAAATGACGGACTTTCATACAAACTTTCACCCCCTATTTCACCCCCTTAGGGGTGGAATTTTGAAAAATTGTGACACACGTACTTCTTTATTTTTTACCGTAAGCCAAAATAAAAAGTTTCGTTGATATAACTTGTAAAACATCTTGAGAAACGAAGGACTTTCATACCAACTTTCATCCCCTATTTCACCCTTTTGGGGTCGAATTTTCAAAAACTGTGAAACACGTATGTCTCCATTTTGAACCCGCAGCTCATATATCAAGTTTCATGGCTATAACTTGAGAAATTAAGGACTTTCATACAAACTTTCAACCCCTATTTCACCCCTTTGGGGGTAGAATTTCGGGATAAAAAGTATCCTATGTCCTACCTCGTAGTATAGGCTCAAATCGTGCCAAGTTTCGTTTGAATTCATTCAGTAGTTTCGGCGTGATGCGCGGCCAAGATACAGACAGACAGACAGACAGACAGACAGACAGACAGACAGACAGACAAAAATGAAAAAAATTACAGATTTGGCTTCAGTATCGAATAATGAGTGCCCTCCAAAAAAAATTTTCAAAATATCTTCAATGTACAGAATTGGACCTGTTACAGTTTTATTATAAGTATAGATCTAATTAGCTTAATCGTGTTAAAGCACATTAACTTTTGTATATTGCAATTAAATAAACTTTGATTAGATGAATTATTAGCTTTGCAGCACTTTCGAACTTACCCTGACTGCTAGATTCCAGAACTCAAAGTCAAAATTAATTCATTTTTATGGAATTTAAAACACACGATTTGAAAAGACCGCACAGGTAGGCAGCTGGCGAGGGAATGGCCTGTGCCATCGGCCACCTACAGCTACAATTTAATTAGACATGGCTTCAGATTATCTTCGTAGGGCTTCACACAAAGTATACTGTTTCATATATTTTTTTGTGAACTAAAAGGTGTTATGTACATAGGTAGCGAGTCTGAAATTATCTACCTGATGTTAACAGTCATGTCGATATTTTGTGAACTACTTTCAACCGTAAACGTGGTGTTACCTGAAACAAGAGATATTGCACATTAGAAAAACAATAATGATACTAAATATATTATTAAGTACTAGCTGATGCCCGCGACCTCGTCCGCGTGATTTAAGTTTTTCTGATTCCCGCGGGAACTCCACAATTTTCCGGGATAAAAAGTAATATGTCACTCTCCAGGTCCTCAACTATATCCATGCCAAAAATCACGTCGATCCGTTGCTCCGTTGCGGCGTGATTGAAGGACAAACCAACAAACCAACAATAAAGACACTTTCTCATTGATAATATTAGCAGGTATGATATGACGGATTAGCTGATGCCCGCGACTACGTCCACGTGGATTGAGGTTTTTTGGCTCCCGCGGGAACTCCTTAATTTTCCGGGATAAAAAGTAGCCTATGTGCTATTCCAGACTACTCTGTGCCAAATTTCATCCAAATCCGTTCAGCCGTTCGGGCGTGATTGAGCAAACATCCATCCATACATCCATCCAAACCTTTGCATTTATAATATTAGTAAGGAAGTAAGGATATAAAGTATTTTGCAGTGTTGCTAATTCTGTTCATCTCTTCAAACTTAACTACATTGAGAGGTTTAAATCTAGCTGCATCCTTTTCAGCAGCGATCGTTTCGAAAAACACTTAAACCTATCATATTGATAGGTCTAAGTGATTGTGACCTAGAGATTGTGTTACAAAAAAATGCCCACATCATGGTATTGCGTCTTTTTACCTTAAAACTATCGATCTTAAAGAGTAGAGTAATCTTCAAAATAAGACGGATTTGATTTAAGTATAACTCAATCTTATTAGTTGTCAAACCTAAATTAGGTAAGACGATATCTTTTAAACAATAATAACGTCGCGCGGAGTGACAAATTAAAGTAATTGTGGTTTAAAGTCTTGACTCCGATACATAATAGGTTTCGCGGCTCGCGGGCCTGGGTACTGGGCAGGGAAGGGGAGGAGGGGGGCACGGATCGTTGCGATTGTTTTCGATGATAAACACCGGCCGCCCACCCAGCCATCCAAGAGTCGGCGCTAATTAAACAACAACGGGGAAAATTAATTTGATTGTTTCGAAACTGCACCTCACCTCTTTGTTATGGGACTTCGAACGAGTTACCTTGGAAAAATATTTGACTGACGCCTCTTTGGGCCGCGCCAATCCTCCTTTATGTGAATTTCACTGCGTCACGATTTATTTTTCGGATGAAAAAAAACATAATGCCAAGAGAGCGCGTGTCGGCGATGACAAGCAAGAAAATACTGAGGAAAGTAATGTTTGACACCTCGACTGAAAGCTGCTAAGTGCAACAAGGGCGATGCCCAGTAAACCGGGTGAGTTTGTTATTTTGTCTACAATAACTTTATAGTGATGTTATTAGTTATAAATTATTTAGAATGTGATGGAATATGCAATTTTTGGTAGGTTTTCAATAATCACTACCCATGTTATGATAATGTACTTCGACCACGGAGCAACGAATCGAGGTGATTTCTTGCATAGCTATATAGTTGTGACCTAGAGAGTGAAACAGGTTACTTTATCCCAGAAAATCAAAGAGTTCTCGAGTTCTCGAGTTATAATTTTACAAACTTTATATAATTCTATAACTACGCGGACGAAGACGCTGGAATCTTAATTTACATAATTAAGTAAATAATTAATATGTAGAAACATACTATACCTGTAAACTCTTTATTAACAGCTGTGGTAATGAAAAGTTCGTACATTTAAGTTTCATACATTGCCAATGTTCTAATTTTGATAACATTACTAAAGCTAATGATTGTTTACTGCCTTCCCGACGGTAATGGCAAATATGGAGATGAAGACAAATGGATATAGCGTGACGTTGCGAGGGTGCTCGAGTAGAGTTCTTACCTACCGCAATTTGCCTATTGGCTTGCTCTGGTTAGTAAATGACATATTATATAGTAATTAAACATGTCAGCAGTGATTTAATAGTAATCTTTGAATCCTAAACAGTGCTCATAACGTGAATTGTTACTATAGTTTACTATGATTATGAAATCCCATAATGAACTACTACTATACTAATATCATAGACGCGAAAGTCTGTCAAGTAATATGTCGGTCTATGTGTTACCTTTTACGGCCCCTCCGTTTAATAGATATTGACGTTTGGTACAAAAATATTTTTTCACATATAATCAGTTTCCTAAAATCTAAGAATGATTCTTCTGTCTTCTCTGTCTTCTCTCTCTTCTACTAAAAAATCTCAATGGACCAGTCAGCAATCTAGTGGCAAAGCTGTTGGTCGATTAGTTTCGACTTTTCGTAAGGTTGACTTTTCGGTATTTCCCCGTAGAGGCCAAAAGCGTTAGATATTACCTGGATTTAGTTATAGGTATAGTCTCTTTATTTGAATATAAGTACTTCTTTCAACTTAGAAAATATGCTATTGTCCAGCAGTCAGACAAAAAAGCCGATGCTTTAATAAGTACCGCAGGTAAAGTTTTAATGAATAAGTAAACCATTGTTCTTACAACGTGAAACTAAATGTTTCCAATTAAATAAAGTATTTGCGGAAATTTCACTAAATGAATGGCTTGCAAAATTGAATTCGGAAAATTAACCGTGAATAGGCATGGGTTCCCGGCAAAAACTTAAACGCGTGCTCGGAGGGCTGTCGGTGCGAAAATGTGGAATTACATGCGGCATCCGATCCGGGCAACTCGTTCCGGGAGCGTGAATTATTTACGCGGTGCCGAATGCGGGCGTAACCGAGATAGATTGGAGGAGGCGAACTTTTGTGTGCTGCTCACTGCGAGTGCCGTTAATGTTGTGCACACGAATTTAGTGTTTTGAAATAAACGCTAACATAACACATGTTGGTCGGGTGATGTAGATTCACATCCACATGGATTTAAGATGATTGCCCGATTGGGAGTTTCTTTAAATAAAGTACGCAAAAATATTACCTCGGCATTCACCTTACTAAAGGAAAGAATTTTCAAAAATTTCATCCGATAAAAGCCGCGGCGGGTCAATTATATAGTTACTTAATTACTAGATGATACCCGCGACTTCATTCGCGTGGTTTATGTTTTATAAACCTGCGGGAACTCTTTGATTTTCCGGGATAAAATTCAGCCAAAGTCCATCTCCGGGATATGACCTATCTCTGTTCTATTTATTTTGTCAAAATCACAGCATGTCCATCTCCGGATGTGACCTATCTCTGTTCTAAATTTTATTTTGTCAAAATCGGTTGAACAGATGGGTCGTGAAAACGTAGCAGACTGAAAAGACTTATAGACCTTAGAATAACTACATATAGAAGGTATGTTTCCAAACAACGCCTCAAAACGCAAGCTACAAATTCGCTATTTTTGCTGTGTTTACTTGCCTTGTCACGCACACAGACACAAGCATAATGTTTCCAGTTTAAATGGTTTCCCCCTAAAAGTTGGGTAAGTAATTGGTTAGTTTGTTTGTAGCATTGTAGCTTCTAAAAACTAAGTTAACCAGCTTTTTTCGGACTTGACGATGCCATTTATGGCACCAATTTAACGGCTTACATTTCGCGAGTGTACTGGGTTTCTATATGTAGTTATTCTAAGCTTATAGACATACTTTCGTATAATTTATATCATTAGTAAATTAATTTTATTATAAGGATATACTATTATTATGGCATTCTGATCAAAACATTTCGAGTTCAAAAAAACATTCTCTCAACATATTTACATATCAATGAAAGCACTCAATGCCAACACTTTTGGGACAAACAAAGCTCTAGAGATTTGAACAAACGCTAAGAAAGGAGCTTACAATAATCGTGCAACGTACGATATGTACCTATAGGAAGAAATGAAATAGTTTTTTGCGCCACTGACTACATTGGCTTGTAATAATATTAGTCTCTTCGAAGTAGGTTAAGCGAGTCAACAAAAACTAATTGAACAAAGTCGGCGACTTGGTGACGGTATGCACACATCTAATAGAAGTAAAAGGGTTTGTTTAGGGCGGGCGGGAGCGGCCATTAAAGGATGCGCGGTTCGTCTCATTTGGGTCGCTCAAAAACGGCCCGCTGTCCGTTACGGTTCGGGCCGCAATTAAACAAGTGGGGCGACTGCTCAGTGGAAAAGCGCTGAACAACACAACAACCATCTAATTACTTTGTGCCTCCGCGGTGCCGGTTGTCTCTACTATGTAACATCACTCCATAAAGTTGCTTGCGGTTTTTACAAACAGCACCGCGCTGTCAACTTTGTCCAATCGAATTTACGAGCCCCTTTTACAGTTTTTTGGTAATGTATTGCCGCCATTGGTTCATGGTTGCGCGGAAAACATTGGATCATGAATAGCTGACGCCGGGTTTGCGAGCTAAAACGTTTTTTAATGAAAAGTGACACCATTAGTTTTTAAAATAAAGATTTTTCCGGCCTGGAACCAAAAAATCATTTTAGATAATTATTACACAATATTGAACGAAAATTGTTTGCAATGGATTCTGGATTAGGATTCACGATCATCAAAACAAATAACGAGGTTGAGTCGATACTCGGTAGGTACCAACTTACCTCCGCATCTAACAAGGACCATAAATAAAAGATGTTGGATACAGTCTCCTAGTAATAAGATATGGAGCCTAAGCTCAAGGCGCTACGCGCGTTGTCTGCGTATATTTTATACGCAGACAACGCGCGTAGCAAAGTCTGTGAGTTTTCAGTTCAAAAGCGTGTTCAAAGGCTGCATCTGACGCGCGTATTGTAAGCGTTAGGATCATATTTGTATCGAGTCGTCTGCGCGTATTAAATACGCCTTGTGCTTAGGCTTATACTCGTAGGTACGACAATATGGCTATTGGCTACTTGTTAAATTCAAACATAAGTCGAATCTTTGTGCAAAATTCGTCAATAAAATAAGTAGAAATTCAAAGTGTTTAAAAAAATTTCACGTGCACTAAATAGCTAGCGAGAACAACTGGAGTTCGTAAATTTAAACTGGAAATTCGTTGTGGTAGTACCTCCGTCGATCGAACAGATTACTCGGCTGTTCTTTTTGGTCATTAGGTGGGAAAGTGGGCGGAGCTAAATACAATCGGAATCAAATTAAGTTCATTCAGTTGCGGCAGGGTTGAGTTGATTCAGCGCCGAGGACACGTGCGCCCGCCCTAGCGGCGCTCGCAATAAGAATGAGAAATGAACCGATAAATTCTATACAGGGCTGTCTCGTATAAGGCGAAAGAATTTATAACAGTTATATTGGCGTGCAGACTCAGTTGAATGTGAACATAGCACATTTGTAAATCTGATATTAGGTGTTGTTCCATGTTTCAAAATAATCTGTTTCTATTAGGAGCAAAATAATTTAAAAGGAGTATTTTGACCGAAAATAAAAACCATGCTAAAACAACAGCTAACATATTTTAACAAAAACAACTCGTATTGATGCACGACAATATAATAGTAGCAGTAGCACAGGAAAAAAAGATAGTGTCAATGAATAGTTGCAATTTTAGCGTCGATAGATTTACGAGTGACGTCAACTAAAAAATTCGGATGTGATCCGTGCCGGCCGCTGCGGCTTCGCGTGAAGCGAGCAGCCGGGGTTATGAGCTAAGCGATATGCAGTTCAACGTCGAAAATCGATGACCGAATTAATTGAAATATAGCGTCGCGTCGCTGCGCGGTCGTGCGATGGCTGATCGGGGATTAAAGTTGAAGTAGTGCGGCGCGAGAGCAGGTGCGGCGTAGGGAGAAATGGAAGTGGCTGCACTGCGGATCCACAAACACGGCGCCGAAGCGTTGAAAAATTGCGGCGCACGTCTTGGATCCGCCCTCTGCATCGGCTGGGACCTGAGCTACATACAAATAAGGCGGCAGCCCGTGCTGCGTCGCTAGCCATCGTTCATTCACAGCGTGTACAGACAAACGTGCTCTCCGAACTAACGAGTCGAATCCACTACTTAATGAAATAATGCATGAACGATAAATAACTATCATAACGCATTTATGCAGCCTCCCCACAACAGAGTAATAATATGGAAATATTATCGAATACTATTAATGATAAAACTATAATAAATTAACCAACCTCTGTACCTACGTTGCACTATGCATATTAAACTGTTTCAAAATTCATTCGTAATATAAAGTTTATATTATTACGACGACTCTACAATCTACATTGTTAGAGTACGATATTGAATTTATGTTTGGAGAATTGCAACTTGTAGAAATGCTAAATATGTAAGCCTGCGGGAAACGGATAGCTCGCAGCGAAAATATTTCACTAAACTTTTGCCTTCTATTATGATAGTAGTCTTAGTTATTTGCTTGCCGAATTAAAATAAGTTTTATTAATTTACCCATTTAGACCTACCGTGTCACATGTGACACAGCAAAAGAAATAAATTATTTTGAAATACTTGTAATAGTTTTTAGTTTACGGTTTATATTGAGGACCTTCTTTTTTGAAGTTGGTTGAAAAGCTAAGTCATTTCCGTCTCCCGCCATAAAACAAAGTTTATGACAAACAATAACATTTATTTCATTGTTAGTTATATTAATAATGAGAAGTTCGTTTACAGCTGGGCGGGCGCCACAGCGTCGGCTTTTACAGTAGTTACTTCAGGTTTTATGAGTTTAGCAATCTATGTATGTTTGACGGTTCACTAGTTCCCTCATTATTTATTACCAACTACTTTTTAGATTTTGAAGATGTCGTGGTCTTCGTCTCAGAGTGCCGGATGTAAGTACCTAATAGACTAGATCTAGAGGATGTCATGACAAATTAAATATTGCGGATATGATAGTCTCCACTATCTTGGCCCGGTGGCCAAAATTGGAACTAATTCTTTTTTTCTTAAGTATTATTTATAAGCATCACTTAGGCACTAAGGCAGGGACGCCGGGTTACGTTTCTTCTTCTTCTTATTTTGTTTTAATGGCGTTTATTAGTCGGGTTACGTTTAAGCCAGGATTAAATTTTGACAGAAGTTTTATGCGAATTCTGTCAAAGTAGCAGCTGACTCTGGGTTAAAAGGATTACCCGATGTTTCTGCAAGCGGGCCTAAATGTGATAACGCTGTCACAGGGTCAGATAAGTTTGTGAGACTTTATGCAGATTTTATAAAAGAATAGCAGTCACCGTTTTGTTTTTTTGTTTACACCTACCGACGACGACGTCTCCTCGGTCGCGTTATAATTACTCTATCTACTAGTTACACGGTATTGTTGGTTGCTAATTGCTCTACAGTGAGTACATCTTACGTCACTTATTGTACGTTTTGACTCAACCACTGGGTTGGAAAGAAAATTAAAAGAGTCGAAAGAAACTTAGCTGTTACTGTCAAAATAGGATCATTTTAGTTTAAATCCGTTTCTAAAAGGCTTTTATCAACTAACTTGCATGTTGTTTACGTTTCAAAATCGGCAACTTCGTAATTTCCGAGAGCTGAAATATCTAAAGAATTTTTTTATTTGAAAATTAAGTACATATTTAGAAATTTCTTTAAGTGTAGGTAAACACTATAATACTATAATTATAAAGAACTGAAATACGACATTACTTGCAAAATAAGGCATATTGAAACCAAATAACAAAATATCAACAGCGATAAATGAAGAAATTTAGTGTAAATCTTGAAAGTAAGTACCTACCTGGGGAGGGCAACCATTTCCGGCAACAACAGCTTGCATTAACGAAAACGAAGGTCTTTGTCCTACTTGCGAACACTCGCAGTTACCTCCTGTTAGAGTTAGACTATGTAGTGTAAGGGAAGGCGGTCATTTTCATCGTGCCACCTGGTGGCGCCCCCTATACCCGTTCTGCTCTCGAGCCTTTATAGGCAAGCGAGGGCCCGCACCGAGTCTCTTTCTACGCTTCGCCGTCGCGTCGACAACACCTCTCTGAGTAGTGTCCTAATAATTATCGTTTGTTAGATATTTGTTCAATTATTTGTTACTTTGTTTGGAATAATACTTTCCTTTTGTGATAAATGTGTTTCTTTTTATTAAAATTAGTAAGAATCCGCTTATAGTAGTATATTGGTTATGTCGCAGGAATATTGTAGTAATTAGCATTGCTTTGATTAGAAAAGCCTTCATGCTACAAAATATAAAACTAATTTTTACTACAATTTGCTCGACATTTAACAAAATGCGTTTAAATAGTCATTGAACTTTTAGGCATATTACATTACATATACATTTCTAAGGCATTTTACACCAATAGCATTCGACAGTTTGCAAATTGATTTTCGTTTGTAATCAGCAACGTGATAAATTCGATGTGATTATACATATGTGCATGTGGATGTTACATTACCAGTGGAATATCGTTGAGGCATTCAATAAAAACACAAAAAGATCCTTATTTAAGGGGTGGACAGTAACGACCGCTCGGATTGCCGCTATTCTAAAGTAGTATAACATTTTATGCCTGAACATTATGCGTGACAAACGATCTGGACGTCACGGTTCTTTAGTTCATTCTCGTATTTCCATTTTCTACTAACTAGATTTTATCCTTTCATATTTTATTAAACTTAAGTAATGTAATATTTTTTTAAGAGATCTGGAGGCTGTATCCCTACGGCAAACGATTGCTTAAGTGTTACAATCGCAATCACCTCGGATTGGCTAACACTCTATCGCTATTAGCCAAACTTCATTACCGCAGCAAGAATACCATAAATCCAGCCTATCACAACAATTGAAACTGTAACAATGATTGATGCAGCTTTTACAGAATAGGGCTAATGGTGATTTTTATAAAGAAAAGACTGGAAAGACGACCTTCCTGGCGCAGTGGCGAGCTTTGTGGTATAACCACGTGTAAACAGAATTATTAGATAATACGTATAGATTTTCTTAATGACTATGATTTCCGCTTCCGCGACTACGTCCGCGTGATTTAAGTTTTTTTTTATTCCCGCGGGAACCCTTAATTTTCCGGGATTAAAAGTAGCCTATGTCACTCTCCAGGTCCTCAACTACACCCATGCCAAAAATCACGTCGAGCTGTTGCTCCGTTGCGGCGTGATTAAAGGACAAACCAACAAACAAACACACTTTCGCATTTATAATATTAGTATGATGCGCCACCTCCATCACAGTCCTATTATACAGGACTAATACTGCGCTCAGTTCGGTAATATAATCCCGATCGGGTCTCAGTGCAACAACGTGCAAATATCAGCTCAAATTTCATCACAATTACATCGACGTTGCAATAATCGTGGCATAATTTCGCAATTCACCCGCTCGTTCACAAAACTGTTTACGCTGTCAGTCAATATAATAACAGCGGCGTCTAGTTACAAGCATGCATCGTGCTTATAACCAATTAGAAAGATTTCCCATGTGATATTTAAGGACTCTGAGAAAGTTTTTGCAGCGCTCTCGTCTCATCTCTAGTCTTATCTCAGATTTTACCAACAGTTCCAGCCTTGACTCTTTCTTTTGAAAATATAACATACTTTTTAGGGTTCCGTAGCCAAATTTGGCAAAAACGGAACCCTTATAGATTCGTCATGTCTGTCTGTCTGTCTGTCTGTCTGTCTGTGTGTCCGTCCGTATGTCACAGCCAGTTTTTTCCGAAACTATAAGAACTATACTGTTGAAACTTGGTAAGTAGATGTATTCTGTGAACCGCATTAAGATTTTCACACAAAACTAGAAAAAAAACAATAAATTTTGGGGGTCCCCATACTTAGAACTGAAACTCAAAAAATTTTTTTTCATCAAACCCATACGTGTGGGGTATCTATGGATAGGTCTTCAAAAATGATATTGAGGTTTCTAATATCATTTTTTTCTAAACTGAATAGTTTGCCCGAGAGACACTTCCAAAGTGGTAAAATGTGTGTCCCCCCCCCTGTAACTTCTAAAATAAGAGAATGATAAAACTAAAAAAAATATATGATGTACATTATCATGCAAACTTCCACCGAAAATTAGTTTGAACGAGATCTAGTAAGTAGTTTTTTTTAATAATTTAAAACTTACTACAGGTTTGTACGGAACCCTCGGTGCGCGAGTCCGACTCGCACTTGGCCGGTTTTTTTATGTCTATAAGTTATACATATTATGTTTATGAGTGCGTTACTTAGTTCATTCAAGATAGATAGATAGATAGATGAATACTTTATTGCAGACATAAAAGAATACAAAGTAAAGTTAACTAAAAACTAGGTATGCAAAGGCGGCTTTATTGCTTTATTGCAAGATAAGTACTCTTATTAGTGTCTGTCTTTGTATCGAGTACATGTTAATACAGAGACAGATGATACCGTTTAAGATATTTCTAAGGACTAGGAATTAATTAGTTAAATGGACAACTTTAGCGCAAAGGGTGCAAAAGTCACAAAGTTGGTATCTATTGATATTGCATAGTATACAACTGGTTATATAGGTACAACTAGTCTTTTTGGTCTAACATATTTCAATACGTCAACTGTTTTGTTGAGACCAGATGAGGGTCTATTTAAATCCCCTGGATAAAACAGATCACTTGAATGGATGGATGTTTTTACTAACAACTGGCCACAGCTGCCGATAAGATAAGAGGAAAATTTATTTAAGGTATGGTATGGTGGTCGCAATGATCCATACTAATATTATAAATGAGAAAGTGTGTCGATCTGTCTGCTACGCTTTCACGGCTCATCCGTTTAACGGATTGTGATGAAATTTGGTACAGGGGTAAGTTGTATCCCGGGGAAGGACATAGGCTACTTTTTATCCCGGAAAATTTAAGATTTCCCGCGGGAATCAAAAAATCCTAATCCACGCGGACGAAGTCGCGGACATCATCTAGTTCATAATTACACGTAAGTAAACTCTGAATTTGAAATGGTGGTGATTTACGTAGATGTTGAAATTTAGTGGTAAATATGCCAGTCACAGTCGGATATCTGTCGAGGTGATTGGCAAAGGATGTTATGATGAACATCCGCACACTTTTTATAACTTCAAAAGAGTTGTACCTTATGGTACTTAACTACTCAATGATAAAATAAAATATTTAGAGAACTTTAGTATTTCAAATGTACAACCCATTTTAAAAAATTGACCTAAACAAACATACAAACAAGCGCGTTAAATAAAATCTTGTAAAAATAAGACCACACATACCACTGTATCAAGGATACGTCACACTCAAATAGAAGTAAAATATTCTGAAATTACTAACTACCCTCTAGAGTAGCAATATGAAGCCATTGCGAACACTTTCAGTACGGTCGGTTATGTGTGTAATCTCGATAGCTTTTCAATGCTCATTTGCGTATCTAAGTGGTCCCGCGGAGGCCATTAGCTTGCCATCGAAGACGTCATTACTCGTAGCGTAGGCGATAAGGACTCAAGAGTCAAGACACTATATCCTTAACGATACCTCCCGTGGACAGCTATGGGTGCTTGGCTCTTGAACTACCGCAATCTGGCCTTTTTTGGGAGTAGATGTTACTTATGTTTTTAATAGTATTATATTTTTATATACTTACACTTATTTGAAAATTTAGGTAGGTATACAGAATAGAGAGTAAGACGTAGACATAATATGTTCAGCAGTGGATGCCTATCGCTTGACGACGACGTATGCTGACCAAATTTTATTTTTCAATTTTAGTTTATTCCCTACTTCCCGTTTAGATTTGTTTATAAAGTAAAAGTTAAGTTATTACATAATCTAATAGCGTTCAGAGCGTAAATAGAGAAGGATAAGTGAAAACTTCGGAAAGATTTCACTGATAAGTTGAATCTCGCATAGCTATCTATGGCAGACGGCAGGGGTACGCCATTGCAGAGTTTCGTCGTAGATTTTAACGAGATTGCCACCGGTCGCCGGCGCTCTACGAGGAACTCTTGAAGCACTCTCGACAACGACTTACTAACTATTTATTAAAGATTTTGTAGATACACTTAGAGGTAAGTATATAATTTTTAGTACTTAATTTCTTTTTGAGGAATTGGTATTGAACAACTAAAGGTAAGAATTCCTCAGTGCGTGTAATTGGAATATAGCGTGCTAGATAGTTTAGTGCGCACTACCACAGATATAACCCTGTGCGTTCCACAGTCGGGTAAAAAACATAGGGCACTACGTAGGTACTTAATACTAACGTTGCGTACGTAGCTAATACGTAGCGTAAAAGCGTTGCGTAAGCAGCCCTCAGCGCGTATAATTTGCGATTCTATGCTAGTAGGTTACATGCATCAAGAACCAAACCCTACGAACCAAAAGCTACAAAGTTATTCATTGAACCAAAAGCATCCAGTAGAGAAATAAGTTTACTTTATAATATCTCCAGTCAAGAGGCGGAAGTATGGAATCTCTATATACATAGAAACAGATCTATCTTTATGGAAATTACGTAAATTCATATTCATTCAAATATCTAGGGGTCTGAATTCAGAGTTCTCTCTATAGACTATGACTTCACCAATTTTAAGGTTTCCACTGAAGACCAGCGCTGCAGACTACTGTAGCATGATGCTGAGCTGTAGACCTGTTTTTGGTCACACAACTTCGTTGCCATATCTAATTTGATAGTTCCTTATACTAAATATTGTAATCAAATAAAAATGTTTTCTTTCTTTCTTTCTTTCTATAGTGTCTATAAAAACTGTAGCTGGAAGTATAGGAAGGATCATAAGTAACTGTTTAATACATTGTTTTTGATTGATCAGTAGTGAAAGCAGGACTCTGAAATCACGGTTCAAAACCGTCCATCGGGACCGTCGCCTTACGAGTAAAATGCCAGCAGTATACCTACCTCCCCACACCGACATATACAGAATACAATCAAAGTGAAATTGAAGCAAATATAGTGATTTCTAAAGACCTTTTAAATGCCGAGCACGTTCAAATCTTTTACAGAGGATTTCGGAGCCCTAGAGAAATAACAAAAATTCAATCGACCTATAGGCTGTTGTATCATTTCGGGTGTGAAAATCCTGTACGGTCGCTCTAAAAGCAATCGTAAATCTAGAGATACGGAGTTGAAAATTGATCAGCTCTAAATTCACAGTGGGGGGTCACCTGCGATCCGCCAAAACTCCGGCGTATGTTTTATTCAGACGTAGCTAGTGATGGGTTACCTGGCTTTCAGCGAAAATCGATTCCTCCGCTGAATTTCTGTGTATTAAGTGAGGCTTTCAAATTACGAGCTGGTTAGCTAAACTAGAGAAAATCTTCCATCCCAGCGTGAAAATATAAAGTCTTTTAATAGAAAGCCCTGCATTTAAAAGCCAAAGTGGAAGAGGCGGTTCGATAACTCGCTTTAGTTTGTAGGTGAAGTACAACTAAAAATCTAAGTTTTGTTAGTTTGTGCTAAAAATCTGTATAGTTATTCGGTACAATCGAAATCCCTCTGAAGCCAATAAGGTTGTTATGAGTTCGCAAATAAAAGGATAGAATACTTTATCGTATGAACAAAATCAAGTTAAAAGTTCGATTTCTTAACTGAACTTGTTCATCCCTTATGGCGAGCCTGTACCAAACAAAAGCTCGCGTAAGCGTGTACAATTTGTGCTGGTACCAAAAAATATGAGCAGTGAGCACGTCTTACAAGTCGGCAGCGCTTAGGTCTGCGACTCTCGACGGCCTTAATACCTACAAGATTATGCCCGTAACTTCCTCCACGTGGATCTTTTTGGCAAGATATGGATGAAATCTTTGATTTTCCGGGGTAAGAAGTAGCCAATGTTCGACTTTTTGGGATACAAGACATCTCTACGAATAATTTCGTCAAAATCTGTTAAGCGCATGGGCCGTGAACATTTCGTCGTCGGGTGCCATTGCTGCATTTTGAACGTTCCTGGTTTAATATTACATCACACAACAGTAGGTACCTACAGGCACAGTATCCCGCCTCACTCATTACAATACAGCGAATGCTGGCGCCGACCCGCCGGCCAACTTCTGCGATGGTAGACAACGCGACCGATTAAAATTTCATCCCTCTTTGTTCGGCAACAGACATCGGATCGATTCGCAGCGCTAATGTTTCGCTGCCACAGCATGCGATCTATATCCAATTCATCAAATTGCCATTCAAATCATATACCAAGACCTTTATATAGGCTGAATTGCCCCAGCTTTGCACGGGAAACGGTTGGGCTTTACCTACCTATTCTGTAGAAGGTGAATATGTCAAAGGTCAATACTGACATGCTCGTGAATGTCCGAGAAAATTGTGAAAAGTATTGAATCTATAAAACGAATTGCAAACACTGACAACATTGATAGTGATTTTCTTTTCGAAGATAGACCCTAGATAAAATATAGAAGATACCAGTGAAATTACTAGCAAACAATCTGATTACATAGTGAAGATTTTCTAAATGAAACGCGTAAGCCAGCGGTTGAAAAAAGTAGGCTCTACGTTAAACAACGAGCTCTGTGAACAGTCAGACCAAGAGTGTTGACAGCTGTTGGATTAAGACGAACTTTTTATTGCAACTGAACACTGCAATTTGCGTTATGTTTTGTAGAAAAGGTAGATATTACGTACCACCTTTTTGTAACTGGGTTTTATTTTTGAGTTGAAAATTCAACGATATCTTACGTTCTTTTTTAACGTTTAAACTATCGTGAGTGATATTCATTATAACTATACATAATATCCGGATAAACTCACGTGTTCTGTCGGAAAAATGCCCGACTAGTTTCGAACCCGTTCGGGGCCCTTATTCATGAGCCTGTTCGCGCGACCATTTTTCCGACAGAACACGTGAGTTTATCCGGATATTATGTATAGTTATCTTACGTTCTATTTCAAACATTAATCACGGTCTACTAAATTTTTTAAAATTTATGATCAATGAATCACGTATACGTTCCGAAAGACGCAAGGCATGTTTCATTGCGTATATGAGTTCAGCAAAGTTCGGCGCTGACGCTACCTTTGCTTACATATTTTCACACGCCCGCGCTTCGTCCGCGTGGATTAAGGTTTTAGTTTCCCGCGGGAACTCCTTAATGTTCCGGGATAAAAAGTAGCCTATGTCCTCCCCGGGATACAACCTATCCCTGTACCAAATTTCATCAAAATCGGTTGAACAGATGGGCCGTGAATGCGTAGCAGACAGACATAGACAGACACACTTTCGCATTTATAATATTATTAGTAGATGCTGCATTAAATGTTACTTGCAATAACAGTATATCAGTTTCTTTTTGCGACACCTAGGCCACCCACCGGACTTTTGGTCGATTGGTTACAAAGTGTTAAATCAACAATCAGATGAGATGGACGTGAATCGGCGTCCTGTTTACAGAGTTCAGTCCAGCCCAATGGGGACTATCGTTTCTTTGCTCACCAGTTGGCGCCACTGTTGACTAAGGCCCAGAGGTATAGCTGTCAAAGGCGACTTTATAAGATCGGCGCCGAAACAAAGTTTTAAATCTTGAATCTCATTATGTTTAATAATTTATAACTATCATCATAATATCGAGTAGCTAGTTCCGCAATGTTGTGCAGTTCCGTTTTGTTCGGAAAAAAAGGAGAACACATGTTTCCAAAAGATAAAACTGTTCTAAAACAGTGGCTAGTGGCGTTTCGCAGGAATTCGCAGGATTCTGAGGAATTAATTATATAGGCACTTAATAAATAAAATAAAAATAAATTAATTACTTATTAAACTTATATTTATCCTTCCCTTTCCCTTTAAAACACACTGCTATACAAAAAAATATTAAACATTGTACTTAAATCCATACAATGGATATGATACTGAAAGATGGTTGAGTTGTTAGTTGAAACTACTAAACAATGGTAGATACTAGAATAAGCTGGAAAATTTTCTAGCAATAGCAGGTATCATGTATGTATGATAGTAGGGGCTACTTTCTTTCAAGCAATAAGTATTCATTATTGATCATTTTTATGTGCTTATAATAATTATCACACTGATAAACTCATCTTATAAAGAGAAAGTACATTTCACTTCCAATACTGTTAGTTAGTTCTCCAATTAATCCTTCTGGAGAAACCTGAAATGAAACATCTAATATTAATCAAGATAAATACCTACTATTATTAAATTCTGGTCATCTCACACATAGTAATCTGATCCCAAGATAGGTGTGTTCTCGTTAGTGATACCTACTGTGGGTACATAACCAGAGACATAGGTATATTTTAAACATGGGTAACTCACCAAAAATTCGTGCGCTGACTCAGTAACTCTAACTCAGCGCACGGAGTCAGCTCACTGAGTCAGCTCACTGAGTTAGCGCAATATTGCGCCATGGCGCACCGAGCAATAGACTTAGCGCATAGCCGCACACTTGTGACTCGTCACTCAGTGCGTACCTACTGAGTTGGTAGGTAGTTGGCAGTTGGTAAATGTTAGTTGGTACTTCGTAATTGCGTGTTGCGCGAGTGTGCAATGTGGATGTGCCCTCCGAAAGTTGATTTTTAATAATAATACCTATTAGAACTATAACGCAATGCGCATTTAAGAAGAGACCAGAGATTAGGATTTTGGCTTATGGATGGCGCTAACCCATCACCTACCTAGCCACGTTTCAATTTTGAACAGGTTCTTATGTAAGAACCTATTATCAATCAGCGCGAGCGAACTGCGAAGTCGTAGGATTACATAGTAGGTACACTACGACTTAAGAGTACGTGAGTCGCGACTCGCGGGTCTCGAAAATACCTACAGTTTTTTCTGCTAGTTATAACTTTAAATACGATCCATCGGATCGTTTATTTAGTATTCGATCACATTGGCGTCAAATTCAAAAGAAATAGTAAGTTAATTCCCGACCAAAGGGAGGGAATTAAGATTGAGTCCTGAGTGCAGTGAGGGATTCAAGCGCCCAAGAAAAAAACTGCTTTATCCCGGTGGTGTATACTCTACTTTATACTTCTACCATAACAGTAAAACAAACTGTAACGGTTAGATATTTATTGCAAATCATAGTAAGTAGGATACATAGGTCTAGTAAATAATAAAAAGAAAAGATGCAGGTATACATACTCCTTGGTTTAAAAACTTTTATGTCAAATGGTATTATGTCAAATGGTACGGTCGTTTGGTCGACCAGTCCGGAGCCTAGACTCTGTTGTGCATATTTACAGTATGGGGTTGGTCAACTAGTTGGGCGATCGATCGACTAGATTACGGCCCTAGGGCATGAAGACTGACTTTAGACCCGCAAAAGTATGATTAAAACAGTAGTAAAGGTATGTTAGAAGTATAAATACTAAAATAGACCCAATAGCCAAAACTTCAAGGACAACCGAGTTTTTTAAGTAAGTGCCTAGGTATGTCAAATAAAAAAAATATTTTCTTAATATAAAACAAAATGATCTTCACACTAATTATTATTGAGATGTTTAGTATGACACAGAGTCCGAATAAAGTACCACTACATCTGTGAAAGTACCTATCCAGCGCAGACGCCCGGCCCAGCTAAACAGACAGACTCCACAGAGACAGAGTCAGAGTACTTTTTTATAAAGCGCTCAGCAGTCAGCTCAATTCGTAACTCAGCGCTTGCTACATTGCACAGCGCCCGGCAGCGCTACCACTGAGTCGTGCGCCATGACTCTTTTGCAAAAGGAGTTAGAGCACCCAACTCAGTAAAGTGAGTTAACTCAATTGAGCGGCGTAGCTCAGAGTTACCCATGTTTAGTATATTTCAATATCATGTAGTAAGTGTGTCCTTGATGTGCATGAAACCCATAACCTTTCATGCAGAAGTCTTAGTAAGTAAATATATATAATACCTATATTAGGTAAATATATGTAAAAAGAAAAAACATAGCTGTTACCTCGGCAAACAAGCATACTTTTGGCAAAAAATAAGTTTGGAAACAGTAAACAAACTAACCTCTGAATTAGCTGCTCTTTGAGGCCGCCTATTTTTGCGCCTCTTTTTCTTAATTCCGCTTTCAAAGCGTTCACATTCATCGCCAAATAATCCATATTTGCGATAATTTCACCAAGGAGATCACTTTTCAACAGGTAAACTAAAGAAATTATAATTTATGTCACGAAGCCCGCCAAAACCAGTGAAAAGTTAATGATATTGGCCCTCACGCGACACCAGCGCCCCTAGCGGCAAATTCATACGCGATAGCCCCCATTAAAAGGTGTACATCATAATGACTGCCCAAAGTGATGGATCGGCGTAAAATTTTACCAGCATTTAGTACCTATTTAGTACTATTTAGTACCTTTGTTTAAATATTTTGTACCTAATTATTTACGAAGAAATATATTTTTTTAAGTGGGCAGTCATTCTGACGTCAAGATGGCTGCCCACATTTCAATTTCCGCTTATGGGTTCCGTATTTTGCATTTGTCTCTGCACAATAATTTAGTACCTATTTAGTACCTAGACATATATTTTTTCTAGAATTTTTAGGCGAAAGATAAAGATTTTATACAACTCTGAAAATTTAAGAAGTCAAGTCCCGAACACTCGCTCACTCTCATCAACGCCCAGCCCAAACCCTTGGACATATAGAGCTGAAATTTAGCACAGAAGTTCTCTTAGTGATGTAGACAAAGAATAAGGAAGGGATTTTCCCACGGGATCGGGAAAAAAGAGGATTTATCTGTTTGGTTTAAAGGTTATAATTTCCGGAACTATAATCATGAGAGACTTCAAAGGCATGCAAGTCGGCAATCACTAATTTAACTGTTTTTAGGATATTTCGAAATTTTCACGGTATAATAACGGATAACGGAATAAAGATGCCCTATGCCCTTCCCCGGGATACAAACTAGGTATCCCCATACCACATTTCATCAAAATCGGTTGAACAGATGGGCCGTGAAAGCGTAGCAGACAGACAGACAAACAGACGGACAGACAGACAGACTTTCGCATTTATAATATCAGTATGGATTTTCAGCTTGTTTTAGATTTTTTGTTAGTCCTTGGTTCATTGTCCAAGATGATATTTGGAACACTTCGATTAGGATATAACGCAGCATTCTCGAAATAAAATATATACATAATTTTGACTATAATGAGTGCCATAAAATTGTCCCTAAAATAGAAAATTAGAAGGAAACGAGCGAATATAAATTTAAATTATAGGTGCCAAAAATACTTAATATAGCTTACTGAAATAGTAAGTTAGCGAATGACTTTGGGCGAATACAAATATTGAAAATGGCAGCTTGAAAATACTAATTTGAGTTACTAGTTATTCAGAACGATCGATCGAACGAGTTTAATAATTCGTAAGCGAACAATTTTCTATTTTAGGGACAATTTAATGGCACAAATTATATTCAAAATTATGTATTTTTTTTTCGAGAATGCTGCGTTATATCTTATAGAAGTGTTGCAAATATCATCCTTTCCACAGAAAGGATGTGTTCCTTGGGAAATGAACCAAGGATTAACAAAAAAATCATAAAACAAGCTGAAAATCATACTAATATTATAAATGCAAAAGTGTGTTTGTTTGTTGGTTTATTGGTTTGTCCTTCAATCACGCCGCAATGGAGCAACGGATCGACGAGATTTTTGGCATGGGTATATTTGAGGACCTGGAGAGTGACATAGACTTTTTATCCCGGAAAATTAAGGAGTTCCCGCGGGAATCCAAAAAAACTTAACAGTCCGTAAACCCGTAAACCGACATTTTAAGAACTTTTGATGAGCTTTGTGCATGAGATATTAGTATTATAACAAAAAGAAAATTAAAACATTAAAGATTAATCCCTCCTTAGTAGACCGTTGCAAATAAAAATTTAATTTTATTGAAATATAATAGTGAAATTCTCATTCTTGCAGAATACGTTTACCATTTTTGCACTTTTGGGTGACACTTTTCACCCATATAAATCCACGAAAAATTATAATAAATGACTTTATTCTAAGTTTTAATTCGATTGATCGCTAAAGCATTCAGTGACATTAGTGTACAATGTAGTAGGTATAAACCTACTAGTAGGTTAACCTAAATAGCATCGATAAGTCACAAATTCAGTGCAACAGATTGGAAACGTATCGTATACCTAAATGTATATGAATGCATGTACAGGAAATTGTGCTCTCAATCAATGATATTAAGGTTCATTTTGCTTTGACGCTAATGTCATCGAAAGCTTATGCTTATTTTTTGTGATTTATTATTATCGCCAGTTAATTAAATAGATTTTTCGCAAACTTATTTTAACGCCGCTCGGTTTAGTAAATTAAAGTGTCCCTTTAACAGTCGCCAATAAATATTTTAGTCGCTCGATTAGAAATTACTAGGGCTTCCAATACCGGGATCCCGGTATTGGCCAATACCGGGATCCCGGACTTTTTTCGCCGGTTTTCAATACCGGTATTGAAATGTCTAATACCGGGATACCGGTATTGGTGACACTATAAACGAAACAGTGACTATTGCATATATTTCTTGGTAGATGCCACTGTTTTTTATTCGGCTAAGTTTAAAACTTGTATCTTAAGCATATTAGCTCAAAAAAAGCGCCTTTATTGCTTAAAACCAGTGAAGAAAAGTCGTTTTTGTTCACTCAGAGGGAAAAATTAGTGTTTGAATTTAGATCCCTGTGGCTTGGCATTTCTATTTCTCTCAAAACGTTCACAAATCTGATTTATAAAGTCTAATGCATATTTTATTATGATATATTATTTTCTTTCAAATAATAACGATTGAATTTTAGATTAATTTGTGTTTTGACAAAATTATCGTTTTCTTCGACTTCGTCGACTTCTTACAAGAATATTGTATAATACTCATTTAGTAGTTCCTTAACAGGTGGGCCTAAAATTGAATATGAGCAAGATAAAGATCATTTCTAATGCACACGTTCAGCCCCAACCTGTGTTAGTTGAGAATTCTGCACTCGAAATTGTTGATGAGTACATATACCTAGGACATACAGTCCAGTTAGGTAGGTCCAATTACGAGAAAGAGGTCAACCGCCGAATCCAACTCGGCTGGGCAGGGTTTGGGAAACTCCGCGACATCTTCTCGTCCAAAATTCCTCAGTGCCTGAAGACGAAAGTTTTCGAACAGTGCGTGATGTCAGTGATGACTTACGGCTCCGAAAAATGGTCGCTAACTTTGGGCCTGCTAAGAAGGCTCAGGATCACTCAGCGGGTAATAGAGAGAGCTATGCTTGGAGTATACCTGCGTGATCAAATCAGAAATGAGGAGATCTGTAGGCGAACCAGAGGAACCGACATAGCTCGAAGAGTCCAAGCTTTAAGTGGCAATGGGCGGGGCACATAGCTGGTAGAACCGATAGGCGTTGGGGTCCCAAAGTGCTTGAATGGCGGCCTCACACCGGGAAGCGCAGTGTTGGACGACCCCCCACTAGGTGGACGGACGATCTCAAGCGTGTAGCTGGGAAACGCTGGAAACAAGCGGCACAAGACCGTGCTCTGTGGCGGGCGATCCATGCAGGAGACCTACGTCCAGGATGTCTATAGGTTGAGACGACGACGACGATAGTAGTTTAAATTATAATCTTCGACACTAATTTCACTAATTATTTAAAATTCCCTGCCATATTTATTTAATTTTGTGTGTACGTTGAGAAAGTGCGTCACAAATATACTTTATAATAAAAGTTCAAAATTCAATGGAGGTTAAAAATATATATTTTCGTAAGAATTCATCCAAAAATAGTTCTATTTTAAAAATCATATACTTAGTTGATATTCTGATTGATATGAATAAAAAATTGATTATATGATAATAATATAAGTATTACTTAATAAGATTGTATTTAAAATGATGTGATGGAGTTTCAGAAAATTACGTGGTCCGTAATTTTCACCTTATACATACATGAAACAAACGATAGTTCCGTTAGAATTAATTCAACGCGTAAATAACTATCTCAATACTCAAAATACAAATAAATCTAAAAATCAATACTTGGTGATTTTTTTTAAAGAAAGTACTATTTCATAAAATATTGCATGATATAAAATAGAGTGAAGGAGTTACTTAACGGCTTTTCTTCACTGAATCTATGCAGAAAAGGCACTTTTTTGAGTTCATTTGATGAAAAATTTTTTTTATGAAAAAACTGTTTTTTATGGTGGCATTTGCTTCAGAAAGAAGTAATTTTAAGTTAAAAAACATCTACCACATTTTAAATTTTTTCCAATACCGGGATCCCGGGATCCCGGTATTGAAAAAAATCATTCCGGTATTAATACCGGTATTGAGAAAAACCGGTATTCGAAAGCCCTAGAAATTACCCCTTTCATTAGCACGGATAAATAATTTTAAAAATCCCGCGGGAACTCTTTGATTTTCCGGAATAAAATTTAAAAATGATGATATCACTCTAACGCTGAGTTGCACGAAACAATTTTATAAATTTAAGTGTTGATTAAACTAATTTAATCACAAGACTTCATACAATTCTTGCGATTAAATTAGTTTAACTGCCAAAGTTTTGAATTTGTTTCGTGCAACTCAGCGTTAGTCTTTATAATATATCAATGCAAACAAACGGAAATAAGTCATTTTCACAGCGAAAATAAATTATCTTTATTCCGTTATCCGTTATTATACCGTGGAAATTTCGAAATATCCTAAAAACAGTTAAATTAGTGATTGCCAACTTGCATGCCTTTGAAGTCTCTCATGATTATAGTTCCGGAAATTATAACCTTTAAACCAAACAGATAAATCCTCTTTTTTCCCGAGCCCGTGGGAAAATCCCTTCCTTATTCTTTGTCTACATCACTAAGAGAACTTCTGTGCTAAATTTCAGCTCTATATGTCCAAGGGTTTGGGCTGGGCGTTGATGAGTCAGTGAGCGAGTGTTCGGAACTTGACTTCTTAAATTTTCAGAGTTGTATAAAATCTTTATCTTTCGCCTAAAAATTCTAGAAAAAATATATGTGTAGGTACTAAATAGGTACTAAATTATTGTGCAGAGACAAATGCAAAATACGGAACCCATAAGCGAAAATTGAAATGTGGGCAGCCATCTTGACGTCAGAATGACTGCCCAATTAAAAAAATATATTTCTTCGTAAATAATTAGGTACAAAATATTTAAACAAAGGTACTAAATAGTACTAAATAGGTACTAAATGCTGGAAAAATTTTACGCCGATCCATCACTTTGGGCAGTCATTATGATGCACACATTAAAAGGACCCTGATTGGAAACGATCTTCTCGTGAATAGCGAGACGAATAAAAAGAACTTGCGAAAAGTGCAGCAACCGTCTCACGAAACTTTTCCCAGCGCAGCTGCTACTTTCTGTTTCTTTATATTGTTTTCAAAGCTTTAACCACTCAGGAGTTTAATAGGGATTGTGCCTTGATTGCAGCATTAGATCGGGGTTTTACTACAATGGCTCAATCATTTACTGGTAGGAGTGACTCTTGTTTTTTCAAATCCTGACTAAAGGACATTCGTTATGCCTGAAACTCTGAGAGATCACTAAAATTTAACAATGCATCTCACTAACTTAAAAAGATATGTTAAAAGTCATAACTCACTGAAAAAGAAGGCCATTTGTTTAGGTATTACGCTATCGAGTATGCCCGACGACGACAGCCGCGAAGTAAGGCGGTTCCGAAGTCCTTATTCTTAATTTTTTTTAAAAGCCATTAGTAATGTCTCGCGGAAATTGTAAGATATAACGTAAGTAATATATAAAAAAATATTCATTATCCTAGGAAGGCATCTCTTTCGATTTGCTGTTCTACTATGCGCAGCAATCATACTTGCCTGCCTGATTGAACGTCTAGTCAAAAATGCACAGTCATGCGGTTAATCTGGAGCATTATAAATACCAGGCTTGATTTATATTCGTGTCGTTTGTTCAGCGGAGTCTAGAGGGCTTTGAAATTGTGATGTGATGTAGATAGTCATTTATTTAAAAAAAATGTAGCTAGTAAGCTTATACAATCTTATACAGTCATGTTACAGAGTATGTGGAAAGAGCATGCCTGTCTGACTGCTATTGTTCTTCTTACCCCAAACTGTACAATGATGCGGTTAATTTGGAGGAATAAATCAGGCTTGCTTTATATTCCCGTCACAACCGACAGTGGAGCCTTGGAAGCTATTACAGTTCCCGTAATGAGATTTAGAGCGTTCATATCAAGTTATTTATGAGCAGAACGAGACTTACACGCGTTGGTATACCGGCAACGTCTGAAGAATGGTGAAAGGCCAATGCAAGGGTTATAAACAATATAAAGTGTTGCCATAAAATATCCTCAGTAAGTAGTTAGGTATTACAATATTTTAAAAATATTACTTGCGTGCGTGATGGTTGGAGGTCTTGTTGCGATAATATGGGGAACCCATATTAGAATTCTGCAACTATATTTGGTTACTCGAATTTTGTTCAAATCAAATGTAATTAACGACCATTATAGACATTTTGTGATTATTACAGCTGTTATTTTCACGTGAAAAATCAAACGTATTATGTTGTGTTGATATTAAAATATTCTTTATACTACACCCGCTCGGAAAGTACCCTCTTGCTTTTGTCAAAACGAGGTAGAAAGTACGTCATTGCTACAAACCAATTAAGCGGGAGGAAAAGATGTATGAAATTTCATTTCTAACGTGCTAAGCGGGGAGAAAACTGTATGAAAATCCATTTCTAACGCGCTGTTGTTTTTTAATTTTAAGTAAATATGGTATGGACGTTGAGAATTTGGATGTCTTGCCTTATGGAAATATAATATTAGAAGCAGCTTCACCATATTTGACATAGAAAAGTCAAATAATATGGTGAATGTCGACTATCGATATCGATAGTCGATATCGATATCCGATATTGATAGTCGATATCGATATCGATGTCGATTGTCGGTATCGATGTCGATTGTCGGTATCGATGTCGATTGTCGATATCGATGTCGATTGTCGATATCGAAATCTATATTGAAATAATCCTCAAAATGTAGTCTAGTTGTGATAGTGAAGCTTCGAATGAAGCGACTTATATAGTTATGATAGAACGTCATATTTTTTTTTTAATTTTTTGAAAACAATACATTAGAAATTAAAGCTAGCTAGCCTAACCTAATTAAGGACTATTAACTATTATTAACTATTAACCTAAACCTTTTTTTTTTGTTTTTTTTTTGTTTTTTTTTTTTGTTTTTTTTTTTTTTTTTTTTTTTTTTTTTTTTTTTTTGTTTCTGTATTTTGAATATGGGTTTGTAAAATTGCCTGAAATAAAAAATATTTATTTCATTTATTATTTTAAACCTTTGTAAGTTCGTTTAATCACTAATTATCGCTTATTTTCCTCGCAGGTGTAGTATAAAGCACTATGTATCACTCGGTAGAAAGTACGATTCCTACCTCGCGTGTATTGCGGCCCTTCGGCTACGCCTCGGGCCTCAAACTACACCCTCGATAGTAATCGGTCACTTTCTCCCCTCGGTGAACAATGTACTATTCTACACCTTTGCAGGTGGTAGCGTCTTACCATATTCATAGCGGCTGTAAAGTAGGTCTAAATATTTAAAATACTTACTTGGATTTTATTCGGTAATATTCGGGTTCAGCGGATCTACAATACGAATGATTGGTATATTCTCTCCGTATTAACAATTCTATCAGGGCGTATACATTATGCCGTAGCTAAAACTATACCCGACACGCGAGCATTGTTTGAACAATAGCGTTGGCACCCTATTATTTATTATTATTTTTATTCCTGGACTGGGATGATCGATCATGTGGAGTGCTCGAACAATCGGCCTCCTTTGTGCTGGCGAGATTAATCGCACGTCTACGTATGACGAGCGCTGGATGGAGATATTCATTAGCAGGAACCGATCGGTAAACTTGCCCACACTTTCACTAAGTTAAGAGATAAGTCAATAACACGGGCAGCACTGGCGGCTAACTTCCTGTACTTTCGCTGGAACTTTGAGAAAAAATGTGTACTACTACTTAGGTTGTTTGCCGTGATATTGAATATAATCTTCTTATAGATTGAATTTATTAGTAACTATCTAATGCCCACGACTTCGCCCGCGAGGACTTGGGTTTTTTGGTTCCCGCGGGAACTCTTTAATTTTCCGTTACAAAAAGTAGCCTTTGTGTTATTCGAGACTATAATCTATCTCTGTGCCAAATTTCATCCAGATCCATTCAGCCCTTCTGGCGTGATTGAGTAACAAACATCCATCCATCCATTTATCCATTCATCCATACATCCAAACTTTCGCATTTATAATATTAGTATGGATTAGATAATTAGGAGGCATAAAGTCAATCCACTCGTCTTCTTACGGCTAGTTATATTAGATCGAAATTAGAAACACCAAATTGGGGGGAAATGCATTTTGCTTCTTTGCTTTAGAGTTTTATTTCTTCAGAATAAATAAAAACTAAGTATTGATCCACACAACAACGCGCAAAGGCGATATAATCGGGGCGACCTCTTCCAGACAACCTTTGAAGAGAGGAGAGGACAATGCAAACGGGAATGGTGCGCACATTACAATGTACAATATAGAACTTTGCAATGCATCGAACACAGTTTGGGTGGCTCAGTTTAATGAACAATGAGTTTATGATGAATCAGTTTATTTGCTGGGATATAAATCGTTCGTGTTAAGGATACCCAATAACAATTTTTATGCCTGCAACTTCAACAAATAATTAAATACATAATAAGTATACACATGCATTTAAGTATCTTCAGAAATATGGAGCTTACATACTTATCCATATTATAATACTATATTTTTTTTCTGTCAGCCTGTTACGTTTTTATGGCCTATCCGTTTAACTGAAATTTGGTACAAAGATAGCTTGCATCCCGCAGACGGACAATTATACCTATCTTTGATTTCAAATCGGGAACTCTTTTGATTTTACGCGGAATTTTCAAAAACCATGGATTCACGCGGACGAGGACGCGGACATCATCTTGCAGAAATAAATATTATATTCATATACACACTGCATACAGCATAAGTCAAAACTAGGAAGATAAATAATAATAGTTTTAGTTTTTAGCTCGGTTTGTATTTAGATAGTCAGAGGCATGTGCGAAAGCAGAGTAACTTGAAACATTAAGACCCATTTGCACAAGATCCTTCAAACGGATTTAGTTAATTTTGTAATGCTGTTAAGTGCCAAAAAGTGACCGCATTATAAAATTCAACTAAATCTGTTTAAGTATCCTTGTGCAAGTGGGCCTTAATTTCAAAACTAGCTCAAAGTCGCAGGCCAAGTCCTGCACTTACAGAATAAATAAACAACGTTTGAACATCATGTGGGTGGCGGAAGAGCATACGCAGGACGAGTAGCCATGTATATACGAAATTCTGCCATATGACGCTACATTGAGTCGGCGTTTAGTCAAATATGTACGGGGGTCTATACATGACAGGCGACGGCCAATGCTTTTAGCTAGCAGACTAAAATACATTATGGTAACAGATATAAATATCAACATTAATTTAATATTTTATTGCACACCAAACTTGAAAAGCAGGAGTTAAATAGGTACTTGCCAAACTCTTACTTATTTACAGTCTGTGGTAAAAGGAGCAGCTTCAAAGAACGGGATGGTGCAAGATATAAGCATCATTACTTATTTTATTTTATTGAATAAGTATAGTAAATTGAGTTAAGTACACGAATTACGCAAAGGAAAAATCTACGTGCATTATAAGCACAGGCAACAAAACTATAAGCTCTTTAAACTTCGGTCGCATACAAGCAGATTTGGTTGGTTTTAAGATTTCAGAACAAGCTATTTTAAGATACAAACGGAACGCAATGTTGTTGTTAACAGAGGCAGCGGCGTATAGTAGGTATAGTACGACGGCGAACCCGGTAACACAATAGCGCATACAAACGCTCGGACACCGCGCCTCGCGATGTCAATTAAGCTAATTAAACACACAGTGGGGGACAGAGTGGCCGCCGAACGCGTCTACCCGCACTCACCCCCTTCGTCCCTTAACTGACGCATCATTTCATCAACAAAAACCAACTTATTATAGAGGCGGAAACTATAGCCAAACTAACAATAATACGTAAGGTCATATTTACATAACTGAACAAACTTTCAAATAATTCCGCTAGAGATTCATTAAATTTATTTAGTAATAGTGTTAGGTAACGTTAGAATGTGACTCTCTTCTAAATCTCTAAGCTAATTTAAATTGAGAGCTCTGACGCGTGAAGTATTATGAAAGGGATAACAATATACTTATTAAGAACGGAAATTTTAGTTCATATAGTTTAAGATATCGTATAGGTATCACAGGATTAGACACAATGTCTAATACGTGTAATGTAAGGTGTTTAACGAATTTGACCAGCGTGACCTAATCCCATCTAACTACCATCTATCACATCTATCTCATCTAGAGCCCAATACTCAGTAGTCGACCTACGATTGGTTAAGATAATGATGACGTTGATGACAGCCTATTGCTCCATCTCATTTCAAAAGTCGGTCTCAAAGAAGTTCGTTGACAAAAATGCGCAAACACAATGAAAAGCTCTCCACTTAGAGGTAGGTAATAATTACTCGCCGATGAAATTATGGAAATGAGCGGTGAAAAGACAAATAATAGAACGAGTGCTAACAAGAGATAAGACACGGCTTAATTAATAAAGTTTGCGCGCTTGTCTTGGGGCGACGCGCGGAAATCGTCCATGATTCTGGATACAGATCGGATAATCGCATTCGGTTAATTGAGCGTTAGATTGACGCTATCGGGACATGGAGTCAGCCTTCGAGTACTCTGTTCTATTTGGCCCGTTTACCCGCGCGCAAATAAGACTAAATTAAAGCATCGATCCGCTCAACTCTATTAGGTAGAGATCAGAAAACAAAGGAATTCAACTTCATATTACAATCTAACGATTCTCAAGAACATCGAGGAAAAGTCGACGGCGCTGCTTACGCTAAGATATATTATGGTCGCGTAGAAAAATAACACAAAAGGGTTGGAGCCGTGCGTAAAATTTCGGAAAGTTTTAACAAGAGGGGCGACTATACAATATGGAGGCAGAGTCCTACACGTCACGCGAGCTTAATATCAATGTCCTTCGAACCGTCCATGTTTGTGTCTACTGTCTAGTCTACTTCGAGGGTGAAATAATTATTATTATTAAGTACTCGAAGTCAGATCGTTAACGGATAGTTTGCAGTTTAATAATCAATTTTCACATACCTAGCTACCCAATTCCAATGCAAATGCGAATACCAATGCGAAAGTGTTTTTGTTTGTTGATCTGTCTTTCAATCACGTGGAACGCCGCAACAGACTAACGCGATGTTTGCATGGATATAGGTAAAGACCTATAATAGCATAGGTTACCTTTCCCGCGAAACCAAAGTGGTCCCATGAAATTTTTAAACCAACGAATTTGCAGGCATTAGCTGGTATATAGCAATATTTATGTAGATTGGTACTAGCACGATTGATAAGTATCTCTTGGTCACTTACTGTCGCATTTACTGTCTTTTCTGCTAAGGATATTTTACAATAAACTAAAAACAACTGCAAACATGCAGTCATGCTGTGTTTATTTAGTGATTGTAAGTGGAGTGAAGGTCATGAAAAGTTAAATTTACACAAGTGTGCAGCGTGGGCCAGAAACTGACGCAAAATATATATAAGTTCTCCAATTTTTATTGTTCGTTTTATATCTAGCTACAGTCTGTAGTTAGCTACAGACTAATTACAGTCTGCTGTAGACTCTTCTTTATATAGGAACAAGTGTTATTTCATAATGTACAGATTAACTCTCACCCACGTGAACAATATTGTTTCACATTATGCCTTTGTTTACTTTGATGCTTACCTTCAATGTAATATTTAAGTCGAACAAGTGTCTAGTAAGTAATATACGCAAAGATGGATTATGCTATGGAAATCTTTTAAATCTGTCTGGTTCATGCTATTTTCGAAAATAAGTTTACCTCCGTCGAGTCTACAAAAACATTACACTCTGAGAAGTGGCCGCAATGTTACATTACATTATGCGCTGCTATTTTCGTAGCAAAATAATCTGATTTTCTCGGAAAAACGGTTAATGTATACAGTACCTACCTAATGATTTTATTATGTAATTATATTTTGATATACCTACTCGGAGAGGCGTTACTACGAAATGCGAAAGTGTGTAACTTATTTGTAGCACGAAACAACCTTTGAAACAACAAAAAAACACATTTTCACATTTGACAGCGAAGTCGTATGCATTACTGAGTCGTACATATAATAATAATATTATCATATCATATCTGTGAAAGTGTTTGTTTGTTGATTTGTTGGTTTTTCCTTCAATCACACCGCAACAGAGCAACGGATTGACGTGATTTTTTGTATGGGTATAGAGTATAGACTGGAGAGTAACATAGGCTACTCTTTATCCCGAATAGAAGCATTGGCGTGGGAAATAAAAAATACTTATTACAAGCAGACGAAGTCGCGGGCATCAGCTAGTGTAGGAATAATAGATTGACGCTTGAATGATATTAATAATTCAATCACAATAAGGAAAGTTATTTAATTAAATCTCTTTGAAACTATTCTCAGTCGATTTATGGAATCGAAATTCTAGTTTGATAGTTGTACAAACACTAGTTTATTGTTGAGTTTAGACCACAATATCCAAACACTTCCTTTAGCCGGGTGAGAGTATACTATGTGGTGTTTCAGTATGAATTCTGTAAGTCTAGCAATGGGTATTATATTCGTTAATTTTCGGACTACTAGCAGTTAAACATAGTCAATTTTAAAACATGGTTTCTTAAAGTTCGTTTCAATCAACAAAAAAACATTCTTGGGTTTACAAAGTAAATTACGCAAATCATGAAATAATTTGAAGAGTTTATTTATGATGCAAATTTCTAGGAGAGTAAAACAGAGACGAGCCCCTTATTAAAGGAGTCCTGTTTCGGAGGGCGACAGAGTGACTAAGTACGTTATAAAAAGTGTATTTACACTCGACCTCACGCGGCGGACGGAGAAACTTTCGTTTTGGGCGTTTTATGGGCGGAAAAATTGAGAAAAGTTGGAGCGTAACTGCCGGTGGCGACGCGGTATAGAGACGCCGGCGAGTTTAATATAATATGTAAATCGAACGGCAACGCCCGTGACCTCACGCTCTTCATCGGCAAACTCATATCGCGTCCTGGACGTATTACATGGTCCGTCGTAAATTATTTTGCAAAAGGCACGGCAGTTTTACGCCGCGCGGGACGGATGAGCCTGCAGCGGCGGACGGCGTAAGGGTTACGGTACAAGCCAATGAATGCAAATGAGCCACGCACGGGCGAAGGCTGCTTTATCGGCGCGGGTGGCCATTTACATAAAACCCTACAAGACAGACTGGCAACGCACTTACCGCCTCTTGAGTACGATCACACGCTAATGATAACGGCGGGTAGTTACCTGTAAAGGACAAACATAATGCCAATTAATTTACATACAACATAATATTATTCAGATAGATAAATGTTTGTTAAATGAATATTACATTTGATACGTCGATGTAGGAAAACGGGAGAAAGCCTACATGCTTGAGAGTTCTCCATAACGTTCTTAAAAGAGTTTGAAGTCCACCAAATCGCACTTGGGCAGCTTGGTGGACTTTGGTACATGCTGAGAGGAGACCCGTGATCATTAGCGAACCGGCTATGGTTAACAGGAAATTCGTTTGCGTCTTCTTATCAACATACAGAACAACACTTATAGTCTGTGCAAATACCCCACCAGCAAACGATGTCTTCACTATTTCGTCTGTAACAAATTTGTCCAACTAAAGGTATAAATTAAGCTTATCTACACTGTTCATGAGGTTGGCGCCGGATACCTAACCAAGATTCAGACGGTAGGTACTCGGCGCGCTCTAACATTACGATCTATATATAATAAACTTTTCACATATTATTGTTTGTATAAAGCCTCGAATAAACATAACGCGCGACTGCACGGCGCACAGTCACCCATATCATATTACGTGCATACTCACGATGCACGGATGCATATGATTTTTTGGAGTTTACCTCCTTAAGAATCGTTTTTAGGGTTCCGTACCCAAAGGTTAAAAACGGGACCCTATTACTAAGACTCCGCTGTCTGTCTGTCTGTCTCCAGGCTGTATCTCATAAACCGTGATAGCTAGAAAGCTGAAATTTTCACAAATGATGTATTTCCGTTGCCGCTATAACAACAAATACTAAAAATTAAAAAAATATATATATTAAGGGGGGTCCCCATACAATAAACGTGTTTTTTTCGTATTTTTTTGCTCAATATTAAAAACGGTAACAGGTAGACGGTTCAAATTTTCACAGAATATTAACTTGTATATTTATTACCTTTCAAAATAAATAATTAATTATCAATAAAGTAAATATTAAAGGGAGGCTCCCATACAACAAACGTAATTTTTATTTTTAATACGTCATAAATCGTAAAACTTACTACAGGTTTGTACGGAACCCTCGGTGCGCGAGTCCGACTCGCACTTGGCCGGTTTTTTTTCATATATAATATTATAAGCCCGGGGTATGAAAATTTATGGGGAGTAAAATCAAACTTTCTCCGTTACGTTATTTACTACGTTTCCATGGTAACTACGTTTCCATGGTAACACTTGTTTATATTTCTATGGTAACACTTTTCGTTCGTAATGAGTAATCTCCAGTCGTGCGTCGGAGCTGACACAGACAATTTTTTTATAATACGCACGCTTTGCAGTGTGTGCCTTCATAAAATTCAATGTATTAATACAGTGACCCATACAAGGGGCAGACCTGGCTGTCATGACAGTTTTAGCACCTAGAGGGCACTCTCGTCTCTTACCATGGTTAAGAGAGGTAGGAAACAGCATGCTTATTTGACAATAGTAACAGAATTTTGAAAATTCTGCCAGTTTCCGGTCTAGACATCTCCGTCGATGGTCGGACGACTGATAGGAAAGAACAAATAACAAAGAACGTATCTCCTTAGACTGTGATATTAGTTTCTATGGAGCCGCGCTGGATACGTTTCCGATTCGCCGCACTGGATACCGCTGCGCATTTTGTATGTATCAGGCTTAAAGCAGCAGACCCGAAACTTTTCCGAGTGTGATGTTTACAAGGTTCCAAACTAAACAAAAACAGCGATACATCAAAAGTGAGTTGCAAGTTAACTGGCGGTGTCCGCGGTGAAATTTCGATTTAACTTGACATGGGTATTACCCGACGGAGCTTTTCTTGTAGACTTTTTCATTTTCTTAGAAGCGATCTCTATAAAACTTTTTAAGTTTTTGACAAATCCGCGGCTCATTTTTACGAAAAATCGGCTTGACAGCAAGAAGAAACGATTCCGGTTTCCGGTTGCGTTAATTTAAAAAGAGAATTAATACTTTTAATTATTAAATAATAATTAAACTGGCTCAGAACGTTTGCTTACCTATCTATTATTAGAAAGCTGCTACAAATATAAAAGAAACTAAGTACATAGATTATTTAGAACAAGAAGAAACCTTTAAGATGCTTGCAAACCAGCTGATTATAACTATGAGATGAATCTGTCTTTGTTGGTTACACAGTTCAAGATAGGCCAAAATAATCATACTTAATATTATAAATGCGAAAGTGTTTGTTTATTGGTTTGTCCTTCAATCATGCCGCAACGGAGCAACGGATCGACGTGATTTTTGGTATGGGTATAGTTGAGGACCTGGAGAGTGACATAGGCTACTTTTTATCCCGGAAAATTAAGGAGCTCCCGCGGGAATCAAAAAAACTTAAACCACGCGGACGACGTCGCGGGCATCAGCTAATGTATAATAAACTAAACAATCAAAACAATTTCGATTCTGAACGTCAACTTTCCAACATTTTTATCTCACAAAATCTTATCTCATAATAGTAAGTCATGTAACGTACTCTAAGCGAGCGTTCACGGACCACAAAGACGAGCATCGAATCATATATACGCCGTAATTCACACAAGCACTCACATCCTATTCACGAGCGACGTACAGAAAAAAGCAAAGGGAGGTGCGTGAAGAACTGTCAAAGGGCGGAGCTTTTAAAGAAAAACCAGTAGTTATATCTCGGCACATGAGACACTTAACGGTCGCTCTGTAGTTGCTTAGAGATAAAGCCCTTTAACAACTACGGGACGTACCGGTGTTTATCTCGATACCTAGCGTTTATTATTAGACCAGTAGTTATGTATATAACTTGTTTGAACTCACAGTTAAAAGCGCGGCTTACGCAATTGAATGATTCTGATATTTCTCTCGGCTTTCATTTGTCTTTTGGGCTTTTGCCCGCGAATTCGTCCGCGTACCTAATCTATACACATTTCAAAACCCTATATTACACCATTACACATCACATCATACACACATTCACCACACACCTACACCATAAACACGTCAGATAATACTCCCATAACACAGTTTTTACTTTTTTGGGAGATTGAGGCCAAATTATATAATGTACCAATGTAATTTTTGCAAATAAAGAGTTTTTTTTAAAATATTTATTTATACCTATATGTATTTAGACAATAATAATATTATCTGCTTTCCTTGTTCCACTACAGCCCATTAACGCCCCACAGCTGGGCATAGGCCTCCACTCTCGTAGGAGAGAGGGAATTAGAGCTTAGACCCACCACACTGCTCCAATGCGGGTTGGCGGGCTTTCCTTCTTATTATAATTAATTTATAACAAAGCCTCATCGATCCATGTTTAGCTGAACAGTCACTTATAACATCAAACATTTTTTACGTAAGAAACTAGGGCCTTATGTAATCTGTCCTCATAGCTTTGCGATCTATCAACATTTCATACCTAGATAGAATAAGACCCTTAGGTAATGAATCCAGTCTAATATTATAAATGCGAAAGTGTGTGTGTCTGTCTGCTACGCTTTCCCGGCCCATTTTTCCAACCGATTTTAATGAAATTTAGTATTGAGGTAGGTTGCATCCCGGGAAAGGACATAGGCTACATTTTATCATACAGCCATAGAATCAAAAAAACTTAATCCACGCGGACGAAGACGCGGGCTAACAGAGGAATTCAATTGTGAAATTTTAATAATTTAGGGTGTAAGACGTATGAACTCATCTAAGCGAGTATTTGAATACCTATGCCATGTATAACTACATATTATCTTAAAGTACAGATAATTATTCTAAGAAAGACGTTGCACACCGAGACAATAAAGCTAAATCGCAGTTGAAAGTTTCCTAGAGGCGAAATAAGGCGCAGCGACGTCGACACTCGAAAAGTTGGGAGACGAAGTCGATGGCGCTACGCGAAAGTGCGAAATATTGCTTGCATCCGCAGTATCGGAAACAGTGCGCACTAATTCCTTCGATAGGACGCTATAGAGCGAGGTTATGGTTGTGGACATTCGGAAAGTTGAGATTGGCTCGTAGCCGATGGCGCGGGGCGGGTTGCTGCGATCTCGCTGTCAAAGTGCGAAATATTGCTTGCATCCGCAGTATCGGAAACAGTGCGCACTAATTCCTTCGATAGGACGCTATAGAGCGAGGTTATGGTTGTGGACATTCGGAAAGTTGAGATTGGCTCGTAGCCGATGGCGCGGGGCGGGTTGCTGCGATCTCGCTGTCAAAGTGCGAAATATTGCTTGCATCCGCAGTATCGGAAACAGTGCGCACTAATTCCTTCGATAGGACGCTATAGAGCGAGGTTATGGTTGTGGACATTCGGAAAGTTGAGATTGGCTCGTAGCCGATGGCGCGGGGCGGGTTGCTGCGATCTCGCTGTCAAAGTGCGAAATATTGCTTGCATCCGCAGTATCGGAAACAGTGCGCACTAATTCCTTCGATAGGACGCTATAGAGCGAGGTTATGGTTGTGGACATTCGGAAAGTTGAGATTGGCTCGTAGCCGATGGCGCGGGGCGGGTTGCTGCGATCTCGCTGTGAAAGTGCGAAATATTGCTTGCATCCGCAGTATCGGAAACAGTGCGCACTAATTCCTTCGATAGGACGCTATAGAGCGAGGTTATGGTTGTGGACATTCGGAAAGTTGAGATTGGCTCGTAGCCGATGGCGCGGGGCGGGTTGCTGCGATCTCGCTGTCAAAGTGCGAAATATTGCTTGCATCCGCAGTATCGGAAACAGTGCGCACTAATTCCTTCGATAGGACGCTATAGAGCGAGGTTATGGTTGTGGACATTCGGAAAGTTGAGATTGGCTCGTAGCCGATGGCGCGGGGCGGGTTGCTGCGATCTCGCTGTCAAAGTGCGAAATATTGCTTGCATCCGCAGTATCGGAAACAGTGCGCACTAATTCCTTCGATAGGACGCTATAGAGCGAGGTTATGGTTGTGGACATTCGGAAAATTGAGATTGGCTCGTATTTATATATGTATTTTTCAATGGATGAAAAGTTGCTTGCATCTCGTTAGTTATCAAAAATATATAAGAAGGTCTCCTTTTCGTCCGTGGTTAGTTAATAGAATCTTTTTGATGTACTACTTAAATAAATTTAAACTCTACACATATTTTAGTTTACAGTACCTATTATGACAAATAAATAATTTTTCGCAAACTTCTTTGTTGATAGTTATATTTTGAACAGTAAATTTTTTTGAAAATTTAACTTATACTTACCAATACCACAGGGTAGATAAACCTCCATGTGCCAATACTCTCTGCCATGTCATGTCATGGCCCATCAGTTAAGCCAATTTTGAAGAAACTTGGTACAGAGTTGGCTTACTTACTTTGGGGGTGGGGTACCTACTTTTCATCTAGGAAAATAGTAGTTTCCACGGGATTTAAAATAAAAACTCTGATCTACGAGAAAGAATTCGCGGGAATAATCTAAATAAAATTATAAGGTGAAGTTAGTAAACAAACCCTCATAACGAAGAGACGAGCTGTATTTGAAGCGTACACAATACACTTACAGAACAGCCGTTCTCCGTGTAACAATAGTCTTTTACTGTTTAAAATGCTTGTGTTGTTTGCGAATAATTTAGAATTAATTCAAAACGATACGCCAAGTGAGCAATAGAAGTTACAATTTCTATTTAAATTAGATTAATTGAATCCCCCGGACACGGTCATAGGCTTTTTAACTTGAGAAATAAGAGTTCCCGCGGCGTTAAAAAAATCTTATATATATCTTATATCACGTGAACGTTGCCGCCGTCGCGAGCGTCATCTGGAAGTGCATACAAGCTTGGAGAGAATGGTTTTGCGAGGTAACATCCATACTTCCATACTAATATTATAAATGCGAAAGTGTGTCTGTCTGTCTGCTAAGCTTTCCCGGCCCATCTTTTCAACCGATTTTGCTGAAATTTGGTATATAGGTTATATCCCGGGAAAGGACATACTTTTTATCCCGGAAAATTAAGGAGTTCCCGCGAGAATCATAAAGCCTTGATCCACGCGGACGAAGTCGCGGGCATATTCTAGTTGTATATAAGCCTGTGAGCCACTCCTCCCGCGCGCCGCCGCTCTAATCCTATCCTCGCGACAAATTAATATGCTCATCGGCAGCCGCGTCACCAGATTACGGCGCATTCATAGCGCGATTGTATTTTAAGTGTATTATCCAATTTGTTGGATATTGTGCGTGTGGTAATCAGCGCTTGTAGACTATAACCGAATATTTAGTCGTAGGCCGTGTCGACGCTACAATGCCTGCATTATCGTACGCTACGATGGAGATAGCTGGCGAACTTAATAGATTTTGTTGGCGTGGTATGCGAAGCGGTCAGCCTATTGCGAACTAAAGGGATTACCGGTTGAATTTGCGTTTCATAAAATATACCGTACCGGTATGAGTGCACAACTTGTTTGGTACGACTAGCCTACCATGTAACAGGCTGCGCTGCAATTTGCTCTCTTTAATCCCCCGTCGATGGCCCGGCTACTACATTTTATATACAGAAATGTGAATGTCTTCGTTAGAGAAAGGATCTCGGTTGAGTACGCGTTAAGAGATTCGGAGCGTCTCATTACCTTAAAAGAGAAAACAGAGCGGAAGGTTTTAAGATTCAAGGGCTAAAATTACGTTAACAAGCACCGTTTCCCCGAGTGTCCATACTCCATAACGAGATATAATATTAAATGTTTAAAATTAAACGCTCACTCGCAACACTGCGTCGAGAGAGGAGTGTGTACCTTGCCGTTAAAAACAAACTTGAAATAAAATCGGGAAAATAATTAAAATCGGCGCAAACCATTAAAAGAGCAGTTTATAATAGGAGAGTGCATCGTCGAGTGTCCTTCATGTAGGCAGTTAAAGAGTTGGAGGAGCGCACTCGAGCACGAGTACTGTATAGCAGCGCCACCTCGTGCCGACTAACGAACCTGAGCCTGGAGCCGACAAAACTCCTGCACTCCGCACCGGCACCACACCGTCACACGCCGCGGTACTAATAATAGCACCACCTCTTTTTGTACTCGTGAATAGGACCTCTAGTTAATAAACCGAGCCTAGTTAGCGGGCTTCATAATTAACGTTTACTACCGCCTTTCATGTTTTTTATTCCCGATGTCGAGAGCTCATTGCGTTTTATTAAAGGAAATCGCCATTGAGCACTTGATCACGGAGTAAGAAAATGTTTTACTGTTCTCATAATAACATCCGACGAAACTGCTAAAAGGAAACGGATAAGAACAGTGATTCGTTTTATGCTCTTTCCGAGAGAGCCAATAAAGACAAATGATCGATATTAGGTAAGCGACCCCCGGGTTCCTCCTTTAATATTGTGATGCAGCGATGACCGCGTGGGCTGTCTATAAAAATCTCGTTTAAAATTCCAATTAGCAACAAGTTATCTGGAGATGCATTACAGAATTTATTCGGTCCTCATATTGCGTCCCAGAGATTTAATGGGCTTTCCGCTTTCCATGCTGCATTTTAAGTTGTTCATCTACACAAATTGTTCAGCTTACATAGCTGATTCCTGCTATAATAATATGCGAAATCCAACATTATAAAGGGTTATTATTACTTGCTGAGAATTTGGTTCTCTAATCGCACTTTCAAGCTAACGAGTAGGTATATTTAGTAGCTCTCAGTGCTCAATTAATCCATATATCCATATAAATATTATAAATGCGAAAGTTTGGATGGATGGATGTATGTATGTATGGATGTATGTTTGTTACTCAATCACGCTCCAACGGATGAACGGATCTGGATGAAATTTGGCACAGAGATAGATTATAGTCTGGAATAGCACATAGGCTACTTTTTATCCCGGAAAATTAAGAAGTTCCCGCGGGAATCAAAAAAACCTCAACCACGCGGACGAAGTCGCGGGCATCAGCTAGTGAGACATAATTTCTAGTGAATGGGGTTTGGGGTACGTTAGACTGTAGTTTATGCATCCGCCAACTCTGCAATATCTTGATATTTTTGTCAATGATGATGATAATCATCATATTATGATGATGGTAAGCTATGCATTAGTGACTGGCAAAACAAAACTGACAGTAAATCCGAGTAGTAGTCTGATAGAACCCTTACAGAAGGATTAATTACGTAACATTTGTGTTAAATGGTGATAATGAGTTCAGTCGCAATCACGTGTTTACTACAAGGAGCAAGTTTATGAATACTTACGCGTACGTCACGCGAGCAATTTTCACGTTAAGCCGTGAATTGCTCGCACCTGATCACACCTTATGCGTCGCGGGAGAATTGCATGGCTAACGAGCAAACTACGCGTTAATGACTGAGCTTCCTCTTTTTTAGTCCGCATACACATGCTGATGTCTTAACGTTTTACTTTTCTTCCGATAAGAATTCCATACTATTACAATAATGGTTGGATAATAAATAACTACTGCCGAGTGTGACCATGTTTTTTTCCAATTCGTAATATAACTTAGTAGGTACCTAGAGCTATTTTAACGTACCCCTCTGGACTGTTGTAATGGTAAGAAAAAATAATGGCATACAAAACTTTGTACAGTAGTTAAAGTTGCCTGATAAAACGTACATATACCTGCCTGATAAATTAAAAAATTAGTTAGGTATCTAAAAAGAGTAACCACCGAGTTTCTTGGTGATTCACTTGACGATTCAAAAGTACTTGTAAAAGTTTATTTGAATAAAAAAAAATTGAATTTTGAATTTTGAATACGAGTAAGAAATTACAAAACGAAACTATAAATCGTTAAGATTCCAAACTTTTGGAATATAGAAAATTAATGAAAACAGATATTTTGTGTCTCCCACAGGCACTTTTCATATTAAAAAGAGCTTTTGGACATTAGGCAGGACGGACTTTAGACAGGAAATCCTTAAACTAGTAAAGGTCAACAGTAGCAGAGTGGAGGTCATGTCTTCTAATATGCGCTGTAATTTATATCAAATTTTATGAATCATTATTAATTATTATGACCGCGGATCACATTTATTTTTATTTTTGGCTCTAGTTTTTTTACGCAAAAACAGCATTTGACTTTCTTATAGTTCCTACTTATTTATTGTCAAAATGAACTACATAACTAATCTGGGGTCACGGGAGTGACCCCGCCAAAGCGAGCCAAAGGAAACGGGGCACTACCTACCTTTTCTCGAAGCGTTTCGTCGGATTTTCGAACCGTCATAGCTTAGGTCCAGATGATGCTAGAAAGCTGAAATTTTCAGGATAAGGTGTTGTTGGCAAACTTACCAAATATACCAAGTATCAATTTTCTAGCATATATAGTTTTAGATTTATTGATACCTGAAATACGTCGATTTCGTGACTGACTCACTGACCGTCATCAACATGAAAAAGGTACTTCCTGAAGTGCTAGAAGGCTGAAATTTGGTATGTAGGCTAGAATTCGCATATAAACAACAGGAAAATTAAGAAATCTGAAACTTTTCCCCTCCAACCCCTCCTATAGGGGGTGCAAATCTGACAGCATTTCCTCGTATTTTAGAACAGTCATAACTTCGGTACGGATGATGGTAGAAAGCTTTAATTTTCAGGATAACATGTCGTTGGCACATTTATTAAACATACTAAGTTTCAATTATCTAGCATTTATGGTTTCAGATTTATTGATACCTGAAATACGTACTTTTGGGGGTTTTTTACTTTTACTAAATCACATGAAACACGAAACCTCTAGGGTACTTCCTAAAGTCCTAGAAAGCTGAAATTTGGTATGTAGACTAGGAATTGCACATAAACAATGGAATAATTAAGAAATCTGAAACTTTCTTTTTCCAACCCCCCTTATTGGGGGTGCATATTTGACAGCGTTTCCACGTATTTGCTAACCGTTATAGCTTCAGTCCGGATGATGCTGGAAAGCTGAAATTTTCAGGATAAGATGCTGTTGGCCGACTTATTAAACATACCAAGTATCAATTGTCTAGCATTTATAGTTTCAGATTTATCGATAACTGAAATACATCGGTTTCGTAATTTAGCCTTATAAATAGCTGATGAAAATCAAAACCTCTAGGGTAGGTACTTCCTAAAGCCCTAGAAAGCTGAAATTTGGTATGTGGGCTAGGAATTTCATATAAATAATGGGAAAATTAAGAAATCCGGAACTTTTCCCTTCCAACCCCTCCTATAGGGGGTGCATAATAGCTGTACAGTCGGTACTTAAAGAAATATGTGCAAAATGCAGTATACATACATAATACCATACATAAATAATATAAATATACAATTCATGACTCAGGTACAAAGGATCTGAATACCAACATTATGCCCCTAGCAGAATTCGAACCCGCGACCTCTCCCTCAACAGTCATGGTCTGTAACCACTCGGCCAAACAGGTTGCCAATAATAATCACGTAATCTTGTCATTTTTTATTCTCATTATTTTCATTTTATTACTGAAAAATTATAAAATATACTTACAACATAAAATATTTTTCAGAGGTATACAGTAATCATTGGCGAAGAGTCCATGTAAGACCCGATCCCATCTGCATCCCTTTAGGAATTGTTCAATAAGTAGGTAATCAACGATATTTTCGTCCAACTCTGTTCTCCGAACTAAACACTCTGATCATTGGTTTGAATTAAATTAACGCGTGACAATTTATAGAAAAGTAGATGATGCCCGCGACTTCGTCTGCGTGTATTAAGGTTTTTTGATTCCAGCGGGAACTGTTTAATTTTCCGGGATAAAAAGTAGCCTTTGTCCTTCCCTGGGATACAAACTATCCCTGTACCAAATTTCATCAAAATCGGTTGAAAAGATAGGCCGTGAAAGCGCAGCAGACAGACAGACACACTTTCGCATTTAAAATATTATATGGATCTAAACCATTGAGGTATTATGTACTAACGTACATATAATTAAATGATCTGAACTAATATTATAAAGAGGAAAGATTTAACCGTGAGTTTGCTGTGGATAAAATCATAAAATACTCAACCGATTTTAAAAATTCTTGCGGCACTTCACTTAATTCATTCTTCAAGGCACTCTATATTATAAAAATTAATCATATCGCAGTGCTAATGTAAAATCTTATGTACTGCTCGGTGCCCACTGGCTTTAGTTAGTGGGTAAAAAATAATGGACTATTATCATGATTAGTGCTAGCCTTGCGAAGCGGGGCGGGTCGCTAATCAACAATAAGCAGATATAAACCGGCTGGCCCATACAACCAAATATCTTTAATACTGAGCACCAGACTCGAAAATAAGAACTAACTTAAGTATGTAGGGATTTGCCGCTCATTACATACATATAGCAAACCCACAAAGAAAAGAGGAAACGATAGAGAGTGGGCAATGAAAAAAGGAATAACTGTAGTGCGAGAAATAGAGTCCAAAAAATTAAAAAATCTAGTGCGCCTGCCAAAAATAAATGAAATCCCACCAAAACCATTTCATGGATAGGCTGCCAAAACTCGCATACAAGCCCAAATCATAATGCTTTCACTGTTAAAAAGTTATGAGATCTCTAGTAGAGCCAAGCCCCTAGTTGAGCTCCGATTTGTGCTGCGCATCATCATAGCCCATGGGGCCAGTTCCAAGTCCAAAGTGTACAGGTTTAAGAACTTTTGGCTGTACCACATTTACTACATAGAAGTCCTGACTCTATAAACTCTACATCTTGATAAAAAGATGTGGCTTGGCTGTTTCGTGATCCAATCAATCATTTAATGTTCGTGGAATAGGTATAGTTTGTGCGAGAATCACGAAACGGCCAAGCCACATCTTTTTATCAAGATGTAGAGTTTATAGAGTCAGGACTTCTATGTAGTAAATGTGGTACAGCCAAAAGTACTTAAACCTGTACACTTTGGACTTGGAACTGGCCCCATGGGCTATGATGATGCGCAGCACAAATCGGAGCTCAACTAGGGGCTTGGCTCTACTAGAGATCTCATAACTTTTTAACAGTGAAAGCATTATGATTTGGGCTTGTATGCGAGTTTTGGCAGCCTATCCATGAAATGGTTTTGGTGGGATGTATCTTTTCAAGGTAAAAACTAGCTAGCTTGCAAAAAAAATATTTGCCGTACAACAGATTTCTCTTTGGGAATTTAGAATACCTTACACCTCAATAAAACAGGAAAATGCACCGAAAAACGTTCCGACTAGATATTTTATTATCGTTAATGTTCAGCCATAACGGCGGGAAGGATTGTAGCAGGCTTGATCGGCGGCAATAGATCACGGCCCCTAACAAGATATATGAGCATAGCTGAATATCGGCCTGCACGATAACACGTTGTCCACATCCTTTACAAGTAAACATTCGAACAGAGCCGCAGAGACGAAAAATGACTGATAATAATAAGAATCTACCTTCATTAACATTGGGCGCATAATTACAGACAAAGGGCAAGACTTTTTGCGTAGTTAGTTAATTGCTATCGCCTATTTTATGGGTATGCGAATGTGCGAATGACTTTTCTTTCTGATCGGTGCCAGTCAAGAACTCTACAAATTAAGATGTCCTACATAAAATATAGATTTGAGTTCAAGTTTGAATGTTATCAACCCTGGACCGCAAACATTATTTATCTATCATTTATGCTCGGCCATAACTGTGTCGGAAGCTCGAATTAGACGGTGATCTATTGCCGTTCAACATAAGATAATGTATTGCCTACTGGGTTTCTTCGGTCTACCTATTGGTAAACCTTACCGTTGTATCGAAACATTGTTATTTGTTTGCTCAACATTCTTACGAAATAACTAGTAAATGAAATTTAAGTAAAGCAGTTTAACTTTACCGACAATATCGATAGAAAAAAACCGGCCAAGTGCGAGTCGGACTCGCGCACCGAGGGTTCCGTACAAACCTGTAGCACAGAATAGGTAATATGCCTGTATTATAGTAAGTTTTACGATTTATGACGTATTCAAAACAAGACGAAATAAACCGCAAAACTAACTTTGTTTGTAGAGGTTTATTGTTAATATCAAAAAATTACGTTTGTTGTATGGGAGCCCCCCTTTAATATTTACTTTATTGATATTTAATTATTTATTTTGAAAGGTAATATACAAGTTAATATTCTGTGAAAATTTGAACCGTCTACCTGTTACCGTTTTTAATATTGAGCAAAAAAATACGAAAAAAACACGTTTATTGTATGGGGACCCCCCTTAAATATATATATTTTTTTAATTTTTAGTATTTGTTGTTATAGCGGAAACGGAAATACATCATTTGTGAAAATTTCAGCTTTCTAGCTATCACGGTTTATGAGATACAGCCTGGAGACAGACAGACAGACAGACAGACAGACAGACAGACAGACAGACAGACAGAGATTTTTCATTTTTAGGGTCCCGTTTTTACCCTTTGGGTACGGAACCCTAAAAATGAAAAATCTTCCATCTACCATACCCGCATCAGGATAACGCACTATTACCTATTCTGTGTCAGGATTGAGGTTTTTTTATAACCCGAAGATTAGAACAAATGTAATTACAGAGTTTTAGTACCCGCTAGTCAGGTTTCCTGGATCCGGTATTCTTCCGCAATTGTTTTGCAAAGTGCCATAAGCCCATAACGGTCAGTCCTTTTTACAAGAAATTAAAATACATCTCAAATCAAATAAGTATTCGAAAATGAAGCTAAATAAAACTGAAATAAAAACTTAGGGTTTTTTTCCAAAACCGATACCTACCTATGTACATTCTTGCAGAATTAATAATTGGCTCCACATTTCTTTTACATTTCCTTGCCCAAAGTTTAAACGTTTCATCCCTGTTCCCTTCCTTTTGAAGCATTGAAAAGATCTTCGATTGACAATACGACAACGCACTGTGAAAAATGGGAATTTTGCCAATATTTCTTTTAACAGGAAATCTCCCCGAGGCGCGGCGTCACGTAGAACATACTTAATACGGAATCATTTTTATTTGTAAAAAAACAAGCATGGAAAATCGAATCGTACATACAATACATTCAGTACATTATAAGTAAGTACTCGTAAATTATCATACAAAATACAAACGTCCTAATAAATAAGGCTGTATTAGATAAGCGGATATTGTGTAGGAAAAAATACGGAATTTCATTTAACGAATACCGCCGAAAACAACTTCAGCGCCATAAAGAACAACACAATACTTTTATATTTTCCTTGGGAATAACAAGAAGTTATATACGTTCACCGAATAAATAAATACAACATGACTGTAGTAGGTATTAACTTAATAAGTTATAGTTATTATAGACAGACAGTGATTGTATAGCGCGCAATGTTCTGAATAAAAATATATGGAGCGTAACATTTTATGTTTACAGATTATTTAGCTTACGTAAGCTAATAGCATAGTTTCGACATCAAATCTGAAACTAAATCCCGATAGTTACTGCAGATCATTGCACACCGTTGCTAACGAACGCTTGATCAATAACTAACTTGAAATGTTGAATGACATAGCTTTCTTGTACCTAGTTGTAGTGCTCTTGCAAGTATGGTGAGGTTGTGGTCTGGAGATGGTATGACAATACGATGTAGGCTATATGCCGAGTCTGGTCACACAAGCTACGATTCTATGCGCATGTATAACACAAGTCCAGGTTGCATGCCAGCTCGCGCTAGCTTTTTTGCCAGCGCTAGTTTTAAAGTATATTCTGCGATTCTTGCCAACACCGGTATCTGTTTAGCAGAATCTGCTTCCCGAACCCTTGTTGTTTTGAACTGTTATAACTTTATAAGCACCTTCAAAGCAAGATACTGTCTTCTTCTGTTCCTACACGTTCCCCACACGTGACAGTTACGTATCGAATTAGTATGGAAACTAGGAACCGTACATCATAGGTTCTAGAAACTTCTATTACTGCTGAGCTCTGGTGCTGTCGCGCTTTGCTTTGGATGTAACCGGTAGTCTTGCCGTTTAGATAATGTTGCACTATGATATGGTCATAACTCATAAATCATTAAATTTATTATGCCTGTATAGAAACGGACCAGGTACCAATCGCAGGACTGACCCTAAGATGCAAGTGCGAAAGGGACAGAAGGAGGCTATGTATGCCTCGAAGAGGACAAAGCACCCGATACGTAAGGAAACCTGTCTGACTCGTTTATTTTGCACGGATTCCAGTCGAGCAGTTGGGACTTGGGAGCAAGCGAACCATTCCCGAACGGATCTGGACGAGTTCCTGATTTGCCCTGTTTGAATGGCCTTGAATTAGTTACCGAGCGAATATGGTAAATTGCAAGATAAATTGGGTTTTTAATATGAATAGTCGGTGGCTAACTGTGGTTTTCCTGTTGATGCTTATTAGGTTCTAAATTGTGCATCCAGTATCAAATAATTATGTAGATTCAATCAGTAGTTGAAGGACTAGTCGTGAACTACTCATAATATTATTATTGAAGATCTGAGAAAAGAAGCTTGGTCAAGAGAGTTTAGTCATATCTACCATTGAATTTAAAGATTTCATACATCACATACGAGTACTAATTTAATTTAATAGTTTTTATTTAATTAAAAGGCATTCTTAATAAGGTACCTAAGTGAATAGAGACACTATGAAATGGTACTCAAAACAGGACAAAATTACTTAAAAAGTGACTAAGGTTGGCAATAAAAAAGTTATAATATTATTAAAGTCCATAAAAAGAGTATTGCGAAATTTAAATATTCGCTTCAGCGCCAGTCAAGGTTTTTATTAAGAGTTTAAAATTTCGACACAATACCAACACATTCGCGTGCGATATTATCCGTTTATTTGCATACATAAAGGACTTTCCAGGGTGAAAATCTCTTAGAGCGCATTATACAGGTTTCGTGTCACGTCCACGATGAGAATTTACTTTAATTGGCAAATAATACGTAGGGCAATTAAGGATGCTAAGTCGGATAGAGGCGCGCGTGACGCGACTAGTGAGTGTAGATATTCAATTATGCAAACTCAGTCGCGAAAGAACACCGCCCCAATCGAGTTGTTTTCGAAAAAAACCGGCCAAGTGCGAGTCGGACTCGCGTACAGGTTTGTACGGAACCCTCGGTGCGCAAGTTATAAATTATTAAGTTAAGTTTTAAATTATTAAAAAAAACTACTTACCTACTAGATACTTACTTACCTACTAACCAATTTTCGGTGGAAGTTTGCATGGTAATGTACATCATATATTTTTTTTAGTTTTATCATTCTCTTATTTTAGAAGTTACAGGGGGGGGACACACATTTTACCACTTTAGAAGTGTCTCTCGCGCAAACTATTTAGTTTAGAAAAAAATGATATTAGAAACCTCAATATCATTTTTGAAGACCTATCCATAGATAGGTACCCCACACGTATGGGTTTGATAAAAAAAAAAAATTTTTGAGTTTCAGTTCTAATTAATATGGGGACCCCCAAAATTTAATATTTTTTTTCTATTTTTGTGTGAAAATCTTAATGCGGTTCACAGAATACATCTACTTACCAAGTTTCAACAGTATAGTTCTTATAGTTTCGGAAAAAAGTGGCTGTGACATACGGACGGACGGACAGACAGACATGACGAATCTATAAGGGTTCCGTTTTTGCCAAATTTGGCTACGGAACCCTAAAAACTTCTGTTGACCCTTTGGAATACGAGCTGAAAAAGATAGAGGGCCGAATTTTACACTGAATATATTATTAAGTATATCAATTGATAAAAATCTTTTTCAAAACATCATCATATTCTGAATTCCAGTAGGTAGGCGGTAGGTTCCAGTAGGTTATTTCAGAGAAAGTATTTTAGGTTTACTTGTAGGTACCTAAGTAATAAGTACTATACAGATTGGTCCAAGTCGGGTTAATAATTTTACCGCGCTGGGCCAGTGGTCTCGTACCACCTCGTACCGAGGACAAAGATTCGCGAGTACAAGTATGTGAAATAGAACAAAGAAGTCATAACTATTATGATGCTATTATGTAGGTAAGTACCTACCTCTGTCTACTCCCAATGCACATAAAAAACATCTCGGTAAATTCGGGCTGAACTTTCACTAAGATACCTACATTAATATGATTTTTGCGCCGTTCAAATCATACATTTCTTACTTTCACTTGACTTACTTTGAACGCAATTGGTAACAAAGTCTGACACATCAATTTAAGAGTAAGGTACATATTTTAATCATGCCCAAGCTTCTAAAGATGGAAAATTTTCGTACTTTATACTTAGATTATAGGATAGTAGGTACATTTGAGTTAATACAGAAAAGAGTAGATCACTATTGGATTCGGAGAGATAAAATTAGGATGGTACTTTTTAACTCAAATATTTTTCTCTTTATTTCTATATTTCTTTTGTATATTTTTTTAGACTCTAAATTTAATTTAAATACAGGAAAGAGTGGAGAAAGTTACTCGACAGCAATGTTGTGTTTTTATAATTCCCATTAGGGACAGAGCAGGTAGAGAATCATTCAAAAACTACGAAAAGGACTGAATTAAGAGTACGTACCTGCCTCCTAAATAAATGTTGGTTTTATTTCAGAATGCTAGGAGCGGAAAGCCGACAAAGCTAGTTATTATTATAAAATCGCGCAACAGAAATTGTTTTTTCATCCCATGTATTCGAAAAGGACGACTTGGTTCGCCTTTATGTGCGCCCAAAGGTGGTGTTTTCTATAAGAAACTTTTAGCGGGCAGTAATGAGTTTTTAATCCTCTTTATACTCGTAAGTGCGCCGCAATTATCTTTGCCGCGCACTTATTGAATTTGGAACATCTTAGATCTTAGTGTTCAGCGCCAACGCAAATTGACGACCTCCGTGGCGCAGTGTTGAGCGCTGCTGTCTTAACGTTCGGAGGTCCCGGGTTCGATCCCCGGCAGGGTCAATTTAGGAATTTATAATTTCTGAATTTTAACTAACGAAAGGGCTATATGGATATAGGTATATATTAAAAAAAATTAAAAAAAAAAAAAAAAATTATAATTAAATAAATTTTATTATAAACGCGAAAGTTTGGATGGATGTGTGGATGTATGGTGGTATGGATGTGTTACTCAATTACGCCCGAACGGCTGAACGGATCTGGATAAAATTTGGCACAGAGATAGATTTAAAAAAAAAAAAGATTATAGTCTGGAAATAGCACATATGCTTTTTATCCCGGGAAATTAAAGAGTTCCCGCGGGAATCAAATTTTCTCATACAGGGTGATGAAAAGTAGAGTGTATCATTCGGGCGCAAATATATTTTTGGCTCGGGCGACGTACTTTGAATCCCTCGCTACGTTCAGGATTCTACTAAAGAATCCCTCGCTACGCTCAGGATTCTACTCTAGAATCCCTCACTTCGTTCTGGATTCAAAAAAGCGCCCTCGCCGTAAAAATATTATTTTGCTCCCTTATAATACAATCTACTATTCCGCAACTTTAAAACTACGGAACGGAATAAGGATGAGGTATCGTTAAGATTCTCCTATTTGAAGTTAAGAATAAAATTTGCGTATCTACAGAAGACTCATGGATGATATCTTTTCGAATATCTTTAAGACTTGCAAGTTCAACGCTCAATAATTGTTTCAAATATTTAATTATAATAAGTAACTATTCTTGTATTTTTATTTTGAACAAAAATGTTGTGATTAAAATAAATAAAAATAAAACGCTTCAGCTAAATAAGATTCAGTCACCTCAGTGATGAACAGACTAAAAGACTAGTTCAACTAAAAAAAGTACAAGTATTTAATACTATGAACCATGACGTGCTTACTTGGAGAAAGACCGCTCCCGTATCTGATCCATATAAAAATAATTAGCATTTCAAAAGTATATAGTTACTTTAATCGGGAATTTTGAACCAGATTTAGGAATTTGTCCAAAATAGCAAATAATATAAAAAAAACGTACTAGGCGTCTGACAATGGACAACGTGGTTTCTAATATTATTCCAAAGCAAAATATAAAAAAAACCGGCCAAGTGCGAGTCGGGCTTGCGCTCCGAGGGTTCCGTACAAACCGGTAGTAACTTTTAAATTATTAAAAAAAAAACTACTTACTAGATCTCGTTCAAACTAATTTTCGGTGGAAGTTTGCATGGTAATGTACATCATATATTTTTTTTAGTTTTATCATTCTCTTATTTTAGAAGTTACAGGGGTGGGGGGGGACACACATTTTACCACTTTGGAAGTGTCTCTCGCACAAACTATTCAATTTAGAAAAAAATGATATTAAAAACCTCAATATCATTTTTGAAGACCTATCCATAGATACCCCACATGTATGGGTTTGATGAAAAAAAATATTTTGAGTTTCAGTTCTAAGTATGGGGAACCCCCAAAATTTATTGTTTTTTTTTTCTATTTTTGTATGAAAATCCTAATGCGGTTCACAGAATACATCTACTTACCAAGTTTCAACAGTATAGTTATTATAGTTTCGGAAAAGAGTGGCTGTGACATACGGACGGACAGACAGACAGACAGACAGACATGACGAATCCTTATGGGTTCCGTTTTTTGCCATTTGGCTACGGAACCCTAAAAAACGGAGCTTAATACTTTAACGAATTTGAGGTGCCACCTTTTTTATCTGATACCTTCCAAAGCAACCGCGATCCAAACTTCGTAGTCGGAGATCGTTTATACCTCTATTAGAGACACACATACAAAAAATTTCAGCTTTCATAAAATAACGTAGGTCTGATCGTCGCGGGATCTTGGACCATAAAAGACATGCAAAATTATCAGTACAAGTATGGAATATTCCTACAAAGAAGCAACCAATTTACTACGTACTATAAATAATACTAAGTATGTAGAAAAATGTGTTCTAAGTGGGAAACTACGTACTGGGAAAGGAGTGACACGCCAAGAGCAGTCGAGTGCCGTGTCGTGATAGTTGCCGGAGGGACACCGGAATTGTCATGTAAAGCGTCGTGCACGAGTTGCCTCGGGCTGAAAATGCACTTTCGCGAAACGATTGAATGTCTATGATACGAGTGATTCAGAAGGCTGTCGACCTGAGAAAGAGCGGATCTATAGGACGAGCAGTAAGCGATTTGTACTTAGCTAAATACCTGTGTACTTATGCTAAATAATATGTTTTAAGCTACATAAGCTTAAAACTACTGTTGAACGATTTTTAATCGTAGCGTTACCAATTTGACTTAATAAAAGGGCATAGTATATTACACATCTAGGGCAGTAAAATAAGAAATGTCTCAGATCACATGTAATTGTTGTCCGAGGCGAAGCCGAGGTCAATAAACATGTGATCTGAGGCTTTCTTATTTACTGCCCGTGGTGTGTATACTATTTTTCTCCTCGACGGAGGCGGAAAGCGGCATTTTCGTTTAGCGCAGCGGGAGGAAAATTGACGCTTTCCGCCCGGAGGTGAGAAAAATAATATGTTTGACCAGTGGTGTTTAGTATTACCTGTACATTTTAGCGATATAACTCGTTGTAAAAAGCTGATAAGGAGACAAGTTGCCAATTCTGTATAACACAATCTCTAAACTAAACTAAAATGGTAGGTTTAAATCTAGTTCTGTCCCTTTCCGTAGGGAGTATTATGAAAGAGTCAGCAACATTTGTAATGCTCTAATTTTAGTTTAGTTTAGAGATTGTGCACTACAGAATCAGCCCCAATATTTATAGTAAATCATTTTAAGGAGCTCGTTTTAAGAGGATCGTCTAGTTGTAAATCTCCATACAAAAAACGATAACGTTTTTCTTCCCGTAAATGTCCAATTTTCATAATTTTTAGAAATGTTGCAGATACAATGAAGAACTATGCTCGTACGTTTTAATTTTAAAGAAATATTGCTTATGTTAAAAGTTATTATAGCGTCTAAATATCCATATTTTTGACCCAAAAACTTCTTCGAGTATTTTAATTTTTTTAAATTTAACTAAACTAAAATACTAAAAAAATAAAACGTACGAGCCTAGATTAAGGTGTACTGAATCTAATGAGACCAAAATTGTCTAATTTCGTAAACGTTTGGGGGGGTAAAAACGTTATCACCCGAAACAATATTTCAAGAATAAAATGTAGGCATATGCCTACTGGACTTGCAACTCTCTCTATCGCACGATACGGAGAAGGCAGCGAAGCGCTGTGAAACAGATAGCATTATTGAAAATACCTACTCGCGTCGCTTTTCGTCACTAGACGACCCTACAAATACCTAAAGAGAAAAGTCTTGATTCACTCACTCACTCACTCACGACTCATTAACGTCCAGCTCAAACACTTTGACCTTGAAAGCTGAAATTTTACACAGGGATTCCTTTAGGAAAACGGCTTGATTTTTAGAAATACCCACGGAAGGTGGCTATTATTTTGTAATAAGTACTTAATGCTGATTGCTGATCCTTATGTATTATAATATGTGTGTATATTATAATGCAAAAAGGTGGTATATAATATATGTATGTATTATCATACTAATATTATAAATGCGAAAGTGTGTTTGTTTGTTGGTTTATTGGTTTGTTGGTTTGTACTTCAATCACGCCGCAACGGAGCAACGGATCGACGTGATTTTTGGTATGGGCCGTATAGCTGAGGACCTGGAGAGTGACATAGGTTACTTTTTATCCCGGAAAATTAAGGAGTTCCCGAGCGAATCAAAAAAACAAACCACGCGGACGAAGTCGCTGGCATAAGCTAGTAATTTATTAAGCATAAACTTTATGAGCATACCTACTTAATTAATGTAAATTTATACTCTCTCAATAAAATGGTCTGAAATGTTCCAAAACTGAAATACTGGTACTGGAATACTGGTCTGAAATATTCCAAACATTAGTGACTCTAGATTAGCTGTATTTATAATATAAATTATAGTAAGTAGTTACCGAATTCACAATGTGTGAAAGTAAATTCTCTTATCAAAATACTAGTGGTCGCCCGCGACTTCGTCCGCGTACATTTTCTGATTTCCTAAGGGATTATGAAATCCGCAAAAGGCCTATCGATAGGCCTTTTCATATAGCATTGGCAGGATTTTATAAATTTTGATAAAGAGGACCTCGTTATATATTTAATACAACTGTTATGGATAAATGCCAACAATATAGTCCACTAATTACATAATAACTATAGGTTTAACTGACAAAATCTATGTTCAGTCATCCGAGACGTAAGTAGTAAGGCATCTGGCACTAGTAGTACCGAGTGCCAGAAGTATCTTCCATCAATCTATTTTACCACGTGTTTAAACACATATTTAAAGTTCGTGTAATTGAAAAATTAAATTAAACGTATAATATGACTCAATGGTGGGCATTTGATTTAAAATGAAGCCCAATTTTAAGACAATTCAAATATGTACTCAATAATAATAATTATGTATTGAGTAGTTATTTTGTTGTAAGTATGGGTTAATGATGATGATAGTTCGCCTTGGTTTCTCGTGATATCAAACCATGATAAAACATTCATATGTAATTGAACATTGTGAGACACGTGCTCGCGTAATTGCAGCCTCGGTGTGTGACCACTTGAGTGATATAAAGACGACGCAATGTCGAATTCTGTTGCAAGGAGCCAAGGTCGAGGCTGATACACTCAGCATGTAAATGAGCTCAGATAGAGTTGCTCATTACGTTTGACACCCCGACGCGGAGGCCTACCTCGCGATTATGGGCCTTGTTCGAGACGCTTTTATTTTATTACGGATGTTCCGAGAAAGGAGGTTAATGCTGTTAAATTACACGCATTGTTTCACCTTGCCGTTGCTATGGTAACGCTGCAGACATATATCCTACCTGCGTGAAATTAAATGTAATCTGTTTGGCTTACGTATTACTTACTGTATTACACCTATTTGTCGCAGGAAGGTAATGAATAGGCTTTGTAACTTGTGTTTTAACACTAGAAGGCCGAAATTTGTTTGGTAAGTATGTACCTAGTTCAGAACAACTTAGAGGGTGTTAACTTGAGTTGACTGAAGTCGAACTAAATAAGTGAAGTGGTTAAGCGAACGATACTTACTTAACTTTGCTATTGATGGATTTGCCTCTAGTTAGTAAGTATAAAAGTATTAAACTAAGTATTGGTCTAGTTATAAAAAGGTATAGGTAATATATTTGGATCATTTGCTCGTAATAATATTATTCAAAAATCATAGTAGGTTTGAACCGTGGTTTTCTTTTGTCGGAAAGTATTCGCTCGAGCAGACTGAAGTTGCACAAACCGAGTGAAGTGGCTCAGCACATGTTAACTTTGGGACCTATTTATCTGATTTTCCACGCTGCTGGTGGAGACGTGTCTCTCGAGCCTCACCGTTTAATTAAAGGGCGAGCGGGAGGGTAGCTCGGGACCGAGGAGCAGGGTATAATGGCGGCGCAATATCGGATGGAAATGCGCGGCATGTAGGAATGCGCCGCACGCCGCCCCTCCCCTATCGCGAACGATTCGTGGTATTTTTTATTGACGACTCTGGAAACGCTATAGTGAGAATAGTAGATGTGGTTTCCCTTTAGCTAGTGCGCCATAGACAAATTCATTAGCGATAATACTAAATAATAGTGCCGCTATTCAATGAAAGCGCGCTGTTTATTTCCTTTGTTGTGGTCGTACCGAGCTTAAGTTTATATGTATATACTAGCTGATGCCCGCGACTTCGTCCGCGTGGGTTGAGGTTTTTCGGTTCCCGCGGGAACTCTTTAATTTTCCGGGATAAAAACCTATGTGCTATTCCAGACTATAATCTATCTCTGTGCCAAATTTCATCCAGATCCGTTCAGCCGTTGGAGCGTGATTGAGTAACAAACATCCATATATATATCCATACATCCATACATCCACACATCCATCCAAACTTTCGCATTTTTAATATTTATTTGATGTATAGAAATTCCCCAAGTTGGACCGAGCCGAGATAAAGAGCATTGTTATACGTTTACAAGATGCCATGTTACAGATAAAAAGAAGCAAAGCGTCAGCTGAAAGCAGAATGAAACTTTATGAAGCCCATGAGCACTATCTAAAAATAGGTGTACTTTTCCTAATGGACACGGCACGACAGCATTTTTCATCCACGATCTGGTCTCGGTGGAAAGATTAAATTTAGAGACTAACGTTTTTAGAAAGCGAGAATTCAGCTCGCGCGTCAGTCTTCCGTACGAAAAGCGTTTTACATTGGTGAAATTCAGCTCGTATTTACGTAGGCGACCAAGAATATACGCAACTGTTCGAACGTAAAAATAACTTCCTCGTAATATTTTGACAACAATTCTACATAATAATGTGATGAAATACTGAAAATCTGGTGATACAACAAAGAAGCTGTGTTTTTTCAATGTTGTAATAGGGAATTATCGTCTATTGCAAGGAGCGCACGATTCCAATCGGAAGGCAATTTAAACGGAAAGTGGCGAAACCGACGATCGAACGAAACGTGACACCCTACTTATCAAGGCATGTGAAAGTTAGAACTCTTATTAAACCTGTACGTAAACAAATACTCAAATTAATTATAGGAATTATTGTAGTTTGCAATGTTTTAAGCAAAAAAATAAAGTCGGTCATGTTTTCCTATAACGACAATTGATTTGTTTACCAGTTGACGGAAATAGCTGCGATACCGATCCGAAAATTTAAACGGAACCCAACTCGGGCACAATTAGAATTGAACGTCAATTTATGCATAGCAATTATTTAAAGCAGGTTGGCGATCGATCCAGGTCAGATGGAGTGATTTTTTTTTAAACTAATGCAAACGAAATTATGCTACCTGGTCGTGCATAGTCTATCGAATATATTTTACTTTGAAGCAAAGTCATCACCAATCATTAGCATCATCTCAATTCATCATCGGCCCACTGCTATGCACGAGTCTCCTCTAAGAATTAGAAAGAACAGCAGCGTAATGAAATCTCGAATTCTTTAAGATTTTTGTTGCTGATTTTGGTTTTAAAGCGAAGTTTTCACTATCCATCATTCAAATTTTAAACGGCAGATATTAGCTCTGCGTAAGAAATCTCACTTGCATTTTTATAAGTATTTCAGCAAAGTTTTGGGAAACAAAATTAAAAAAACAGTCAGTGGCAGTGACTTTCTAATAGATCCGACTTCTGCAACTTCGATTGCTTATGACTACTCTGTTTAAATAATAGTCTTCATTTCAATACTTGATAGGTTCTATAATTATATTTAGCAGTAATACGTTGTACGAAAAATAAATACCAGTTAAGTACTAAGTTATTATTATACATATATTTACGACAATAAATATAATTATATGTTAAGCTAAAGTGCGAGTTAATGTGTAATGAGTACACAAATAGAATTATTGTGGACAATAACCTTGTTTAATGAAAATCGTTACTGGAAGTATAGTAAGTACTTAATAATAATATTGTAAAGATCGTCTATATTTAGCTGGTAAAACTATGTTTAATTGATAAAAGGCCCGCAACGTCGTTCATTTGAGTTTAGGTCTTTATCGCGTTGAATTATCTCACAATTATTTCTTAGTGCAAGTCTATCTGAGAGAAATCACGTGGAAATCACAGGTTTCTAGACCCTAGCACGGGTTCGGGCTGTTATTGGTACGGTGAGATACCTATAGATCATTTTCTATAGTTACTAGAAGATGCCCGCGAATTCGTCCGCGTCGATTACGGTTTTTGATTCCGCGGGAACTTTTTAATTTTTCGGGATAAAAGGTAGCCTATGTGCTATTCCAGACTATAATCTATCTCTGTGCCAAATTTCATTCAGATCTGTTCAGCCGTTGTGGCGTGAATCGTGATTGAGTAACAAACATCCATCCATCCATCCATCCATCCATCCAAACTTTCGCATTTATAATATTAGTATAGATTAATACCAAAAGATCATATTATATCGCTCATGATTTAGTAGTTGGCTAAGATGCTCTAGTATTTGGCTGCATCTAATTGCTTGCCCACGCGACCCTGCGACGATGAATAGCGGGTAGAGAGAGAGCCATCAATCGGCGCGCGGGGGCCAGGCATGCCGCCGGCCGCAAAGTTCGCAACCTGTGAAACAACTCGCATAGCGAACAAAGCGCGAGTCGAGATTACTGGCAGCTTTTAAATGTTCCAACTGTTCTGCAGCGGGAATACTTGGCGGGCAGCCTCTAAAAATACTAAAAAGGAGCAAATAAAGCTTGGCCTATCGATTTGCAAGCCGCAGTGTGGTACGTTTTTCGTTTGTGATAAGAAAGGCGGAATAGTTTTTTTTCCTGCATTTGCGGATCTGGATTTGGCTATTGGCCGAAAGTAGAACCACAGAATAGGTAATGTAGAACTTACGTTTTCTATGTGAAAACTATAGAATCCAACGTCTAGGATATAGTATGCGCTTTACGTGAACAAGAACAACTAGTAGGTATATCATCTCGAAGCTCTTTTGATGGTCAGTTTTGGTAGTTATATTGAAGTTTTGTAGGTACATTTGAAGACTATTTTTAAAATGTGATAAAGCACGATGAAAACGAATGTGTGGGTGGACTTGTATACAAAATGATTTATTTTAGAGTCGTCGTTATGTCGAATTGCACTGTCGCTTCGCTCGACCCACGTACAGGTAAGCCGCTTTTACATCTAGCAATTCGAACATTGGTGTCAATTCACGAAAATTGAATTAAAGTGATCCAATTTTAATAGTAACATGCCTTAATGCATTTTATTTGTGAGAATTATATGCCCGACGTATACAACACCTTCACAGTTTATTTTATAATGAAAATGACCTTTATAGTCCACATGAAAATATTTGAATTGTGCAGAACTAGGTGAAGCTTTTAAAACTACTAGTAGAAACAGAAATAACTATTTATGGCCGATTCGATTTTGTTTCGGTTTTGTATATTTGGCAGAATAACAAGCTAAAAGCAATTCTCGTAAACGTTGTTTGTAGAATATAATTGTGGTAAGTAAACAGGCAATATACGAGTACATGGCAAAATAATTTTATTACGGACTGTCATTGCGATTTTAATCGATAAAATGAACTGCAAATCATGATTCCACTTTTAGATCAGTAGATTGAATGTTTACTTTATTAGGTATATTCGAATAAGTAATAGCCTAGAGTTTGACTTGTAAAGAAGTAAATTTAATAAGATGTTTGTTTAGGCTTTAATGTGGACTGCATTTCGTCTGAAAGATGAACGCAAGATGAAAGATGATGATATACTTAAGTAATTATTATCATGTATAGTTAGTTATTTATTCAATTACTTCAATCGACAATCGTGGTGGGAATAATCAGTGTACAAATTACCACGCATATTTGGCGTGGTAATTTGTACCTATTTAGGTACATAGTACATAACTACGGCATAGGCATAGGGACGAGTGGCCCAGTTGTGACAACACAATTATCAGTCGATTGCGATTGCTTTGACCCCAATCGGTAACTGGATGGGTGACCGAATTTGGAGGTTCAAATGGGTTGTTTCATCTTGGGCCAGGTACTTGTACAGTATTCCAAAAAATAGTATAAAATCATAGAAAACAAAATAAAATATGCTTTTTGGCAGTTTTACAGTGAATAAGAGGTACAAAAATAAAATGTTTAATTAGGTACATTTGTAGAATAACAACTCTCGCAGCGCATCCATCCATCAATCTGACTGCTGTTGGATATTTTATGGTTAATTCACATTTCCCAGGTAATTTTATGTCAAATGTCATCATGACACGTGTAATATACGTCAATGTCAAAATGGACGCATGTTGTTGCGCTTTTATTTTGCAAAATAATTTCGCATTGTACCTCGTAAATTGAACTTTTTAGTAAGAAATAAAGAAAAAAATGTTACTATTTTATGACCCCGAACATTTTGAAATACCGTACAAATACCTGGCCCAGGCTCCATATAAATTTGAAACAACCCCTTTAGCCTTTTCGTTTCCTCCGTGCCTTGGAGAGCACGTTAAGAGGATCGTCTAGTTGTAATTTTTCATACAAAAAGCGATAACGTTTTTCTTCCTGTAAATGTTGTCCAATTTTCCTAATTTTTAGAAATGTTGCGGATACAATGAAGAACTATGCTTGTACGTTTTAATTTTAAAGAAATATTGCTTATGTAAAAAGTTATTAGCGTCTCAATATCCATATTTTTGACCTAAAAACTTCCTCGAGTATTTTAATTTTTTTAAATTTAACTAAACTAAAATACTAAAAAAAATAAAACGTACGAGCCTAGATTAAGGTGTACCAACTGAATCTAATGAGACCAAAATTGTGTAATTTCGTAAACGTTTGGGGGGGGGGGGGGGGGGTAAAAACGTTATCACCCGAAACAATATTTCAAGAATAAAATGTAGGCATATGCCTACTGGACTTGCAACTCTCTCTATCGCACGATACGGAGAAGGCAGCGAAGCGTTGTGAAACAGATAGCATTATTGAACATACCTACTCGCGTCGCGTTTCGTCACTAGACGATCCTCTTAAGCCGTCGGTCCCAATTATTATCACTATAACTTCTGTCTTCTGATAACAATGGTTACAAAAACCCGAGATTAAATACACTATCTTTATCTTAGTCGAGTCGTATGCGGAACGGTGGGGACCCACCGCATTATTATCCCTAAAAAACACCTAGTATTATAATTTGATTAATGGAAAGGGGTCACGACCCTCAGTAATGAGGAATACGACGCAAAGAGAGACATATCGAATTCCATACTATATTATATTCAGCGATATTTTATTGAAACAATAACTTAAGCAAAATGCCACAAAACGGCAACTATTGGTGTTGTGAATGAGGAAATAGACGAACAAAACATAAGTGTTAGGTAGTTAGGTACCTAACGGCCAAATGCCGGCCGATGATGTCAGACCAGCAGACTGAGGTACTAACTAGGTAGTCGAAAACGCGTCAAATTCGTGACACAATCGCCCACTCAGCGTTTTTGGGCAATTTATGTAATTGCACTTGAGCTAAGTACTTATCTAACAATTGATTGCATGGAGCGAGGTAACAAAAAACAATAGCAATTTATTATTTGGTGGAACTAGCACAAGTCTAGAGCGCAATTATTTTATTTGCGACAGCAATTATCTACCACATAAAATTCGATATGAAATTTTATTTCACAGTTTTATTCGTTTTATGAAAACAAGTTAGCTATTAAAACTTTTTTTTCTAATCATCTAACAACAACTTATTTTTCAGATGATATTATGTTTTGTGTCATGTTTTAATGCATCATATTATCTAGGTATAAGAAGTAAAGACCAACTCCTTGTGATCTCATCAGAATGCAGAGTCGACGACAACGCTTTCATTCACCAGATTTGAAATAAGAGTACCTACTAGGCATGAGAATAATTATACCGACCATAAAGCCTGAACAAGACAATGATAGCGTTGCGACAGCGATCTTTATGCAGTGAATGCGCGCATACGCGTGAAAGATTTCCAAGGTTAGGAATTGTATGACGCGCGTTCCACATTTTATACCTAGATACAGTCTAAGATGGTAGCGGGGTAACCCGTTAGGGGTACGGCAGTTATATAAAACCTATACAACATAGTTAGGTTTCTACACGGTATCGTACCGGAACGTTAAAAATCGCTTGGCGGTACGTCTTTGCCTGTAACTAGGGTGGTAACTAGCCACGTCCAAAGCCTCCCACCAGACCAGAGAAAATACAGGAATGATGAATTCCCATCAAAAATTATAAACTCTCGAACCCGAGCGAGACCTATAATACGACCGCAGCATTGGTCACCATTGCGCCAGGGATGTCTTCAAAACGTGTTTTGACCAAATCTTTGTTATTTGTAGAAATAAACATTGATTTAGTAACTACTAGAAACCTATTCAAACGTGATATTCTTTTACACTTTATTGGTTTGGTCTTGAAAACTAAGCGAAAGGTAATGATCTAGATTTCTCGATTTTATGGTAACTTGAACTTTACGTTCCAATCAGGAAGTCATTGGGTCGATTCAGAGAAAAACAAACTCTGGGTGTCGCAAAATATTATATTCTAGTCTAGCACAAAAATTCAACAATGTTTTTGGCTAAGAGCAAAATATATTCGTTGCCATAATTAGTATGAACTTCAACTGGACTAGGTACGCAGGTATTAGTGGCGATTTCTAGCCATCATCGCGCACATTCGCGCTTTTTATAAAAGTTTTCATCTAAATAATACTTCGTAGATAAAGAGCAGGAGTTTAGTTCAGCTCACATCATAACATCTTAGAAAAGACGCAAACTGCGCTTTGCGTTGCTGCAATGTGTGCATAACCTAATGTTTATTATTTTGCTGTTCATTTAGCAACCAGTTAAAAATAGCTACACGTCAATATTTTATCGATTCCATAAAATTTGGTTTTCACTTTGATAAAGGTATATTATAGGCGCGCATTGCGCCTGCGGCAACGTCGGTATTTCAGTTTTAATGTCTCTCGCGGGATACTCCCCGAATATCTGAATGGTTTATGGTCCAACGCTATCTGTTACAGTATGATTATTAAGTTATATATACATAGTTACAAACACAATTAATGTATAGTTAAACAATTATAACTGGTCCTAGTACAAAGGTACTAGTTATTACTTAAATATTCTGTTATAGTGTTTAAGTGGTCTAACTAATTTGTGTAATAATGTTAATACCAATCCTATTTCATTTATGATAATTTAATAAAAATGTAGGTTTTGTTATTTAAGGATAAAAAAAGTAGTGAGTTTATAACAGCTGTAGGTATGTAACGAATTTCAAATTAAATCGACCATTTTCACGTTCATTGAAGTTATTTTCCAATGCACTTATCTAACTATCCCGAAAATCAAGAGGGCTCCTTAAGGATAAAAGTTTTGGTCCATTTTACTTCCATAATATGTACTTACATCATTTTGCATTTAGTAGGCTCTTAAAACAGTAAATTATTTAGTTAACAATACATAGTCATGTTACGCAATATAATCTGTAATTTAGTGCCACATTTTGACACAAAACTTTAACCTACTGCTCCATCGCTATCGTGAATGGGCGTTAAAAATGTGTGGGCGATTTGGACGTTCTCATGTCCCGCAAATGTTTTACCCATAATCTCTGTCGAACGCGTGGTCAATGATTCATGGTCATTATAATGTCAGCTGACGCCACATAACGCCTTATATGCGGGGCCATTTCGAAATCAGGTATGATTCGCGGAGTCCGGGGACGCAAGCGTAGGTAAGCTTCATAAAGGCTTGAACAGACAATGCGCGATAGCCAGTGCGATACAACTGCAACTGCACGGCAGTCACTGAAAGCAGTAGGCGTCTAACGTTTGAAATAGAAAGAACTGCATGAAGCACGCCATATTGCGTCTATAAGCGTTTCACACTGGGAATGCCTTAAATTCAATGGCATACTTAAATTCATACAGCCATAAAAGCACTGCCGTGCTTACCCTGATTGAAATATAGCTCAATAACAATTAAATTTTCATTCACTTCCCAACTTATGCCTACCGTAGCTTCCAAGTTCAAATTCAGCAAGTACGTCACCTGCCTCCATGCATCTCCCTTGGATCCTCTTCTAGGAGCCGCGATAGACACGTTACCATTGCGCTGCACTGTCGCGAATTGTGTTTAAGGTACACTCGTAAGCGAATAAGGCAATAAGCTCGTTTAATCAACACAACACGTAGCCTAATCAAATATGACCCCCTCGTCATATCGAGTAATTGAAGGCTTAATCACGGAAGACGTTTCCGCGGCGCGGCGCAATACGGGCGGGGAGGTCTGTGTTTGATCAGCTCTCGATTGCTTTAGGTACATGTGGTGACAATTTGCACGAAGATGGCGGCCTTAATCGCGACGGTATCGAATTCAATCTACTAAGATGCAGTCGATCGACCCGTTTACCGAGAAGTACATTGCGTATTTGTCAGCTACTATAATTTCATTACTTGATCTTTAATACTTAGAATTACCTACTTAGCAAATTCCGGTTGTTTTAAAATCATATCGCGTGTATATTTGCTTCATATCGATTTAGGTACGAGTTTAAGGAACATCTTGGAAACGCGATCGAAAATTTTGCGTAGGCGATCCAGGTTCTTACTATTCCATCCGTATGATGCAGGGATACTAGTTAGTACCCATCTAAACGCGGGAAGTAAATTTAAGATTTGTCGAGTTTTATCATGGATTGATACAGTGAAATAATAAGATTAACTAAGTAGTTATATATATTCATTCTGTGTTTTTATTAATAAATTAATTTTATGATTCTGCACTTAGGTGATTGTTCTACAATGAATATTATAATAAGCCTTGCCTAGTCTAGCATTAATATCCCAAGAAAACTGCCATTCAAATAATGGTACTATTTTAGTATTCACGATGGTAAGGAATTACGATCATCTCTTCATATCATCCTTGGAAATCAATCCTTGCAACTTGCAAGTAAAGAGCTATAAAGTAACTATAAACACACACGGGAACTATGCAGTATGCAACCTATGCATATTTTAAAATTTCGGCTAAAGCGGGGAACCTAGATCGCGGCAAGAGCAAAGATTAGCATCGGGAGCACGCGGCGGCGGCTCCATTGTCGGGCGCGCGATACCACGCTGCACAAAACCCGCACAATGCATCGCTCCGCCTATTGTTTAGCGTCTAGGGCTAAACATGACCGGTTTAAACGTATTAGCTAGTGATATTCATGTACGGCCGGCCGGCATCTAGATTCTAGACATAAAGACTTTCAAAGATAAAATTTTGCTGACATTCTTCTGTGTTAGCTTTAGACCAGGGTCGATAATTTTTAAAACCAAAAAAAATAATAGTAGGATGAACCCCATTAGAAAAGGAGGGGAATATTATAAAAATGAAAGGAAAAATAATTTACGGGCGATCTGAGGTCGGGAAGGGGATGGGGGTGAGTTTTTAAGGGTAAAAAACGGTTATTCTCGATTTCCGGCAAAACTAAAAGTCCTATCGAAAAAAGTCAAATGGCAAAGTTGTAGGTAATAAAAAGATCTAAAACTTTTGTATTTACACTTTTTTCACATAACCTCAAAAAAACCTATTTTTTTTCACTTTTTATTTTTTTTAAAGGCTTCTACCCTGGTCTACTTTGCCAAATCACGACTGAAATATGTGAGACACCTCAATTTATAATGTAATTATGTAATGGATTATAGAGGTGTCAGTTAGCCCTTGACTGCAATCACACCCGATGTTAAGTGATGTAGCAGTCTAAGATGGTAGTGGCTTAGCCTGTTATGGCAGTTAAACTTAAAACCATACCCCAATCGTTTTCTACACGGTATCGTACCAGAACGCTAAATCACTTGGCGGTACGTCTTTGCCGGTAAGGTGGTATCTAACCACGGCCAGACCAGAGAAAATTGAGAAATTATAAATTACCGAATTGATCGAATCCGGGACCTCCCTCTTATAAGATCACAGCGCTCACCACTGCGCCCGGGAGGTTTGGATCCAAAATTTGGATTTTGGTTACTCAGATTGAAAAGGAAAGATTCATATGAAAACAAAGATACATAAATGAAGCTATGAATTTTCTTTACGCACACAATAAATAATAATATCATCTTGTTCCTAAAAGTAGCGCAACTTAGATAACGAAATAATGTATTTTAACAAAAAAAAGTAATATTCGTGATTAGCTCATTGCCGCAGTTTAGTGATTGCATCACCATTATTATGACTATTTGCAAATATGCGTCAGTTTGTTTACACTCAGCTCAGTCAACTTTAATCAAATTGGTAAAATATTTTTGTGCACATAACTACCAACACGGAAATTACAAGCTTTGAAATAAAGCAAAAAAAGAGCAACTGAAAATTATTCCCAAGATTAATGTTGAGATGGAACATTGCAGTAAAGATATCTCCAGGTCGACAGATACGCATGATTTGAAGATTATAAGAGGGTTGACAGGACTTAGCTCATAGCTGCACAAAATTAAAAAGTGGTCTTTTCGTATAATTAACGCCAAACATCACTTCTTGGATGGTAATTAAACCTGTTGGTTATACGATGATAATAATAAACTTGTAGCAAACAATATGACAGCAAAGCGATCATCAGTGAGCAGTTTTCTGCGAAAAAGGAATCATTTTACCTCGAACGAATACTAAAGAGGCAACAAGGGGATGCTAGAAGCGCTCCAAGGTAGAATTACACACACAACGAGTTATTGAAATGGCGTCCTGACAACTGCCAACCAGAGAGACGACAGCCGTGGAAATCTTTGCCGAGTGAGCGGTCCCTGTTCTGATTTCAGTGCGTTTTATCTCTTGATCGCGTTATTCATCCAAGTATCAAAGGAAAATATCACGTAGAGAAAGATTAACAAACGCGTATCGAAACATACACGGGCGTTTTCAGTATTTCCAACAATATATAGAAGTATAATATAAACTTACAGTAGCAGGTGGTTTCACTTTTGTATACGTACTAAAGTTTCATATCATGCAACAGACTTACAGAACCAATTGCTGCATGGAGTTACACACACAAGTTGTGTTCCCATGATCCTTCAACCTGGTGCATTTGGTATCCAGGCCGATTGTGAATTGACATTATGAAAACCAAGTAGGTATAGACTATAGACCAATAGACTTAGTATAATTATTTATTATTAATTAATTATTAAATCGTATACAGTACACTATAGACCTCATCAACGGACTTTAGGTTCGGCTCTATCAGGGGACCTGCCTAAATTTTATGGACTGGAGGATCGAATGGCTGACGATTTTGAATTGATATTGTAGGTAATAAGAAACGGTAATAATCCAAACTCGCCACTGAATTCGTTTATGTTCAACCATTTGAGGCAAAATAAATATATTTAAATGGAATTTGTAAGAGGATTGCACTTTAAGCTAGATTGTTGTTATTGGATGTTACAGTATTTCTTTTTTCTGTAATTTGTAATTTTTTTATCGACTTACGTCGAGGTGAGTTTTGAGCAGATTTACTTACTTAACATTACAACTTGTAATGGAATAAAAAAAAATATCGCATTGTATTTGCCAAAATATCTACGCATTATCACGACATTTAATGGAGCTGATAACACCGTATCACGTAATGCCGCAACAGACCTTCCGATAAACTCAAACTGTAGCGCATTTATTTAATTTCGGGTTTAAAAATAATCCCGATGTTTGATTTATTTCCATCCATAAATGTTTGCCAATTAAAAAGAATTGTCCAGTTCCAACAATCATTCTTCAAATTCTGGGTTTGTTGGGTGAACATAATATTCAAATGTTCTTTTCGAATGGTGCTACTTGCGAGACACCTGGCTAAAGATAACTTTAAAAAATGCTCAGTTCAGAATGAGCTGTTGTTATCGGAATACAAAAAGATTGTCGAGTTCTAACCATACCTAGTATCAATTCTGAGTATGTCGATAATAGATAAGATATCATTTCTGAATGGAGCTGCTAGTGAAAAAGTCTTACCGAAGAGATCTTTAAAAGATGCTTAGTTCAGAGTTAAGTTGATGTTATCACTTATCAGAAGAGTGCAGTAAGATCCAATTTCGTCCGTTCTAGTTAGAGAGGGACATGAGTAGGTAGTAACTAGAAAGTACCTCGCATATCAATTGGGTCATTAGACATTTTCTGTATCGAAGCCCAGATTTTTAACATTATTGTAATGTGAGATAAAGAATAATTACTTATCTAGTTACTATTAATGTACGTTTTTATTGTCCATTCTAAACCGATATGCACGTCTGGAATATAGATCGGAATGACTTGTATAAGTCAAGGCGCCGTCGAGTCATCGTCCTGTTCATTATGTTAGCACGATGCCAATTCCCATACAATGGTAGACGGCGGCCACGGTGGGGCGGGTGACGTCACTCCAGGCTAGCCTTGGAATCGAGGTCGGTGCTCGAAATGGCGGCGGTGAAAATGTCTCAAGCGTCTAATTCAGGCGAACAACAACAATTGAATTGCTTTTTAGGGACTTTTTTATTTTTGACCATCTATGTTGATTGTATTTACTGCACGAACTTGGTAATTCTGTGATGATGCTATATTATACCTCAATTTAGTTTAGTACACTTCTTTCAGGAAGATAACGAAAAAATACGCAGGTCGAGTATATATTAGTTTCGTCTATTAACATGGTTGAAATTCACGAGATAATGCTGTAAAAAGATTGAGAATATAAAATCTTACCTTGATGCTGTCGTAGCAAGCGGTGACCCTTCCATTCTGTACTTCAACGGTTGCCGGGGGGTGTGCAAACTTGCACTCGGTGTCGGGCCGCGAGCACTTATTCCTTTGGAATTCGCGGCACACTTCGAGTTGGAGCCAACGAGAGTCTTTGCCGTTCAGGAGGCTATTCATGTTCACCATGGTTGCCATCGTTGTCACAGAGTTCGGGGTAAGGGAGAGCGCGCACTAATACGCTGAGCGAGTGCGGCGCATATGCAGGGGGAGCGAGCGCGCGCCGCGCTCCGAGCTTGCACTTCTCACTTTCTAGCTGCGAGCTGCTGATGCTGGCCACTAGGCGCTCGCGCTGCACCCGTCACTACACACACTACTCCACACGCGTAGGAACACGAACACCGCGGCGTTATGCGCGCGGATCGACCGATTAATTACTAAATATTAATCTTACAATTATTATGTTAGAATTAAAGACACCGACGTTGCAAGCTTATTTAGGCAAGTATTAAATTATTATTATCACACGCGTTCGTATCGATGTTGACGGTTGATTTAGTAGAGGGCGATAGGTGTTTGGTGCGCGAGCATTGCGGAGGCGGCGGCCGGTGCGGGTCTGGGCGGGCGACGGTAGGGCGCGAAAAAAGCAGTTAGCGGCTCGGCGGTCAGCGAGCAAGCCGGTGCGGTGCGGGGCTCAACTCTGCGAACAACAAAACACACTGGTTACTCTCCGGGTGCCAACGATGCGCCCCGGAGCCAAGCATAAGCGGCTGCCGGGTTAGCAAGCGCGCGCAGAGGCCGTCTGCAGGCCCGCGCTACCTCTCCTACGTCATAGCACAGCAGGGAACACATTCAGACAAAATATAGCATCAACATTTTATTAATAAGTTAAGTATATCCTATAAAAGAGTAGAGCAAGTTGATGTTTTGACATTTCGATTAACGTTTAATTTGTTGCCTCGTTGAAGTTGAAGAGCTGAGGAAACGATAAGGATAACAGATAAAACGTCTGTCTACTTTGGGGGTGGAATAAAAAGTAAAAAATAAATAAAAGTAACTGCTTAGTCAATTGTCTACGTTTCTTTTGTTAAATTCTATTTAAAACATTAGCCATGTGAACGGAATATAAACAGTTAACTGTCTTGTGGTTAATTACATTTCTTAGACTATATTTTTATTCTTTTGGATCAAAATAAGACTCGAATCAGTTAATTGATTTTCTCAATCTAGATTTGTTAAAATACTGGAATCAATAGGTTTAAAATAAGACACGAATAAAAGAAGATTATCATCTAATATTACGTTATTTAGCACGTCAATGTAGATGTTTGACTTTAACCTCTCTGTCGGCTGGGTAATCTGGTAAATGAACTGTACAAGTTTGCCCATATTGACAACATTGATAGTTTTCGAGTAACGAAACACAATGAACCTAAAGATCGTAAATACATTCTTATTGTAACTTAAAATATTGTGGAAGTTTGGATCCTTGAAATCTATCAACGTCATCGAGTTGTGCTAACTCGTACTGGACCTACCGGTGTTCTGTTTTCTTTTAGGACGGGCGGTAGCAGGTGGGAAGTATACGCACGAGATTATTACGTGGATTTTCGACAGGTGTCCGTACCAATAATAACACTAGTCGGACGCATGTAAATGCTGCTCCACTGGCTATCAGCGACGTTATTACATGCAGCCAAAAATTAATGACCGCATAAAATATAAACGGGACACTAAAAACCGAGGCTGCGGTTTTTGTGAAAACGCTATGGCTCCTCTTCACGTTGCCCAATGTCTGTGCCAATAGCTCTTCCCAATGCTTTTAGTGTAGCCATCATAATATAGTCTCTAGAGAAGGATTTTAGTCATATTGATCTGTCGGTTTGTGAACAAATCCATTAATAATTACTATAGCCATTGCGTCTACACGTTGAATGCGCATTTAGTGTGCAGCATCCAAAATTGTTAAATTGATGATGATTGATGAATTGTTAAAAAGGTCAGCAACCATTTCTATTTTTTTTTTAAGAATTACATGAGTATAAATATTTAGCGCTTTTATGCTGTGGAAAAATTAAGCGTAGCAGTCATTATACAAACATTGAACACATTTTTGATGGGCGCTTCGACTGGCTTGCACTTGCACTGAATCAACGACTTATAGAGTCGTCAAACCGTGTAGACTGTGGTAACATAACAAGCAATTAATACCCAGGCTAATACCATGCATCGTCAGAAACCTTAGCACATGCATTGGCCAACGTGCAGCAGAGACATCGTGAAACGTAACACGCGTGAAAAGTCCACGCCAACGAGTGGTAGAGGTGGAAAAAATCTTTGTGTGGGCGCCGTGAGTAGGAACGTGTCTGGGGCCGGTTACAGGGAAAAACTTGTGAAACCAAATCCTATCGTAATGTGCTATTTAAAGCATACCTAACCCAGTTGAAAATAGCTCGGGTGCGGGAACGCAGCGTCGCGCTCTTCAGGCATAATATTCAAATTTTATTTTTGACACGGGTGCATTGTGGCATTCTTTACACATCGAACACGTTTCCGCTTTACGAAATTAATATTTACGAATATTATCACATGCTAAAAGTTTGCAGTTGCACACGGGACGAAAGCTAGTCCAACACGCACTATGTGTTACGGATGATAAATATTCTATGTGGTGATCTACTAGATATCTAGGACTATAAAGGAGTTTTTACGAATGCTAGCGACCACCCGTGAATTAGCTCCCTTGTGTGTACCACCTACATTCCTAAGACCAATGGTTTGGGGACTGACAGGCTGACACAGCCAGTGAATCAGGAAGTCTCTTTTTATTTGAACGAGTATACTTAATTAAATATTAATAAAGTAATCAGATAAATAACAACCATTTACGACGAATAAAACGTCATATACCAAAAGAAGTAAAGTTAAACATGAAACCATGCAACATCAAAGTAGCGTAAAAGTAAGCCACCCGTGCGGGAATAAAACATTTTCAATCAATTTATAAATTTCAGTTCAATAACTATTCAGTTTATTTTAACTGTGAACATGCCGCCCCATCCCGTAGGAACTCACGAACGCAATCATTTCATATAAGCTTTAACAACTATAGACCAGGGTAGAAGCCTTTAAAAATAATAAAAAGTGAAAAAAAATAATAGTAGGATGAAACCCATTAGAAAAGGAGGGGAATATTATAAAAATGAAAGGAAAAATAATTTACGGGCGATCTGAGGTCGGGAAGGGGATGGGGGGGGGGATTTAAGGGTAAAAAACGGTTTTTCTCGATTTCCGGCAAAACTAAAAGTCCTATCGAAAAAAGTCATATAACAAAGTTGTAGGTGATAAAAAGATCTAAAACTTTTGTATTTACACTTTTTTCACATAACCTCAAAATTTATGTGAAAAATTCAAAAAACCAAGTTTTTGATTTTTTATTTTTATCTTTTACAAATAATCTTTTTTTTTAACGAAATTTGGTGAAAACTTACCTTTTTATGTCCCAAATACGCTGTAATTTATTTGAGTAAAAATATTTATTTTTTCACCTTATTTTGAATTAATATCGAAAAAGCACCCTAATTTTCAATCGAAAATTCACCCGTCAAAATATCAGCTTTTTTCAAAAAGTTGGTATGTTTTCGGTTCGTTGAAATCTCTACTTTCCGATGGTGAAAAAAAATATATATGTTACTATAGTAAATCTTCTCAGAAAATGCAAAAATCGAAAATCGAAAACTCGAATTCGATTTTTTTTTTTTAATTATTATAAATCATTTTGAGCTACTTATTAAAATTTACACTTTAATTACTCGAAAAACGTTAGATTACATGTTAAATTGATAAAAAAAAATTGCAAATCAAAATATACTACTATAATTAACAAACAAATAAGTTAATAAAATTAATATTTATGTAATCTAACGTTTTTCGAGTAATTAAAGTGTAAATTTTAATAAATAGCTCAAAATTATATATAAACATTTAAAAAAAAATTTCGAATTCGAGTTTTCGATTTTCGATTTTTGCATTTTCTGAGAAGATTTACTATAGTAACATATATATTTTTTTTCACCATCGAAAAGTAGAGATTTCAACGAACAGAAAACATACCAACTTTTTGAAAAAAGCTGATATTTTGACGGGTGAATTTTCGATTGAAAATTAGGGTGCTTTTTCGATATTAATTCAAAATAAGGTGAAAAAATAAATATTTTTACTCAAATAAATTACAGCGTATTTGGGACATAAAAAGGTAAGTTTTCACCAAATTTCGTTAAAAAAAAAAATTATTTGTAAAAGATAAAAATAAAAAATCAAAAACTTGGTTTTTTGAATTTTTCACATAAATTTTGAGGTTATGTGAAAAAAGTGTAAATACAAAAGTTTTAGATCTTTTTATTACCTACAACTTTGCCATTTGACTTTTTTCGATAGGACTTTTAGTTTTGCCGGAAATCGAGAAAACCCGTTTTTTACCCTTAAAACCCCCCCCCCATCCCCTTCCCGACCTCAGATCGCCCGTAAATTATTTTTCCTTTCATTTTTATAATATTCCCCTCCTTTTCTAATGGGTTTCATCCTACTATTATTTTTTTTGGTTTTAAAAATTATCGACCCTGGTCTACTAGGCCACTCTAATCTAACAAGTCAATTAAAAACGCAGATGAACTTTATAATAGCCCTGCGCTTATTATAAGCCTATGCAGCAAAAGCTGAACGTTGTTAGCTCACTGTTTACTGCAAACACCCAAAATTCAAATACGGGAATGTTAACTTTTTGAAATTTAAATTAAACTCACAAACCACAAACTTTAGAAGAGGTACTAATATAATATTATGTCAGTATAGTTATTAAAATATTCAGTTTATAAAGCGTGTATTGTGTTTCAATTATGTCTGATGTGAATCGCATTTTGTTGTATAGTTACTAGAGTAACTATCTAGCGAGATAAATTTCTGGGAATTCATCAAAAATATCTCCAAAATATTACGTAAGTTAACCCGCAGATGAATACTAGTCTTAAGAAGAACCTATTACAACTTCCGCAGTTTGTTGTTGGCGCATCTTGCCACTATAGACAGACGGCAAAACTTTTAGCTGATGTCAAGAATTGCAACTTTTGTGGTGATTAATGAGTGCATCTCACGATCCTTCACAGAGAATAAGGAAACGTTACCTAATAACGTCTACCAATTCTCTTCTACTCAAGTAACTAGAAGTTTTATAAAAATATACAACTAAACCGAGGAAATGTTGAGCACATTTTCTACCAACAAATAGACATTATAGTCTAGGCAACGGGGCGGTCTGTTGTATGGAGACCCCCACATTGAATCCTCAGTCGATGAAACTTGGCAGGGTTTTAGTATTGGATGATCCAAAACTTACACAAAAATATCCACCAAAAAAAAAAACCAGAAGTTAGGTTTTTATACCTAAAAGTACAAATAGCTTAATATTTTGAACTGAATAATATCTCGCTCCATTTTTTTTTTACCAAACTAATTAATAGCCTTATTATGAGGTACTCGTTAAAAATCCAAAACATTATTTAAACGGACCTATTTTTTTTTAAAGTGGTTTCCTTTTTTTGTCCGTAATTTCGGCAAAAAAATTGCTCATTCAATTTTTTATTTTCACATGTCCTTAAAATGCTGTTTAGCATAACGTATAAGAAAATCCAACAAAATATTTATACCAAAATCAATTTATCTCACTTCAAATTAAAATTATTTATAACTCGGTATGGAAAACTTCTCATACCTATTTCTTTTCTTTATTATAGTAGGTAGGCAAATTTACACTCAAAACCTAAATATCCAACAAAATATCCATGCAAAACACCGAATTAAACCGAACGTATGAAAACTAAACTGCGCTTACGCGATAATGTATCTTAATCCTTCTTCTATTGGGTATAGTTTAGCGTGCGCGAGCGAAGCGTTGAAATCACAATCATAACATCATAATCATATTATTACTCCAGTGTGGATACTACGGGTGGATATGGTTGTCGTCACTCGTTAGCACTTACTGTCTTCTACAATGCAATAATAGCAGGCACTGGGCAGCACATCAGGTTTTACATTAGGGCTGCGATATTTTCGCATTGCCGGCCGCCCCTATTTCTATGGCGCGTTAATTAATTTTCATGATATCTTCTAAGATATTCATCTGAATCAAATGGTGTTCAGGGCGAATTTGGTATACAGGGTTAATTGTAAAATACCAACAACCTTCTACAGGCAAGTTCTATGCACCAAAGTAAATAACTTTTGTTCCACGACTTTTTATAATTCCTAAAAATAAAAAAATAAAATTTTCTTACAAAAATAAAAATATTTATTTTTCTGTTCTAAAATTTTAATAACTCTACGCGGTGCGTACCTTTCAAAGGGAATCGCGGTGGGCGGCACGGCGCGTCAAAGGCGCAGGTCAATTCAGTCGCTTTCAGTCGGTCGCACGCGCCGTTATTCGCATAGGTACTGTGTTTGCATAGGTTCTGTTCTGTGCCTACTGCCTAGTGCTTAAAGGATGGCTTATCGATATTCTAACATTGAATACACTGAAATGGTTCGAGTGCTCGCGATATGTGGTGATAACGTTTCGGAAGCTTGCCGCGAGTTTGCAAGGCGATTCCCTAACGTAAATAGGTAGGCCAAGCCGCGTGACGATGCTGGCTGCCAAACAGCGATTAAGGGATCACGGACAATTCCATCCTAGATCTAGGGATCGTGGTCGACCACCGAGGCGCACAGTGCGTGAAGAGGAAAACATTATACAATTTTTTGAAGAAATTCCAGCAGCAAGTACCAACGATGCAGCCCGAAGGTTTAATGTGTCGCAGTACTTTGCTTGGAGCGTTATCCACAATGAGGGGAAATACCCTTTTCACCTGCATCGGGTCCAAGAACTCACCGATCCCGATAAACCAGCGCGGGTTGCTTTTTGTAACTGGCTGCTAGCAGAGAGGCCCACAGTTTTATGGACCGATGAAGCTACATTTGGTAGAGTTGGACTCTTCAACACTAGAAATGAACATTTACGGTCGTTTGAAAACCCCCACCAACCTAGAGAGCATAGTTTTCAACACCGTTTTAGTGTTAATGTGTGGGCAGGAATTTTAAATAGGTACCACATTACTGGGCCAGTGAATAATAATTAATTTAGGTAGGTAAGCAAAATTCCCATTTTAATTCAGTAGAATGTTTTATTCAATAATTGCTAATTCCACTTTTTAAATAGGTGGGTACTAGGTACGTCTGCATTAAAAAAAAATAACTAGCCAAGTGAATCTTAAGTTTCGATTTCCATAAACTAACATTGGAAAAAACGGCTGTATGTACCTACCTACTAAGTTGAATTTGATTCTGGATTCCTTTTTTTTCAATACATCGAACTCTAAAATGAGTAGGTATAGTAATTTATCGCAATCATTTTTTATTCAAATTATCACTTATTTTAAGAAGTAGGTAAGTAGTAAGTACCTAATCAGTTTTACTACACGCGTTTGATTGTTGGCTATAACGGCATAACTCATAAACCTGGAAAGTAGGTAGGTACTGGGTACCTACCGTAACAATTATGAAGAATTGTGGCACAGATTGTGGGATCAGACCATTCCAATAATTAACGACTTTAACTCCCAGCTTAAACTCTTAATAGGTAGGACTAGGTAGTAGGTACATAACTAGTAACTACCTAAATACCTAACTTCACTTTTTATGAAATAAATTGATACATTTTTGTTTAATTTTAATTGACTGTAGATACCTAGTTAAGTAGCCTCTCATTACGTACACACCTATTGGAATAAATTACGCGGCGGGAATCAATGAAATGATAAATTCCAAGTAGGTACCTACCTATGTCCTATACTACTCGGGCGCAAACGTTCTGCGCACGGAACAAAAATTTCTCGTATTTTCATTAAGGTGAACGCACACTTACCTATCCGAGCCGAACGAGTCGAACTAAACGAATTTTAGAATTCTGTATATGAAATCTCATGAAACCTCGCATACTTCTCCGCGTCGAATCGTCCGAATCTGCAAGAACCCCAGTAATCCTAGACAAATTCGGATGACGTCATCAGATTCTCGGCGCGGTTTATGCGGTCGACTCAACCGATGCGCTCGCATTCTATCAGTTGCCTATGACAGAGCAACGCGAGACTACTATTTCTTCATTGTTTTGTGTCGATTCTTTCGGCGCGGTCGATTCTTCTGGTGCGAAGTGTGCGAGGCCTCCTTGACTTCGATTCGTTCGACGCGTTCGGCTCGGATAAGTGTGCGTTCACCTTTAGAGGCCGGACGGCGCGGCGCGGCGGCCTTTGAATTCGATCTTGTTTGTGTCACTCGCCGCCGCGTACCGCTTGAAGTCTCAATCCTGAATAGTAGGTAAGTAACAATTCGCATATCAGCTGATTCTGCTGGTTGTCACGTTGATTCGGACTAAACCGGGCTTGGAGGTCCGTTTAAAGACCTACCTACCTATTTTTGTTTCTTCGATGACTCGAATAGCAAATCAAACTTAGTCCTGATTTTTATCACTAACATCTGATCTGTAAAGTCGCTAATAAATCGGCATTATTTAGGTAGGTAATTACTAATTACCTATGTAGGTACACTTTGTTGAGCCGTATGGGAAAGTACCTATTTGGAAGTGGAAACTGGGAACTCGCCGCATTATGATCCTTAAAGAAAGCGTTTCGATTTATGGAAATGGTTCACGACCCTCAGCAATGAGGAATACGACACATACAGAGATGCTCAAATTCAAGTCTCGAACAGATACTTACCTACTTAGGTGTTAGGTTTGTAGGTAAGTCAGGTGGTAAATAGGTACGTACCAGGTAGTTAGGTGACGCGTTAGGTAGGTAGGTTAAATGTTAGGTACGCAGGTTATGTGTTGGTTAGATTGGTAGGTATCTGAGGAATTAGGTAGCCTGTTCGTGTTGACTGTTGAAGGTTTTGTAGGTACCTAGCTAGGTTAGGTGTGAAGAATGTAGGTAGGTAGGTGAATAAACTAATAAGGGATTGATAGGTGGTAATTTTGCCCTTCCGTAAAAAGCGCGGGAAATTGCCAAGTAAACAACATGCTTATCATGTGCGCGTATGGTAGGTACTTAATGACTGTCCGATACTTACGTCTGTCGCCGCGAGAAGTTTTTTTGGTGTTCACGACAAACGCTAGTGTAGGAAGAAATTATTGACCTGCAGACGATAGCTCAGCCCGATGTTAGTAATTTACGTCCAAAGCATATTTTGTAAATACGACAGAGAAGTGATAACTTCGGACGTTAATTGTTGCGCGGTTAGTAGTCGACGCTTCATCACGCAGGTGTGGAAAAGGCATTACATAAATTGACCATAGAGTTAAAAAACTGACAGACTTTTCAACAAAAACTTAGAATTTTTTTTTTGGTTAATTTATTGAGTTATGTGAAAAGTCGTTGAACAAATGTTGTTCAGTATCATGTATAGAAGTTATATCTCAGAGGTTGTTGGTAAATTACAATTAACCCTGTATATCAAATACTTGGTTGAGATGACTAACCATTTTATTTTGATATGGATTAATACAATGTCAGGAAAAAACACCTTCGAAAGTAAAGCTTTGTTTTAGACCAAATCATAAAAATGGTTATTGTGAGACAACCTTTAAAGATAGATATATTTTATCGCGGAATTTTTTTAGAACTTTTTAAGAGGAACAATTCCAACTTTTACTATTTACACAGCGCACACCAGCTCTCCGTGGATGAAGCTCTCAGATGGGACGATTTTTTCCGACTTCATTCACATTATTGCAATTTTCGTAGGGATCTCTAATTTTTTTAAAATAAAATATAGCCTATAGCTTGCTATAAGTGAAATAATTTTTTAAATCAGTTGAGTAGGTAGTTTTTGAGTTTATCCATAACAAACAAACAAACAAACAAACAAATCTTTCCTCTTTATAATATTAGTTTAGATAAACAATATAGCGTTACAGAAGATAAATTCAACATTAATAAAAACCACTAACTGTAACGACTTACCTTCAAGGTATATTTCCATAGTTAAATTAAGGGCCCATAAAAAATCTTATTTTTGAGCTTTGTTTGAATAAATATTTATTTCTGGTTATCCTTAACACAGATCTAAAAAATCTAGCTAGGATAGCTAGTTCTTGATCTTGCAACATTTTATCTACATTTTTTGATGTAAGCACAATAATATTGTAAATCTTCAAATAGTTCCAAGATCAATAATTATAATATATCGATAGTAACATAATGATTGCAAACTTAAGGCAACAAAAATTATTCTTTAAGCTGAGTTGAAATAAATATATTATAATACTTTTCAAAATTAACCCATACCTAATAAAATATACAATAAATTAGTTTAGATATCGATAGTAACATTTCATTACATTGAGAAATTAAAAGAAGTCAGTAATATACTTAATTTTTATTATGTTTTAAATTTAACTTATAGTAATTTCGCTTCCATGTAAAGAAAATGTAAAAGTAACGCAATCCAAAATATGGCCCTTACGTTTGATAATTCATTTTTGAAAAATTTTGAAGAAGAGATTTATGTATTCATTTTCAATGCTCCGATTCTTGCGGGGACTGCGAAATCTGTGATTTTTTTATAGCTATTAAATCAGGCACTTGCCTGTAAAAACCCATATTATACTTGCTCTAAATCTTCTTTTCATTAGTTTTTTTCGGAGATGGTAATGAATTTTAATTTTCTTTAATTTTGTAGTTGATTAAAATAACCATAGATGCAGATAAGTAACTTTAATTGTAGTGTAGTAAATGCTATAATTTGATTTTTTCGCTTTGTGGCCAACATCGCTTTATTGCCATCTCTATTCTGGTACACTAATGAGAAAAAAAAATATCTTTCTCACTTTCTTTGCATCGTTTTGAGGCAAAGAATAACAGCTCCAAACAGACGATTACAAATGAAAATCTCGTTTACACTACAAAACTTCTTATTATATTCGGTAACACGGTGCGTCTAGAGTTGTCTTCTATATATATAATGCACTGTATGTCCCGGGAAAGAGATGGCAATAAAGCAATGTTGGCCGCAACGGGAGAAAATTATCATATTATATTTTATTTAATAAACTAGGTACTTAAAGTTACTTAAATTTAACTTTCACATAATATTATGTAAATTTTTGCTATCTACTTAATTTTAAAAAAGTACAGAAGAATTCTTAACAGGTTTACCAATATTTTTTTTGGAAAATAGTTAAGTAAGTATATCGAAAAAATTGTAGCCAATTCGTCTCCGTGGATTAAGTTTTTTACTTAACTCCTTAATTTTCCAAAATTACCTCCCCGGAATACAACCTATCTCTGTACCAAATTTTATCAAAATTGGTTGAAAAGATGGACCGTTAAAGCGTAGCAGACAGACAGACAGATACACTTTCGATTTCATAATATTAGTATGTATAATAGTTTTCAAATAAAAAGCTTTCAAAGATCGCAAAAAAATTGTATGACCCCTTAAACAACCAAATGCGAGAATACCCTTGGGTACAGTGCGAAGACACACCAATTTCAAAGACCATTTTGTGTTGGGACGATATAATTGTTACTTTACGGCTAGGGAAATACAATCGAGAACACAATGTAATTCAAATTTCATAATCATCACTGTGAGGCTAGAAACATTATATTTTAAAGCAGTTTTCGTTGCACAAACCAGTTTTAGAGCAATCAGTTACTTTAACGCTCAGGCAAGTTCAGAACGCATTGATCGTCGTACTGATTGTCATTTGCAAAAGCTTTTGATTGAAAATTGAACTGTCGAATCAACGAAATACGGTCCGTTATCGAGTACAGGCTCGCGTCGCCGTAGGCATATTATCTCGGTCTCAGGACGTCACCACGCTCCTGCTTCTCCCGATTGATTAAATACAAAATATTTCTTTAGAAAATGATTTTAGTTTTTAATGCGTTTGATTTTATTATATTTGATATTTTCATAGTTGATAGGAAAAAAAATATTGTAATCGTATCAATAAAAAAAATTGACGGAGAAATTTTTCACTACGAATAAAAAGGTAACTTTTGAAAAAAATATAGACTGATAGTATATTTGTTGGATTTTAAATTTTTAGGTATTAAACGGCAATAAAAGGACATTCCAGTGAAAAGTTTCAGTGAGTAAATTTTCCGATGCAAGTAACATTAAAAAAACATATTTTTTCAAAATTTGATTGTTTCATCTTCGAGTATTTGTTGGATATTTCTTATTTAGTTTCCATACCTTTACATGAATGTTTCAAGTGAAGAAAGTTTTGACGGATCATTTTTGCGGACCAAGATATTAGACATAAAAGAGTTTAGGTAAAAATACCTAACTTCTGGTAAAAATTTTTGTTGGATATTTATAAAATACCTTTACGTTATGATACTTTATCATACTGTAAAGTTTCGTCGTCTGAGGAATTACTGTTGGGGTCCACTAGCTTCCTTTCCTAGACTATTAGCTTAAATACAAGATTTGATATAATCAATACTAAAATAATGACAATTAGTGACTGTACAGTTTAGGTACTTCCTACTTATTACGTTTTTTTAGTCTTTTGCCTTGACTTAAAAGGCTGTTAAAACATTTTGTATTTAAGTTAACGTAGAATTCACGTAAAGACACGTATATTTCGTTTTAACTTTTAATGTAAGGAAGCAGTACAGAGCAAGAGAACGTGCAGATTTTGTACAGATAGCTCTAAACTCACGTACATAACTGTGCCTTATTCAGCATGTCTATACGCTGGCATTTGAAAGGAAGGAAACGAATCGGATCGGAAATGTAATCCTTCCTCGACTACACATAACTAAACGTACTCAAAGCAAATGGACATCGTTTTATTTCGAGTATTAAACAAGCAACTGCGTCAAAGGATCGTCCTATGATTCTTTTCACGACAGTGGCACCGCTGGCTGGTTTCTTAGATGCTCGACACGCACGGGGAAGACATTCAATAACCCAGTGAAAAGATTACCAAGAGCAATCAGACGGAAGCGAATCTAAATAAGAATCTCGTGAAAGCGGTCGGGTGCGAGGGTGGAGTGAAGGGGGAGAAAAAACAGTTGGGTCCCGGCCTTTGTGATCGGCGATTCGATCAAGTTGCAATCGAAAAAATTTTCACGACCGTTTAATGGGTTTGCGAAAAGTGCGATTTAGTGGTAGCTACTAGCAATAGTGAGCTGATTTACCCAGCCGCACCTTTACATCCGCGGTCTTGACCGGGAATCGAACCTGGGTCTCCCACCGCCTCGGAGGGCGCTCTTACCGCTGAGCTATCAAGACAATTAGAATGCAACGTGTACGCCAAGGTGGATAAAAAGTTGATACAATTCTCAGGCACGGTTCAACCAATAAGGTTTTTAGTTAGGTACTAAGCTGATTATGAAACACCGTCTAAGTCATAAATGCATAGTATTACCACATTCAACCGCACCTTTCGCTCACTGGTATTGCCCACACACGATTGAACTTTATAACGTGACATTTGTATCGGCTTCGGTTATTAAAGTAACTTGAGTATGTATCAACTAACCCACGTATAGATATTAAGCAATAAAATCCTTTTGATTTAGATGACCTACCAACAGTTATTTTGCAACGGATATGAGTAAAATCATAAAAAAATGGTTGGGTATCTTTGGTAGATACTAGATTCCAGAAACAAGGAAGATTCTATGAGTTTTAATTGAGCAGCGCACCGCCTATTTTAAATGTTACTTACCTATGTCGAACTTTTAGTAAAATATCGAGATTTCTGTATTGTTCTGATAACATTTTATATCATTCTGTTTTTTAGTCTTCTTTAAAAATACACACTGTGTACAATTCCTATGATTTATAGCATATTATCGCTGCTGGTGGTACAAGTATGAAAAATGTTTAAGTCTTCTCAATTGAGATTATTGGTTTTACTTCACGTATTTAGACAAAGGCCTAGGTCGAAAACATTCCTACTTCTTAAAATATCTTAAGTTGAAAGTTCTTTTGTAATTAATAATTGAGTAAGAAAACGAGAGTAAGGTTACAGTTACCTACATATCGCGCGTAGGTAGCTATAGTGTTACTGGACAATCACTTCTTTTGTTAGCGTATTTTCAATCGAAGGCCATTTTAAATTTTACAGCTTCATAATCAATTACTAAGCAATATGTTTGAACTATCCGTGCTGCCAGATATATAATATAATGTAGGTATTTAAATATTTTTTAAATTTGCATATTATTACTCGACATGACTTGTCATTTGGTTCCTATTATAAAACACAAAATGAGGAACCAGATAGGTACTTCTAAAAGCTCATTTACCTCGTAAAACGTAGCTAATAGATTTATAAATAGTTTATTTCGTGGCTACAAAAACTAAATTGGTTATGGCCTTATGGGGTTTCCTCAATGTAATCGAAGTTTAGGCTTTTAGTAGGCGGAAAAATAGGAACCGGTAATTGGTAAATGAGAGTCGAACAATGTTAAATGTTATAATAGCGGCTAAGCGCAATTTGGACTAGTTGGAAAAATATTTTTTATATACTTAGTTACCTTCAACAAAAGGTAAGATTTACATAGGTAATACCTACTCCTCTGTTACGTCGCCCGCGTCGTTTTAGTTTAAGTAAGTAATTTAGATTTCTATCAAATCAAATTAAATTAATCAGCGTGGGAGTCTGATCAGGTTTGGTAGGGACTGGGGATCAAACTCCTCAAATAATAGGCAGCGGGAGTTGTTGAGCACTCGTGCTCAGAAACGCGCGTCGCGCTGCTCCGCTTGCAGCAGCCGTAGATAATGCAAAACCTACCTACCGTGTATGCAATATGCACACTCCTTGCACATAACTCTGAAAGGTGTTTTGGTAGCAATACAATACAATATAGCGGAAAAAGAAGTAGACAACAGCGGGACACGTAGTAAGAGCAATCGCGCTTCACCACCAAACGACGGCAGCTGTAGACAACATAGTTTGTAAATCACCTGAGGTTGGGATCCTTGCAGTTAAGTAATTGTACGGAATTCTTAAAGGTATTCCGTAGGACTGGCTTTTAAATAATAAAGAAGAAAAGAAGCAGACAAGAGCGGGAGACGGCCTTGGGCTGAGCAGTGGTGTCGCGCTTCGGCGCACTGGCCACAGACAACGTAAAAACTATCATTACGATTACCTTCGCCCCGCTTCATTGGGCCCGTGATACGCTCTCAATAAATTAATTGTTATAATAAGTAAATTAAGTAATTGTGACCGCAATATCAAACAAAGTTCTCATTACAGGGTTCTGCATCCGTGTCTGTCTTTAGAAGTACTTGGTACTTATTATACTCAAGAAAGAGTCTAGTGAAAGGACAGATAGATACCTACTTTAATATCAAACAAGTCTATGAAAGTTCCATCATGTATCTATATATTATCATACTTAATATTATAAATGCGAAGGTGTGTTTGTTTATTGGTTTGTCCTAAAATTACGCCGCAACGGAGCAACGGATTGACGATTTTTGGCATGGGTGGTATAGTTGAGGACCTGGAGAGTAACATAGGCTACTTTTTATCCCGGAAAGTTAAGGAGTTCCCGCGAAAATCAAAAAAACTTAAACCACGCGGACGAAGTCGCGGGCATCAGCTAGTTTTATAATAACTTAAGTTTTAGGTTTTAGCAACTACTAACTATCTATGTCCAAGGTCATGAAAGGAATATCTAGGTACCTAGTAAGTAAATATTGTAAAAATTATAAGATAACTAGCTGATGCCCGCGACTTCGTCCGCGTGGATCGAGGTTTTTCGTTTTCCGCGGGAACTCCTTAATTTTCCGGGATAAAAAGTAGCCTATGTGTTATTCCAGACTATAATCTATCTCTGTGCCAAATTTCATCCAGATCCGTTCAGCCGTTGGGGCGTGATTGAGTAACAAACATCCATCCATACATCCATCCAAACTTTCGCATTTATAATATTTATTTGATAATATTAGGTACATCTCTCATGAAGTAAAGCGACACCAAATTATTACAAAATACCTTATTAATTAAATTATTATAACTAATTATTATTATATTAAAATTATTATAAAATAGCTTTTGTACCTAGTAGTTAAGTTACTAATTTAAATGATCTAGCTAAGTCCTAAGACTTTATCAAGAACCTAATACAAGATGTATTAGGTTCTTGATAAATGTAACCAATAGCGCTAACTATTGTCCATAAAAGAGTATAAAACATACAACCAAGAGATTTGCTAAGTAATTTTGTACGTGTTTTGAGTCGTGTTTATCAGCCACGTAAGTGTTTAACTTCAACTAGCTATTGGAATTCATCGAAGATATTCTTGCCCGGGTATTTTCTTAATGTTTCCATCAAACCACGGAGCTTAACAATATTTGTTTGCGTTGACTTCAATACAATAAGTTTAAATTGCCCCAATTAATTAAAAGATTTATGTTTTCTGTAGAACTTGGTTTGAATTTAGGCAATAACTTTTAATTTAATACTGAGTTACTTAATCATTTAATTAACTTAAAAGATAGGTAGCGAACGTTGTGATTAATTAATCTGATATAGAAAGTAGGTACATTTTAACGTCCTTAACTATGAAATTAGAATGTTAAGTGAGTTTATTTGTAATGCAACTTCTTTCCTTTTAAAGTCGGACTTAGTTTAAGCATTAGTAAAACAAACCGGCCAAGTGCGAGTCGGACTCGCGCACCGAGGGTTCCGTACAAACCTGTAGTAAGTTTTAAATTATTAAAAAAAAACTACTTACTAGATCTCGTTCAAACCAATTTTCGGTGGAAGTTTGCATGGTAATGTACATCATATATTTTTTTTAGTTTTATCATTCTCTTATTTTAGAAGTTACGGGGGGGGGCCGGGGGACCAACATTTTACCACTTTGGAAGTGTCTCTCGCGCAAACTATTCAGTTTAGAAAAAAATGATATTAAAAACCTCAATATCATTTTTGAAGACCTATCCATAGATACCCCACACGTATGGGTTTGATGAAAAAAAAATTTTTGAGTTTCAGTTCTAAGTATGGGGACCCCCAAAATTTATTGTTTTTTTTCTATTTTTGTGTGAAAATCTTAATGCGGTTCACAGAATACATCTACTTACCAAGTTTCAACAGTATAGTTCTTATAGTTTCGGAAAAAAGTGGCGGTGACATACGGACGGACAGACAGACAGACAGACAGACAGACATGACGAATCTATAAGGGTTCCGTTTTTGCCAAATTTGGCTACGGAACCCTAAAAATATTCGCCGAGAACCTCCTCCCTTTCGGGAACCTCCTCCTTTTCGGAAGTCACAAAACCACAGAAGTGGTTAATAACAAACTCAACAACTCAAATGTAGTAAAAGAACAACAAGCATAACTGAAGTGCCTTACTAAATTACCTTTTCAGAAACAAGTCCTATTTTATTTCAATATCATAATTTGTATTTTGTATACTTCCCTCGTTTCACGCACAAAATTAAGGTATTATATTTTGAGCGTAACTACCTTAAACCTCAAACCGTGTGACAGGCATAATAAAACAAAAAACAGAGATAACGGATTTTGATTACACAAAAATATTATTACATTTTTTATTTTATTTTGTAAGTCTGATTAAGAATATGAAACCTGAAAAGACCTTTCTATCTCAGCGATTCAAAATCCGTTATGCATTTAGCGTTCCCCATGTACATATTCGTATATTTCCAGTAAGCGGCTCGGACGAACCACCTTTGAAATTGTAGGGAAGAATCTTACGAATTAAGTAAGTACTTCTTAATTAAATCTCAAAATAACTTTAAAGTATGACCAATTGATTGCATCATGCTATTGTTACGAGTGGATCTCAAAGATACCCAAATTAATGTTTAGAAGTAATAACAGCGTTAATTAATAATTATTTGCCTTTTAATGACGGCCTTTTATTGAGAATTGTGTTGTGTTGGTTTATGTGAACAGAATTTGTATTTCAAGAATTATGTAAGTACCAAAGTTTAGTCTTTACTATTTTGTTGAGCCAATGATATTAAAGAAGGCGGCGGGAATTGGCTGGACGGAAAAGACTGAGAATCGGTATTGATATAAAAAAAATTAACATTATAAAAGGGCTTTTACCTTTACCCAACAATAAGTAACGCCCTCTAAGTAAGTAATCACACGCTGTTGTGATTTGTAGCGGCCTGATGAATGATGATAATGATGAAAGCATGTTTGAAAATGTGACACTATGATTTTACAATGAAGGATTTATGAAATTATTGATTCTAACACAGATATAAACTGCCCAAATTCTCAAGTTTATAAAGAAATTGACAGACCGACGGATAGACAGACAGAAAAGAACTATTTTAAGTAAGTTAATTAAATATGGCTGATGACTTGTGGGCTAAATCTGCGTCTTTCTGAACCGCCCAAAATCATCAACGCCAGCGTGGTAGGCCGAGACTACGATTCCGTGATAAATTAGACAAATTCAAAGTTCAGTGGCCCCTAGAGGCACAAAATAGGGAGATGTGGAAAATTTGGAGGGAGGCCTTTACCCAGTCGTGGGACAGTACAGGCTAGATTAGATTAGATTAGAATTTGGTATTGATACGATACGAGCAATTATAGCCAAAACTGTAAATGACTTAGCTCGGGCAAATGAATGCGAATGTAGTGTACACCAAACCAAATTATTATTAGTCGAGCACGTAGGTCAGTTCCGGCAGTCAAAACAAAGGCCATTGTTACCTGTGCACCAGCAGATCGCAACTAGTACTGCTCTCGCATTCGGGACATGTACGAGGCACATTAAGCAGCCTCTGGGGACGCCGGCAGACTAGTAATTAGCAAGAGAAGCGAAAAATTTGCGACGGGTTAAAATTTACGAGGCGCAAATTACACGATTCCGGCGCTATCGCTGCAGTGCGCTCGTTAATGTGCAAGCCTTATCGAGCATGGTGCGACTGCTCGGGACCGGCCTGAAGGCATGTTGACATTAGACTAATCGCGTCAGAAACAAAACAGACAATTGCTTTACGGGCGCGGTGTTTCAGCAATAAGGGTTTCTGATGTTAATTCTTTGCATGAGGGGTAGGTCTGCTGTTTAGTAGTTTGAATTCCCTATCTGACAAGGGCACAAATTAGATTTTGGAAAATTTTTATCTATAAAAAAAATAGTAATTATTAATTGTTATTTTGTTCCTCGGAGAATTACCAAAAAGACACTCCTATCAGATCAGTGTAAATAATTAAACTTGAGGTTGTTCATGCATAAATTCTGACATAGTTAATGCGAACGTGTATGTCTATGTATCAATCAGTGCTTGTAACATATTCACGGCCCACCTGTTTATTGATTTTGACGAAATTTAGTAACTTTGATCCCACAAACGGACATAGGCTACTTAAATATCCCAGAAAATTACTTAAAGAGTGCCCACGGAATTTGAACTTACTTTAAGTAGGTATCTAGTTTCGCTTATTACAATAGTTACCTGACCTGAAAATTGATTACAATAGAATTTGCTTTCCTAGTAAGTAGTTAGCATGGAATTATGCGGAATCCTAACTAGCGGAATGTCAATTAGTGCACATTGGAAGTATGCAGTCGATAAATAATTAATCTTATCACACCAGTTTACTTGCCTATGTTATGTGCCATGCTTCAAAAGATTAACTACTAAAATACATACGTCTAACGAGTAAATGTATTATTAAATATCTTTGACCGCGGCTAATTTTCTGAAAAAAATTACCTGATGATGTTACGTTTAGTGAATAAATTTAATTAATTCTTTCCACTTACTCATTAAATCCTTTAGAACTGCTAGGCTGTAGTAACGTACCTACCACGAACCTGAAGCGTTAATATCTTATCAGTGATTAATTTGGTCGTGTAATCTGCAACTCGGACTCGTATGTCACATCCGTTTATTTTTCACAAAGATAAGATAAAAATTCTTTCCGATAACAACCAAAAGCGTCCATGTAGATTTCAATGCACTACATTATTATTAAAGCCAATATTATAATAGCCAGTCATATTTTTTAAAGCGTTTCGGGATTTCTTCGGCGTCGCCATAAAATCTGTTATGGATCAGTGCTGATGATCTTATATAAAGTTTTGTCCTTTCCGTATCGTTTTATTCTATTTACTAGCTGATGCCCGCGACTTCGTTCGCGTGGCATAAGTTTTTTTAATTCTCACGGACACTCCTTAATTTTCCAGGATAAAAAGTAGATAGATAGATAGATAGATAAATTCTTTATTGCCACACATAAATTACAGAAATAACTTAATTATAAACAAATTATAAGTAAGTATTATAAGTAGCTTATGTCACTCCAGGTTCTACACTTTAACCAAGTAAACACACTTTCGCATGAATAATATTGAGTAGCATGATGCAAGTACTCGTATCAAAAAAATATTTGATTTGAAGTGGCCTACCTACCTAAAACGGGTTGATAGATTTGATTACAAACGAATTTTTTATGTAAGCAAGTTTCGTGAATAAAACTTGGAAAATACTTTCAAAAATTTTCACCAATTTCACCAACCAAATTTAATCAATTTTGTCAGAATCGAAGCAGGTAAGTAATCTCACACAAATAAGCTTCAACTAGTTAGCTAATAAGCAGTCAGTTATTTGGGAGTTGGGAGTTTGGGACGTGTTCCACGGCATGACCAGCCATCATCATGATTCGTGAAATTATGGAAGTAAACTCAACGAACTACATACCTATTACCTACCTATTATCCAAATGCAAGTTCTAAGGAAGTTTTAGATTCATAACTAAGGGCTTACCGTTATTTTGTTTAAATCTTTCGACACTGCACTAAATTGGCACCTAAATACGTTCTATTTAGGTAGGTAAGGAAGCAGTTTATATTATTATCACAAACAAAGCATTTTAACAAAAACATTTTTAGGTCACTATTTATTTTAAAAATTTGGATATAAAAGAGCTTATGAACCGCCGTTCGCTTTTTTGCGGTTTAAAAATTTAAAATAATGAAATATAACAAAAATATCGTAGTGAGGCGGGCTCTGTTGACAGAGGTTCCATTGTTGAGAGCAGGTAGCCGTCAGCAGGCCAGCTGTTACCCTCGTACCTACCTATATAGATGAAATAGTGCAAACAGACTATTGTGGAGCTTAGTTGATCCAATAGGTACCTATTATATACGGGGTATCAAAATTAACACATCGAAAATATTCCTAAGTACCTGCTTAAGTAATTAACTAAGTAATTATTGGTCAAATAATTTTATTAAAGTTTTTCTGATCGTATTTAATGATGCTACTTTTGTATTGCTAAAATATTATAGGGTAGGGTATTTTTAATTTCCTGATTATCAAAACATTTTAAAACAGTGTTTTTGTATGTTTCTTAATAAAGTGGGCAAAAATTCTCAGGGCACTCCCTGAGAATTTTTGCCCACTTTATTAAGAATTATGAATTATGAACTTACTAGGGTAGATACACCTAACTTGCAAAATTAAGCAGTCAGGTATAAGTAAGTATGTAGTTATGCTGACTTAAAACTGCGTAATAATGGCTTAAAAATTAAGCTTTATTTAATCAATGACAAACTTAATAAGATAAGCTGTTATTTTGTATGATGATGAATATGATAGTTAAGTTTTAGGTAGGTAGGTAGGACTTAGATTTACATAAATTCTGCCAAACTGCAGAAACAATTTAAAAATAGTTAGGTAACCCTTTTGTTTCTATAAAAATATGACGTAATATTTCTGCTTTGCTGGCACACAAAGGTCTATAAATAAAGGAATAACATGACAACAATTTTAAGCACTATAAACGAATAAGAACCGAGGCTTCCTTTTTGGGGTAAAGTTAATAACTTACGTCATTCCGTGCAGTTTGGCACAATCCGCACATTAGGTGAATTTTATTACCGTATTTTAATAAAAAAATATTATAAGACCTTCAGTTGTACAAAGTTGCTGAAGCGTTTTCTATGAAGCGTTTCTAACTTAATTTGTCACAACTCTAATGGTTTTCAAGTTATTTTGCAGATAGGACATTTTAGCTACTCATACAAAGGAAGGAGGGCCTTATTCAATGTGAATATTTATCTTCACTTTTAGGACTACACATATTACATATTATTTTCCATGACTTAGTCAACATGTGATAATTAAATTATGGGTTGAAATTACTTAAACTTAATTACTTACTGCATATTAATTCATAGTTACATGTACGCTTATATTGAAGATTTTGTATAATTCTTTTGAGATTCTAAATGAGATTTGTTTCAAATCTGTATGATCTTTTTAAAGATAGGCCTCTAACCTAAGTACCTATTTTGAAGAGACTAATTAATCTCTCTAAGTCTAATCTTGATAAGGCACCATGAATCATGACGCCAGCGAAAGATTCCGTAGGGAGTTTGATCAGATTGAATATCAGTTTTTTGATTGGTATACGGATTTAAATATCTGATACTAAAGTAAGTGCTTTAGGAATTAAATTTTAAATAATAATCAAACTTTTCACAAATGTAGTTACTTAATTAACAAATTATTCTTACTTACTTACCTACACCTATCTAAGTACAAATATCAAAGTAGGACACTGGCACTTAAACATTTTATCGAGACCAAAAAAAAATCAAGATCAAATAAAATCCGGCAAATGATGCAATAGCATGTCTGGTTGAGGAAGGCAATATTTTGGCGCTGTAGAATAAACTTATTTTTAGTTTCCATGTACTTATCAAGGGCCCAAATTATAATTCTATGGGCCAACATAATAGCGTCGTTGAGAGATTCGACTTGCCCTCGTGCTAAACCCCATGAGCGCGGGGTAATATTGTACTGTGTCGACTGCTAGTGCAGCAACCCGATGCAGAAAGCTCCCATGCGGGGACGCAGACCGCGCCGGAGCATCGTGCATCATCCAGCGCGCACGACTCTAACACACTGATTTCGCTTTGGATAGTGATGAATTCCCGTCGAATTTCGGAAATCACCTCCAGTAGGTACAACTCCGAAAACACAAAAGATAAAAACACAACTAATGTGGAAAGCACAAGATAACAAAACTAATACTTAAAATAACACTACTTTTATTCACAAACTTTCACGTTGCTCACTTTGATGCGAGTTCCGAATTCGACGATAACGGCCGTTTCTAATATAATGAGCGGTAACACTTACATGATGAGGGGTAAGTAAGCCGGGTAAGGGAGCGTAAATGTCCAAAAGTCAAATCATAGCAAGTCGCACTAAGTTGGGTGAAACGATTCGCCGGTAGCGTAGAAGTCGCGTTTGCGGCCACGATAGGGCGGCACGCGTCGTGATCGGAGCACGAGTGCGGTGCACAGAGCAGCGCGAGTCACACAAGCACAAGCGGAGTCGGCGGGCGACTGACGGGAGGCGAGTGGCGCGGCGCGGGACGTCACTGCGCGCGCACCCCGCGCCCCTCGCGCCGCCGCCCCCCGCGCCGCTCGTCCGCGCCCCCCGCGCCTGACGCCAGCCGGCTGCCTTATCACGCCGCGCGGCGCACCGCTTCCTTTCTCCTCATGCAGTTGCGAGCTTTTCGCCACTGTCACACTTCCGCCCGCCTCGCTGATTGTGTAGTTTTAACCGGTCAATGTGTTCTTGAACAAAATATTGTTTTGAATTGTTCCTAATTCAATAAGAATTTCACTAATTATCCAGCAAAATTCGATACTTCTGGCTTCTGTATGGTTGTCGGAAAGTCCCCAGTCCCCTAGGCCCTAGCTATATTTCTTGAAAGAATGTAGGTACCTACCTAGTTGATTTCTCCTAAACCTTTATGCTATTCCAATCTCCAGTATAATATTATATTATTTAGTTGATTTATTGTACCTACTTACAATATAACATTGAACAGGTAGGTAGAGGACAGAGGTGTACCATGTGCTTTTAAAAGTTTTAAATATCGAAAGAACACCGGAAGGGGGGGCCGGGGCTCCGGGGGTAGCCCGGGGGTATACGAGCATATACGAGGCAATGTGCAAGCGAGCAGGCGAGATTGGCGCCGGTGGGCGAGGGCGCGGGCGCAGGCCGGTGAAAGTGCGCCGGAACCGGTTTGCAAACCGCGCGTGACCCGTCCGAGGGCACGCCGCCCGACCACTTCGCGATATCACGCACGATCCCAAATAATAAACACCACTTGCGTTATTTTGCAACTATTACTTACTATAACTATATTACCTATCATGGTTCAAATAAATCTCAGGGGCATATTACGGTAAAATGATTGCTATTACTGTAACGATCGCAATCACCTCTTATTGGGTAACACTCTTTTGCTACTGGCCAAAATCAATTGTCGCAGCAAGAATTTACTATTAATTTCAGCCAAGCACAATTGGGTATTTGACAAATAGTCTAATCAGCAACTTTTTTCAAACGTCAAAACGCGTCCTAAGTAGGTATTGTATGGGATTTAAGTACTATATGAAATTCTAAAATGTGACGTCATTAAAGTTCGACGCACTTACCTATTTTACTTTAATCGATAGTTTAAAATGGTTATTCAACATAAAACTATCGGACGTGGATATTGCGACTTTTGAGAGATCCCCTTTTCATAAATAAATAAAAAAATACTTTCGTAGGTACGTTAGCATGTAATTTGTAAACTGATTTAGAATTTACCGTAGGTAGGTACTTACTACTTATAGGAAAGTTAAAAACAAAAAATCTTAAGTAAAATTTTAGATGAGTAATAAAGAGTCTTTCATATAAATGAACCATGAAAGGATCATCCAGTGACCGATCCGGAGCCATAAGCCCCATGAGGCGATTACACTCGTGATATGTCAAGGGGATTACCATCACCGAGGCGCCATTATTGGGAGAATAAAAGAAGAGTAACTAATGCACAAGGTCTGTACTCAGTAACCTGTAGTCCGTATGAAATATAACTAGGTATTGCTAAATGTTAACAGACACAGGCACACAATATAGATTTGAAAGCTGTAAGTACTTCTTTAGACACGATAGATATAATAAAGGACGTTAATCGTGACGTGGTTGTTTCACTAACTTGTTTGATTTGGAGGTAAGAAGTGAGCCGAGGAGAATGTGTTTAAAATCTAGTTTCTAAATGTGTAAGTTTGTGCTTTTGATTTAGGAATTAATATTCCATGGGTGTTTTCGGGATAAAAGTAGCTTACGTCGTTCTCCGGGTCTTTAACTAGACGAATATCTATGCAATGCAATCACGTCAACGATATACCAATAAACAAACACTTTATGATTTTTTAAATATTAAGTAGGAACTATTTATTTATTTAGGAATACAAAATGAAAGCAGTGCAAATCCAACTATCACTGAAATCTTTTTAAATTCAACATGATTGTAAATAGGTACATAAATTTAAATATGGCAGCGGTACCTAAATTATTTAAAAGCGAATATTGCATCGAGAACACGAGGAAGGCCGCACAGATGGAATAGGCAACGAAGACATTATGAAATCGGACAGGATCGGCTGGGGCCTGGGGTATTACATAAGTTGAGCAGTATTGACTACGATCCCAATGTTAGTCTGCAACAGAATCTGAAAGTCGGGGAGACCGCAGTGTTCTTTGATATTTTCTAGTCTCAATTCGGGGGAATATTTTAGGTGATTTGTTAAACTTGGGCTATGTAAACCTAAAGATACAATGTTTAGCAGAGCGGAGCAGAGGCGCAGATACTTTTTTTCAACAACACAAACTCAGCTATATTTAACTTCGTTATACGGTTGACATAAGTACATATAACTATAAATATTATATCAAAACAAGAGCCAAATGTGCTTTATTGCTGCCGCTATGCCAAAGTAAATAGAGCTTAGTCTAAGTTGGTTTTTAATAAAAAGACATTGGCTTTAAGCTACACTCTACTCTGCAGAAGTGCGTTTCGCTTAGGTGGACTTCGCGACGGTCGAATATATGCGGCAGAACCTGGGTGCACAGTGCACATTGCATTATTATACATAAAAAAACACAAATGTTATACAAGCAACAGCAATGATTTAAGTAACCGCTCAGTTCTTGATGGTTTTTCTAAGGAGAATCTGCTTTCGGAAGCGACGGAGGTAGAAACAAGAAATATCCTAAACTTAAATCAAGCTGTCCTACATTAAGTAAATAACTAAATAGCTTGATGTGAATGGTGTCACGACCCTCAGCAATGAGGAATACGACGCAAAACAGAGCTGAGCATGCAACAAGGCCTGCATGCCGTAGTCACGATGCGACGACGAGACGTGAGCTCGTTTTTACGCCGGGCGCTTTCGAGCGTGACATCTAAAAGCTCATTTATACACTTCTTGCGGGCATCTCGTCTTGAAATTTTTTCAACATTTTTATAATGTAATACATTTTGTAAGATCACAATGTAGTTACTTGTCACGAGGCGGAATTCTAGTTTCAAATATCGGTTGAACAACCTTTTTTGGGATACCTCATCCCGTGTTCGGAAGGTCCAAATGAAACAAACGTAAGTAGTTTACGCTCGTGTTTCTGAACTTTAAATTAAATTGGTTACAGGCGCGTGAGTAATAATATAAAATACTAGCTGATCCCGCCACTCCTTCACTCGGGTGGAATTTCTAATAATTCCTAGGTGTTGAAATTTCCTAAAATCCTGATTCTGATCACCCTCCATTTTTAACCGATTTTAATCATTTTTCAATGCTCAAATACTTTCTTGAATATAACTTGAAAAATAGTCCGACGACTTTCATACAAACTTTCATCCCCTATTTAATTCTAAATAATAGGAAATTCTACCCCTGAGGGTTCAGGGGTAGAATTTCCAAAAATCCTAACTTAGCGAGTGCCATTATCATAAAGAAACCCATTCTCAACATTTCAAGGTTCTAATTCCAGCTATGAGTTGAAAGATCAGTGAGTCAGTAAGGACGAACCATTTAATATGTTTGATTGTAAATTTCGGCTATATCCAAAGTCCCTTCATTCACATGACAGGACACGGAACTGACTCGTTCTAGTTTCACCCCAGTTAAATACCACCAATTGGTACCAAACTACCAACTCATCTTTGTCAAAACTCATTCCGTCAACTAAACTCATCAATACACTATCACAATAGTTCGGAGTCAAGATCGATGACTTAAATAAACATGGAATGACTAATGAATTCGATCGAAGAGTGACTAATATTGTGGATAAATCGGTCGTCGCGAAACTCGTTCCTAAAAAGGGTTAAGCAAAAGTTGACAAAAGATAATTAGTTTGATCATCAATGTAGAAAAGCTATTGTGTGATGTTAGATGTAGGTACGATTTTGATTAAAAGTATACTGTGCGTACTTAATTTATACCAGTGGAGTTACTTATGACTTGTACCCACGTATAGATAGTGATTTAAACTAGAATACCTCATAGCACCAGGCTTAGCAATGTATGTGCAACATAGATATCAAGCTTTCAGTTCATACCACTTGACATGAAAACAGAATAATCAAGGTTTCATTCAAAATCCAAAGGTACGTGACGTGAACGTTCTTTTCAGTACACTTTTGTTGTTAATGAGCTACCGGACAAAAAAATACTAAAACAGCTGCTGTTTTAGGTTTCGCACGGGTTTCCGAACTCTCTCTGTTTGTCCAGAACTCTAAATCTTACGCGGAAAATCGATAGGTAGTATTTGGTAGTAATTCAATCCATTACTAATTACACTTACTCTTAAATTAATTAGAAATACAGAATAAAAAACAATGAAACCGCATGAAAGACGCAGTTTTTTTTTTTTTTTTTTTTTTTTTTTATCCACTACAAGTTAGCCCTTGACTGCGATCTCACCTGATGGTAAGTGATGATGCAGTCTAAGATGGTAACGGGCTAACCTGTTAGGGGCATGGCAGTTATATTAAACCCATACCCCTATTCGGTTTCTACACGGCATCGTACCGGAACGCTAAATCGCTTAGCGGCACGTCTTTGCCGGTAGGGTGGTAACTAGCCACGGCCGAAGCCTCCCACCAGGCCAGACCAGGGAAATTCAGAAATTATAAATTTCCAAACCCTGCCGGGGATCGAACCCGGGACCTCCGCACGTTAAGACAACAGCGCTCAACACTGCGCCACGGAGGTCGTCAAAGAGGAGGCAGTTCCGTATATGTATTGCACATTATCTCTCTATGATGTTTAGCCGACTGAATTTATAACAACTTTATTTATGGAATCAGTTTTAGCTTTTACGTGCAAACACGTTCTTGTCAGATGAAAAACATTTGTAATTACAGGCGTGGTATTTGAAGGAAATATAAAGCGATCCGAGATATCGTAGGAAGTTTTGAGGAAGTGCTTGATAAAAAAACCGGCCAAGTGCGAGTCGGACTCGCGCACCGAGGGTTCCGTACAAACCTGTAGTAAGTTTTAAATTATTAAAAAAAAACTACTTACTAGATCTCGTTCAAACCAATTTTCGGTGGAAGTTTGCATGGTAATGTACATCATATATTTTTTTTAGTTTTATCATTCTCTTATTTTAGAAGTTACGGGGGGGGGGGGACCAACATTTTACCACTTTGGAAGTGTCTCTCGCGCAAACTATTCAGTTTAGAAAAAAATGATATTAGAAACCTCAATATCATTTTTGAAGACCTATCCATAGATACCCCACACGTATGGGTTTAATGAAAAAAAAATTTTTGAGTTTCAGTTCTAAGTATGGGGACCCCCAAAATTTATTGTTTTTTTTCTATTTTTGTGTGAAAATCTTAATGCGGTTCACAGAATACATCTACTTACCAAGTTTCAACAGTATAGTTCTTATAGTTTCGGAAAAAAGTGGCTGTGACATACGGACGGACAGACAGACAGACAGACAGACAGACAGACATGACGAATCTATAAGGGTTCCGTTTTTGCCAAATTTGGCTACGGAACCCTAAAAATGAAAGTTTGACCGCGGTTCAGTATACCATACCTACAGTACAGTTCATAAGTCATAACTTTTCGAGTTATAGTTATGACACATATTATACTTAGGTAGTTACAGTTAAAGTTATGACTTATAAGTATACTCGTATACTGGATCTAACAGCTCGTGCGTGTTGGTTTCGTAAATTATGAATGTTTTAAAAATACAAAATTGCGTTTATTTAACGTGTTTATTATTGAAATTTGAACAAACTGGCAGGTATTCCTCCGAAACTGTAGAATTATAGGTGTTTTGGAATCGCGCTTATGAAGATTAAGACTGCAGCTACCTATCTTAGCGGGCCTGTTTTATTTCATACTTTTATTACATTGCGATTCGAAAGATCACCACCAAAAATTAACCATTAACCATGTGTTCTCGTATATGTGAAATCAGTCTAACTTGGTTAATAGAGGTAACGCAGATGAACCTGTTTAAAAACTTTCAGCGTTTGTCAAGCGCTTCCTCAAAACTTCCCTGGGCCTCTTGGATTACAAACTGTACCAGGCAATTGTATCGACGGCGCTCTTTCCGTGTTTCGTGGCGCGTGTTGGCGTAGTCTCGGACCGAACACGCAAACTACGCCCGCGATATCTTTCTAAAACTAAAATTAGGCCATGTTTCTACCAAAAACTTTTACCTGTTTGCCAATTATTGCCAGGTACAGTAACTGTTTAGTAATTACCCCTTAGATTAAGGCGAAGGAAACAATCGTGAGGAAACCTGCATACTAATTCTTAATAATGTTCTCAAAAGATTTTTCTTCTCTAACAGCACTTATACAGCGTTTACAGAATATTTGACTAGGAATGTTAATTAGTAAAGGCAACTCATTTATACATTTAAAAAAAATAGATCAAATAAAAGATAGAGGCTACCTAGTTAAAATAAATTGGCAAAAAGTGCACTTAATTGTTATTTTAAGGCAGATGCGCTTCGTTGGCGAATTCAGTGTCCTCGGACGTGTAAAGAAGTTCATTGACCTGCCGTTCATCTTTTGGCCGCAAAAAAATGCACTGTTCCGTCCCACGCCAAACGCAGCACTCACACAGCTAAACCAACTAACGTAATACGGACACACTGAAAATTGGTTTAAACCAATCACAGGCATGTGTTAATTTCATTCCACATTTCACGCCTTCTTGAAGCTAAGCTATTGTGAAGAGAACTCGCTAACAATAAATAGATCTAGAACAAATATCAAAATTGCTTTCAATTCATGAAGGCCTACTTTTACGACAAGTCAGGATTCACCCGGTACCTACCCGAGATGAGCTGTCAAGAAAGGATATCTTAGAAGGATCTCTCCTACTTTTTAAGTTGGTAGAGCTGGAAGAGATAATAATTCTCAAAGTGTATTTTGATTTTGGGAAATAATTGCAGTTTCTTTCTTATCTCTGTACTTAGTTGCCTTTCGTGTGATCACTTGGTTGGTTAATTTATTAATATCAAAAGGGTTTTGATATGTCTGATACGTCCATCACCTCTAAAAAATCCAAAGAATATGATTGATAGGTGTGAGGCTTAAAAATGCAGTTCAATAGCATTCTTGCAAGAACAAAATGCTTAGGAATAATTTTAATAAAAATTACGTAATTAGTAGTTCGTAGAATCGATAGTCGTTGCGGTCCCAAGGTGTTGGTTGGCGACCACACACCGGAAAGCGCAGCATTGGCAGGACCTCCACTATGTGGGCGGACAAGATCGCGGCGTTTGGGAGTCCCTATTGGACGTTTATATGTAGGAATGACACATTTTGTTGTGTGTTAAGCACGCAAAATGTGTCCTTCCTCGTTCTAAGAGTTCCATCGAATATGGGCCTTTGAAAGTAGTTTTGATGCTGTAATATATCGCAACTGGATGGCATAAACAGTCGCGTAAAAAGACTGGATTAAAGATGCATATCTCAAATTTGGACGCGACGTTGGATCAAAATTTGCTTTTAAAAAATTATATCCTGCGTATTTACTTGACACTCAAAAGTCAGTAAACTAGCTCGTGGCATTAAATTCTATTAAATGAGTTATACTAATCTCAATAATTTGTATTGTTCACAGATAGGAAAAATTATGATTGTACAAGATTATTTTATTTATTTATTTTTTTTCTCTTATTTTTTTGATTGTCTTACTAATTCTTATTATTTTTAAGTTCTTTTTTTTGTTCTTTTGTATAACTGTATATTGCAGTCACTAACACCCGAACTTCCCTCGTTTTGGTCCTAACAGAATATCAGCGTTGTGGTTACATTTTGTACCCACAACATTTAGCTGAGTTAGGACCCTTTTGTTGGCACGACACATAATATAGACTATAATTTTATGTTAAGTTAGATTTTTAGTAATTTTTGTATTTTGTGTTTACTATGTGTTGGTTCAACAAATAAAACATATTCTATTCTATTCTATTCTATTCTAAATTTCGGCACTGGCAGGTAAGTGAACCGTGGCCGAGTGGTCGAAGGCGCTCAGGGCGCGATTCCCAGGGAGAGGCAGGTTCAAATCCTGCCGGTTTCGCAAATTTTTGATATGTATTTAAGTAAGTTTAGAAGCTTTCCAGGTCCTCAATGATTTACTCCTCCTGGTCTTTTGAAATCATATTTCTATTGATTTGCTTTCATACTCGACCTGCTTTCATAGAAAGCATGGGAGAAGTCGCTTGCAATCTCATCTCAACATAAAATAGTCAATTATTGGACAATAAACAAGCCGGCGGGGGTGCGCCCACACAGCATCATCTCCACATCAGTTCACTGCGCACGCGCCGGGCTTCCTGTGTCATTCATTAAGATTGAGCAAACGCAAATATTTATGTCACAGCGTCTTGAGATCTACTTCTGAAGGTATGCGGTTTATTTGTATCAAAAACTAGATGAAATTGACGGTTAATACAAATTGGTCGATTATTACGTAATAGGTATATGGCCTAACAACGCCATAATATAGTGTAATAGTAGAAATGTACTGCAGTACAAGTGCAATAAAAATGTTTTTTCATCATACCTATTCGAAAAACGCATATTGGCTTCAGAGGATAGCGGGAGCAAAGTGTCACTTGTAGGCCCATAGGACTTTTCATTTCTCTCTTCTGATTGGTCCGAAGTCACGTCATCAATTTGTTGATCGAATATACGACTTTGCATTTCTCTGTTCTGATTGGTCCGAAGTCACGTGATCAATTTGTTGATCGGATATACGTCTTTACATTTTATTTAAACTTTAAATATACGTCTAAATAATGTCTATACAATTACATAGAACGTTGATAGGAGTGTCTTCTTATTGGTGCTTAAACGTATAGGTAATGTCCATACATAGTAGGTTGATACTCCCAGCTTTTTCTCATACGTAATGATGAAAAATAGTGTGTGTCACTCGGGGCCAAATTTTTTGCTCTCGGGCGGCGTACCTATATTGAATTCCTCGCTACGCTCAGGATTCTACTTTAGAACCCCTCGCTACGCTCGGGATTCTACTATAGAATCCTTCACTTCGCTAGAGCCCTCGGGGAAGAAAAATTTTCTTTGGCCCCATGTAACACAATAGTTATTTGTTATACAAGAGTGAAAAGTTGTTTTTTAACCGTGTGCTCAATTTTGATGACCGAGCAAGCGAAGGATTCTAAAATTGAATCACGAGCGGAGCGAGTGATTCAAAAATTAGAATCCTGAGCGTCAGCGAGGGAATCAAAAGAGCACGAGGTGAAAAATCTTTTCACTCGAGTGCAACACGTAACTTTTCATCCCACCTCAGCGAGGAAATTACTAAATGCAAAAAAAATCACAAGGTAACTTTTCATCCCACCTCAGCGAGGAAATGACTAAATGCAAAAAAAACCACAAGATTAAATTCAATTCTGTTAATTTCTTCGTCACTAGAATCACTCATTTTAGGTTTTTCACTTATTTTCAATTTTCTTGTTTTTAATCGGTTTAAATTTTAAACAATATGACGTGAAAGAAAATGGTGCGCGCAAAGCAAATTAAAAAAGTACACCAAGAAGGTTACGAGTGTGAGTTTTTAACAAATTAAAAACGATTGTATGGAAATTCGGCACCATAGAGGTACAAGTAAATAGGTTTTAATGATGTTTTGAATTCACAAACTTCATAGACGAGTGATATTTACTAACGTGCACACGATGTTCTAAATTCAATTTACTTTATCCTCTAGAGGATAATAACGGATTTTACCTTCAGATATCGAAGAGTAAAAATACTCTTTCCGAGATGGTGGGATGAAAATAACTATTTAATATTTTTGAAAACGAAACCCTAGATAAGTACATATTTTTACAAATCCTATGATTTTCGCCAAAGACGTCCTCAATTAATTTAATTGTTAGCAATAATACCATTTTTAGGGTTCCGTACCAAAATGGTAAAAATGGAACCCTTATGGTGCGACTTTCTCCGTCCGTCCGTCTGTCACAGTCGATTATTTCAGTAACTATTAAAGCTATCGACATGAAATTTGGAATAGTTGTGTATAACAGTGGCCTAACATCATTAAAATAAAATAAAAAACGAAAATTATTTTTAGTTTAATTAAAAAAGGGGGAAAATCGGGGGTTTGAAATTTCAAAGTATGATAACTATACTGAGTGGGATATCATATGAAAGGGCTATACTTCTACATTCTAAAACAGATTTTTATTTAGTTTTATGCATAATAGTTTTTGATTTATCGGGCAAAATGTCGAAAAAAATACCGTTCCCCCCCCCCCCCCCCCCCCCCTTATCTCCGAAGTTTACCAATTGAAAAATCTGAAATAATTATGGTCAATAGAAGCTTATGTATATTTTACAGGAAAAATAAAACCAACGCTCAGACTAGCATAGTTTTTTTTTATATTAACAATAAACCTCTACAAACAAAGTTAGTTTTGCGGTTCATTAAATTCATTAATCGTAAAGCTTACTACAGGTTTGTACGGAACCCTCGGTGCGCGAGTCCGACTCGCACTTGGCCGGTTTTATTAATTTCTAGTCTTGCTCTAAAGTAAATATTTCACGAAAAGGTATAAATTCTAATTGGTCCACTGCAAGCATACACCAATTAAGTTAAATTAAATGTACGAAGAATTTAGAAATTGCTTAGCTTCCTTGAAGCGCATCGCTATAATTGACTTGCCCAAGCTGAGAGCACGAGGCATAATACCGATTTATATATGCCACATTTTTTAACACATAACACTGTTATTTTTACACATCAATAAGTTTTCGTTTAAATGATGCCAATTGCCAATAAAGCTGTAAATTGGCATTATAGCTTTAGTTTTTTCGAATTGATGAGTGAATAAGAATTACTTAATGACAACTGTATGATATTTTATAATCCTGGTAAAATTCTCTTTATGTGTTGCCTTATTTTAACAATTGCAAGTATCGCTTATTAGTAATCTGGTACGTAATCTAGTCTAATGTTTCTAGATTACAGACGACAAAACTCTAAAGTAGACACAATAAAAAATATTTAAGCGATTATGGTTTCTGAGTTTTTTTTAGTTTCTAAGTAACAAACAAGCTTAACGGCTTAGGCAACGGTACAACGAATCGATTAGGTTGAGAGCACGAAAGGCTTGCACGAAAAAGAAGCTAAGTAGGTAGTATTCAGAACAATTATATTATAATTAAAATATGAATAAATTCAGCGAGTGTATGGATAAACTCCGACATCGGGCCGTTTAATTAGACGCGGTGAAGCGAAATACTCTCCCGGGCCTCGGCAGCGAACGCATGCTCGCACCTGATTCATGACTCTGCATGAGCGGTAATTAACCCGCTCCATCAGCTTCCTTGTTACCTGGATACCTCACGGATTTTAATACCGAATAGAAATTAATGTCAATAGCTGTTATAATGATTATTATATATTACTAGCGATCCGCCCCGGCTTCGCACGGGTAGCACTAATAATCCTAATCTATATAATATTAAACTATCCTATCTCTCAAGTTAGATCGAACTGCACATGGTGTGCGAATTTTATTATAATCGGTTAAGTGGTTTAGAAGTCCATTGAGGACAAACATTGTGACACGAGATTTATATATATTAAGATATATTAGTTAAACTAAGTAATGTTTTGTGTCCTACATTAGCGTCTGGTGTTGAAAGTCGAAAACCCGTCAAAGCCTTAGGTATTCCCATGCGATGATGTGTGGAACCCCATTAGGGGTATACTTAAAACTCTCAGCGTCGAAAGCATGCTGATTGCTGATTAATGGGGTAGTTCACTCGCTCCATCAGCTTCCTGGATACCTCTTTAGTCTTAGCTCACGGATTTTAATACCGAATAGAAATGACTGATCATAAATCTTTGTTTTGTCTCCTCTATTAAGCAACTTTAGCTTCTGGCGTTGCAACCCGTCAAAGCCTTACTAACCAGAGCTCTCCCATGCGATGATGTTTGGAAACCCATTAGGGGTAAAACTATCAGCAGCGAAAACATGCTCGCACTTGATTCATGACTCTGCATGAGCGTTATTAACCCGCTCCATCAACTTAACAACAACTTATTACCACTTACCTCACAGATTTCATACGGAAGAGAACCAGCTATTTATTACATGACTTGTGTTTGGTGTCTGCTTTATTTCCGTAGAGATAGAAACACAAAAGGGTTATAAGTGCCATGCCCTATTCCCAGATTAGAACTATGTATAGGTATTATTATTATTGGGCGAGATTATACAGAAATTGATAAAAATATTGTGCGACGAGTCATTGAAGATTATTGTGGTACAATTTTAGGAAAAGCGTAGTTTTGCTCTTCTTTGGATGACCTACGTGTATTTGATTCCCGGCCCGTGACGTAGGAACGGAAATGAAAGACTTCTATTGACATCTGCCGATATTTGCCGTTGTTATGGTCCAAGATCCCGCGACGATCAGACCTACGTTATTTTATTAAAGCTGAAATTTTTTGTATGTATGTCTCTAATAGAGGTATAAACGATCCCCAACTATGAAATTTGGATCGCGGTTGCTTTGGAAGCTATCAGGCAAAAAAGGTGGCACCTCAAATTCGTTAAAGCATTAAGCTCCGCTTTTTTATATTTTGCTTTGGAATAATACTAGAAACCACGTTGTCCATTGTCAGACACCTAGTATGATTGCAACCCCCTGTCAGACACCCTGTTGTTTTATAATTTAAGAGTGTCTGACAGGGGGTTGCAATCGTACTAGGTGTCTAACGAATTTGAGGTGCCACCTTTTTTACCTGATACCTTCCAAAGCAACCGCGATCCAAACTTCATAGTTGGGGATCGTTTATACCACCTCTATTAGAGACATACATGATACAAAAAAATTCAGCTTTAATAAAATAACGTAGGTCTGATCGTCGCGGGATCTTGCTCCATTATATTCGAACGATCTAAATCAGCTCAAACTGCGTTTTTATTATAAGTTGGGGTTCAAAGGCATCTCTGACTGCATTGAATACCTAAACTAAGTAGGTATAAAATGAAACTAAAGTAAAACTTCATTTAATTTTGTAACTAAAGTAAAAAATAATAGCTCATTAGGCTATGTTATCTTTTATGTTATTTTTATCTAAGTATGTAATTTTGCAAGAGTAAGCCAAGCAAAAAGAAATAATTGCTTTAAATGATCTCGTTCCAAAAGAAAAACCTTTTTGTTGAGTAGGTATAGAGTTATAGACTATAGTGTGTCGATCATTTCATAGCTTGCCACAAGTATATTAAAAAAAAAATGATAAATAATGCTTGCATAAACCTTAAAAAGCTCTATACAATGCTCGATAATTTTTTCAACTACTTAGTTGTTGTGATTTAGTTTTTTTTTTTAAATTCCGTCATAATTATAAGAAAATCCCGCTGACTGAAGATTAGAAAATATTGTTTCGTTGATATCAAAAGCTTTTTGTTGTGATTTTAAAGCACGATGGTAAGGCAACACAGACAGACACTGATATGTATACCTAATACCTATATGAGAAAGAGTATATAAAATAGTAGTATGAATAAGGTTATGTTATTTGAGTAGCACTCCACAGAGTGTTGTACAGAAACTGATGTTATTATCCGAATTATTATCAAAGTAATAAGAAACGCAGCAAGCGGTACCAAGCTCACTGTGTGCTAAGTGCCTTTTAAGGTCGCTTACCTCATCTCGCCTCCTAGTCCGACAATCTTACAATGCACGAATTCAGTTTGATGCTTACCATACTTATTTGATCCATTTCTGTCGTAACTCGTAACGTAACATTTCACGCCTTGTGTATGTCTAATAATTAACACTTTTTAATAACATATTATATAAAGTACTCTTTGCGTAACTCCGCTAGTATCTACAAAATTGGGATTATAAGCAATGGGCGATCATCGTTTTTTGATAATATCTTCGGTAGGTAGAACTTAAGGAACATTTAAATCTAGCTGTACGTCTTAGATAGGTCTCAGTACTAGTGTAAAATGTCAGCCAATAGGATGGATTAATAGCAGAGTTTGGTGCTGAGGCTGATCAATTTAGCGATAGATATATTAAACCTATTGAGCCTCCCGTTTCAAGGATATTAACATCTAACAATAGAAAAACATGAGCGCAATTTAGACATTTAACAAAAAATAGTGAGTCATAACCATTCTAGACACAAAGGATTTGGAGTATTTTTATAAATATAACACCAATCACCATGCCTCAGGAAAAAGCTTTGTGATTCAAAGGAATCGAATCAAAAATATGACACGCACGTCTTTTCTTTATTGCGTCGGTCAAGCGCAAATTGATATTATACCCCGAGGGTTTCGGAGCAAACTTTTCCAAAATTGTTGCATGCAATAAGTTAGATATTCAGTTTTCACATAATGCTTTATGAACATCAGTTGTAATATCATTACTTAGACATTTTGGTGTTACAATTCGCATAAGAAAATATTAGGCGTAAAACATATTTTTGTATTCGATTTCAGTGAATCTGAATTGGTAATTTCTTTAATGAATAATGATTTTATTATAGTACCTAATAGGTATAACGCAGATGTAGGTAAGCAACCTTGAAGGTAAGCTATTCAAAATAATGTTTCTCATTTCAAATTGAACAGGTTCAACTTTTTGTACCAGATGTCTAGAAACGAATTTGTCGCGGTTACTTTTTGTCGTTTTCTGAGTGCACGACTATTGCCGTGATAAAATACTTCATTTACTTAAAAGTGTGTTGAACTTTCCAATACCTACCATACCCCTAACAGGTTCGCCCGCTACCATCTTAGACTGCATCATCACTTACCATCAGATGAGATCGCAGTCAAGGGCTAACTTGTAGTGGATAAAAAAAAAATGGAACGCATCGTCTTAGCTAGGTATATAAGTTTCTACCAGTGAACAACTCAAGCAAGTAAACTAGATGAACACATTGGCCAAACATATCGCCCCACAAAACTGGCGAGTGATCAGAGGATTAGAAGAGAATTTAAATTGATTCTCAAAATGTCTTTGAAATTTCGATTCATGATTGCATACCCCTTTTTAGATACAAAGCAAAGGTTAGTTTGAATCAAACAACTTCGTAACTGATGACTCGGCGCATAGCTTTGCTTCGCGTGCATGCGGTTAGGCCAAGTCGCCGCAGGTCGTAAATAAGAGCGTCTCATTGTGGGCCATTATTAATGAATTCGCTACAACCCAGCGTCCCCCCATACCCCTCAGCCCGAAAGCTAAATAACAGGTGCGTGTAACCCCATTCGCACAATCTATTTTCGATGTCTTATAACTGTGCAGAGAAGCGTTTGCTGCGCTCTCTCGCTCCAAATATTCATACCATATGCCAGATATTGAGATTTGTTTGGGCGTCATCTGCTCGACATCGTCGTCTCTAAATAAGCGCGGTTTCGTGTTGGCTTTGCGAACTTTCATTAGCCATGTGGGAACACTTACATTCAGTATCATGTTGTTGGAACTGCGTGAGAAATTTACACCTTATCCAATGTATATTTTCTACTACCTGCAGTATCAGCTTCTACTTATAAAATTGGAGTATCATCGGATTCATTCAATACATTCGAGAAGCCTAAATTATCAGTTTGAAGAGAATAGGTATGACGATTGACGACGTAAAATATGTACCAAAAAAAAGATAACGTAATGTTATCCACAATAAGGTAACAGAGTAAAAGAACTGTCGTTTTAAGTAATATCCGCGTTACATGGAAACATTAGTTGTTACGTTGGCCTCCAACTGGCATTCTATTATTTAATGCTCGGAAAACTGCTTTTCACATCAGGCACAGGCCAACCAAGATACACAAAGATGGCGCCTCCGCTGCCTACATTAATGCACTTACTTTATGAATTACGTAATCGTAATATTGTTCCGAGCTCGGATTTCTGTTCATGCTGCTACCGTAATCAGCATTTTGAAATGCTCACATTAATATACGACCTGTATTCAGCCACCAAGTTTCTTTATTCAAAACCACATAAATACGGCTAGTTGTGAACGTAGAGATGGGAGCTTTAAAACTTTGATATTTCATTAAGTTCTAATAACCGAATCTTTAGATATGCTTGTTTATACATAGACCTACCCTTTTCAATTTGGAAATTTAAAATTTATAATTTTATGTCAGAGCCAAGGTTAGATACGAATCGAGATTAATGTTAAGTACGTCTACGGAGTTGCGGCTAATGAGGCAGAACTCCTGAATCATACTCATAACAAAGTGACGTAACATCAAAGGAAGTTACCATTTGCGTGAACGCAACCTACGCGTATCTAAGAGGATGACCGCGCTACTAAATATTCGACAATTTTAATGCCCATAAAATTCAGTGTTTGGAATTTATTTTTAAAGAAATTACCCACACACCTACTTAGGTATATTATTGGTCCTACAAACTTTGAAAGAGGTACGGAAAACGGTGAAAGTGCTGAACCACTAATATGGAAGTAATCGTTGAAAGAAAATGTAGGAACATTTTTTTACCAAAGATATGATCAGTAGATGAATCATCAAGTTCATTAAGTTATTTTATAGATTCCTTTGGCTCAATAGCTTTAGAGATGAAGAGATGATTTAGAGATGAAGATATGATTTGAAGTAATTTACACGAAGCGTGCTAATTCAAATCATACAATAAACTAACTCCAACAATAAATTAAGAACAAAGAATGCATACCTGCTTTCATCGAGCAATTCGCGGAACAAAAACAATATACCTAGATAGGTACTCCCATAAATCGTGGTATTATAGATCGAATTACCTTATAGCTGACTTTTTATTATAAAATATAGAATAAAATTATATTATGAATACCTAGAGACCTAAGGTTATGAAATATCCTCAGTTCAATCAGCCCAATCAGCTCAGTTGTGTTAACGTGAAGGCAGACACAATTTTTAAAGAATAGATGAAAAAAATAATCCAAATTGTTGTATTGGGTCACCTTTTATTTAAGGTGCGGTGTTACTAACACTGGGCGTTCAGACGGTCGTGCTAATTAGCGTACATGGTAGTGTGGGTGACGTCACACGTCTAATTTGATTACACCGGCCAAGGCCGCAGCTGGGCACGAAGCGCGCGGCAAGCCGTGCCCCATAGCATCTCTCCAGGAGTCAAGCACGTGCTGACAATGAATCATTTTTATAACAATTCATACGTATGCGACGTTTGAATCGGCATTATATGTATCTATGTATCAAGGCAATCTATTGTGCGGAATCTTCTCGCAAACTGACTCTCTTGCTACAATTACCTTGCCTCAATAACTGTTCAGGAGATAAACTCAAATCTTACATTACCCGTTAGGTCAGACCAATTTTTATTCAATTTATTCCCAATAATTAATCATGTGCTAGTAGTTGGTACGACAAACCAACTACTAGCACATGATTAATTATTGGGAAATTCATCTCCACAAAGCCATTGATTTTTACCAAGTCTAGTATTGATTGTTGATTCTTAGATCAACAATCAATTCTATGACAGAATACTTGTTGCATTTTGTCACAGAAACGGAACTTGATAGAAAAGTAGAAATGCGAAGAATTTCCACAAAACAGCGTGGAAAATCGTAGAATCTTTTTGTACGGCATCATACCATATCACAGTCCGAGATAAAAAGATTAACACTTTAATATGAGGGTCTTTGTATCAAAGGGTACCTACCTTGTCAAGACACCTCTAAATTCAAGACACGTGGCTGGCAATTTTAAACATTTTTGTACGAAGGTCACACGAAATATTTTACATAGTTTGATAAACTAATTCCAAGATAAGGATTCTCAAATTAGGAATTTGTAGTGTAGAGTCAAATTAGGAATTTATTAATATTCCCTACCGTTCAGTAGATTATGTAAATAAATTAATCCATGTTTTAATTACATTTTTATAAGTAAAGCTATGAGCTGACCGCGATTACTATGTAAAGAAGACCACCAAGAGAAACGTGACCGATTTTAACACAAAACTTTGTAAAGCCTGTCCTGGACTAAAGGGGAAAAAAAAGAAGCGTCAAGAAGCGTCGCCCTGCGAGCACAAAGGCTGATTTGAAACAAAAGCTTAAAAAACAGTAAAATGTATAACACAGGGTTTTTAAATCGAGCTAACGGTGCCGATTGCCGCACATGTAGCTTTGAATATAATTTTTGACCAACTTCAAAGGTGTTTCTAAATTCGGCTTCATTGAAGTAATATGTACATGTTAGTACATTATACCTCAATGTTCGGCTTATATTAATTATTGTCTCCCAATATTTTTTTAACAAAACTTTTGTAGAAGTAGGTTATAGGTACAAAAATCTTTCACGCAATGTATTGATATTGAAGCTAAAAAAGCGTTTAAGCATGGAATTAAATAGGTAACAGGTATCCAAAACAGAATATTATGATGAATTTAGCTAAGTAAACTTGAAACATACCAAATTGATTTGAACTAGTTTAGGTAATCATGCGGACGACGCTATCACAATGATTATAGAAAATAGACGTTAAAATACCGTTACAATTTCTCACATTTCCCCAAATCTGGCGCGAGATCACCATGTTTCATTTGAATTATAAAGTGGTCCGGGAATGCATACAAAGTGCATAGGATATGCAAATTAGGTGCAAGCAGGGGCATATGCGAGGCAAAGGGATCAAAAGGCTGGGGTGACCGGTGCCAAGAGTTCCAAGTTTTTATAAATACCGGGTCAATGTTTATTTTGTAATTTCCTAAATTAGAATATATAACAAAACTAAGATAAATACCTTATACTTTATAGGTACTTACATAATATATCGATTTTGTATTTCAATCGAGAAGTCAATGCTGTTTTGTTTTGAATCTCTGAATAATTTAATCCCATTCGCCAGTCGTTGTGGCATATCAATAAAAATAGATGAACAATTTACTTTTTAATTAAAACATTTAGCAGTATTGGATAATACCTTGAATCCAAACCAATGAAACACAAATAAAGGCTTTGGATTAACAACAAAAATAATAAAAAAGAAATGAAAACGCCGCCGGTGGCTTCATGGATTGAAATGATTTATAGAAAAAATATATCAGTTAAGTCATACAAAGATCTTATAACCGTTACACGAATCTAAGACCGGCTTTGTTCCCTAACACGAAACTAATTTATTCCTAACCCGGCATAACATTTTGCTGTATAAATAATCGAAGACTAAATTATAATATGCGTATTAACGGTCAAGTCATAGTTCAAAGATTAGGGCAACGGGCAACCCTTTAGGATCGAAAGGTGAAGAAGTTTCAAATTAAATCGGATCGCCCTGTTGCACGCTTACACTATTTGAAGTTTAATAAAAGCATAACCCTTTGTATGCATGGGTTGACCGTTCCTATTCATGATGTGATAATGCAGTTTCTGATAAAACGAAAAGATTTTTACAGTATGTTTTTAAGTTTGTAAATTTGTATGTTTGGATGTTTGTTACTCCTTCACGCCACTAGGACTGAACCGATTTGGCTGAAATTTTGAATGAAACCTGAACATACTCGTAGGCTACATTTTATCACGGGAAATAAAATAGTTCGCGCGGGGCATCATCATACAAAACAATTAAGTTAATCATTAAGCTTTAAGCTCTGTGTGCTCTACAAATAAAAGTCAGTAGGTAGGTACAGAGAATCCATCCAATTCCTATGAAGTAGTTTTACGATAATGGGATCGATTTTTGTGTAGCTAAAGCGGTATAGCCGGCAACGGAAGTGCAAAACCCTATCGCACATCAGATAGAGTGCGGGTAATCGTCAAGCACAAAATACCCTTACCACAATTTCTTAAATCACACCTACGTTGATCGTATTCGAGCGTTCGAACACATTGGCGGCAATGAAATTTGGACCCAAAAGATTTAAAGGCACAAATTTAGTACAACCGATTTTAATTTCGAAGCGTGTCCGTTTGGAGCGCTGCTGTGAATGAATACACGAAATTGAGCTCTAAAAAAATTAATTTAAAGTTCATTTTACTTTGCGCCCATGATAACGGATGCTCGAATACGATCAACGTAGGAGTGTATGTAAAAACTTGTGATAAGGGTACTGGGCGGCAGGCGGCGGCGCGGCGGGCAGTCGAAGCGGCAGCGGGCGACGACGCGGCCGGCCAGCGTCGCGTGTGGCGCCGCTAATGGATATTGATGGCGATGGCGCAACTAATTAGACGCCTGCTCCACTACTGCTTTTATGTCTGGCTCTCTGCGACCAGGTTTGCGCAGGTGTTAGCGTTGCCGCTGTTGGACATTCATCGCAAGTTGCGCGTAGTTGCCATTCGCAACTAATAAATAATTCGTGTACCCATTTCAATCTAAACAACGCTATGTTTAAGTGCAGCGCTGTCACCCTAACTGCTATATTGACGACATCCTGGCGCAGTGGTGAGTGCTTTTGTCTGGCAGACTCAATTTGGGAATTACCTAATAGGTAATTATCAACTTTCTTTACGCTCTGAGTATTTCACTTTTCTTGAATTACGACTAAGCTTCCACATATAATTGAAATTGTTTGTCGTTCAAGCCAACATTCCTCTGGCACACGCTACGTCAACATAGTCTACAAGCAAACTTTTAGGTGCTACTGCTTGTTCCAGGACACCGAGTTGGAATAGAACCGGAGCCGTGCAGTCCTGGGCTGGAAGTACCTACACAAATGTTCAGAGAATTTCCCGGTGCAAGTCCACACAATAGTAGTTATTAGAAGCTGGGAGTCGGTGCGGCGAGCGCCGGCTTGTATCAATCACCGTGGGCGGCTGCGACATTGGACTTCAATTAGAGGGAGGCGATGATTGCTCGCTCCTCACTCCTCACATACACTAAACTTCTAAAGGGTTGCTTGACCTACTTATTATGATCGCGTGTTATTAGAGGGGCTTGGAAATTAAGTTGTACGTAATTTAATTTCCTTTGTTACTTGTGAGAGCTTCCTTATTCATCCTTGAATTGAATTAAAAATACATATGGGAAAGTTAACGAATCAATTATTTACTTCGTTGGAATCCTTTACAAAATTATTGTAAGTAGGTACAGATTTATCGATGTCATAATAAACTAGAACTAAATAAAATAATTAGGTATTTATCACAAAAAGCATTTTAAAATAATTAAATTCAATCTAACTATATTTGTTTGAGGTCACTTCGAGCATATTTATATCATAATAAAAGTTCATAATTTCAAATTTTATGTCATTGCAAAGGTGGAATAACTTATAGTTCCTACCTATGAAACAAACAAAAAAATTGCAGCAATAAATTGAAACCCGTTAAAAGGCTATCGGTACTATCTAATGGTGAATTAACTAACATAAAATAACTTAACTGCGCTACGTAATCGTTATTTTGTACCGTACCTACCAGTTTACGTGCAAAGATCGGCAAACTCATTAAAACATTATAAAGCTAATTACACTGAAGCCTAAGTTAATTCAAGTATTCTTTGTTAAATATAGCCTCACTGCCTTTAAACAGAGATGGGAGAATAAAAATAGTTTATATATCGATACTCCGGTAAAACATTTTAAACAATCCTACTTTTTGAAACTCTTGCAACTTTTGAAACTCTTTTTGTAGCAATTGGTATCCGTACCGTCAAGCGGTACGGTAATATAAGATTACCTAACCTACATAAGTAGGAACAAGCCTATTACCTAAGCATATTGACCAACTTCACACTTGCAGATTACCTTTGCCCGGTTAGTGGATTTAGTCTTTGATATTATAATCGTTGCTTATCGGCAGTTGTAAGTCGTCTTTAAGCGGGTGTTAGGGCAATAGTTCAAAGGTAAAGTTGCGAGCCTACGACAACGATTTGTGCAAGATTTTGCTATGGGCATACTGAGTTTTTTTCAAAGTTACTACGGTGTTTCAAGTTTACCTCCTTGTCAAAGTTTTTGTCTAAGATATGGGGACTACAATATACCTACTGTGTATTGTGTTACTATGTAAAAATAATTTTTAAGTAAAAATAAGTTTTAATTAATTAAAAATGACACATTATCGATAAGAAAATGGATGTACGCTAAAAGCTCAAGTTGCCCAACACTAGTCACTGTACTTTTGATACGGTTTCATTACGAAAATAATGTATAAATAATGAAAGCGCTAACCATGACGAGCTAAAGCGTTTATCCTACGATTGTTCATTAAAATTGATAATTAGGTGGAGTGCCTTAAGGAAAACAACAATTTACACCTGTATTATTTTTGGTTAAAATATAAGCGTGTCGGGCGATTTTGTCTGGGCAACATGGTCACTGGTCGTACCGATTTAAAAACAAATTTTATATTCATAGGGTATTCATATCGTCCGCGTGCATTTTTAGGATTTTTTCGAAATCCCGTGGGAACCCTTTGTATGTCGCTACCACATCTCTATGTCAGAAAGGTTGCCACTATAATTCGATTGCTTTTCCAATTGCATTGAAACAAAGGAGTTGAGTAGGTATAGACAAATTATTTACTTTCACATCTAACCTTGAAAGACCAGAGGATGTGAGTCCATTGGGCTCCGACGGGTACAGAAGACAATTGCAACGTGAATTAACCTTAAAACAGGTTTAGGATTACCCGCCGCGCCGCGCCGCGCCGGTGAGGTTGAGCGTCTAGCGTGCTTGACCGCAAATGGGTCGTGGATTAAATAACACTGCACCGACTCGCGCAGGTTTCTAAATATGTACTGAACGACACTATCATAACCGCATGGAACATTTCGTAATTCCTTGCGTGTTGCCACGGTCATAAATATAATATATTAGTAGTTACCTAGGTTGGTAAATTGTTTTTATTCGTTGCCGTTGTCTAAACAGATGGACATCCTATCGACTCCTGGATATTGAACATCCGACCTAATATTATAAATGCGAAAGTGTGTCTGTCTGCCCTCTACGCTTTCACGGCCTATCTGTTCAACGATTTTTATGAAATTTGGTATAGGTAGGTATATAGTTTGTATCCCGGGGAAGGACATTCCCGCGGGAATAAAAAACCTTAACCCACGCGGACGAAGTCGTGGGCATCATCTAGTAAGTATTTTATAAAGGGATTTTTACAATCCAGTCTTGCCCAGCAACTCCGTGTGGGTTGTTTGGTGCACTGCCATAGATTAAATAAAACCTACTTTGGCACTGCGCTTACTTGTTAGATCTTCACCTTCAGATTCTTACGTGCTTCGGTGCTCCGAGCTACGTTACACGTCCATTGTCACTTTACTTCAGCATTGCGACTCGTTAAGCAACGTCGTCGGTTAAATTAGTTTTTCTAGACATGTCCTCTTGCTGACTTGAGAGATACCTAAACGTAGCTCTTTTCATCGAGAGGAAGAGTTCTTTCCTTTATAACAAAATGCCTTAACATTTTAAATCCGAACGCTAACTGCATAACAAGCAACGTGATCTAGGAATGAGTAGGATATCCTGCAATCTGGTTTGGCCCGCAACTTATTACATAAGACGTCATAATATTTCCCCACTTATATAAAGACACTGTTCCACAAAATTATGTAGAAAGTTAACACGGTGTCATTTACCCATAAATGGCACATAATAATTTACTAAAAAAAACAGACTATTAACAAGAGATCGCGTAATTAAATCTAGGAATTTAATTAAAACATTATATCACGCAAGCATTTTTGGGTTAACGACCCAAACAATTTTGGCACACTTTGTACTGTAACATGGGGAAGTAGGGTACAGGCATCCTTTACGATACAAAATATGTTGATGAATTAAACAATATCTCGTCTCTAAATTTGGGGCGCAGCACATATAAAAAATCTTTATGATAATATTGAGAGTATACGAGTATTTCATTACAGATAACTTTTTAAAACTTGTTTGTTAAGTACCAACTAGGTACTTACTTAATTTCATGATTTTGTTGTTGTATGCAGCTATGAAGAGTAAAAAAAACTGCTGAGTTTCTTGCCGGCTCTTCTCAGTACAATTTTCGAACCGGATGGTGAAATCTTGACTTGACAAACATTAAATTGTCTCATTTAAGTAGGCACACAAAATTAACTATAGTAGCTATATAATAAACTATAGTGATACGATCTTGCTTGAAGCAAGCAATACGTTTCCGCTATTAAAACCAAAGTAGTTAGTATAGATTCGGTAGAATAGTTTCAGTTTCTGTGGCGCGTAATTTCATGAAATATTTAGTGTAAGCGGCCAATATTGAAACCAACCTAGTTCTAATTTGTATAATTAATGCAGCCACTTTGTTAGTTCCTGAACTAAGTTAGCCTCTCGTAAGCCCGTGAGAAGTGCAAGTCTCAGCAAGCGGTTCTAAGACTTTCATTATAATTAACATTTAAGAGCTGAACCTTTAACTTCACGGGCGGTGGCCATGTATGTAGCAGCTGTCGGAAATAAAAGGATTTTAGAATAACATAACTTTTTAATGAAATGGAAATCTGCACAATTGACTCGTATCTATTTAATACTACAATATACCACAGAGTATGTTATAAGGATAAATAGGTATAGGATATTATTGTTTAAATATTACTTTGTTATCAAATTAATTAGGTATGAAAAACCAGGCTGAGTCCAAATAACTCATTCCTTATTTTAACAGCAAAATTACAGTGCGGAATTCCTGAACTCTAAAATAAGTCAACAATAATAATAATTGTTAACATCGTTTGTATATCATGATTAAATTAAAAGTACCGATGCATTTAAATTCTAAACGATGCCGATCGATGAAATGGAAAATTTATGAAAATAATATTTTTATGAAGATTTTGTGGACTTTTAATAAAACCAGTATAGTGTAACCAAGAAAGTTTTTGTGTTATAACTGTTTTACTGTTTCAATACTCAGAACTATGTTTGTCTTGGTGCCTGTCGAGATTTAATGACTAAACACTATTTTACTCTACTCACAAGGTGTACGCCAATGAATGTTTGAATTCTTTGAAATATTATAATATGATTTATTTTTACTTTATGCGAAAACTTTTATTGAAAAAGTTTTGACAATTTCTCTAGCGCAGCGCTTCGAATGACCGCCAAAAAGATAATGTTTGAGGTTGAGGTGCTTAAATAAAAAATCAAACGTTTGAGCAGGAATATTATTATTACCTATCATCCTACTTTATACATGAGGGATTGTCCAAAGTTCATTCTCAATCTTTCAGACAGATGAATAAAGTATTGAGCTGATGACAACAGCACCTAAATATCGGGCGTTCTTTAATACTGCGTGAGCTAAGGTCATCTGTCTGCACTTTGATGCAGACTGAAGAAGTGATCGGTATGTTGGGATGAGCCCGATGCTGTCATCGCATGAATTTTCAAGAGTAATAGTTTTTGTGAGATTATTGCGGTCCTTGCAATCCGTCTGGAGGCCTGCAATCACTTATATGGAACATATTATAGAGCCTTTGAGGAGGGTAAGTATGACTAATTATTGTTTTAGTGGTCAATAAAATTTCATTTATTCTAAATAGTAAGGTGGAAAACACGTTAAATGATTTAGAAAGCAACTGATTAAAAATCAAGCACACTATATCTAATGAAGTTTTGATTCACCCGTTCGACACTATGGAATAGCAGCATAATTATCAAGGATTAATTAAAGTGGGAACGTGCGATCGTGTGATCGTACAATTCCCGTCACTAAACGTTATGCGACCTATGATACAGTAACGGTATTGGATGTCCAGTGCAAATATTGAATTTCATTTATATTGAAACGAGTTAAAGGCTTGTTATTCAATTTCTAACAATCACTATGTTTAACTACTCAAAAATACTACTTAAGACTGCTGTTAGGTAGTGTAGGTACTTATAGAGTGTACTGAAAACCCCACATTTCGACAATTTTAGGGGAAAAATAAAAAAAAAAATTTTTTGGACTCTATTCCTAATTATCTTTAAAATGATATATCGCAACCATATGTAATGCTATAAAAAATATTTTACTTCGCATTCGCTTCTATGAGAGCCCCCCTGAAATAAAGATTTTTATAACTTTTTAAGCCATATTCGGCGGGAAGCCATCGGTTTATATATTATATTTAAATTTGAAGTAATTACGTTCAGTAATTCAGAAGTTATAAGGCTCTGACAGACGGACGGACGGACGGACGGACGGACAAGTGCCAATTCACTCAAGTAGACTCAGAGACCTTCGCTTCGCTCGGTCAATAAATGACTTTGATTCAAATGATACTGAATCAGAGGTTGATTTTCTTATTCTTATTGAGCTGTTAAAGATCACGTCTGCATTATGATTTAAAATAAACAAACATTCGGTTACACAGAATTATTTTATCCAAAACAAACTTATGTTTAAGTGACTCATAAGCGAATAATCAGTTGGTGATGCACGCAATATGGTTTTCTTCAACATTTTCCTTACAAAGAATTATGCGCATATCAAGGACTAGCATCAACAAATTCATTCTTCAATTACTTAATATATATGAGGAAAATTAGAGGAAACCACCAACTGGCTAACCGCTGCTGCTATCGGGATCGACGACGGTCTAACGCACCCTCCGAGACACCAACGTCGATCACCCATCCAGTTATCGACTGAGATCAAAGATGCTTGCCAAGCGCTAGATAGGCACAACTAAGCCACGTGTCCCTCAACTGTATATCTATTACTTACTAAACTCTCACTCCATTTAAGTGATTACTATGTAAACATTAATGAGCATCTATTCGAAATTGTTACTATTAATATGTACAAATAGACTACGTAGGTACTAGTTCGACTAACATCGACTCCGTCTCAATTTTCATGTTCCCTACAATTTAACGTTAGTTGACGTTTAACTGAAAGCCGATGGATTTTGGGTGTTAATTTATAGATCCTGACAGTGGAAACCAAGATACAGGGATAAATATTATCTAGAACAAACTGTACTTGTACAAGTAATAAGTATAAAAGCTATCTGGAAAAAGCAAAGATCTAAACATAGCCAACTGTGTTAAGGATTTGGAACTTTAAGAATGAGGGGATTTAATTTTGGCCAGGATACCAAAGTTCACAGATAAGGTTTGACTTTGACACTTACTATTGGATGATGAACTTAAATTAACATTTATTGAGCTCAGATTAACATGTACAGATATTCTATGCATATGCATTCATCTCTCAGCTGAAGGGATGCGTACTATGCATAAAATTCACAGTCGAAGGAAGATAATCATAAATTCGGTCAAAAACAATACGAATGAACTTTTTATTATCATAATGAACACGATTCATTCATTGTGATAATAAAAAGTTACGGGTTAGACCCATATGGCTGGAGCATGAAATTCAAACTAATGTGACTAGCGAACCCAATTTATAAGGAAATAATTCAAAACCTTAGTTTCAACTGTCTAGTGAAAAAGCTTGCAAAGTAATTTCTGACGACTGACAACTCACTTGCACTTCTACAAGTTTTAATACAAAATCTTGCAGAAATAAGTCAATCGAAGTTTTATAGTTAGTGTATGAAACAATGACTAAGGAAAAACAGTATGAACACTATGTTATAGACTTGGTACTCAAACAATTGAGAATAAAATTGAATCCACGCTAATATTACAGCAGTTTTTAATCAGTTGAGAACACGACTTCAGTTTACGAGCATCGTCTTAACAGTTCTTTTTAATTGGCTCTCGTCGGGTCCGTGTAATGCGCAATTTAATGATCCTTCAAAATGTAAAATGCATTACTGCAACATCTGTATTTTACTGCTTAGATGAAATGTGAAATAACTAACTAGGTAGTATAGGTGCTTTTCTCTGTAACAACTTATTCTTATGCGTTAGTATTATTTAAAAATAAGTGTCTAGTGATTACAAACAGTGATTTATAAATCACTCTTTTTAGCTCAAATGTTTATTAATAACAGGTCGTATAAACGCCAATTCTTAATTTTTGTCTATTTTTTTATTCGGATTAATCTTCCGAAACCGAAAGACTGCGTCCGTCGCTGGACCAATGTCTCCTGCCAAGTGCCAGGACACGGACTTAGGACTATGTACCTAACGAGTGATTGAGGCTACTTTATGTTCCTTGACCTTTTATATCACAGTTAGAAGGTATATCTAACGTTAAGTGATATTTTAAAATATTTATTTATTAGGTAAGTATAAGTAAATGAAATACAGGACGTATGATCATAACATTAACAAAAATTAACATACACCGTTTCATCATCTTTAATGCAGATACTTAACAGAATATAACTTTACGGGCAGTTATAATTATTAATATTAATACGTATAATCTCGAGAATACATCAATAAACGTTCAATTTAATAATTATCTATTTCGAATTGTGACCATGAAATAAAAATAATGAATCAACAGTTGCAAATGAGGACGATGTAAAACTGATGTTAACGAGGACGGACCTGTAGATGAAGCGTAGAAAAAATCTGGAGCATTCATTAAGGGTATTAAAATCGCTCTATCTTATTTTACTCATAATACAACAATCGGGCGTGACAAAATTTTTAATTTGAACCCTTTCGCACCACACAGTTAAAAAAAATCCTATTATAATTAGTTCTTTTAAATTCCATATATGGAACAAACAAAACTCAACGAGCGGAATTTTTCATTTCGCTAACAATGTTTCTTTATGCTTATTAACCGTAATGTGATAATATTCGGTGTAAAGGAAAAACAATACTTTCGTATTACGCATGCACCCTAACGCCCGACTGTCGCTGGCACCTAATTATAATATAAATATCTACTGGCGTTTAACAACTGACCCGGCTATTATAATCTTTATAACTCGCCTCTACGGACTAAGGATAAAATTGCTAAAAAAGTGGAAGCATAAAGTACATATCAACGGAAAATATGTAATTTGTTTTCATTTGTGATCATAGAAGCATTTTAGAACACATAATTTAAGAGCCAGCTCTAGCTACTGAATTAGATATTCAGGGAATCGAACCTTTTAGGCGGACAGTCGTTCCGGGATTTGGACATAACAGATATTCGGAGAATTTGTCCTTCGGCCGTAAGATTAGAAACAATTGAAGCGCAGCATATCATGTATTGGTGTCCTAAAGGCCCAAAGGGGTAAAGAAATGTAACCAGCAAACATCTCAGTAAAACTAAAAGCGGTTAGACCGGTCCATCAGCTCCATTAGCACATGTCGTGGCGATTTTTTTTTTCAAGAAGCAAAGTGAGTGCACAGCGGCGCCAGAGCGTCGTGTCGCACGGCTAAGCCATATGGACGGATACATGCAACAATGAGCTCATACAACCGGTCGCAGGACCGTTAACAGATGAACCGCCAGCCCGTGAATATGCATGAGATGTGACTTGACCTCGCGTTATTAGACTGCGGGCTGGGCGTGGGACCACTCCGGTATGATAGACGTTTGACATTTAAGTAATGAGCGGATTTTATAAAGATATCAAGTGTATCCTCCGTTTAGGCCATTAGGAGATAATAAGAATATAATTTGACTAATTTTTTACCTTTGCCTCACGAGTGTACAGAAAAACTCAGTTGAGTTTATGCTACTCCAAATAGACTCAGTTTGTAACTTTTGTTTTACATGAATAAATAATAATTACAAAAACCGGCCAAGTGCGAGTCGGACTCGCGCACCGAGGGTTTCGTACAAACCTGTAGTAAGTTTTAAATTATTAAAAAAAAAGTACTTACTAGATCTCGTTCAAACCAATTTTCGGTGGAAGTTTGCATGATAATGTACATCATATATTTTTTTTAGTTTTATCATTCTCTTATTTTAGAAGTTACAGGGGGGGGGGGGGGGACGACACACATTTTACCACTTTGGAAGTGTCTCTCGCGCAAACTATTCAGTTTAGAAAAAAATGATATCAGAAACCTCAATATCATTTTTGAAGACCTATTCATAGATACCCCACACGTATGGGTTTGATGAAAAAAAATTTTTTGAGTTTCAGTTCTAAGTATGGGGACCCCCAAAATTTATTGTTTTTTTTCTAGTTTTGTGTGAAAATCTTAATGCGGTTCACAGAATACATCTACTTACCAAGTTTCAACAGTATAGTTCTTATAGTTTCGGAAAAAAGTGGCTGTGACATACGGACGGACACACAGCCAGACAGACAGACAGACAGACATGACGAATCTATAAGGGTTCCGTTTTTGCCAAATTTGGCTACGGAACCCTAAAAACGACGAATAAAAACTTTTTATTTTCCACTTAAGTACTTTTATACGTCTACGAGATAGTTGCGATTCGCAAGACAGACCGTATACCTAAGATTTTTATTCGGGATGGCAAAAAATAGATTTAGGTGCTTATTTAAAGTAATTAAAAATTAAAATTCTAGTAAGTAATTATAAGCCTAGGTACCTACTGAAATTCTTCTTAAATTTACTTAATTTAACTTTATTGACAAGGTGTACTTACAACTTGTCAATAAAGTTAAATAAACAGGGTTGCAACCAAAACATGGACAAAGTATAAGAGCATCAGATCAGTATCCAAGTAACAGCCCCTAATATGTGTACACAACATTGTAAAATTCATGCATTAGGTAAGAAGATAGAAATGATAATAATACAGTTACTTAACATAAATTTAAATAAAAAATTTAAAAGTGCAGTTTTGAAATATAAAATATACCTAGACGTACAAAAAGCCGTCCTGTTACGTTGAGGGTTATTAATTTTAGCTTTATCTGACATACAATGAGTGTTTCGCGTGGAAAAAATTGTACGAGGTATGGGCTCTACAGCGTACGATTAATTTGTACTTGTCTTGTATAACACAAAGGAATGTTGGTTAGCGAATTGTAGCAAAGCGATATTTCAAGTGACGGGAAGCGAATGCAAGTTGGAAACATCAATCAGAACTCAGAAGGAGGCCACGGGTCAGACGGCAGGCACCCTTCACACCCGACCACCTGTCGCAGGCTTCAGCCCGCAGCAGACGCTAATCAGTCACTAAGTCAAGCCAAATCTCAGTCTGACAGGCAGACCGCGCCACGCGGCTAATGGCATTTTGACGAACAAGGATATTAGCTTTCGCGACGTGTGAACCGTTCCAAAAATACCAAAGGGTTGCTCTCGTGTGGTTAATTTGCTTTTTGGTAATAGGATTGAAAATGGTTTGAGTACTTACTTATTATTTATTTGAATACGTTAATATATCCCAATCGCTCTCGCACATATCAGGAATACTTTGGAATATTACTTTAAATAAAGAGCCAAATGTTCAGTGTTTAGACAGTGCTCAACACATATTTTAAATTCTCTCGCAACTTAAAAACAAAATTGAACAGGTAAATAACAACAACAAAAGAACATGAGGAAGTTTTCCAAGTATTGTATAGTTTAATATTTATGATATTCATTAATCAAATGCACAATAATTACAAAAGGAAATATTAATTGTGGATATTAACTTCGTTAACATTTTGCCGCAAAAAGCTGGTGTAAAGGCAAAATGAATCCTACAAGACTAAGCGGCTGAAGAGAGGAACAAAAGAATTATTATTGCGCGTCGACCAAAAGAAGATTCTCGCATAAAATAGCAGACATTTATGAAATAGCGGCAGCTTGTCATTCGGAGCGTCGGTATCGGGTCCGGCGGGCGGCGACCCGCAGCGATTGCTGTAAAATTTCATCGCAATAGTGAATTGTACCATGCGAGTCTAAAAATAAACACGGCGGTCACAGCGGGCGTAGCCATGCGATACTGAGATAACTGCTTCGGAGTGTTGTCGCATTGGCGGCGCCGTTCTGTGGAGTGACGTGTGAATGTGCGTCACATGCGTACACTTAATTAGTCGCGTTAATTTTATCCGATGTGATGCCTTTTGAGTGGGTGCGATGTTCCGATCAATGTTTGGCTCGATTTAAATGCCCATTGTCTCGGTTGCTCTCATTTATTAAACGAATAATTATGTTGGTTACCAAACTCGTACTTCCGAAAGACAAACCAACCTGCAAAATGCGAAAGTTTAATCGAATCACGTTATCTTCCGAAATTTTATAAAATTCTGTACTTATCCGAAATATTTATGTCAAATTTGACTGGAAACCGTTATTCTTTCGGAGCGTTTTATTGGAAGCGAAGCCTTATGGAACCATGAGATATGGCGGCAAAGCGAATGGCATAGCATGTAATGCATCTTATACGTCACGGAAACAAATGGGAGCAGAAACTTTTCAGTCGTCGGGGGAGTGCGGCGTGTATATTATATCGAAATAGAAAATCATTTATGTGATGATAATACGCAAAGCAGCATAGTGTGTCGAGCAGAAACAAACAAGATTGAAGCGAGGAACGTAGCAATAACGTCGGTGGGCTTCACCTCGGCCAGATCACGTCCGAAGAACAAAAGGAGAGCGCGGCAAGCCGACAGGCGAACAGAAATAAAAATAATAAAACCGGCCAAGTGCGAGTCGGACTCGCGCACCGAAGGTTCCGTACAAACCTGTAGTAAGTTTTACGATTTATGACGTATTAAAAACAAGACGAAATGAACCGCAAAACTAACTTTGTTTGTAGAGGTTTATTGTTAATATCAAAAAAACTATGCTAGTTAGAGCGTTAGTTTTATTTTTCCTGTAAAATTTACATAAGCTTCTATTCACCATAATTATTTCAGATTTTACAATTGGTAAACTTCGGAGATAAAGGGGGGGGGGGGGGGGGGGGGGGACGGTATTTTTTTCGATATTTTGCCCGATAAATCAAAAACTATCATGCACAAAAATAAATAAAAATCTGTTTTAGAATTTAGAAGTATAGCCCTTTCATAAGATATCCCACTCAGTATAGTTATCATATTTTGAAATTTCAAACCCCCGATTTTCCCCCTTTTTTAATTAAACTAAAAATAATTTTCGTTTTTTTTTTTATTTTAATGATGTTAGGCCACTATTATACACAACTATTCCAAATTCATGTCGACAGCTTTAATAGTTACTGAAATAATCGACTGTGACAGACGGACGGACGCCGGACGGACGGACGGACGGAGAAAGTCGCACCATAAGGGTTCCATTTTTACCATTTTGGTACGGAACCCTAAAAAAGCCCACGTTCAAATGTAACTTTTTCACATTTAACAAACTCTATGCTACGTGGAACGTTCGCGAATGATGCTGCTGAGAGTTTAGTTTTTTGCACATACCTTTTCATTTAGGATAGTTACCTACTCATACAAATCTATACTAATATTATAATGCGAATGTTTGGATGGATGTATGGATGGATGTTTGTTACTCAATCAAGCCAGAACGGCTGAACGGATCTGGATGATATTTGGCACAGAGATAGATTATAGTCTGGAATAGCACATAATATGCTACTTTTTATCCCGGAAAATTAAAGAGTTCACGGAACCAAAAAAATCTCAATCTACGCGGACGAAGTCGCGGGCATCAGCTAGTGTTTAATTAATTAGCGGGCAGTAATATTTATGGACTTGTATTTCATATTCGCAGATGTACGTGAAACTGAAACGTACTCGTATATCTCTTAAATGGTAGAGAACGTCAAAATAAAAATGCCAACGGCAGCCGTGAATGTGCAATGTGACAACTCCATGCATTCGCATGGCATTAAGAAGACATTAGGAGTGGGGGCAGTGCGAGGATGCATTATGAAACCATTTGTCACGAATTCTTTTGAAACAATAATATTCCCAGTAGAAAAACATTTGAGTGTATCCAATTTTTGACTCCGTGGCGCAGTGTTGAGCGCTGTTATCTTAACGTGCGGAGGTCTCGGGTTCGATCCCCGGCAGGGTCAATTTGGGAATTTATAATTTTTGAATTTTCCCTGGTCTGGCCTGGTGGGAGACTTCGGCCGAGGCTAGTCACAGGCAACGGCGTGCCGTCAAGCGATTTAGCGTCCCGGTACGATGCCGTGTAGAAAACGAATAGGGGCATTTTTTTTTATCCACTACAGTAGAATAATATAACTGCTATGTCCCTAACCGGTACCTAGTACCCCTAGCGTGCTAACCGGTAGCACGCTACCATCTTAGACGGCATCATCACTTACCTACCACATCAGCAGGGCTAGCATGGGCCGGAGATAAAAAATTTATCCCCCGATTTTATCCACTGACAAGAGATAACATTAACTTATCCACCCCTCAGAGCACGGCAACAGGGGAGAGGAGAAGTTTATCCCCGTTTGACATTTCACGGGGACTCGGGGGACTATTTATCCACCGTTATTTAGCGTTTTTATTTTTTTATTTAGGAATAAAAATTTTATCCTTTCCTCGAGGAGAAAATTGTCCCGGCCCATGCTAGGGGGCCAGGCGAGATCGCAGTCAAGGGCTAACTTGTAGTGGATAAAAAACTATGTACCTAAACATAATGTTTATTGATATATATATCTCTTTAGCCAAGTTAGCTTTACACTATTCTGCATTGCAGAAATACTGGAATCTCTGGCTCCCCACTAGGTAGATGAATGACACCAAGCGAGTCGCAGGGAGCCGCTGGATCCAGGCGGCGCAAGACCGCGGCATGTGGATCTTCATGCAAGATGCCTATGTCGATCGGTTGACGGCGACGACATTGGCAAAAGGACGTGACCCCATCATTAAGCATATGGTTATTATAATGATGAGGGTTTCATAGAGTTTGTCACCCAGATTCTTCCACATATAAGTATACGACTAGCTCTTAGGATAATGATTCTGGTTCACTGGCCAGCGAAGAGTCGAGTCTCCTCTCAGAATGAGATGGCTTTAGGCTACCACCAGAAAAATAAGCATCACCATAATAATTACCAAATTATTATGTAAGTAGATAATGCCCGCGACTCCGTCCGCGTGGACTAAGTTTTTCCAATTCCCGGAAACTCCTTAGTTTTCCGGGATAAAAAGTAGCATATGTGCTTCCCCGGGAATCGGGATACACCATATATCCCTGTACCAAATTTGATCAAAATCGGTTGAATAGGTGGGCCGTGAAAGCGTAGCAGACAGACAGACAGACAGACAGACACACTTTCGCATTTATCATATTAGTATGGATGGATTAATTTACCATCTTTTCGTGTTCGAAAAGATGGTAAATTACACATTAATTATGGTACAGTTTCTGAACCTAAAAAGAAAGTAACAAGTCTTGTTACATAAAAAAATCTCTAGCTACACAATTAATTGCAGCCTTGAAGGCCCGAGGCGAGTCTCATATGGCGTTCAAAAGAAGCACCTTTCTTTTTGGAGATTTCTAGATCTCCGGCCACGAATGGCGTGCACAGGGTTTATATTAGTCAAGGTGAGCAAACTGGATCTAAGGGAAACAAAATATTGTTTTATAAATTTTAGGCCAAGCCAGGAGGTATTTTTTGACTGTTTTTTTTGCCTACGCTTTGCCTACGGCTTTGCTCAAGTAAGGGCGCCTTCAAATTTGTCGCAAAGTGCCGCGCGGAAGCAGCGCGGCTGCAGCGCTGCGGTCGCGCTGCTTTGTAAATCCATATAAATAAAAAACACGCGACTGCAGCGCTGCACCCGCGCTGCGGCCGCGCATCAGTTCATCGATCGACTAGTGACGGGACTGCGCACGTATTTTTGTTCAAGTCTAAACATGAACGAAAATCAGGTAGAAGAATTTATCGATGAGGTTGAGAGTCGTCCAGCAATATGGGATTCGAAGTCCGACAAGTACAGCAATAAAATCGAAAAGAAAAAGGCTTGGGAAGAAATATGCATTATAGTACATTACTGCAGCGGCCATCAAAACAGGCATTGAAGGACGAACGTGTAAATGTGGGCCGAGGCGAAGCCGAGGCACACATACGTAAGTCCATCAATGCCTAGTTGTGGCCAAGGCTTGTATAGTGCTTTTCTCAAATAATGCGCGGAAATTAAAACTAAGTGTTCATCACACTCATTGTCTTCACTTGAACTCATTTTGTCAAAAACATTTCAAAATCAATGACGAACAACGAACAACAATAATTTTTCCCGCGTCAGTGTTCATTTGTTTTTTTTTTCAATAAACAGCTTTCTATTTGGAAGCTAGTTTGAAATTTAAATAAAACCTTTGTTAAGTTACCTCCTTGGTTGCCATGTTTCGGAGTAAAAGATCGTTCCACTTTTAAACTACACGACAGATATGGATTTTCATACAACTTTAGAAGGTCGCTGCTCGCATGTATTTGGCCAGTACAGCAATTTCGATTTATCTCGAAGAAGGTTGTCAAAATAATGCTCAAATTTCCAAGCATGTTTGAGAAAAAATTATTGACAATTTCATAAACAAGACTCCAAGTGAAAAAAAATGAAGCATGTAAGTATAATATTATGTATTGTTAACACAACTACTTTATATTTTCGTTGTTTCGTATTAAGTAGGTAATAGTAACACAGAGCAGTGTTTCTTCGTCAGAGTCCATCGTGAAAATAAATATAGGTACAACCCTATGATGTTCGAACCTCGCGACAGGAGCGCGGCCGCTACGCTTTGCGGCAAATTTGAAGGCGCCCTAAGATTAGTTTTTTTTTTAATCCACTACAAGTTAGCCCTTGACTGCGATCTCACCTGATGGAAAGTGATGATGCAGTCTAAGATGGTAGTGAGCTAACTTGTTAGGGTAGTAGTACGATTTTTATACTTTCAAAGTCCTATTTTTACCCTTTGGGATTGAATGTTCAAAAATCCTTTCTTAGCGGATGCTTACGTCATCTATCTGTATGCCAAAAAACCCGATCAGTCCAGTGGTTTGAGCTGTGCGTTGATAGATCAGACCGTCAGTCAGTCATTAGTCTTTTATATATTATTACTAGATGATTCCCGCGACTTCGTCCGCGTGACGTGACGTGTAACAAATTTCGTCAAAATCGGTTGGATAGGTGGGCCGTGAAAGTGTAGCAGACAGACACACTTTCGCATTTATAATATCAGTATGGATTAAAACATATTTTGTTCCAAGTTTCTACGGATATTCATGTAAAAATTTGAAAAAAAGAGTTAAGTAGCCTATAGTACCTACTACATAAGTAGTGCAGTAGTAGTAGTAGTAAAACAGTGAAGTCATTAATTCAATGTCAAACGGCACATTTAATGTGATTCATACTTCTACTAAGTAATTCAGGCTATACGTACGAAAAATCATTTATTTTCTTTTTCTTTACATTCAATAGTTTATTTATAAAATCGAAGCAGTATAACAGTTTATCATTCCAATGAACGTGTGAGTTTCAAATCTAGAAATGAACGTTTCATCGTAACTACCATACGCGCTACGTTGGAAGCTTTCAAAAAGCTTTCAGTGGTTGATCGCGCTTTATACGATTACAGATGATAAAAACACTCGCGTTTTGCTTCATCATTCCATAGGATATCTTAAAAAAGTCGTAGAGATTTACATGAGACAAAAACTTCTTAATAACTAATAGTTATTTGTGTTACATGGGGCCAAAGAAAATTTTTGTTCCCCGAGGGCGCTATTTTGAATTCAGAGCGACGTGAAGGATTCTATAGTAGAATCCCGAGCGTAGCGAGGGGTTCTAAAGTAGAATCCTGAGCGTAGCGAGGAATTCAATATACGCCGCCCGAGAACAAAATATTTGGCCCCGAGTGACACACACTATTTTTCATCATTACGTATGAGAAAAAGCTAGGAGTATCAACCTACTATGTATGGACATTACCTATACGTTTAAGCACCAATCAGAAGATACTCCTATCAACCTTCTATGTAATTGTATAGACATTAAGACGTATATTTAAAGTTTAAATAAAATGTAAAGACGTATATCCGATCAACAAGTTGATCACGTGACTTCGGACCAATCAGAACAGAGAAATGCAAAGTCGTATATTCGATCAACAAATTGATGACGTGACTTCGGACCAATCAGAAGAGAGAAATGAAAAGTCCTATGGGCCTACAAGTTACACTTTGCTCCCGCTATCCTCTGAAGGCAATATGCGTTTTTCGAATAGGTATGATGAAATAGTTATTTGTGTTACATGGGGCCAAAGAAAATTTTTGTTCCCCGAGGGCGCTATTTTGAATTCAGAGCGAAGTGAAGGATTCTATAGTAGAATCCCGAGCGTAGCGAGGGGTTCTAAAGTAGAATCCTGAGCGTAGCGAGGAATTCAATATACGCCGCCCGAGAACAAAATATTTGGCCCCGAGTGACACACACTATTTTTCATCATTACGTATGAGAAAAAGCTAGGAGTATCAACCTACTATGTATGGACATTACCTATACGTTTAAGCACCAATCAGAAGATACTCCTATCAACCTTCTATGTAATTGTATAGACATTAAGACGTATATTTAAAGTTTAAATAAAATGTAAAGACGTATATCCGATCAACAAGTTGATCACGTGACTTCGGACCAATCAGAACAGAGAAATGCAAAGTCGTATATTCGATCAACAAATTGATGACGTGACTTCGGACCAATCAGAAGAGAGAAATGAAAAGTCCTATGGGCCTACAAGTTACACTTTGCTCCCGCTATCCTCTGAAGGCAATATGCGTTTTTCGAATAGGTATGATGAAAAATATTTTATAGTCACCCTGCGACCTATTTCTTTCAATAAGTAGGTAGGTATATTATCTTTAGCGGCACAAAACAAGGTGTGTGGTTTTACTTTGCACTATGGATGTCCCCTGCAGCAGACATGTACAACGTTTGGTCCTGTCACGGTAGTGTGTGCAGCTCCATACTATAAAAGTAAGTTACGCGGACTTTTGACCTGCCAGAAAAAATTTTCTTGTCCGTTGTGCGTCTTTGCTCTTAAACAATTGTCCGACACTCCATAATATCATTTGAAGAGGGAGAGAGAGAATTTGGAGATTTCTATACCTATTCTATTAATAATATTATGTAAAATCAAAATTATTTAGAAAATATCAAACAATGTTTATCTTGCTGGGAATTTCTATGAGTACCTATTGAGAGCACACCTAGGAGTACGTTACAACTTACAGATATGAAACAGGGAAAGTTTGCACTGAGGTCCGAATAATTGGTTAGCAAGCGCCCACAGCGGAAAATTTGGCGTGCCTGATGGACACCGCAACCGGAAACTATGCATTGTGTGATGTGTCACAATCGATACGCGGCGGACACACGTGCTATAGTTGTTTATGTGCCGCAAAGGCCGCGAAGTTTTGCACGGCTGCCAAATGTGGAACTTTACTTCATACTCGTATGAAGTGGCTTTTAGGGCTTCCCACGAGGCACAAGAGGTGTTGGGTGAGGCTAGTGCAGAGTTCGCTCTGTTTCCTAGTTACAATTCCGTGGGCGATGCCAGTTTGATGTTTTACAAGTTAGGTGTCCTTGCGGCCTCTTGGCTCAGCTACACTATAGTAGCTATAGTTAGTAAGTACATATCAGTCGAGATGACCCTATAGTAGGTCTATAGTTTAAATTATGAATATTATTATCAAAGAATTAGGAATACAGCAGAGCCAAAAAAGGAACTTGAAATGATTCGATTTGCCTAATATGGAGCCTTGGTAGGTGACTACTCGTATATCACAAGAATACATAATACGGTTTTTGAACATAGGTATACCTATTATAAATTTTCCTACAGATTAAATGGTTTTGTTTTTTGGACTCAAAACTCTCAGTAACAATCTAGAATTCTATCTAATAGAATTAAAAAAAAATGTTTATCATTCAAGTGTCATCATAACTGTGCCAATCGTATCGTTTACTTTCTTACCGTGCTTCAAAGTAGATATCAAAATACCTCACGCCCAGTAAATATTTTACCGAGAAATCGTTTATGAATGTGATCTGATTGTAGCAATGGCTTGGCTTGGATCGATTCGGCATCAATATTTCAATTACTTGCCGTCGCCCGTATTATAATATTTTAAAGTGAATTTCGTATTAATTGATACTGGTAGAACGTTGTGGTCATGGACTTTGGTTAATTTTGTCTATCCTCCTTGGCTCCGCACGAGTGCAATTGGAATACAAATGATAATCATGTCGTATAATATTCTGTAGTACACATCTACAGAATATTTCACACCACAATAAATTCTACATAAAAATTCAAAATCCCTCTTCCCTAGATTCCGTTAATATTTCTAAAAATTCTTTCTTATCGGAGGCGTGCTTTAGGGATTAGGGAACCTACTGTGTGGCAAAATCTCACGCTTCTAGACCCAGAAGTTTGAGCTGTACGTATGATATGTAAAAGATATACTTACTTTGAGATTTGCCACAGAGCTTTAATAATCTGGCATGAAAATTTTCTTAAATGAGCAGAATAAGAGACGTTATATTCGGTGTTCGTGATGAAAGGGAACACGACGTGAACACGGCACCCGAGAAGGGAACGTGGTAAGGTCGCGTTACGCCGTTTGAAAGTGAGATGCGAGGCGCCAAGAGAGCAACAAATTAAGTCCCCGCGGGGAAGGCCCGCCCTCGCCCGCCGCCCGCCCGCGATGAGAGCTCGCCCGCGATAACGTCTCGCCGAAGGGAAAACTTGAATATTTCCAACGAATTACATAGCCAAATTCGCCGAATAAAAGTTCACATACGTGCTAGGATAACTGCTAAACGCTTTTAGTGCTTAAAGTTTTAAAACAGCGAATAAATTAGTACAAAGGGTCGATAAAACAATTATAATTCACATAACCTTTTATGTGAAATGTGTGTAGTTAGTACAGAAATTAATAGGTACGACCGAGACTTGTATTGAAACTTTAGTTTAACTTTGTAAGAGAATAGCTAATGGGAAATTGATTTCTTTCTTTGCCGACATTGAAGGTATAACAAGTACAAATTATTAAACGACACAGTTAATGACAGACCTATAAAAAAGAACGAAGAAATCTGCCAATGGCAACGCCTAAGCGAGGGTATAAAATTAAATGGGTAGAAGGCGTTTTTACAAGTTTATCGAGCGTTCTACATCGGGCAGACGTCTAATGGGCTAGCAGGCGCCGAGCACGCTGCCTGTCTGTCTCGGCGGCTAGTGACGTAGCCTCTTGCTATGGCGCAGCAATTCGGAACAAGACAAAACCATAACGATTTTTCAATAGATATAGCATAGCATTCATGGGCGAGTATTGCGCTTGGTTAATTAGGTATGAAATAAAAAGATTGGGTAGAAGTAGAACCAAGTAATTAGGTCTACAACTCAAGCAAGCCAACGGGAACAAAGAACTCGGAATAGTTAGAGCGGCGCGGTTGGCTGCCCCTGGCCTAGCTTTTTATGCGGATTTATCGACTCAAATTAATTGTGTAAACTGTAAAGAACCAGCGACTGGGGAAACTTGCGTGAAAGCCGATATAGGTCTACGAAATGCCGCTCATTGTGGTATAACTAAAATCGGTTCTCACAAACTTTTTCGCTTAATTCAGATTTCAGACACAGGATTGTAGAAGTTCCAATAAATGGCTTCACTATTTTAATTTACTATAATTGAGAAAAATGCAATGTTAAACGAAAGATTTACTCATCCCATTAACAGATTACATTGTAAAGTTTGTCTTTTTTTACCAGTTGTCATTTTTTAACTTGCTCTACCGTGATTTTATGCAACGTAAAATTATGGCGTATGCTTTTGGGTTAAGCATAAAAATAAAATTCAAATATGGTAGTGCACTTTGGTAAACTAGAGCGATGCAACAAAATATGAAAACGTTATGGTAGTGTTTTAAATGCTCGTACGTACGGGACCGGGTCTCTGAAGGGCGATGTCAGACCACAATCTCATTTACGCTTGCTACTATAACGGCGACACGTCGGAAATGAAATGTGATTAGCTATCCAGTATCCACTCACTTCAGCAAACCCCTACGCTGGCACTTTAATAGATTTTAGATTTTTTTTTTATTGTCTACAAGTTACCCCTTGACTGCGATCTCACCTGATGGTAAGTGATGATGCAGTCTAAGATGGTAGCGGACTAACCTGTTAGGGGCATGGCAGTTATATTAAACCCATCCCCTATTCGGTTTCTACACGGCATTGTACCGGAACGCCAAATCACTTGGCGGCACGTCTTTACCGGTAGGGTGGTAACTAGCCACGGCCGAAGCATTCCACCAGGCCAGACCAGGGAAAACTCAGAAATTATAAATTTCCAAACCCTGCTGGGGATCGAACCCGGGACCTAAGCACGTTAAGACAACAGCCCCCCTAGCATGGGCCGAGACAATTTTCCCCGAGGAAAGGATAAAAATTTTATTCCTAAATAAATAAATAAAAACGCTAAATAACGGTGGATAAATAGTCCCCCGAGTCCCCGTGAAATGTCAAACGGGAATAAACTTCTCTCCCCTGTTGCCGTGCTCTGAGAAGTGGATAAGTTAATTTTATCTCTTGTCAGTGGATAAAATCGGGGGATAAATTTTTTATCTCCGACCCATGCTAGCCCTGCAGCGCTCAACACTGCGCCACGGAAGTTGTCACACATTTCAGTTTCAAACTTTTGTTATTCTACCTATACGTGTAATTGGTAGGTAAGTTCCTTCTTCCATTACAGGCGGATTAAGTTACGTTACGGTTAGTGTTGACCACCAATGAAAAGCAAAGTGAGTTGCACAAGTTAGTATTCCAGCCACCATAACTAACGTTGAAGTTAAAAAAATCAACTTTTCAATTTTTACTGAAGTCATAAGCGTAACTTTAAATATCTGTTTTGTAACTGGACCTCAAGTACTTATTTACCTTTCAGGTATTCCAAACAGAAAGGGCACAAGTTGACAATGACCTGCACAATCGCTGTCAACCAATTTGCAATTATTAGGATTCGGCTCCCTCAATGTAAAGAGATGCTTAAAGAACGTCATTAAGGCGGCAAGAAACTAGTAATTTTTTCTAACGAGTTTTCTCTAGCATAAACTAGGTAGGTAAAATATCCGTATAATTTTATTGTCAACTAGATTATGCCCGCGACTTCGTGGATTTAGCTTTAACTAGTGGTTCGCCCCGAACTGAGACCTCGCGGTATCCTTAAGGTAGTTTTAACTATCTTTACGTTCATAGACATCAGTACTATCGGTAGACTATTTTTTTATTCCACGTAAAATGGTGCTAACGTCTATTATTTGTAAGCACAAACGAATAAACTTTTACAGAGCGCCTGCGCCCGCATTCGCTTCTATGAGAGCCCCCCTGAAATAAAGATTTTTATAACTTTTTAAGCCATAATTTCCTGGAGACCATCGGTTTACATATTGTATTTTAATTTGAAGTACGAGTAATTACGTTCAGTAATTCAGAATTTATAAGGCTCTGACAGGCGGATGGACGGACGGACGGACAAGTGCAAATTCACTCAAGTAGACTCAGAAACCTTCGCTTCGCTCGGTCAATTAATTTCCGCGGGAATTCCTTCATTTTCCGGGTATAAAAGTATCCTATGTCCTTCCCCGGGATGCAACCTATCTCCGTACCAAATTACAAAATCGGTTGAAAAGATGGCCCGTGAAAGAGTAGTAGACAGACAGACTGTAGTAAAGACAAAAGTCGATCGTGAGTCATTGAAATGCCTACTGTGTCGTTGTTTGTGCACCCAAAGAAATAAAACAAAATGTCCGCTCATCATGATCGTTTTAATAGAGTACCTAAAATCTATACTTGTGACGATCGTACGCACGATCGGTTCTGCATAGTGACACAGCAGGCCACAATTTCATTTACGAGTACCTCACCAACTACGGTGTTAAAGCGGAAATGTGATGCGATTATGCGCCATTTACCGTCACTGTATATAACGAACCTGTTATAAACATGACAATCAACCTAGGAATTATTCAGCTTATACAAACTTTTCTTTGAAATTACTTGTTAATTATCTTTTCATCTCCTTAAAAGTCAGAGATTTTGTTTTGTTGTTTAAAAGTTTTTATATGGGTAAACAAATATTTTTGGTGATACAAATTATCCTTTGCCCTTCTCCAGATGGTGTTTTAAATGTTTCCAACCAAATTTTGTTAAAACAGGTAGGTAAGTACTTATTGGTAAATCAAAACAGGCCTAGTTACGAATTTATATCTAATATAATATGGATGATCCTGTATTGTATTGAACGTCCGTCGTTGAACACAATTAATGCTGTTGCCTCTGGGCTCTGGCACCACTCGCGTGGCTTCACTTTTCTTATTTCACGCAAATATGAAGACGAATGTAGGAGTTCCCATTATGGATTTTCCGCTCAGTAATTGAGCGAGTTAAAGCGATGCTACGGCAATCATTTTTTGGCGAATGAATTTATTCCATTTAGAAGACATTGTACTCGGAATTAGCGTTAAATCTTCTACAAAATTAAATATTATTGTTCAATTGTGGGTTTTCCAACGGCCCAATGCGTCTAAGAGTAGGCGGACCAAATATTTTATTCATGAGATCGTTACAGTTAGTCTGCAATCACTATAATCTTATCTATGGCAGGAAATTTAGGAGAGATATTCAAAGCGGAATAGTTTTCCTTGAAGTTTGAGAATTGAACATTTTCTTGGAAAAGCAGTGTTCTTTGGGAAGTAGAGTGATTCCGAGCCGCTTACACAAGCGCCCGCTCCGGGACTGCATAATACATTGAAGCGAATGCACCACAGTTTGATCCCTTTCTAGACAAGGTAAGTACGACTGGAAACTTCTCATGATGTTACTTCCACTTTTCTGCCGAGTACGGACAACGACTAAGTCTTTACGGTCTCAGCGTAAATTGACAAAGTTTTAGGGATGTCATCTCTTTGTCTTCTTACACGGGAATATCGGCTGCGTTCAATTATTTATGACTAATCGCTTCCGAAAGTTTGCGAGAGCAAAGTTTGTGGAAAGTATAAATGGCTACGATTCCACATCGGAACCTAAATTTAACTTATTACTTATTACGGAGTATAGGTACGCAGGATTTTGCCCTTGTAACTTAACAACTACGAGTATGTAGGTATCTATATAATATTCAATGCTCAATCAAAGCTTTTTGGGTTTCGGATGCTTTATAAAAGAAGAAGCTAATTTTTGCTAAATACCTATTTATAACAGCTAAAGTTTTGCTCACATTGTTACCGTTACCTATCCACAAGGTTGTTATAAAATATATTTGCTAAAAACATTAATGGATTACTTAAGTTTTATAATTATTTATGAATGAGGGGCTATTTGCATTTATAGAGGTCATATATGATATTAGCAAAAAAACATAAAATGCATAAAACTCGTCGAAATATATTCAATTTCTGCCATTTGGGTAAAAAAGTAATATTAAGTTTCTTCGCCTTGGTGAACTCAATATGGCAATTGGCTCATTTGTCTTCAATGTCTAGATTCCATGTCGATGACGTCTGACTAACGTTCGGTTCCTATACTAATCAATCCAGTACGATGTCAGTGTTCGCATATTATGACCTATTGATCACGACTAATGACTTACTAAAAAGTCAAGATGTCTTTAAATAAATTATTATAATAATATTGCCGGATCTGTCGTCAGTCGTATCATCAAGCTTTTTACCGGAACGATGTTATGTTGAAACCACATTATATGACGCTTTATAGATTTAAGGTATCTCAAATAGCTAAGTTTTATCAAAATAAACTATCTGTTAATAAAAAAAACAATATTTAAAAGCTGCCCCTGTTACCTGCCATGCCATGTTAACCCAAACTACGTATGTGCACCGAAAACGACGCCAGTCGGCAGATCGGAAAATGATACAACCAGTTTCCCTGTACAGTACAGGTACGGCGAATGCATTTGCCGATTGCCTTGGCTAACGTATAAAAGGGGCATAAGAATAAGGAATTGAAAGCAGAGTAGATAGAAGGAGAGCAACGTTTATTAATGTGGATTGGTTCGGTAGCCCCAGACAATAGCTCATATTTCTTCAGGTCCCTACACCGCAACGGATCTACACAAGGCAGGTAAATGACTATCTGCATTGGCAATTCAGACAGGCCAGCTAACAAAACAACAGCTTTCTCTTTATGTCTGAACAAGAACAATATCGCTAGGTGTAGGTACTGCATTATGCCTCAAGGTTGCAATATGCGCACGGTCCGCAAGAGCCGCAAGGAACGTGTTAATCACGAAATCAGGTTCCACCTGCTGGGTTCGTTTTAAGCTACAATATGTAGCTATTTAGGGGGCGGATAAACAAATTCCCTAAAATGGCGATTCCTCTGATAGTTGGTATTGCAAATGTTCATTGGCGGCGGTAATCACTCAATACGAGGTGACCTGCCTGCTTGTTATTCATAAAATAAACTTTACATAAAAAGCACTCAACACATTTTCGGAAAGACATTTTTACGAAGACAAAAGGTCTTAAATATAAATATACTACATTCGAAATTAAACTTAAATTATTTAATGTTAAGGTTTAATTTCGAATATATTATACATAAAAATCTTGTTCTCGGTACGGACGTTTTTTGCCGGCTAACTTCCCATCCGCATCGTCCCAAAAGGAACTAATGTTCCAAAAATACACTAAAGTAGTGAAAATTTAATGAAAGAGATGTGAGCAGTAAGGGGGTTATATTTTTGCACCTTCTCTGCCGCCAAATGTAATACTTTGGCATGCCTGATGGCGAAACCCACTTTAAATTATGGACAAATTCGTAACTTAAAATGCGTTAAGTGCGGCTCTTGCGGTTCGGCTAGAAGTAGATATGCGATCAGTTTATGGTTGCCTTACATTTAGCCGCAAGACAGGCTTTATGCAGCAAATCTGAATGCACCCTAGATTTCGAAAATTAGTTTCTAGCTATTTATTAGGTGTCATGCAAAAAATCTTGAAAGTAACTTACTTAAAAGGCGAGCTCCTTGAAAATATTAATGACTCCGAGCCGAAATCTGAAAAAAGAAAAACATTCAATTAATCATCTCATATTCAGTTATGTGTATATATATTGAGCATCTAGGCTGACAGGGAGTTTTTCGATTCATATAATATACGAGTATTATCAAGAATCATGACGTTCAGCCACATATTTGTTGCTGTATTGAGCAGAACGCATGACATCTTTCTGCGAAAAGCGTCATCGCAATGAAGGAGGCTGCGGAGCGGGAACGTGAGCTGGACGCTAATGCGCCACCGATCCGCAGAAGAAGACAGGGTGGAAGAAGGCGACGATATGCTCACCTTCTCCCGCCATAGTGTATGTGGGTGTCATGCCGGTTAACGTCGAGCCGTCTCAGTCGCATTCAAGATTTGGGACCCTGAGACGGTTCATTCTCGACGCGGATTGTGCCGCTGGTTTTTTAGTGGGTATTCTGGAGCGAGTTACAAACCGCTTAGTAGTGAGTCCCACATAACCACCTAGTGTGGTATGCGTAAAAGCATTTTTCCAGCGATTAAAAAAAAAAAAAAGAGTCAACGACCAAATAAATAGGTAGTATTTAAAAAAAAACAGGCCGAATCAAGAACCTCCTCTCTATTATAATTTGGAAGTGAGTTAAGTAAGCAGCACCTTGCAAAATTTTTATGCCGATCATCAAAGAACTGGTAAGTATTCTTTGCAGAAAACAGGAAAAGTGATTGCAGTATTATTAGACCTGTCAATTTGGGAACAACGAAATTAGCACTAATCAAGAACCACCCGCGGGTGTTATTTAGAGGCGAAGGTGAAGATCAAATCTTAAGTGATATAATTTAAGTTCGCCGAGCACACATCGCCGTACGAATATAAAACTAAACCAATTACAAGTTTTCCAATATGCCCGGCAAATTATACCGATGTTAAACTCGCAATGCCTCCTCAACGCGCCTTCTTGCGGAGTTCGTCGGGAATTGAACTTTGGGGTATGTAACGCGCCCTAACTCATTTACACACATTGTATGGTTTACGTACACATTTAAGTACATATAGCTCTTTCCCCGTGTCTCCGTGTGTCCGTGAGGCTTAAGGTTTTTTTAAAAATCCCTGTGGGATTACCTAATCCTATCTTAGTATAGTAGACTTTAATACCTGAATCCATACTAAACCTATTTTTTTCTTTAATTACTGGCCCATAAGAAGGATTATGCATAACTAAACGAATTTCAATGGGGCAACATGGGCCTTAGATGTGACTTAGTTATACAGAGATCTAGAGATGATCTATATATTAGAGAGATCTGAAATGCGAAATCTCCAGTTTACAGAGCCAACGGTTTGAGCTACACACTAATGTTTCAGTGATGCCTGTCGTCCATAAAGTTCATACAATACGGGAGAATTTGAAAATAACGTTAATACATTGTTTTAGGTTATTGTAGGTTTAATTTAAACTTGAAAGTCAACGCATGCCAAACGGTGTTTAAGCACCTAACTCATTTGATACTTAAGCAATTTAAAATTATCGCCCACTTATAATTTGAAATTATTACGCCATAAAACCCCCGGTCGAGCTGAAACAATAAATGAGGCGCCTGCAGTATTTGCAGTGCAATCACGTAGTCATTCTAGTTACATAATCCCCTTTTGCAATACGAGGCGAAAAAGCTGCGCTTAAAAACTCCATTACGGGGCGGCATTCGTTTCGCCGTGTCACAATACGCGTTAACCGACAAAATGAGAGCGTCGTAGCTAGTTACGGAAATAAAAGCCGTTAAGCTTTGCATACACCGTCGCGTCGGCGCGATCAGATCGTGTGCGGGATTCACGCGAACTCGTCTGGTTCTACCCATCAACCATTATTGTGAATGAAACGAAGCATTATCTAATCTTTGTGACTGTAGATTATCTTTCAACTAAATTGACAGGTTAAAATATAGATACAGACAGATAATCAAGTGTATGCGAACCTTAATCAGGAAACAGGGCAACTTCAGCTGATCGCGAGTAAAGTCAGGTACCGCGAGTAAACATGTCATAACTAAATAACACTAGATAAATACAGAGTACAGAAAAGAAAAGGTTGAATTCAAGCTATTACTATTAAAGCTAGTTTAAAATAATTTCATTACAACTCCTTTAATTTCATGATATCTCTCTAGAATCTGAGAATTATCGTGTGTGCGAATCTTAATCATGAATGAGGGCAACTGCAGATCGTAGCGAGTGAAGTCAGGTAAACAGCTATATCTATGGCCAATGGAATGCAGAGAATAGGTCGAATAAAAACTATTACTATTTAGCGAGTGCTAAAATAATTTCATAACTATATCTACTCAACCATCTTTCTTGAGTCTCTCGACCTATCTAGACTCTCACAAAGATGCTAATGCAGCTCGTTGCGGGTAAAGTCAAGTAAACACAGCTATTTGTCACGATAGTAGTCACGATTTACTATTTAGGCACATTTAGGTGTCACTTGTAAAGTTTTCCTGCAGGCATAATTTTGTATTCTCATGTAAGCCAAATTCTTGGGCGAAGTTCCATAAAAATCGATCCAGTGAAAAGTCCGTCGCAAGATTCGATACAAATAAAAACAGAAAAGGTATAATAATATGGTATTTTGACCATTCACATTATATATAGCTAAAGGGTTTGGATTGCAAAAACTTACTAACATGGAGTAAATTAAATAAAAATATTTTTAACGCAAGCCCGATAATAGCCCTACGACACGCTAATCATTTAAACGAGTGAAGGCTGAAACATGCATTTACGTAAGCGTTAAATTGTGAAAGGTTATGCTCACGGCGTCGGTTAGACGGTTCGTCGTTTTGTAAAATATCTGAAATGAGAGAATTCAAAAGCCAGTTTGGAGACTATACAGCTTAATGAAAATGAGACTGGCGCATGCATGTCACTATTTCATTTGGAAAAGGTTGCATAAGTTTTATGTAAAATTCTGTGGCTTGAAATGAATTGAGATAAATTTTAAAAGTAGCTGCAAAAGACTTTAATTAAATTATGAACGTAATTTTTTAGGTCCAGTGCTTTGATGATCTGCAATAAGTCAGACAGAAGTAGGTCGACTTCTCGAAAAAAGATTGTAATAAAAGTTATCAAAGAACGTAGGCTTTTAAGTTAATCGAAGTGCCCGGCACGTCGCACGTAAAACTTGACAAAAGTATGACAAAAGCACGCCCGCGCTCGATCCTTTCCAAACTTCCCCGTGGAAATACCGACGTTATTTTTAGGGGCGCCTCTGAAAGGCAAGGTGTGTCGTTTTGGGGCCCAAGGGAATTTACTACGCTTTAAAGCTGGTAATTTGATGCGAGTCTTTTGAGATTTTCCCATCTTCTTGGGATCGTTGAGGCAACGCGCGTTTGGATAATGCTACGAATAGTCTGAGAATGGGCGTCGCTACGCAAAATTAAGGTTGTGAGTTCCTAACGAAATTTTAAACATCATGTTTCATTTCACATATAAGTAGTTTAGTGAGCTGGTGCCAATAAGTAATCTCCCAAATGTAACTGAGATGAAACTTTACAGACGGTAAACAAAACAATTAGGTACATTATTCGTTCTTTCCTTAAGCTGTCGTAATTCGTCCTTGAGACACTGATAAGAAAAAAAGAGGTCAGTGCCTCGTGTATCTTCGGCAGACCAATAAATTCTTATAATCCAAAATGTAACCAACATTGAAGCGGGGCGTAGGAAAAAGGAAAAGCCATAAAACTGGCGCCCACCAATCACCAAATAAGGCCGGCGTGGCACCGCGCGTCGTCGTCCTTGACTCTCAGCCAAATGACATAAGTTGGCCCATGGGCGCGGAGCCTTAGTCAATCGATAAACAAACCAAATCACCAAATAGCTCGACCCACGCTTAACCATTTACTCGTCCGCATAGCTGGTGGCACGACTCTATGAATCGAGGCCTTGGTAATTATCTGATGAAAATAACTATATGCCGTAGACCAGCTAATACAGTTGACAGGTTACAAAATAAACCTTTATAAAGAGCAACGACAAAGAAAAATCTTGAACTGAGCTGTCTAAGGAAAGTTTTAGTTATTTAATAAATTAAGAGATTTTCATTTCGAGGCACGTTTCATATCAGTAATCAATACTAGGTAATTAAAGGACTTTTAGTATCGGCTGGGTACCAAAAAGTAGCACCGGATATTTTATTTAGAAGAAAATATGCATTTTCGTACCACTTGCTCAAAAAAGTGACATTCTATGCCACAAAAAGCGAACATAACAATAGTCATTTTTAATCTGTTAAAAACAGGGAAAGAAAATTGTACTGAATTTCATTCATCCTCTAGGGGGAGAATGTGATTTAAATTTGGAATACTAAACTTACCGAAATTTATACTGAACTACATCTGTGTTTACACCATTGAGTTTGTATATAAAGCAACATCTTTTTGAAAAAGGAATACGCATTTATTAAATAAAATTGATTAATAAATAAAATGACGAAAACCGACGAGGCCGTATGAGCTTGATGCCTTTGCTTTTCCGACAAAAAAATATTAGTCTAGGAATTTGCCGCGTTTTTGTTTTCTTCAAATACATAAACGTTAAGTTTATTTTAATTTATTTTTATAAATAAGATAATGTTCTAAAAATACGTTACGATGTTAAATCAAAGCGACAGTGACAGTGAATTGTCGGATTCCATCAGTGCAAATGCTGCCGCAATTATAAATAATTTGCTTCCAACAAAATCCAAGGAAAATTATTTAAAAACTATAAATGTACCAAACAAAAATGTAACTCTCTCTATCAATAATTGGACCAATGTTTCGAATGTTAACTTTTACTTTTAAAATTGTCATTATTTTTAATAAATGCTTATCTCATATTATAATTGTGTTAATTTTTTCGCAAATGGTACGAAAAGTAGAGTATTTTCCTCGGTGATAAAGCTGTCTTAGTCTTGGGTGAACTTAAATCCCTCGCTACACTCAGGACTCGTCTTAAATCCCTCGCTTCGCTCGTGATTTAAGTTTTTAACACCCTCGCTACGCTCGGGAGTAAACCTCAAGTCCTTCGTTACGCTCGCGATTTAAATCGTCACCCGCGACAGAAGACACTGCTTTATCCCCTTGGTTAATAATCTACTATTAAATGACGCATCTCGCGTAGGTACTATTGTATCTACATAAAGATGAACAACCAATCCAGGTTCAAATTAGCGATGCATTTAAAGAAGACAGATATTTATGTACGAGTATATCTGCTTGCTCGGTAATACCTATTGTTAGTATTGTGTGTGCCTATGCTTTGACTTAATTTGACTGCTATGATCTGTTTGCGTAAAAACATATGATCTGTATACCTACATCTGAAATTAGATTATGTAGAGTCACTCACTCAATCATTTATTGAGCAAATTAATGAAATTTTTTAAGAGATGTCTATAAAATTTTTAGTTTTTTTTAAATTCTAAATACCATTTACCATTGTGAAGAAAGAAGTGAATGTCATAAATTGTAGAAATATGTCCGTATAAAAATGTGCGTGTCGCAGACGATCGATGCGAGGCTAAATGAAATAAACATCCAGCTTATTTGGTATTAAGCCCCGTAACGTAGGTGTAACTTTGTATAATAAATTAACTTTTCGACACAATAATTCTAACGTAAGTATGTAATGTCTCAATTTTATTTTCGTCTACAACATCATGGAACGAGTGATGAAAAAATACAATTCGATGCTATTGATAATTGGTGGCAAGAAAATACTCTTGCGCAACAATCACTATGCCTGAACGTCCATAATCCCCTGGAACACAAAATCTTTGTGCAATAAGGTTAGGAATAATTTTGATTTGTACACACTATGTTGATGTCGGGTGTGCCTGATGCGTCAACTTTGCCTATCTTTGTTATACCCGCCCGACTTCACCTTAGTGTGTAGAAATCAAAATATTTTTTTAATTTACAGTGGCTTTGGAAATCGGTTCTTTGGAAATAATTTTTATTTTTAACTTTTTAGTGTACTCATTAGTTCAAACTTCAATGATAATATCAATTCACCATCAACAGTTTTTCCCCACGGCTTAGGAGTGCATCAGGGTTGAGGAGTTGGGACTTGGGTTTAAGTATGAAGTCGTTGCATAACACTTACAATATGAATTCACCATAAAAAATCCTAAATCGCTATTTTTGAGGACTTCTGTACCCTGCAGCATTAGGATTGAGGATTTGGAGTCAGAATTTTTTATGGGACCACCTCGCGAGCTTACACTAACCACTGAAAAAAAATTTAAATCATTTCAGAAACCAAGGAGATATGCACCGACATACATATAAAAAAAAAGATACGCGCCGATTTGAGAACCTCCTCCTTTTTTGGAAGTCGGTTAAAAATGGAAATTACGATATAAATAAAAATACATAAATAAAATAGCACCCAAAAAAATATCATTTATATCTACCATTAACAATTCCTTACCGGCAATTAAATTTTTTATTAAGTAAAAAATTATAGCCAATAGGCTATTCTTCATTGCGAATAAATGAAGGAGATTGTACTATTGTGAAGAAGTGTGTGTGCAGTTGTGCACTGTGCAAACACAGAACGCTTTCTTTATTTCCTTATTCTCATGGTCTGATTGGACGGCAATCCGACACGTTCAGCGAGAAATCAGATGCAGGACCAAGCGATTAGGTGATCTGCAAAGCACGGAGGTGTAACATCAACGTTTTAAGTACCAACTACTATATAGAATTTTTGACTAAAATAACCCAATCATTTTCGCCCGTAACCTTACTCGAAAGAGAGATATGATGCTGCTAAATACCAACGAGGTAATCAAAAAAGTAATAGTAGCAACAAAATTAAAATATAGCTACATTTCTTAATACTTTAGGCAGTTGGTGTAGGTTTAGCATGCGGCGCGGCAGTCGTTGGACTCAAGTTCATTGGCAAGAGCCCACGTGCGCGCCTTCATTGCACTGAGGTGACTGACATTCATACAAACAACATGACATATATGGCTGCCTAATTAGTATCTGCTGCTAGTTTATTTAGCTCCATAATAATTAGTAGACGTAGTGTTATATATGCCAATAATATATGCGTGTGTCGCAAAATTGCTGTTTGCATCTTTCTTTCAATGTTGTTGAGTTTTAAGAAAATTAAATCTCTCCTTGGCCTCACAACCCATGATACCCAAGGTATGAGATAGGCAGAATGTCTCTTGTTTCATGCAAAAACCATAACCGTATTGTATTCAGCTTATTTACAAACTGTAGCTTGAGTCACAATCACAAACACGTCTTTCTCCTTTTTAGGGTTCCGTAGCCAAATTTGGCAAAAACGGAACCCTTATAGATTCGTCATGTCTGTCTGTCTGTCTGTCTGTCTGTCTGTCTGTCTGTCTGTCTGTCCGTCCGTATGTCACAGCCACTTTTTTCCGAAACTATAAGAACTATACTGTTGAAACTTGGTAAGTAGATGTATTCTGTGAACCGCATTAAGATTTTCACACAAAAATAGAAAAAAAAACAATAAATTTTGGGGGTCCCCATACTTAGAACTGAAACTCAAAAATTTTTTTTCATCAAACCTATACGTGTGGGGTATCTATGGATAGGTCTTCAAAAATGATATTGAGGTTTCTAATATCATTTTTTTCTAAACTGAATAGTTTGCACGAGAGACACTTCCAAAGTGGTAAAATGTGTGTCCCCCCCCCCGTAACTTCTAAAATAAGAGAATGATAAAACTAAAAAAAATATATGATGTACATTACCATGCAAACTTCCACCGAAAATTGGTTTGAACGAGATCTAGTAAGTAGTTTTTTTTAAATAATTTAAAACTTACTACAGGCTTGTACGGAACCCTCGGTGCGCGAGTCCGACTCGCACTTGGCCGGTTTTTTTAGGTACTTACTTAATATTTATATATTGGCATCAAGAATGTAGAGCATTTTCGAGCATGCTGCTGTTGGCTTAAACTACTTAAGATAGCTGTATTTATTGAATATGTGTCATCATTAAATATCAGGTCGTTAAAAAAAATCTTCATGTCCCTCCGGGATTTTTTGAATCTATAAGTCTATGCGAACGTGGTCGTGTGTTTCATCTGGTATTCATAATTTTGCCCATTATTTTAAGATCAAAATATCATCAGGAAGAGAACTGTTCAAGGAGAGATATTTAGTAAAATAGCACTAATAAAAATGAGAATATTTTCAGTTTTCACTTATAGCGGGTTCTCTCGAGCCATAAACTTCAGCGGATTGATTTATTTGAATTGCGCTTAGCATATTTTGCATTGAAGGAAATATATTATGGAAAACTATTTCTATGGCCTCCTTATGAAAGTCTGATAAAATCTATTAGTTTCCATGTTTAATATACGCAGAATTTTAATTGGTAATTACTTACTTCAGTAATTAATTAATTATAAATATAATTGTTTGTTTCTAAACTTTTTAAATTATACTGTATCCCGATGCCTAATGTAATCTGAGTGGGTTACAAATAGTAGCTGTCCCATGTTCGTCTCGAGAATGCGAGCGCTTTTATAGTGCCTAGCCCAAGTCATAATTATCCATATTTCATTATATCGGTATGGAATATTGATAGGTTACACCTACAAAGCAAACAAATACCGAACAGAAAATAGCTAAACGTAACAATTCGAATCCGTTTAAAACAATATTAATTTACGAATAGTAAATTTACAGATGAAATGGTCTATGAGAGATGTAAACGATGATGCCTAATCTGTTTTGTTAGTACCCACTGCCGCGCACCACTAAGACCGCACTCTAATTGCGAGCCTACTAATCTGTTTGTGAAAGCATCACTACCGATTTGAGCTGCAAGCAGACTGAACCGCTTAGCTGTAAACTGATAATGAACTTCTAACACCAAACAGAAGTCAGTAATGGCCACTTAACAACAAGACTATAACGATAAACCAGAGACCGACGCGGTCCTTGAGCGCAGTTTTGCCGCACCAGCTAATTCTGCTAGGCGAATTGATCACGTGACCAATTTGCATAGATCGATGCATGTGCGAATTGATTGTCTATCTATTGCGTCGTAGCGACATATAATATCCCCCTCAGTTTGCAATTTTCCATATAGGCCTAACTACAGAACAGGGAATCAGCTTTGGGCTAAACTATGCAGGTTCTGCGAACAGTAGACAGACTATATCGCGGATTTGAAGATTTTCAGGACCAGACAGCGTCCGCCGATCAAAAATAGTCTAGACTCTTTATTTTTTGCCTCATTTGGCTATTCGTCAGTGGATAAGGGTGTCTTAGCAAGCATTCCCGATGCTTGATAGCATACTTATTGATTTCCTCAAATGTTGGTATTTCAAGTTATTGATGAATTTGTGCTGCGTGATTTTGTGTGACACAATTGTTCCCGATGGCACTTTCGGAACTTTTGTGCATCAGTCCCGGTCCCGGGTCCCGGGTCCCGGGTTCGATCCCCGGCAGGGTCAATTTGGGAATTTATAATTTCTGAATTTTCCCTGGTCTGGCCTGGTGGGAGGCTTCGACCGTGGCTAGTTACCTACCACCCTACCGGCAAAGACGTAACGCCAAGCGATTAAGCGTTCCGGTACGATGCCGTGTAGAAACCGAATAGGGGTATGGGTTTAATATAACTGCCATGCCCCTAACAGGTTAGCCCGCTACCATCTTAGACTGCATCATCACTTACCATCAGGAGAGATCGCAGTCAAGGGCTTACTTGTAGTAGATAAAAAAAAAACAGTATTAGACTATCTATTGGTTAAAAAAAATCAGCCGCTCGTATTATCTCGTATCTATAGCCTTACATACAAGAGAAGTGAATTAGTGAGTGAATTATTAATCATAATCAATGAACGATATATCACTAGGATACTGTGCATTCAGTAAGGGTGAAGTGCTAGGCGGTCTAAGCGTCCACTTTGGCGGCGATCAAACACGAAGGCATAATCCGTGCGACGGCACTTACCACCCCATGAGCACCGCACTCTAATTGAACGCCAGATAATCTGTTTGCGAAAGCATCATATTGTAGATTTGGGCTCTTAGCCAACTGAACTGACCAATTAACTTTTAAACATAGATGGTAAGTTGGGAGCGGGATATGTTAGCAGTTTCATAAGATCGGAAACGTGAACATGCATAAGAATATAACAGTCAAAAACCCACCAACAATAAGCTAACGTGGCCGTGGGTAGGCTGAAGCCATAACCGTTGATGGCGAAAAGTCTTAGAGTTGAGAGTGGAGAACGCATACTAGAAAACGTGCCATGGGGCCACTCCGGCTCGGTGGAACATAAAAGCACACTATGATGATGAAAAAAATAATTACACGTTAAATTGACAACCGCCCAATATTCACAACGACAGTGAGTAAACACGAAGGCGTAATCCTTCGAAGACACTTAGCAGTTTAGCACCCACAAAGCACCACAAGCGTCTCACACTAATTCCCTCGAGCTGTTTGTGAAAGCATCATAATGCCGAATCGGGCTTAAACCGATCAGGTTACTTGACCTAAAAGCTGGTATAAACGTCGAACTCCCACCCTTTATTTAAATATTCTTTGATCAACATGTCCGTATCATCATCTATATCATCATGTGTGGTTTTCTTTATCTACGGGTAACAAATTCAAATTCTTCATCAAATAAACGCTCAGCAGTCACAGAATAGCATGACATTGAAAACTTATACAGGTCATGCTATTTTTATGCCAATAAAAGTTAGCCCTTGACTGCGACATCACCTGGTGGTAAGTGCTGAAGCAGTCTAAGCGGGCTAACCTGTGAGAGATAAGCGGTTTAACCCATAACTTAATCGGTTTCTACACGGCATTGTACCGAAACGCTTAATAGCTTGGCGGCACGCCTTTAGGTAGGGTGAATGAATGAAATATTCTTTATTGTACACCAAAGATAATTAAATAACAGAAACAATAAAACAAATACAAATCGGTACAATTGGCGGCCTTATCGCTTTTAAGCGATCTCTGCCAGGCAACCAAGTCACATAGTAATTAAAACCAGCGAGAGAGGGATAAGGGTGTACGTTAAAGTAACAGATAAAAAAAAACAAATCTAGCACCTAACTAACAATATAATATTATTAAATATATACACACAAACATAAATAAATAACACACAAATAATGCATACAATACATACCTACATACAGCAATACATTCATACATATATACACTACTACCTATATAGGGTGGTACTGGTAACTAGCCATGGCCGGAGCCTTCCACAAGACCAAAGAACCAGGATAAATTTCTGAATTGGAACATAACTATCACAGACATTTTCGATATTTTAATGTTAATACCTTAACCTTAATACGTCGAGAGACTAGAGTTATAGATATCACCTAGTAGGCTAAAGCATAAGTAGCCATTATATTTTCTGCCTAGTTAAAGCCACAAAGTACGCAGTATCATCAGCATCGGAAGGTTGTTCAGTTTTCATTTATACCTAATGAGTAATTATGGAGACCTTAATAACTTCATAATTTGCTAGATAGCACTTAGCGCTCACAGTGCATTATAAGTAAGTCACTCTAATTGGACGCCAAGTAATCTGTTTGTGAAAGCACCACAAGCCAACTGGTCTGTTCGGTAATGAGTAATGGCCTTCAAGTGAGGCCATGCCTAAACGAAAACACTAGTTGTATAAGGTATAGTACTTACTTAGACGTACACCTTCTCTTTAGTAGCTATAATGGTTTTTTAAAAGCGAAAGTTCTGTGAGTTTTGTTCTTCTATAGACTTAATTACTTTTTTCCTCCTTATTCTAAGGCTAAGCGATGACCGAGTCTACGAGTATCTGTGGTAAAATGGACCATTGGCTAATAATATCTAGAATTAGGTTCTAGGGCGTTCATTTTTAAGATCTTCTTTCACCTGCTGAGCATCAGATTGAATAAGGCAGCTCATTACCTATGCTTCTATCTTGATAGCTCAGCAGTGTTGACTGGGGCATCAGAAAGCAAACCATTTAACAAAATAATATTTGGTCGGCGTAGAAACTAGAAAGCCTTGGTTTTCTAACTAGACGGTATATATCTGCTTTATTCGCTCTTGCGATTGTAATAGTCAATTAATTCCATTCCAGCTCAAGGAAGAAATTATTGACCGAGCGAAGCGAAGGTCTCTGAGTCTACTTGAGTGAATTGGCACTTGTCCGTCCGTCCGTCCGTCCGTCTGTCCGTCTATCCGTCCGTCTGTCAGAGCCTTATAACTTCTGAATTACTGAACGTAGTTACTTCAAATTTAAATATAATATGTAAACCGATGGCCTCCCGTCGCATATGGCTTAAAAAGTTATAAAAATCTTTATTTCAGGGGGGCTCTCATAGAAGCGAATGCGAAGTAAAATATGCACCTACCCTGAAAAAAATAATGTTTATACACTGGCCGTACAAAACTCTCAAGACTGATGAATGATTTACTGAACTAAGCCGATGAGTAATCTCAGCTGCAATATTTTGCCATGGCATTGTGTTCACCGTAGCGCGTCGTCCGGCGATGTGTAAATATTTATCGATAGATTTACGTGCAAAGCTTTGGCTCACACAATGCGCAACGGCAGCGACGCACGTCTAGGCGGCTTCTATCCGTAATCCATATCCATACTAATATTATAAATGCGAAAGTGTGTCTGTCTAACGGCCCATCTTTTAAACCGATTTTGACGGAATTTGGTACAAGGTCCGGGGAAGGCCATAGGCTATTTTTTATCTGGTGGACTCCCGCCAAGTAACGCTCGCGTCTATCCAACTACAGCGTTGTACGAGTATTTCATACCTTAAATTACAAATTTTACACGCGTACGCGCACCTTCAGTGTGGCGTCCTACCGTTAAGCTTTTTTTTAGGTTGAGCCTTTATTTAACTGAGCTTATTCCTCTTTACATGCAAGGACTAAATTGTACGCTGAGTAATCGAATGAGTGTGTAACTATTTTTATTTCGTAGTTTTGTTTTTGTCTGCAAGACTTTCTTAGTAAGCACTAAAAAAACTATCTGCTTGTGCCAATTTTAGTTGAGCACAACGAACGCTACATTGCCTATAGATTAGTCATAGGAATATTAGTCAGCCATTTTAGTACATCAAAATAAGTGATTCCAATCATTTATAACGTATAGACTGTAGATATATGTCGGCCCACACTAAAAGCTATTCATGTCTGACTGTAACTTTTCAAAAGGATAAATTATAATATTGCGCACCTATACCTACAGACGAAGTTTATGGAAAAACGAATACAAAAGTACGTAACTGATAAAGAAAGAAAAGCCACGACTTCTATTAAGGACAATGCAGACTTTCCTTAATACCTATTACTTCTTGATTTATGTACACTTTAGATAACCGATAAAAATTCATACTGCAAAGATTTAGGAACACTTCTCTAGGGGAGCCGCTTTATTACACCGATAATATTATGTGATATGATAGTTTAACTGTTTGTAGTAAGTACTTAGTAAATACATAAATATAATCTATAATTTTTGAGTCAAGACAAGAAATATCCATGGTGAAAATTGAAATATTCAAATTGAAATTTTACCCAATTATTGTTCCACGGCCAGTCAAAATTATACTACTGCTTCGGAAAGCGGATCCATTTGAGAAAAAAGCCGGCATGGTTGGTACTCTCTTCAAATGCTCGAAACGGTCGAAAGCGAAGCTTTTTGATTTTCTCTATTTTCTAAAGATAATGCATTTAGAATGCAGCCGTCCGGAACTATATGACTAATGAACTATGCAAAATGGTATTACAAGATTTTTGTCGCTCTACATTTTGTGTGTCTGGATTCATCACATTTTTATTTGATCTCTATTTTCACGTGCATATAATATAAAATATAGTAAACTAGCTAACGCCCGCGACTTCGTCCGCGTGGAATAAGTTTTTTTATTTCCACGGGAACTCCTTAATTTTCCGGGATAAAAAGTAGACTATGTCACTCTCCTGGTCCGGTCAACGGACCGGACCAGGAGAGTGACATACGAGCAACGGCTCTTTTGCAGCGTGATTGAAGGCCAAACCAACAAACAAACACACTTTCGCATTTATAATATTAAGTATGATTATCCTTAGAAAACCTGAGTGACTGAGCTACGCTTTAGCAGTCACACATCCGCACGCGTTGTGTGTTATTTGACTCGACCTTAAGTGACAAGTCGAAAAGAAATTAATTCATAAAAAAGTTGTTGCCCCCTGTCAAGAGAAATTCAAGAGCTTTTGAAACAGGATACAAGAGTAATAAATATTGAGTCAGATCCGTTAAAATCCTTTTATTGGAACATAATACCTCTCTCATAAAATAAAGCTCGGAATGACTTTTACATTAGATAAATTAGACTTAGCTAACAATGGCTGTATGCGCTAACTAGAAAGTGAATCGTGCTGGTGCCGCGAACGGTCTTTCTGATCGTATCAAACATAAGAGTTCGTTACTCCCTCTATTATTCTCTCAACTGTAATGAAATAGTATAACGATATTAGCTAGCAAGACACTTTGATGATCTGTTAAGTAGCCATTGTGCTCTGAGCTTTCGTAGCTTTTTAATACAGTTAGATTTGTATAAATGACCAGTAGTGGGATCCATAGAGAAGAAAACCTCTTACAACAGGCGTTATAGAATAGGTCCCACCTAATGATTACAAAGAATTAAGCTTAGAAATAACCACTACTACCAGAGTAAGTTAATACTTTACCGTAAGATTTCGTTATGAAAAGATAGCGATATTACAATATAATATACCTACTAGAACAGGTACTAAACCGCTAGTTCTAATTTTACTTTATTGGTGCTAAGCACGACTGGTATCTCTTGACACTAGTGAAGTTGAGGTCTATTTCTTGTGATTTTTGAGTTTGTGCGCTCTAGTAACATGACATATAGCCATAAACCAAGAAAAGAAGAAGAACATGACATATCTCTGGTGAATGCATTGTTGTTAAAAAAGGTCAACGATCGATTCGGGAGGCTGTCTTTTAATTTAGACTCCTTTTACGACCACTGCGAAAACATGCAATAAATTAGCCCTTTACGGAAAAATGGACATCTGCTCCTCCGGAAAAAAGCCCTTCTTGGTACTTCGAAGTAAAAGGACAAAATTTACGACCCGCGTAACCGTGGGTAGGCGGCTCTCGCCCACGGCTCGCATGCAAATGACTCGATTGGAGATTGTCGCTGTTAGACACTAAGGAAGATTAAAGTCGAAACACCTTACGAAACTTGATCAGTTCCCGCTGATAGCAATTATTGGAGTAGAAAACAAGTTGTCCATTGTAAACACTAATTAACACAATATCTGCAAGTTGCGAAGTGAAGATCATACTAATATTATAAAATTTCCACGAGAGCTAAGCCGTGTACGATCGCTAGTTATAAATATTCATGCAATAACAATAATATCCCTTCATAATGGAGCAACTGCAAGGGAACCAGCAAAAATGAGGTAGATAGTCATTTAGATATCCACTTATCAAATAAGTAAGTTCTTTTACTTGTTCCAGAGCGCTCAAGTCTAAAGTTTGTTATTATTAAAGCAGCGGCTGCTACAATTTATAAATAAATCACGGCAAAAAGAGAGCCAACTTTATGAGTAGGTATAAGAATTTTTCAGCCATATTCTATGTGCATTTGTGAAAGATAAAAATAAAAGCGCAGGCGGTATTAAAAGTATGAAATTTGTTTAGCTCCGTTTAGCATAACCAGCACGAAGTAGGCCACATAAAACATATGTAGAGAATTATCATATCATGAACTATACACATGTATTTATGAGTTACCATACAAAGGAATTGCATGGGAGCAATAAAACTAGTAAATTCAGTACTTGTCTCGCCCACACGGCAGACTTCAGGCGCCCCATATATATAATACACACACACACACACACACACCCACGAATATCTGGATACGGCTGTGTGAGGACAATAATCCACCTAAGTTCCTCTTGTTCTATTTGATCCCCTATCTTGATGATACGGTCCGTAATAATCGATTCTGCTTGCAATATTAATCCCATAAACGTAATGGCTTTACAATATAGAGCAATATGTGAACTTGAGCATTTCGATGAAGCCCATAGCATCTAACTACTAACATTTCACACACCATTTCATTGTTTAAATGATATACCATACACATGTTCCTATCCTAAATATGTACTATCCTAAATTCGAGAGAAAAAAAATCGATAAACCAAAAGCTCAGTTTAATGTGGATTAAGCAACGTTGATATAACGTTTCATATGAGCAAACCACACAACCCTCTGAGCTTGGACCATATGCATACAGTTATAATCTCGCATTACAACATTATGTTCTCCTTTTGTGGAAAGTGGAACGTTGGTAGTGCACTTTCTCTCGCCAGGAGGCCGGCGGCTGTGCATAAGCCGTGCAAATTACTAAGTAAACCGTCTACAGATGTATCCACCCGGTCGCTAATTATAATTTGAAAATTGCCTAATCTGGCCTACATTGAATCACAATTCATTCTTCGTTCTTCGTTGATCTTACATTATATAAGACAGCGCGTTATCAAATCCAAACAACAACTTCAAATTATGAATCGAGATAGGATTAAAATGCACATTGTTCTTTTAAAGAGGAAAACCTCTTTACGAAGGACTGGCTGAGACAATCAGGAATGTTGGCTTTATGGTATCATGCTTGGTCGCAATCTACCAGCTAGAAAACTTTGTGGGGTCCTTGCCTTTGGTACATTAAGTCTCCATTTAAGCTTATCATAGCCAGTGCAGAATTGTTCAGATCGAAAATCGTGTCACATAACCTCTGCTGATGGCATGCGGCTCTTGCTCCTGCTGGTATTATGGGTTGAATCTAGGTATGCGATCACCATAAGGATGCATAATAATAAGAGGGGGCGGCGCAGCAAAGAATAGCGTGCGCTCAGAAACCAGTTCGCGAAAGAGCCCTCGTAAGTACCAAAGTCGGTCGCTAAGCAGCACTGTAGGACCCACAACCGGTCCATTAGCTCGGCCAGCCGATTGCATTATGGTTTCGAATTAATTCAAACAAAGGTTCCGGCATGATTGAACGGATTTCAAGTAACTAAGCAACCACATGGATGCGTCGAAACAGTAATGCGTAGTGTGATCTAGATATTCGACATTTTTTTATACAATGAGGATACAAACTAAGGAACATAAGCAGAGTGTGCGGTTCGAACCCATGACCTTTCGGATTTCAATCCGCCTCCTAACCGTTGAGTTATAGAGGCTAGTAAAGAAATGCGTAGGCTTGTTAATGAAAACCAGCGCTTTGCTTTGTATGCAATTTATTGGCATACAAAGCGGAGCTTAATGCTGAGCTGTACACCCATTCCGGGTGGTGTCACAACTCACAGACGAAATTGTTACATTAATTGTATACTATGTTTTGTCTGTGACACCATTGTCGAATAAATTGTTTTTCTTTCTTTCTTTCTTTCTTTCTTTCTTAATAAGCTTGATGGGACCGCTTTGTTGATATATTTGTTAAACCACTGACGAAACAGCAGCTTAGCCTTAGTGACGTAATATATTAAACAAAATTAACGAAATCCTCCCACGAATAACCTCGATCACGCACCTTGGGAAGCTTTATCAAAAATTTTAACAAGAGCAAACAGTTCGTTTCATATTCAATCTTTATGCTGGCATAAAAACAAGTGTTAGTGTCTTTTCACACGTTCCGAATGCCGAAAGGCTGACACCACCGGTTACCCACCGGTAGTGAATTCTTTTACTCGGTATTGGCCAGATTCTGGACTCTTCAGATTCGCGATTAGGCAGATTCGGGATTAGACAGATTCGCTATACTCAAAAATATTATATGTAAATGTTTTACCTACTCTCAACTTGTAGCTGCTGGCTAGTGCGGCATGTCCATTGTCCTTAGACGATACACGTCGCCGTCGGATACCTGGAGCCAGCCACCCGGCAACCGGAACGTACGAAAAGGCACTTGACACTTGCAGCAAAACTGGATTCGCTTGAATAAGCACTAGGTACTTTCGAAGGCGTCATTGGTGGATAGAGCGTTTTAATATCACTGAATTACCTTGCGTGGGCCAAGGTAGCTCGCAAAGTGAATGTACCTACCTAAAATGCCGCTTATTTGATTTCATCGAATGTCTTTTATTAGTGGAATGTCAGACTCAAAAAATATTCGGCACTGTCCAGCGTGACTGAGTTGCCTTCCTGGGACCTAGTGATTTAATTCAATTCTTGGTTTATGGCTTGCGTTTGTACCAAATGGGTACAACTACAAACGCAAGCCATAAAACCAAGAATTGAATTATAGTCCAGTCAAATAAGATCTGAAGTCAAAATTTTGGCACAACTTTGCATTTTTGATATAATGTATTTTAAATGATACAAAAACAATGTGTAAAGGTTTTCATGTCTGCAACCCCCGGCAAGGGTTGAAAAAAAAAGTCAAAAGAGTTTTTTCGCAATTACTCGAAAACGGTAAAAATTAGACAAAAAAGTTCTCGTAAGAATATGTAGAACTTAAAATTTTACAAAAAAAGCTCCTATGACTTTATTTCCTCCAGTCAAAATTGACCGAGTCAGCGAGGTTTTTAAGTTTATGGGTGCAAGCTACTATACTCCATTTAAACATGATATATCGCTAACTAGGTCAATTTTGACCGGAGGAAAAAAGTCATATGAGCTTTTTTATGTAAAATTTTAAGCTCTACATTTTTTTTTCAACCCTTGCCGGGGGTTGCAGCCACGAAAACCTTTACACATTATTTTTGTATCATTAAAACTACATTAAGTACTTAAGTATATCAAAAATGCAAAGTTGTGCAAAAATTTTGATTGCAGATCTTATTTGACTGGACTAATTAAATCACATGTTAAAGCATAAGTCAATATTGACAGGTTAATAATATAAGATGTGAAACAAGATTAAAAAAACAACTGGTTTTGCCTTTTGCGTTAGATCCAGTGAGATTGAGGAATCTCACTGGATCACGATCACGAACCATTTTGGAAGTAACCGAATTGAACCAAGCGGAAATTAAATTAGATTGCGTGTGATTCAAACTTCTGTTAAGGAAACTCATTCCAACCATCACGAGTTGTATGCCTAACCATGGAGTGAGATGAGGTCTCCCTCATCACTATCAAACAAAAAAGCTATAAGTCTACCTATGCGAGAAATAACCGTAGTCCTTCGGCACAATGAATTTTAAGTTAGAAGTGTTTAAAAATTCAGGCAGTTGTTTTAAAATATTCAAATTGTTTGCCATCAGAACGGGGTGGCGTGTCTCCCTTGCGTAATCTATATTTAAATCGTAACAAATATATGAAATTGATTTTGAGCTACGATATTGCAAAAAAATTAACCCTTCGACGGATATGACTCATTACGCCGCGGACTACCAGGAAATGATATTAAATTTTCACGATGGCGTTTTATGTTACCCGCGCAGCCGGTTTCGCTAGTTCATGCATATTTATCAAAATAACAGTGCCGATTGAAAGGCTGCATATAAACACGCACTGAATTGCAAAATGGAACTAGGGGCAGGGGAATTAAGGGTTTATATTTAATAGTTTGGAGGGTGTAATTTCGCACGCAGCTCTGATTGCATTTTGGCCGGCGCGGCGACGTTGTCCGACAGTCATTAGCGAACGCACCCCCTCGGTCGGGTAGAGGGTATGCGGATTCCACGAAACGCGCGTCGATCGGCGGTGACTCAGAGTGGTGTCGTCGGGAAAACGCCGAATATCCAAACTTTGTTCAGTAGGTACCTATTGTTCATCGTAGCTGCTTCAAACAAAGAAAACCTTACAGGAGGTGAGCGCTTTGTAAATACGCACAGGAAGAAAGAAATTACCGAAGTAATTATCGTCATCAACTCATCATAAAAATAACGTAGACTTCAGCACCAAAATCTTGGAAGCCTTCGTTCGCATTGGCAGCAGAATCTTCTTACTAAAACTAGGTATTTCAAACAGATTCTAGGAATAATTATTGTCTTTCACATAAAAATAAGTAAACTTCTCTAAATGATAGTTATTGATGTTGGCGCAAATAGACCTAAATATAATCTTGGCGCGCACGAGCTAATATGAAAGTTAAATAAAAACAGACTCGCATTTCCTTATATTTAACTTGTCAGATTTATTAGAATGTTCGAATTATCGCCAAGCAGTCACGTATAGTACAAACCCTTGTCATAAACTCTCTAATGATTGAAATAAGTAGAACGTGCTTTATTAAATTTCCCATGAAAATTTACTGAAAACATGAAATGATCGTGATATTAAGTAATTTGTATTGCAAGTATAAAAATTGAAAAAATGTATTTCTAGACTTTATCCCAATGTGCCTTTTGTCATATTAAGTATGTTCCTACTCCACACGCTAGGGCAAACAAAATATATAATAATTTAAATACTATATTCGTGTTCGTACAAAGGCTTGAACTACATTTTCTGCATACTGCTGGGTTACCAGATATGGAGCGAACAAAATAGGGAACACCGAACAGTAGCACGGCCACCGGAGAATAACAAACGCAATACGACAACGTTTCGAAGGTGGTCCACGAATTTTCATAATTGGCAAAAAAAACCTACAACATTCCATATAACATTTTTCCATTGTGCCGGATTCCCGAGCGGATGAATAAAACAGAGGTCGGGGACGGAGCAAGTTGCCACTAATTTTGTCGGGAAACATATCGTCGGACGGGTGATGACTAAGTTGTTTATGTTGGCCCTCGGGCGAATGACATTTTGGATAAATTGTTATTTTTTACACGACTGCCAAAAAAAAGGAGTGTAATGTTTTTAGAGTTCATGCATGTATGTGACTTAACTTACACCATGACTTCTTAATGACTGAATAGATTTGGGTCTGGGGTATCGTTAGAATCCTTACATCCTACGCGTTGTGACACTGGCTATAAATTTTTGAAAATATTCTTAGTGGCAGAGCAGTCGTGATTTTTTTTTTGAATTAATAATAAAAGCTTGTTTAATGTGGTCATGTTCTTATGGTCATAAATGTCACTTCCGTTTGAATATTATAAACTAGATAATGCCCGCGATTTCGTGGTTATGAATCCCTCGGTAACTCTTTAATTTTCCGAGATAAAATATAGCATGTGTTCATTCAGGTTATAAGCTATCCATTTCCAGCCGAATCGGTTCAGACATTGTGGTGTGAAGGAGTAGGTAACAATCGTCTAAACATACAAACTTAAAAACGCACAAACATCCATACATTCACATTTGTAATAGGTATTCATAGGATGTGAAAGCGTGTACTTCGGCTTATACTCGTATCAATCACGCCGCAATTGAGCAACGGATATATAGTCGAGAACCTTGAGTGATAAAGGCTACTTTTAATCCCGGAAAATCAAAGAGTTCCCAAATCCACGTGAAATCAAGCAGAATTATCAATTATGTTTATGTAGATTATCACTCCAATTGGGTTTCATTATGATGCCATGGAACTCATAAAATTGTAGATAATGACAGGTATACTTAGTTATATACCTATAAAAGAACCATTAATGATTTATGATATCCTGCCCTTGGAACAAAACCTTACTTTGCCAAGAATATACCAATTTAATAAAAATATATTGCAGCAATTTGAAACTTCAGAACGCTACCCTACTCGCTATAACTTCTCGTTACACAAATGAAACTGAGACCCTAAAGATCCAATAATAAAGTTTCTCATCCAATTTGTCGCACCTCGCATTTTATTCTCTATCTTTCTGACTTATTACAACGCAATACAGGGTGAACGGTACAAAATCGCTTGATCCGTATTCCGTAGCATTGTAAAAGTCTCCCGCTCTCATAAAACTCCCACATATTTCACGACAAATAAACTTCTCATCCTATGAAAATTTCTTCTCGAGAAGCAGTTCACTGCAGGTAATATTTCAAAACATGTGTCATTCATAACTTTCGCCTTCGCAATGTCTGTCGATGGAGCCCGGGCGAAAAGGTCTCAATAATAAATTTTTCGTGAGCCCGCTCCGTTATCCCCGCGAGCGAGCCCAGGTACGTTTTACGGCCGCGCAAGGGAAAATAAACGAAAAATAAAATAAAAGTCAAAATGGCAGACATAAAACTATTTGCCCGAATATACCGCGCGCAAAAACTTTACAAAACGTGAAACGAAATGATATTATAATGCGAGTAGATACTTCTAGAAATATAACGAAACATAGTTATAATTCAATGAACTTTGTGGGGAAGTTTTTGTGCTTAGACCTACTGATATATAAATCTTAGGTCTGAAATCGTTGGAATAGTTATACTAGAACTAGTTGATGTCTACGACTTCAACCGTCTGGATTTAGGTTAATTGCAAAAATGGCGTAGGAACACTTTCATTTCCAAATTCCAAGATAAATAGTATCGTTCAGGTAGGTCCAGCGTGAAAAGGTAACAGACACTATCGTATTTATATTATGAAATTAAACCATGAATGATTATTATTTATACATCGTCTAGAAAAGCACGCTCCAACTTAGACCCCATCATTGCTTTTCATGTGACATCATTATATTATACAAGTGCAAATAAGCATTTTGCACGTGATTACAATAACTAATGTTATTAATTTTCGGATTGCTATTAGAATATTAGGTAAGTATTCATTTGTAATAATTACACGCTTGCTTGGTTTGTGCTATATAGTAAGTGAACATTTTCATTTGCCATTTTGCGTTTTAGATAGAGTTCCAAAGCCAAATGTCGTGTCAGAGTTGCGTGATGGGGCACATTATGTCTCGGCGCAAGTCACCGGCTAGCTCCGTCAGCCGACCTGCTTTGCAAGTGATAAACTGCCCTCTGAAGTTAGACTTTTTTATCATATGCAGCGTGTTAACGACCAATGAAAAATATGAACGAAGCTGAATCACTGAAACGGAGCACGCTAAATTACCAATCGTATCAGCACAAAAGCCTCTTCTTTCCACCACTCCAAAAAATGTAAAACTTTACTTGGATTTCTTTGGCGAATAAACACTAACCAGCTTTTCTGAAGGTAAATAGCGACTCCGTGCAACTATTTCTCTTTGCACGTAGATAGCGAAGTACCTACTTCTTTGTGACTGCCTCGTTGGTCTAGTGGTTAGCATGTTCGACTGCGGCCGACGAGGTCCCGGGTTCGAGTCCCGGGTCGGGCCATAACAGGTATTGGGTTTTTCTGACAAGAAATTCTCAGTACTAGCCCGGAGTTAGGAAGTTGGCGGTTTTTCACCCCCGTGCCTCGGAGAGCACGTTAAGCCGTCGGTCCTGCGCCTGATCACTCTCCGGTCGTGTCGGATCTTCCGTCCCATCGAGCAAAGGAACAGAGAGTGCACCTGTGCACACACTTGTGCACTATAATATCTCCCGCGCAGATGGCTAATCTCTGTGGAGATTGGCCGCCGTGGTCGAAATTCGATCGGGAAGACATTACCTACTTCTTTATAGTGGCTAAGCAACTGGAAATGTTCCAGTTTTGGGCGTAGGGATCCATTTAATCTATTTTTTGAATAATCTTTGACAAATCACGTAGATTTTTATATTTTAGACAAGGCTTAGGCTAATGTGTTCGGACAAGTGAAGTGCAAATCCGATAAACTATTAGAAAGTTCCTCCAATAGCTCCATTGAAAATAAAATTGGAAACAAACACGGACCTGCTTAAGAAAATGTTGGATCAAAAACTTACGCCAATGATATGGAATAGCTAATCTCTGGTCCGGTTTGGCCTCTAAGTTTAAATTCTTAGCCTGATTGCCAACCTTCGCTAAAAGACAGCTTAGAGACAGAAGCTTTTCTTGTGAAAAACTTTCAATAGTTTATTATTTTTTGTGAAATAAGTTCTATCTTTCAATAATTTGTGTTTGGAATATGTTTACAAAGAGATGAATAGAATAGCTAGTAAATACCTGAGATAAGTACAGTTTTCATTTGATGTACTTACATACCTACTGTTTAAATGTATTCACCATAATTGGTCTATTATTCTGAAACGGCCTTATTTATCGACCTGATCTGCTACGGATAGTAAAAGACCTGGAAGTTAACATAAGCAATTTTATGTACCGGAAAATCGAGTTCCCACGGATTTTTTTTTTTGATCCACGCAGTAAGTTTTAGCGGGCAGGTAGTATTCAATAAATAAACTTTTAATTTGAATTGTTCACCTGTGAACCCAGCGGACAGATTTCTAAATTTCACAATTGAACATGTTCACTCTCCATCTGAACATATGTTACGTGTTGGCTAGTTTCAATTTTCGGAAAATCGCGAGCGGTCGGCAGTATGTAATAAAATAAAATAGAATTTTCAGACAAAGCGGTGTTTCGCGCTAACGTCAATTTTTATTTGTTCTCTATCTTATATTCCGACATTTTGATATTACATTTTTATTAGAATCCCCAAGTAAAATCCTCAGTCTCTACGTTTGTTTATTTCTTACTTAGTTATGTACCTACTCTTAGTTGTCTACTCTTACTTTCTTAAGATAGGTAGGTAGGTAAAACAGAGTTATTCTTCATGAAGAACCGCAAAAAGTTTCTACCCTTCTTAAAATAATCAAAAAACAAAGTAGGTTCGCTTTCTCGCAATCGAATTCCCGCGGACCAAGATAAACATTCTACTAGATAAGTACGTACCTTTACGATTGCGATGATATATATACATATCAGTGAGTAAAATTATAATGATGGTTTATTGGTAGTATGAACGATGACACTGATGATGATGATGAGCGATTTATTTTCTAAAAATCACCTTAATTGAAAAACTCGGAAAAAAATATTGAAAATATGATATATCGGGCATGACTGATCGGAAAGCTGCTTACAATCAGGTCAACTCTAAGAGCTCGGTGTTGATAAACGTTGGATCGGACATGTATTTCAACGAAGCAATGTAGACTATGCAGAGCAACCTCACAATTGCGATCTATACGTATTACTTGCTAGCGATGTGGAATAGCCAGTAGCGTCAGTGTTAGAGGGCAGGTCGGAACTCACTCCGCATTCTACTGAAAGCGGGCAGGCGTCAGAGCTCCTTGAGTGACATGTCCTTCCGCAGCAAACGCTCCAAACGAAATAACTACAACCAGTATCCAGTTACGCTGTGTTTGTTCCAGTCTGTCAAACAACAAAAAAATAGATGGTGGAACACCGTGCCGTGTGTATGTTTTTTTTAAAATAACGAAACCCATTTCATTGTACTCCAGTTTTTAATTCGGCGCAGTAAAATGACGCTCTTTACCGGCCTAATGTTGCCACAATCTGACATAGTGCTTATAGAAAACGAGTGAAAATTGGACTTATTGTTTTTTAAAGCTCTAATGTGTGATTGTATGAGCGTTCTTGGTCTTATAAGTCTATAACAAACGAAATATTCATCAAAATATATGACGTAATGTGTGACGTTCTACCTCGACTCATGCTCCACTCACACTAATTCGAGGAACCTCATTATTTCCTTATCCTTACAACTAAGAATACCAATTTTGAGGAAAGTTCGAGTTCTTCCTTCTTCCTCGAGTGAGGATGAGTCGAGGGGCTTTCGAGGTTAGGTACGACTTAGAATATGGGTGTAACTGAGAGAATATAAACTGTAGTGAAAGTTAATAGAATAAGAGACACCCACAGACCACATTAAAAATTCCGTGGGTTTGGGTACTTTATTTATACGAAACTGAAACAATACTGAATGAATATGGTACATTCAGAAAATTGTACCATTCAGAATGAAATAGTTTTCCAATTATTGTGCTTAATTTGAAAACTATTTTGACGGATACGACATTAATTAGTAACCTCAAGCATTTCATGCACATAATAATTGTCCTTTACACCATACGATTTTAAAGAATTTGTATGAAAATCTAACCTAACGCGAGCGAAGCCGCGGGCAAAAGCTAATAATGCTTAAATCCAACCCTAAGCGGGATGGCAACAATACACACAGGCGTGGTATCAAACTATCGAGCATGCAAACACATTAAAGGGTGTCGACTGTCGGGTGAACAGCGCCTAATCATTATCTATACCTTGGAAGAGGGAAAAACGTAAGCTTTGTGCGTCGAAAGTTAAGTGCGTATTTTGCGTACAGATGGCTGGAAACAAAGATTCCAGAGATTTCAGAGTCAAAGATTAAAACCTGCGACTTCAGTGAAAAGGTTCAGCCGCATCTACGGCACGGGAGAAACGCTGATAATACTATTAGGAGTCAGCTTTTACGAGTTTCGCTCAAGGATTTTAATGCTTTTGAAGTCACTCGAATTTTCAGTAACTACTAAAAAATTCGCTTCTTGCACATCGGCTGGTCTTATAATTTTGACCAATCCACAATTATGTTTGGACTGTGACCTTTTCATTCTGTTAGAAGACCGTACTCAGTAGGTACTCAGTAGTGGGTCGGCGATGAGTGGATAATTGGGATGACGACATTTAAGGTTCCTGATCTGACGTAAGTAATGGATCGTTGAATACAAGTTGAAGAGAATAATTTTTCACAATGGTAATTTCTAAATGACCAGAGCATACGAAAATATATGAGGCATTCAACGGGCTTTGTTTCAGGAGTCTCGGACGGCAGCTGCTCGACGGAACATGTCGCTTATCTGACGCCACACCTTTTGTATTGTTGTTGACCCAAATCGAATGGTGCTCGACCGCGACAAACTTTACCTCGCCTCTAGACAATTCATTCAGGTATATGATGTGTATATCCTGTAATTTCAAATGATGAAATCGTATTAAGACTTAAAAAATACAGAGATGACAGTTTACGAATCTCTTAGTAAGTAGTAGGAAGGGAGTGCCCTCAAATCCAACTTCCTCTTAGCTAATGTTATTTAGGGTATGTGGGCGTAATTAATGTGAGTATTGACGGGTAAAGACTAAAGGTCATAATTTGACGTCATCTCCATACAAACTGGTTGCGTCACCGCACGCACGCTTACCTTACTTAAAGTAAATAAAGTTTGAGTTGTCATCAAAAAGACAATGGACCTCAGCTTTTATTCATTCTGCAGGTATACTTTGTGGCTTATATGCGATGATTTTTATACCAGCTGAGCCCCCCGGCTTCGTCCGCGTGGATTGAGGTTTTTTGGTTCCCGCGGGAACTCTTTAATTTTCCGGGATAAAAAGTAGCCTATGTGCTATTCCAAACTATAATCTATCTCTGTGCCAAATTTCATCCAAATCCGTTCAGCCGTTCGGGCGTGATCGAGTACCAAACATCCATACATCCATCCATGTTTTTTTAAGTACGCAAATGCAATACTGCGGCACATAATACACGGTTAAAGCAGTTACCTACTTGTGCAAGGCCGATCGCCAGCGCGATAGATCGCGGGGTCGAAAATAGAAGGCGAGGGCCGTACCTGGCGCCGCCACCCTGCACTCAATGTCAACGTTGAGTTGGGCGGGCGGAAGGAATCGGTCAGGCTCATAGAGATTTACTTAAGGCTAGAGCGGCAATCGTTAACATTTTAATTATTACGTAAAAAAAACCGGTCAAGTGTACGAGTCGGACTTGCACACGAAGGTTACCGTACAAGATATATAACACGATGCACTTCTTAAAAACTTACGCAAAAGAAACAAGAGAGGCGCTCAAATTTATGTTTCTTGTATGTGGGCAGGAGGCCCCCCCTTTATTTTTTATTTTTATATTATTTAGAAATACACACTCTGAGTTTGAATTTCAATTTTTACTTAAAACTATTACGGTTCATGAGACGGTGTTTTATGTATAGGTAGGTATTCGCTGGAAGTGATGAAGACAAGTCAGTCGGATTATATTATTGCCGTACTTGTCTACAAAGAAATTTGGCTTAAGTGATTGAATTAGAATCAAATCGAATTGTAAATTATTTTAGCCATGAAAAAAATGTAAATATAGCTCAAAGAGCGAGGAGCCGTCTAAGAAGAGATAATTGCAAACGGAATAAGGATAATATTGACGTCAAAGAACTTAGTCTTTGTTCCTTAATTCAATCCTACTATTATAAAGGCGAACGTGTGTAACTTGTAACTTCAATCGCGCCCAACGGAGCAACGGATCGACGCGATTATCTGTATGGACATAGTTGAGGACCTGGAGTCCACAGCCCATTTATTTAACCATAACTAACCATACCTATTAACTACTATATAAGCCGGAAAGTCAAAGATACCTACAGTACATTTAAAAGTCACACAGACGAAGTCGCGGGTATCATCTACGTCCAGTATAATTTTGAACAAAATTTTTTCAACTCTTTTATGAATGCTATTTAAATTCAGTTGTTAGGGAGTATAAATCGAAAAATAAATATAAATTTTATTACTTTTTGCTCGAACCTTTTTGCCCTCTTTGTTTACATAGCAGTTCGCAAAGCTTCTCCGTGCCAACAGTCGCTTTGTCAACCGTCGGGCGACATTAGCTCGACCCGCTGTCAGATAATTTGGAAACCAAATAAAATAATTCCCAACTCTATTTATTTCCTGAAATGCTGACACGAATTTCAAAGGAAATCTGACTAAAATTATTACTTATCAAGTTATCATCGTAAATATTGCTATAGCGCGCAACTACCCTTTTTTTTATCCACTACCAGTTACCCCTTGACTGCGATCTCACCTGATGGTAAGTGACGATGCAGTCTAGATGGTAGCAGCTAACCTGTTAGGGTAACCCTACTGTTTTCCATGCTCAGAGGCCTGAGTGTCTGAGTAAATGGTGATCCTTTGAGTACTAAACATAATAATATGGTTACATTTGTCAAACTGTTAGAAGAGTTCGTACATGCTTTTTGATTTACAAGCAAGAACCAAACAGCACACCTTTCTAAAGCCAACAAAGAATTTTGTTTTTCGTATCAATTAATTTAGATAGGTAAGTAAGTCGGTAGTGGCTATTATTGAAAACTTAAAACTTCAAAGTGTTTCATGTCTGAAAATAAGCGTAGAACAGCAAATATAAAGACACTAAGGCCCACTTGCACAAGGACTCTTAAATTGATTTAGTTAAATATTTTAATGCTGTCCCTTTTTGGCAACTACAATATGCATTTGCCAAAAAGGGACAGCATTACAAAATTTAACTAAATGTGTTTAAATGTCCTTGTGCAAGCGGCCCTAAGTCTATATAGACTTTTTAACCTAACCAGATAAAAATTTATATCCAAATTAAAAGCAGACTGTACACCAATGCTAACATCAACTTGAGCACATCGAATAAAACTATCGAACATCGAATATACGCATCAGCACATCGACTTGAGTTCATAATTATCGGACGTGCGCCGGTTCGCCTTGCTCGGAGCATTTGCCAGCCCATTAAGCAAATAACGAATTCGTTGGATAAACTTGAGGGTAGTAAACTTTATTAATGGCTCGATTACAAGCTCGACCCGTGGTGCAAAGAAGTGCTATCAATCAGTCAGGTGTGCGACGAGAAACGGGAACGGTATCTACTTACTTTCTCTGTAACGCTAATAACAAAATTCCGACGCCCCTATTTCGTTCTCCAGGAAGGGGTGAAGATGAATATCCCCGAATGGAGCCATTGGTTTGTTGTTTTAATTTAAAACCTATTCAATGAATACATTAAAAATGCGTTTAAAAGCCAAAAAAATCGTGTAGAGTCTTCATTCAATAAATATCTACCACGAAACTAGTAGGTGCTTATTCAAAGTAAAGAACGTATTTCAACAGAGAGAGGCGATGGAAATGTAAAAAGTCTACCCCGTAAAGAATACTAAAATTTCGTGGCAAATTCTTACCAAACCTCGAGGGACAGATACGAGGGATATTGTCGGCCAATATCTAGAGGTACGTGAAAGTCCTTAACATGAAACAACTCATCAAAGAACAAGGCCAGTCGGCTCAAATCGAGAATTGTACTTAATGGAAAAATTGCGAAGAGACGAATTAGATATAGCACAGAGCGAGCCCCTGCGAACAATTAAACAAATAATGGGTTAAAACTACGTGAATACTAAATGATGCCCGCGACTTAATTCGCGTGGATTTAGAATTTTGAAAAATCCCGTCCGAACTCTTTATTATTCTGGAATAAAAAGTACCTACCTTTTGTCCTTCCCCAGCATACAACCACGTCAAATTCTGGTTCAAAGGTGGTCCATTAAAACGTAGCAAACAGATAGACAAATACACTTTCGTATATTTTTGACCGAGCGAAGCGAAGGTCTCTGAGTCTACTTGGGTGAATTGGCACTTGTCCGTCCGTCCGTCCGTCCGTCCGTCCGTCCGTCCGTCTGTCAGAGCCTTATAACTTCTGAATTGCTGAACGTAATTACTTCAAATTTAAATATAATATGTAAACCGATGGCCTCCCGCCGAATATGGCTTAAAAAGTTACAAAAATCTTTATTTCAGGGGGGCTCTCATAGAAGCGAATGCGAAGTAAAATATTTTTTATAGCGTTACATAGGGTTGTGGTATATCATTTTAAAGATAATTAGGAATAGAGTCCAAAAATATTTTTTTTGTAATTTTTCCCCTAAAATTGACGAAATGGGGGGCTTTCAAAGTGGCGATTTTCTAACGTCCAAAGTTGACCTCAGAACTCTCAATTTTCTGAACTCTCAAGCCTGAAACTTGATCAATTATTTGAATTATATCCTGTACTTGAACAACAAATACTAAAATTAGATAAATATTATAAGGAAACGAAATTATTTAATTTTTAATGATGATGATATTTTTAACAGAACTTCACAATGTTGTCAATAGATGGCGCTCTGTGATACCGCGAGGTCTCAGTTCGGGGCGAACCACTAGTACTTAGTATGGATAACTTAGTATGCATATGCCTGTATTAAAATGAAGAGCTAGGCGGTTTGCTTGTATCTTTTGGCCCACAGAGAGTTGAGACGAGGAAAGGTGGTCGGATAGTCGAAACTGCGGAGGCAGCAGAGCGTTGCACGCCACTGTCCGAATAGCTCAATTACGGTTAATTCGCAACGCACACACATTCAGAGCGAGGTGCATACATGTGCGGCGTCCACATTAATGTATGTAAATGCATGCGACCGGCCGCGGCCGCCCGCCGACGCTCACAATATTGCGACATTAAACTAGGGTTGCCTTTGCTAAATTTTGAATAACAACACACAAAGGGTAGGAAATTCAGTATATTTCAGCCGATCATAAGATCTATTAGACCCAATAGAGGTTAAATACTGATTACTGATGGCCTAAACAACCAAGTACTGCAGTAAATAATGGTGTTTAAGAACAGGTCACTTGCACTGGCGACAAGTCATGTCGCAAAAAATCGAGGTATAACTTAAGCACTTACTCAGGCAAGAGTGAATTGGCATTTCCTGGGCAAGCGCGACCTAGACGTCATCTATGTTTTTGTTAAAACTCTTTTATAAAAGGAAAAGGTGACTGACTGATCAATCAATTCACAGCTCAAGAACTAGACAGGTTGAGCTGAAGTTGAGAATACATATATAGCTATTATGACGTCGGCATCCGCTAAAAAAGGATTTTTGAAAATTCAACTCCTAAGAGGGGGACAGTATTTTGAAATTCACTAATCTAAATTAAACTTAACGTGAGCAAAACCGCGGGCCATAAGCTAGTCACTTATATGAAAAAATTGAACTTCTCATAGGTTGCCTGGAAGAGATCAATCGTAGTGATAAGGCCGCCTTTACACCGTAACAAGTTGTAAATTTTGTCACGATTCGTGTTACCTCTGTTCTGTTATTTGTTTGTGTGTAATAAAGTGTTTTTACTTACTTACTTTACGTACTAGAACAATTTGCCAAGACACACCCTCGAGATGACAAGGTGGAATAAATAAAAAGAATGGCAGCCCTGCATTACCTAAATGGAATATGGTTGACGAGACGGGCATTTCGGACAAAAGTCGACATTTGCTAGCGTTATGCAGCTACTCAATATGTGCACTTAACATTTCGAATAACCATTAGCAGCGATTGTTCGTAGCGAAAGCTCTTAAACCGTATTATATCGTAAACATGATATTTCTTAACCCTTTTCTAAGTTATATAATTCTGGACTTGCAGTAATATTCAGAGTCCTACTAAGTTACGGTTACTGGATAGAAGCAGGCGTTACTTTGCGGAAGTCCATGACAATGGAAAAACTAAAAGTTTAATTCGCTATAATCCGCCACAGAAGGCAAATCTACGAGTATGTGGTACAGTGGGTATCTTGAACTTGCAGCCCGCGATATTCACCACGTCCCCTCCAAAATACCCTCAACGTACGTTTCACTCCGATACCGGAGCATCCTCACGAGAGGTTGCCTCTACAATGCACGATTGTAAAGCTTTTTATTATTATTATTATTTGCAGCCTGTTGTGTCCCAATGTTGGGCAAAGGCCTCCCTTTCCTCCTTCCATTTATCTCGGTCCATAGTTGTTGTCCATGTTTGGGGCTAGTCCTCCATAAAGCCTTGGCCTCCTTGGCCTTCCTCGACGTCTTTTTGAGTTTGGTGGCACCCATCTAATAATAATGCTAGGCTAATGTGGATTGCTTTACAATCGTGCATTGTAGATGCAGATGATGCCCGCGACTTTTTCCGTCCCGTGTATTTAGTTGTTCCGGGATACAAAAAAGTAGCCAATGGTCGTACCCGGGATGCAAGCCAACTCAACCAAACCAATTTTGGATTTTCGACAGACAGACTGATACACTTTCATAGTTATATTATTAAGATAATGGATATTCTACCGTCTGATAAAATTTTCCGTATATATATATATATAGGTAACACGTCAATCTCTGCAATTCTCCCGAAATTAACTTATGTGCACGGTGCTTATCAGTCCGTTCCTTTGTTTAGACTTTAGAACAAAGCCTTCAATGTTTTAGCTAAGTAAAATTAAATACTTGATTCATTCCTGAACAACCTCCACTTGGGCTAAGATCTCTCATTTAGATATCAGAGATACTTTCAGTCATACTTTGACTTTTCTCAGACTTTACTTACTTTGAGTTAAACACTTACAGTTTACACGTATCGGTGTCGTTTTAACTGAAACTAAAGCAGGAGTACAGTCAACCTAGGTACTTTCTCTGTATACAATTATAATGCTAGAGCTTGCCCGCGACTTCACTCCCGAAGGAATTTCGAGATATCCGGCCTTATTCTTTGTCTATTATCTATACTTCTCTATACTAATGGATGGATGAATGGATGTTTGTTACTCATGTCTCATGAGTAACAAGTATTGCAATACTTAAGTAGGCTACTTTTTATCTCCGCGAAAATTATAGAGTTCCCTTGGGAACAAAAAAACCTCAATCCACGCGAACGAAGTCACGCGCGGGCATCAGCTAAGTATTAATCTAAAAATCTGTGTAGGTATTTTAGCTTCCTAGGGTTTGGGCGATTGGGTTTCATTGATGAGTCAGAGAATGAGTGAGTGTGTGTGTCAGGATTTAATGGGATACTTAATATGTTGTTCCGTATGTTAGTTATTGCGTTATTTTATCAGGGTTCGCTTATTATTCTAACTCATACGAACTATATATTTATTTTGGCCAGCGATTGTTGCATCAAAACTATTTTCCACAAAAAACGTAGGTACGCATAACAGAACAATCGTATTAAATCAAACCCCGCATGGATAAAATATCCGGAAAAATAGTTTATTTGACTTTTATCTGGCCAGTTTACATTTTTACCTTTTATTATTCTGCTAACAAAAAGTTATCCCTTTAATGTACCTGCTGATGGTATAGCACAGTGGTAGAGTCACTCTACCATGTAGCGATAGGTAAGCAATGTCGGTCATTATGCATTTCGGGAAAAAAATATCGATACCAATTACTTAATAAACTTCTGAAAGTATATACTTACCTACCTAGTACAAAAGTGCACAATATACCGTAAGTAAGTACTAAGATATCAACTGTTGGGAAACTTAAAAACGATTTATATAGGATATAGGTAGGACCTATATGGCATCATTGCCTGAATAATCTACGGTGGCAACACTGCTCTATGGGCTAGACGGGAATGGCGTTACGTTGATGACCTGTGTCTGTGTGTAAATTGCTGAATTAAAGTATATTAAAATGGATAACTAGTGTTTGGATTTACTTACTTAATAGTTATGTACCTAATAGTTAAGTAATCCAAACAATACAACTTTTTCTGTGATATAATATGAGTTTAAACTATATCGGTTCGAAACTACTTAGTCGGGAACTTACCGACAAAACACGTGAGTATAGTAAGTGAGCATAGTTTTAACTAAAGTATAGGTATTATTATGCTTTTACTTTTCTTGTTTTCACGTACCTAATAAGCGTAGGTTTAAGTAAGTTTCTTAACTAAGTAATATCTGCATGTTATACCTACTCGACTTACAAGACTGTTTACATTTCGTAAGTTACTCATACAAGCGACTTACCTACGTGAGTAAAACCTACAAGTGTAATAGTGGCCTAAGTATAATATCTGAATATCATAGAAAAGGCGGCGGCAAAGTATATACACAGGCGATGTTCGCGAAACAATATTCACTGGCGAGTAGCGCCCCCTATGGGAGTTACAAACAACGACATTGTTTTATCAAGCGGGCATTGTCATGGTGATTTATGTCATGTCAACATTTACACCACATTATGATAATATTATTACTAAAATTAAATCCCACTACAAAAGCATGACCGAACTTCACAATTCATGGTAGCATTTTAGCCGAGTAACATAAATAGTCTCATTATTCTATGTATAAAATGCGTCAGTCGCCACTGACTACTGTGCGTCCAAATTACTATGTTTTTCAGAAGAAATACTCGAAGAACTGTTCAAAATGCACTAGTAAATGGGCCGTTAAGCAATATTAAGGCAATATTATACTAAGATCACCCTCAATAGTGCTTCGAACACAGAAAACAGGATCATATTTGATAACATAGAGGTTATGTTCACGACAAACAAAAATATCAAGGCGTTTACCTTATTTCATTTGCTGTCTGTCTGCTAGCACCACTATTAAACGGCACAATATCATTCACTTTAACGAAATTGATAAATTGGATTTACAAAATTATTGGTTTACATCACATAAATAACAAAATAAAACGGAAAACATTGAAAGCGGGCAAGAAGCGCGATACGAAACAGCAAGCTAAGCAGCAGCTGACTTGAGCGCATGCTCGGCGTGACATTGTACGGGCGTCCAATCTTTGTTTATTTTTGCATTGTTGACTATACAGGTCAACATTTAAAAATAATTAGGTACAATATGGGTTAAAATGATAAAAATAACTCTTAATTAACACTACAAATAGGTGCGCTATAGAATACTTGAGCCTTAATTAATTAAAATAAGGATGAAGGGAGGGAGGCAAAGCGATCTTGAGGCCCCTATTTAAATCTCACGGCGCGCAAAAAACTTTTTTAAGAAAAGACATTTTTGTTAGGTTAATTAGTTAGGTAAGCCAAATTAACATAATAGAAGTTAGAACCCATATAGAACCTAAGTGCCCGGATTGGGGCAATAAGTACCTAAATTTGATTTTCACATCAAAAATACTGATCAAATCAACCATACAATATAATACTTGTAAGCGCCTGTACCATAATATCTTGTTGATTAAAATATACTATATGTATTACTTTTTATACTGTGTATTTATCCTATATATTATTACATTATACATTTCTGTGTTTTTATGTATTTAAGTAATATTTATTTATTCATATGTCTGTACAACCCTCCCGCTTTCTTTTAAAAGTTTCCTCTGCCCTAAGGTTGCCTGGAAGAGATCGCTATTTAAACGATAAAGCCGCCTCTTGTGCCATATCCATTATGATTTCTTTTTATGGTGTACAATAAATCTATAATATATATAAAATTCAAAGTCGTGACTGACTGACTTATATATCAACGCACAGCTTAAACCGCTGGGGCTAGAAACTTGAAATTTTGACAGTAGGTTCCATTTGTGACGTAGGCGCTCACTAAGGAAGGATTTTTCAAAATTCCCACCCTAAGGGGGTGAAATAGGGGTTGAAAGTTTGTATGAAAGTCCGTCATTTCTCAAGTTATATCCATGAAACTTGGTACACATACTACCGGTAAAAAATTAAGTAATACGGGTGTCACAGTTTTTCAAAATTCTACCCCCAAACGGGTAAAATAGGGGTTGAAAGTTGGTATGAAATTCATTCAATTTTCAAGTTAAAGCCATGAAACTTGGTTTTTGAGCTTTCCATTAAATATGAAGAAGTCCGTATTTCACCATTTTAAAAAATTCGATCCCCAAGGATAATATAGAGAGTGTCCTTCAATTACGCTGCAACAGAGCAACGGGTCAACGTGATTTTGTGCATGAATATAGTTGAGGACCTGGAGAGCGACCTAGGCTACCGGAATTATACCGGAAAATTAAGGAGCCCCCGTGGGGAAAAAACTTAAACCACGCGGACGAAGTCGCGGGCATCAGCTAGTAGTTTATATTACTTTTATTTTTTTTCACTTTACTATATTTGTGAAAAGCTTAGGTTAGGTTAGGGTTGGTTAATAATAGGTTAAAATATTTTTGTAGGTACCAAATACTTATGAAATATGTACTTAGAAAAACAGAAACATAGTGGACAAGGAAGCACTTATCTCTATAAGATCTCTACCAGTGACCCTTGGCAGTGGGAAAGGTTCTATTGGGTCAATATACCTTACTTACTAACCTTAGTGCCTTACCTTAAAATTTAAGCTACAAAAAAAAATTTTGCGCGCAGTGTAATTTCAAATGGATCCCCAGTACGGAGGACCTCCCTCCCTTCATCCTCATTTAAATGAAATTATTGCTCACATATTCTATAAATTTAAGTACTATTATTTTTATGAATATCTCGTAACATGAAATAGGTCTTAAACATTAAAAAATTAGATAAAATCTAATTTAGCTTAGTGCAAACTTTGTTATTTGTATAAATTTTCGTATTAAAAATGCCAATTTTTTTCAGTGATTTGTATATTACCATTTAATCATAACTTTTTCGACCTCCCTACAAAGTTATGTGCGTGGATGCGCAACGTGGAGGAGTAGTGTGGGCGCGCACCGGATATGATGCCAGCGCGCTCTTGCGGACATTTTGTGAGTTATCGATTCTCCGTCGCGCGCCGCCCGCTATTGGCCCTGCTTCGTAATTGGTTTATGTAGCTCGTTCGTAACATGAATTCAAATTTAGCGCGCGCTGGGGCTCTCGAATAAACAGAGCCGAGTATTTGTACAGGGAAAACTCAAATTACCCGTTCCAGATAATAAAATCTAGTAAAATACTATTGAAACTTTGTTTCACTCTCGGTGCGATGTTGCGCAAACAATACACTTATATCCTCTGGAGATATTGTTTTGAATATCTGGTAGGTACCTACATGTCATGGGGAATGGGAATGATTTCGTTTACCTTATTCTAATATAAATAAATACTTTAGTGGTTACATTCATTCATTACCTATTACAATCATTATCATGGACTTCCGAAAAGTAACGCCTGCTTCGATTCAACAAAAATTCGGCACTAGGTATACCTAGATAGAGCTCATAGACGTCAGTCTACTAAGAGAACAGACAGCATTACCGAGTTTAAAAACTGCAGTCCTATTCCGTACCGTATAAATCATACTTATTGTAACAATGATTGATCAGATTGATGCATTTCAATAATTATTGTTGTAATTGGATGTATTTTAAATATTCTTGCCTTGCTATTCGCCAAAATCCATAGTCATGTGACTATGGATTTTGGCGAATAGCGAATAGCGGTGTAGGTGTAATAGTAATAGCGGTGATCGCAATAATTTTTACCGTCACAGGACTCTAGAAACCCGGTAAACCTAGAGCAGAAATTAATAGATACTCTACTATACATACAGATCCTGTAAAAATCATACTAATATTATAAATGCGAAAGTGTGTTTGTTTGTTGGTTTATTGATTTGTTGGTTTGTTGGTTTGTCCTTCAATCACGCCGCAACGGAGCAACGGATCGACGTGATTTTTGGCAGGGGTAGATATAGTTGAGGACGGAGAGTGACATAGGCTACTTTTTATCCCGAAAAATTAAGAATTTCCCGCGGGAATCCAAAAAAAACTTAAACCACGCGGACGAAGTCGCGGGCATCTGCTAGTAGTTTATAAGTCCCAAAAAAATATTCAAACAAAGATACTTACACATTAAAATACTAAGTGTGTATAACATAGCTGTACATTTTAGGGTAGGTGATTTGTTTGGAGCGTCCGCGTTGTCTCGCTACGGCACTAAATTGGCGAAGAGGGGAAACTGATATTTATGCACGTTAATAAGAAGCTGCAGACAAAGCCTACCTTACTAAGTTACCTATTACATATTATATAGATAGTTAAACTTACGTATACCTTCCTATCATACGTTTAGATTTAAGCATAGACTTACCTACTATATTATTCGATTTAGGTCAGTAGTAGTACCTATTGTGAAGTGAAAAGAAAAACAAATACACACAAAAGTGAGTTAATATTGCACTGTTATCCAGTTCTTAGAGCTTTTTTTATTTCAAGTCGCTGACTCTGGCTCATTGTAAAGTTAGAATAATAAGAAAAACCTGTTAAATTAGGTGCAAAATTTTTACCGAGCATATACTTACCTAATTATACAACAGACAGTATTGATTTCATCCCGTTCTTATCTTTGTTTAAAATTTCGAAATAACGAAGAAGCAGTGGTAAGTGGTTATTCAACATGGGGATAATACAATGTCAATGTCTTACTTTAAGCACAGCTTTAAGGCCGCTGGGATAAATCTAGAATCCTGAGAGAAGCGCGGGGTTTAGAAGTTCCCAAGACGAAAACAGTATTAGGTAGGTAGGTACCCCTGCGTTGAAAAAGAAACTTGTAAGTAAAGCTTTTTTAAGTTAACAACACTCTATGGAATTTTTTGGATAAAAAGCAGGGTTTTTGTGCAGGCTGAAAGTACCTCAAATTTGAATACCAGTTTATTGATTTATGAGTAGGTAAGTACCTTGGTGATAAAGACGAATTCTGGGCATGAATGAATGTACCTAATCAAATAAAGCTCGATCCTAATAAAAGCTTTACCGACAACGTCGATAACCTTAAGTTAGAACTCGCTTTCTTATTCAAAATGTCTACGAAAATAATCCTTAAGAAATAGACGGTCCTGCCCAACGTTGTTTATTTATAGCCTATTCTTCACAAACTTTTAACGCAAGAAGTTTAACAGGAAAATATATCTACATTTTCGGCCTGTTAGCTTCTTTCTATCACTTCAGTAATTTCTTCTTTTCAGTATCTGAACTGATTGTAAGCACTAGGTCATGCTGATGGTCAGCTGAGGATTACCGAATGGAAACGAAAATATTTGAGCATTTAAGATAAATTTTGCCGATGTGCGCCCATCCAACATTGATTTACCAAGGTAAATCATTAACGGACGGATTGAGAACATGACGTATTTAAAAATCATGTCACCAAATAACTCTGCAGCCCTGAGTGAAGCAAACACTCCATCGAAGGCGGTCAGAAGCATCTTCTTTCTTTTGAAGCTCCCAAAACCTTCATGTCTCTCTCCACTCCGCCTATCCACATTGCTCTTATTTGAATAAAATCACTAGAAGATGCTCGCGACTTCGTTCGCGTGGCATAAGTTTTTTAATTCCCACAGGCACTCCTTAATTTTCCGGGATAAATCCTTTATCACTCTCCAGGTCCTCAACTATACCCATGCAAAAAATCACGTTGATCCGTTGCTCTGTTGCGGGGTGATTGAAGGACAAACTCTCTATTTAACGTCCTTGGGGATAACATTTTCAAAAACTGTGAAACACGTATTTCTTTATTTTAAACCAGAAGCCCAAATACCAACTTTCATGGTTATAACTTGAAAGATGAAGGACTTTCATACAAACTTTCAACCCCTATTTAACGCCTTCGGGGGTAGAATTTTCAAAAACTGCGAAACACGTATTTTTTTATTTTTTACCCGTAGCTTATATACCAAGTTTCATGGATATAACTTGAGAAATGACGGAGTTTCATACAAACTTTCAGCCCCTATTTCAGCTTTTTAGGGGTGGAATTTTGAAAAATCCTTTCTTAGTGTGCGCGTACGTCACAAAAGGAACCTACTGTCAAAATTTCAAATTTCTAGGCCCAGCGGTTTAGGCTGTGCGTTGATATATAAGTCAGTCAGTCAGGACTTTGAATTTTATACATATAGATTATAGATTATATTACTCTTCTTTGGCTTCTATGAACTTTCAGTTTGATGTCCATTGTCCAGCAACTTCTTCAAAGCTCTTGTGCCCAGGACACGGATGTCCTGCCCACCGCATTTTTCAGAGGTTCACAGTTTTGCAGCATTCGATTCTTTAAAAAGAATGTAGAGTTCCTTATAGCTATGTACCTAAGTAGACAAACTATCGGTATCCACCAGTGGAGTAAAGATTGTTCATATACACTAAAATGCGTCTCATCTTTTTAAGCTATAAGTTAACATACCTATATTACCTATTCTGTGCTATAAGCTCCCAAGCCTAGAGTGAGCGCTGTGATTAGTGGGAGGTCTCGGGCTCGATCCCCGAAGGGGGCATTTTGGGATTTATAAATTACTAGCCCGCAACTTTGTCCGCGTGGATTAAGTTTTTTATTCCTGTGGGAATCGGTGTACCAACTTTTATCAAAATCGTTTAGAAAGATGGGTCGTAGCAGATATATAGACAGACACACCTTCGCATTTAAAATATTTGTATGGAAGTATGGATTATATGAATTTTTGTTTTTTTCTCTGAACAGGCTGGTGCAGGGAGGTTCCGGCCGTGGCTAGTTGAGAGATTGTAGCCAAAGGCTAAATTGTAGTGGAATAAAATTTTATATAAACGTCCTCATAATATTATGTCCAGCTCCAAGCTACCCATACCTTAATAGGTAAAGGAAAATAGTAAAAACAATTAACAAACAAACAAATAGGCACACATTCAGACTTATATATATTGTTTTAATTATCAAAATTAAAATCGATACAGCTTTGGTGGGTAGCACTGCGAAAAACCACGTAGGTTTAAATTGCGTGCTCTTCCGTCAACATATCATAATTTTAAACTATATAAAGCTATTAAAATTTATACTATTTAAATTTCCTACTAAAAATACATGAAGAAAACTAAAACTAAACTACCTACAATTCACAGCTACAATTTGCTTAAAAAATACGATTTGTATATGTTTAATAGCTTTGTGTTGTAAAATTATTAAATTTTATGAACGGTAAAAACTTACGTAAAGTTGTTTCGTATGAGCAGTATGAGTCGCATCCCAAGCACACGGTGCAACTGTAAAACTTTTGCACCTTGCATAATGCATAACAATTTTGAATTATTCTTAAGGCAAACTTTAAGGGAAAACTAACAACAGATAAACGCTCAGGCATAAATATGTATGTAACTTTTAATTTACAAAATCCCTGCGCGAGACCGTTATCTACGAGAGTTGTGGAGTTTAAGTATATTACCTATTCTGTGGTTTAGGTCTCTACATTTTAATAACCGTTACAAAATCAAAATGGTTTTATCCTAAGGTTTTAACAAATATCATCTTTTCTTCTGTTTTTAAGTTACTGACTACTGTACAAGTGAAAACCTAAAAACACAACATTGGCGGAGTAAATTGTGCTGTGCTGGCACAAACAAAAGCCACACACCAAACAACAACAACAACAACCTAAAAACAATTGATCAGCAGGGAAATGCAGAAAGTATTCTTGGTACCATTCCACCTAAGCAATATACTTGAACCGTAATTAGATTACCAAAAGTCGTAAAAATTGCAGCATTGACAAAAATAAAACAAAACAAGTAGAGCAAAGTAAGAACCATAAGAACTGTAGAAACATCGGATGGTATAATTCCCCATATTAAAGCAGAATTTGTGAGATTTTTATTCATTAAGCGTACGCAAAAAAACGGTGACAAACGATCCCAACCTAATAAAAATTCTAAACAGTGAAAACTAACAAGTAGTTTTCAAAACGTAAAACGGGAAACAAGAGCAAATGAGATGTACGCTAGTAAATTTTACCCGAGGGTAGTTGTGAATTTTGCACGGGACGGTGCATTATGCGGCGCACGTACCCGCTGTCTGCACGCGGCGGGAGAGGCGGGGCAATATTCCGCCGCTGCGGCCGCCGATGCCGACGCTCGCGTGCTCTTCTATTACCGAACCTCATTTATTATTTAAGACTCTGTACCGAAACGTACTTATTGCGGCACGTGAAACTGACTTCGTCGAGTGATCCGTTTTACGACAAATCAACATCGCTCTGCATAGACACGAATTTTTTTTACGACGTGATGTAGCCTCGACTCTCCGGGGGTCCTGCACATTCTAATACATTCTAGCTTACTTTTCTCGGTGCACTTGCATTTTCTTTCCAGATGTCATCGCTTTCTTGGGGCGCCGCGCGGCTTTCCTACCTCCAGGAATGGCGATGTTGAAATATTTCTTACTAAGGTAACTTTGTAAGTTACCATTTTGCGATTTTATAAAGGAGGTGCAGCCAGGTGCAACGTCACCATAGTCGACACGGACCAATTAGCAGGGAGGGCGCGTTGGATACTGGCGGCGCAAACCGTAGCGTGGCGAGTAAAGTTCTTACCTAAGAGCACCAAAATATGTCCAACAGTGTACTTTTCTTGGTTGACGACGTGACGGCCGACGACGATAGAGTTTTTACCAATAAGTACCATCCGTTTAAAAATATGTCAGCTCTATAGTTGCATTGTGCAAACAAGTTCCGAAATTTTTTTCGTGTCTCATCCAAAAAAGCAATCTTCAAAGAGGCAAGAGGATTCCATGCATATTTATTGCCGACCTCTAAACCGTTTCTCGGGTAATTCGGTACAAGCAAAGCGACATTATTTTTGTAGTAATTTCGGCGAATGTCCTTTAAAATATTCAGAGCGCTATAGCAGGTCCCATTAACGTGCCCGGGCACAATTCGGAGCGGGGTCTCGTCCGCAAATGGCGGTGATATCATTAAGTGACCCCCACAACTATCCTGTGTCCCGCAAATTTTTCCCAATATTACACCGGAGAGGTATTCCCGACACGAAACAAACGGAGCCCTTTTATATTTTAGTTTGCAAAACAATTGCATCTCAGACAATATCACCGGACTTCACCGACTGAGATGCCATTAGATAAACGATGTTTACGTTCAATTTTTGTCTTCAAAACATTCAAGCATTTAAACACACAATTAAAAGAGCCAAAAATGAATACAACTGGCGCACTTTCACGTTTAAGTAAAACGCTTTCATCTTAAACAAAGGAGAAAAGCAATTTCGAATCTGTTTTAAGATCATAAAATTTATCTAGTCTGAGTAAACAAAAGGTAAAAAAGATTACAGTAATAGAATTTGTGCCATCAAAATTATGGCGCTGGTTTCAAACGTCGTCTCGCAAAATAGATAACGAATTTTCGCAAGAAAAAGGAAACTTCCCCTATCTTCAGTCTACACAAAATATGTGGCGCAATACGAAGATAGGTGTACGGAATTCCTAAGTAAACTTGTGCGAGGGGATTTCTCAGCCGAAGAAATAACGGTGAAAACTCACTAGCTCCGAACAAACGCATGCCAGAGTGGCACGCTTCTTTCAGATGTGCAGAGGAAATTACAAGGCCCTCCGTGCGCCACGATGCAAATTTGAATTTATGAACTTTTATATCCTTTTCTGGGCTTCTCTTTAACATTTAAAGTTTTAAATATTCGTTCAGTAGTTGAGCCGTGAAAAGGTAACAGACAGATGGAAACACTCGCATTATATCTTATAGGCAACGGTAGCTTCAGGACTCAAATACTCAAAACGCGCGATAGCAGTGTTACAATACAGAAATTGCACAGCAAGCGTTATAGTCGGAACTGTAACTCCAGCAGAACGCGCAATACTTACCCATGTATGTTTTGTAGTACAAGGAAATCACGTGACTCGATTAACTATAGCGTTTGACGCCCTCTACCTACACTGGTTCAATTTGGCTCCTCGTAGACCTACAGTCCGTCAAACTTATCTGACCCGGTGGCCAAAATCCAATTTTGACAAACAAACAAATTTTTATGCCTGTTAAGTTTTTTTTAATTGTATTTTTCATAGATACTAGCGGCGCTGTCACCGGGTCAGATAAGTTTGTCGGACTATACATAACAATTATATCTTCTGCAGAACCACGTTGGACAAGCGGCCTATGCTCGCACACCGTCACAAGTTCTATTTTTGTCAGCGAATTTTCAATAATTCCCAGTTCACAATGCAAATAGAAAAAAAAAATTTAAAGCAAAAATGCTACAAGCAAACATTTAAAAGTAAAACGCAACAGTGAGATACGTTCTCTCAGCTCCTATCCTCCTAGTTTCTAAGAAATTGTTTTTGCCAGCGGGGTGTCACGTTGCTAATTTGAAATTATAGCGCGCTACAAGAATCATACATTATGTATTTTATTTTCATTACTTACGAACTCGTATATTTAAGCATGGGTCTAGACTTTAATGTTCTGCTTAAAACTGTTAATAAATCTTTTTTAATTAATACTTCTTGAGAGTTATTTTGACGGATAACAGAAGTGAGTGGAAGAAGAAAAAATGTTGTGCCGACCCCACATAGTGGGAAAAGGGCAAGAAGAAGAAGACTTCTTGAGAGTTATTTGTTTAAATACAATCTCTGATAACTTTGGCAAGAGTTGAGATGCTCTTACTAGTAAGTTGGTTAGATTAATGATGTGATTTACACAAATACTGACTGATACTAACTGATAATTTCTTAAAGAAATCATGTAAGTATATCTCGTTGCAGAGAGCCGAGTGCTGGTCATCGTGAAATTCTATTTGATTTACCGCATTTATCGTCTTCGACGCTAAATTATCCTAAGATGCTTGATTTGTAAGTAATAAGATTATAAGCGGCTTTTACAAAAGTGTCGCAAAAGAAACGTACTTACACCTCTATTATTACTTGCATAAGTTATTTTTGCGTCACATCATATTATATTTTTTATAGCTTCAAAAGAGCCAGTTTTCTATGAGACCAAAATTAATTTACGACAGTAGTTAAGCAATTTAATTATCTTCTTAAGATCGTATAGTAGAGTTAAACTATTTCTGGCTCATTGTTCGGAACCGAATGCACTGTTTGCTAGAACTAAACTGGTTTATTTACTCTTACGGCAATAACTTCTTGTTAAATATAAATTCAACAGCATAAAATTGTAATATAAAATGATGGTATTGTTTTCATTCGTTCTGATTCTGTAGGCTCTCTGGAATGGATAAGTTAAAATATTGAGTCAGTGCAAATTCATTTTGTAACTGGTATTTTTGGTTTAATCATTACTTTCCTGACTAAGTAGAATAGGTAGGATATTACAACATTACGTACATTATATACATAATATCTATCTTGCATTATAATTCCTGTTTGAGTCACCAAACACAACCTAATTGTCAAGGATATAAATAAAATGCTGATGATTTATTGTGTTGCGGGCTGGGATACGTATAATTTAATCTTAGCCGAAGTTATTCTGGCGTTAGGAAATCAAGGAGGCGGGTCATAAACTAAGAACTGTAACGTCAAGCACGTTATATATTAGTCCGAGCAATTTAAAGTTAGTTGTGGGCTTGCAAATAAGCGAGGGGTTGGGACCGCAACTCGGTCCACCCGCGCCAAATTACAGACTGTCAACTCGACTCAAGTAACCTGTTGACACTATGTTAACTTGCGATATTTCTCACAGCCTTTGTTTCCAGAGGACACAACTTAGATTGAGTTTATCATAACTGAGAGTATCCGGCGATCGGCGAATTGTTGATTGTTGTGATAAAAGGGAAGTAAATAAGAAAGTTATTGAATTTATTGTTAGTTGTAGAAGAATTTCATTTTTGCGAGTTGTGGTATAACTTCTGCTGTTACGTACCTAAGCTTAAATGTCTAGGTACTTTATTTTAGTTGACTGGATGGAAATATTGATTATTGATAAACCTTTGTGTAAATACAATCTACATAATCTAGTGGTATAGGCTGCGTTTCCACTGAGGCGGAGGTGAGCGATGCGGAGCTAGAAAAAGAGGTAATTAATTCCAGTGAAGCGAAGAAGAGCGGTCATAGATAAATATGTACAACCTGAAAGAGCGGTTGAACTAACGGCGATGGTCGATTCCTGCACGTCTCCTCTCCGCTCCGCTCGTCTTCGCCTCAATGGAAACGCAGCATTAAACTGTACATTACTCTCATGTAAGTAGGAGGTGCCTATTAAAGGTCCCTAATTCCATGATAACTGTACATCAGTACTGACATGTTATGTCGATCATTCAGTATGCGATACACAACTTTTATATAGCTTTAGTTTAGGTATAAGATAGAATGGTTTGATTTTACATAGTCTGCCTCGAAGTCGTTTCCTCGGCTCAGAGGATTCAGCCCCGCTGCTGCGCCGGTTTAGTTTGAAATTTCATTCTTTCGAACACATATCTTGACTTCGTCCGGAAATCTACTTTACATTTTTCATCATAATGGCCATTGGGAGAAAATTGGAAAAGAAATTTCGAATTCTTATACTTGTCTTACGGCTATGTCGAGAGCGCTATTAGAATAGGAACTAATCATGTGTTAAGGCTACTATTAAATCAGCAATCGAATAAATAGACAAACATCCACAGCTGGACATAGGTCTCTTGCAGGGACTTAGATGTCTTATTCCACCTAGTGGAGACTTGAGAGTCTGCCAACACTGCGGTTTCCGTTGAGAAGTTCCATTCTAGCACCTTGGTATCCAAACTTCTTTTCGTCCTTCAAAATACGTGACTAATGTACCTAGTACGAAAATACTCGTAAAACAAAAAAAATCACGTCTCATACAATTAATGCAATATGTGTAAAAATTATCGTGGGAATAAACAAATGTTGTTAAATTCATTGGACAGTGAGTCACGTTTAATGAAACCACAATGGTGTTATTACTACATTCAAGTATTTTTGAAAATTGCGTCATTATTAATTAGCAAATGCGTCAGTAAAGTCTGTTTTTAAACACTAACCGCAACCCCAGGTAAAAAATGGTCATGCACTGTTTTCCTGGAATCCCGAAGGGGTGAGAAAGGGGGCATAATGTGGCAACTGCAGCCCTTGCAGAGGGTTCGACCACGGATGATGCCTATGGTGCCGATGACCTCTATCGATTCGTCCATTTCTACGAACTGAGCTAATTGCAAATTGCGTTTGATTGTTGTTTCTGATCAGAATCTTAGCGTAATAATATACCTACTACGATACAGTCAGACAAACACCGAAATTAATTGAAGTTGTGGCTGTCAGTATGATAATAACAGGGTAGAATTTTTTACTTTTATTATTACATCTAGTGTAGCCTATATTGTGATGGTTATTAAAGTGGAGGTAAAATGAGATTTGAATAGCTTTTAGTCTATTACTTAAATATTTTTTTTACCAATAATGTTCTTTCATCTTTTTTGTTTCATTCTGTTATGTATGTTCTGTTTTGTTGCAGTAAAGTTTAATATTTCTAGTTACTTTTCTCTAAAACTTTACCGTACAGTTTACGTAGCTAAATGATGTAAACTTTATGGTCTCCACATGTAAAAACTTTCTGAACTCGTAGTATCTACATACTTAGGAATCTTGAGGAATATTATAGCAGGTAGGTAGGCTTTCTGCGACCTTGTCACTTTAACAAAGCACCAAAGTAGCGAATACTGGCAGAAAAAATCCACTGAATAATACTGAATACGACATAATGTTAATAACAGGTAACCTAGTACCTGGTATAATTTTGTTCAGGAAACTTCTTTGTGCTCATGTCAGAGGTTAACTGAGTAGGTAGGAGGTCGTAAAACATTAAAAAAAATTGTCTTAATTGATGTTTATATAATATTTATAATCGCAGTAAATAAAAAAATATCTGTTTAAATTTTGTATTGCTTTATTGGCCTTCATGAGAGTGAAGATGCATTTTTCGTAGGTGTGGCATTTTGTATTACGGTAGGTGCTTTAACAATACATTAAATATGAAGTATCGTTGACATCGTCGTCAACCCATAGATGCCCCATGGGCATGCCCTATGGGTTTATTGCAAGGATTTCCACATACATACATTACCAGAGGAAATATAAATACCAACACCACTTTATAACACGATCCAAGCGCGTAAGCGATACTATGAAGCTGTTAAAAGCATAAACTGAGAATATTTGTGGTTATCAGCATATTTGACAAGGACAATCTAAATATGCCAAACGACGATTCGATAACAAAGCCATCATAATATACCAACCTAACAAACAGAAAAATCGTTCAAACCGCAGTTCGGAAAGCGAATACTAGTCAGGTCATGACCTAAATTGGGGCGTCTTTTCTGTTTTCACAAAACGTAAACTTGCTGTTTATTAGGGTAGGTTGTGTTGGTCGATTGTTCAAGTTTCAAGAACGGTACGCAAGGGAGCGGGCGTGGTTCCTTGCGAGCCAGAGGTTCCGACTTCCGAGTCGAGGTCCGCTTGTCTTAATTTAGTGCGGTGTTAACCACGGCCCGCAGTTTGTATTCATTACCCACCTGACAACCCCTGCAGAATTTAATGCCTTCCAGAATCACTGCTCTCATTTACCACTAATCAAATATTTATTTAATTGCCGGGATATGGGATCTTGAAATTTAATGCCTACAGAGTAATTAGTTACAGATAACACTGTTTATAATATGTTTACTCTGTTTACGTATTCATGAAAACGTTTTGTTTGTCTAATAAGCATTACATACATAAATACACCACACACTCATACACAATCACCCACAGACCATACTACTCGGTGCAATCACCCAATTCATAATATTGTGTCTGTTAAATTTAGAAGTGCTCAGAAAAAGGTTGCATCCTGGAGAAAACCAACGAAAGGCTTAGAACTTGGTTGGGGAACAAGTAGCCCAGATCAATCCTTGTGTTGTCTTCTAACTGCCCGAATAAAGTCCCATCAAGTTAAATCAACTGTTTCAAAGAATCATTAGCCTGGACATACAAATTGAAGCAAATCTTTCTGTTACTTAAGGCGCCAGCGGAGGGTGAATTGCTCATACAAACGTAATACCAAAATAATTAGTAATTCGAGCATATTTCCTCCATATTATGCGATTATTAAGATTGAACTTGTATTTATCTAGGTCCCTGGATAATTATTTTTCCAAAATACTTTCCCAAAATTAAATGTAAGCACATTGCGTTTTGCATGTTTTTGCGACATAAACGACATGTTTTCTCCTTATTTGTTTCATATTAAAACCAACGATATCTCACGTACTAATTGATCAGGAACATAGCCCATATTGTCAAGTTACAGAATAACAACACGAAGTTAAAAACACAACAATTTTTCATTCATCATTTTTGGTATTCACGGAACAAGACTAAATGTATAACAAATTCTGTACGCTCATATTGCTATCGCGCTTGCACGCGATCATGTGTCTTCAGCCAAATAGGGATATTAACGCGTAAGTAAATGACAATACTTATTCCGAAATAGCAGATGGTTTCCTTAAATTGTATTATTTTTCCAAAATATGCTACGAAAACCAAGTATTTAGTTTGAATTGTGCCTTTACAAGTTGTTTGTAGGTAAAATAAGTTTTCAAATAACTCTGAAAAATATAAAAGTGTTTATTTTTCTGCAAAACTTCAACTAAAAAAGATTTGCGAAAACAAAAACGCTGCGCTGCTGGGAGCTTAAAGAGAATTAAAATATATTTGTCTATTTCGCTGTTTTCAACTTCTTGACACCCAGCGGTGCGCGGAATTAATTTAATTACAAATCAGTTTACATCTTTTGCTGGGAATTGCTAAAATAACAAACTAACGTAATTATATTGCATATTTTATATTGTGACTAATATTTAAAGTAGATACCTACCTGAGTCAAAAGTTCAAAGAAAGATTGGTCATTATTTAGGATCGTAGGTAAACCTGAACGGTCGTGCAAGATGAAATTAATTAAAATTGGTAAATACATTCGTAGTTATCAATATGCGCTGCACATGTTTTATCATTTTACTTTACACCTCATAAGATAATATTATAACGAAAGTGCACCTCATAATACTCGTATTTCTTTAAAAGTAAAAAAATACATTTGTTATTATTAGAGACCACTTTTAACGTCTGATGTATGAAGTTTGCTACTCCATGGTCCAAATCGATGATATGGACACCATTAAAAGGAATGTTAACTGAACTAAACACACAATGCAAAATAATACTATAATTTGTTATAATTAGGTTACTTATCACTACAAAAACGTACTCGGCGTTTTTAAATCGCTTGGGTATACCGTATTGTTTATTCCGGGCATATATGATGAAGCAATTATCCTTGACTGTAAGTTATTTTATTGCGGACCCGGGTCGAGCCGGGCTCGCGGCGGCATATTTACGGTATACGGGACAGTCTTAAACACGTTTGTTTGTATGTTATGCAGAGTTATTCCTATAAATATTTGTTACGTTATTATTCGCACCAACGCACGTATTTCCGGAAATTTGATACCATTGTCCTGGAGTCGTGTGCAATCTATAAATCGCAAACATAATAATATGCTTGCAGTGCAGCATTCACATGATTATTCATAGCGTGCATATTATGATAATCGTGTTTTTTGGTCTGGTTATGGTTCAATAGGTAGTAGATAGACTCGGTGTTGTGTGACAAAGACTAACTGGCTAACAGGTGATGAAAGGTGATTTAAATTATATCAAACGCTTGTAAACTATAGTATCACTACACTATAAAACCAGGTGTTTGTTGTTTTAGCAAAACATGTTCGAGCCGAAGCCAACCGATTTAACTTTCTGGTACGATGCCGTGTAAAAGTCAATTTGGGGAATGGGTCGTAGGGGGATTTAGAAGGTATTACTAAATTGATAATTAAACAAACAGGCGAGTTAAGACAATAATATACTCGTATATAGAGAAAGAGAAAAAATAGTTTTATAGATCTTTTGGCTAGAAAAAAAAATACAATAAAGGAAGCACTCGTAAAAATTGTAAATACCTAGTTCAATGGAAAGTTCATATAAATCAAATAAATATTATAAATGCGAAAGTTTGGATGGATGGATGTATGTATGGATGTATGTTTGTTACTCAATCACGCTCCAACGGATGAACGGATCTGGATGAAATTTGGCACAGAGATAGATTATAGTCTGGAATAGCACATAGGCTACTTTTTATCCCGGAAAATTAAAGAGTTCCCGCGGGAACCGAAAAACCTCAATCCACGCGGACGAAGTCGCGGGCATCAGCTAGTATTAAATAATAGTCAATTATAATAGAAGCGCGGGAAGACGTAAGGCATAAAGGTGTCTGTTATACCCAGTATAGTAATATAAACAATGAGTTAAAGGAGTTCTCTTAAATAATATGTCCCAAGACTCGCATCCTAACTTTGAAATATAGTTGCGTTGCAACATATCCTGTTTGTCAACGGACGAAGGGTTGATGAGTGAAGAGCGTAACTGGGCAAGGCAAAACTTGCATTATTGTTATGAGTAAGCAAAGGTTTTAGGACTAATAGGCTAGCTGTTAAACCTTTCATAGTCCCAACAGTCACTTAGCTAGCCCATAATAAAACATTTTGGCTATACATGCAAGTTCGCAATATATAGGTACTATAGGTACTTTATGTAGTTGCTAGACAATGTATATAATACAAGCAATTTAAAATCCTGATAGTTTCTCAAATTAAAATTTATAACCTGGTTGTGATCGCTTCACCATCTTGCCATTCTATTCTTGAACTCCCATGGTAATTTAGGGATGAACCCTATCTAGAAAAAACATTATCGAAAATACAAAATTTCAGCCTGGACATTCGAGCCGTTTCCGAGAAACCATTTTATCCCCGAATTCCCGCGGGAACTAAGCTTGGAAACTTAAACATTATCTTCCCATGCCAACTCAGGAATTACACGGTAAAATATCATCTAAACCTATCATAAACTTTGTTTTTTATGCAATAATAATAATAAACTCCGAAATTTCAGCCGAAACGTTAGAGCCGTTTTCGAGAAACCAATGTATCCCATAATTACCGCGGGAACAAAACTTGGAAACTTAAACTTTAACAAAATACAAATTATCTAAATCGTTAAAGCCGTTTTTAAGAAATTAATTACCTACATAATAGGTATATATTGTAAGTACGTACCTATAAATAAATATTATATATTTTAAAAATTGCTCGTTTATAAAAAAATTAGGACAAAAAGCGAAGCAAGCTCTCGTATTTTTAGTGTGTGTAACCTGATATGTGTTTTACGAGTAAATAAATAATTGCTGCAGCATGTGCCAAAATTAATTTGCTGTATGACCCATGAAGGGTATGAGCGAGTATGAGGATCAGATTTCAGTCCGTCAATCAGTTTTACCTCTGAAATGTAGAGGGTTAAAATCAAGGGTCCACCTAAGCGGAGTTATATGTTCTAAGTTGAAACCAACCTTGATTAGTCAAGTTTATTTATACACACAATAAAACTTTACTCATAAGTAAATGCTCTGCACCCGTGGCGTTTTAATCAGGACAACTTCAACATTATACTGATTAAGGATAGTATAGCGCAAAACACGTAATACTGTAAGTTATATTAATTTAATACCTATCTACTTATTGAAACTAAACATCAGGGCAATACTTTGAAAATAAACACTCTTTTAAAACATTGCTTTTGTGTTACTGATACTAATGCGACGACTATAATATCATGGCAAGAAGAAACCTTTCTTCTTGCCATGATATCTTCTTGCCATGGTCACCGCTGTACCAGCATAACCAAACTTTACGAATTGTCAAAACTAATAAAAGACAAAGAGTTAAGCTGTTGGTAAAGTACATTTACAAATATTGATTTAATAAAATTAATTTGTAATCGATTCGATAAAATTAATGAGGATCGGCCAGAAAATCGCTGAAATGGTCACATTCCACGTTCTGGCACATCGCCAAAAATAATAATTATTGTGGCTTCTTGTAAAGACACCTATATGTATAGTTAAGTAAATACTAGTGACTATGATACGATCCATAAAGGTACCTACTAGGATTTTTTTCAGGATACTTAATTCATTTTAGATCATCGTTTTAATTTGATAATGCTTACAAATCCGTATGCCCACCAATGCACTCTAATTCTTGCTAGAGCAAGCTTATGAATTGGATTTGTATCAATAAATAGTAAAAGATTGTATACCATAAAAATACAACAAAACAATAATTTAATAGTATCTGGGGGCACGGTAGTGCTCCCGCCAAGACGAGCCAAAGGAACGGGTATACCTAAATTTTCTGGAATATCATTTTACATAGGTAGTGAGCCTACGCCATATATCCTTGTCAAGTCCTGTACCTACTTATTTAATTTAATTGATGGAACTCGTTTGGAGTTTACGTTGAAATAATAATATTTATGCGAGTGTGTCTGTCTTATTATAAGAATGTTCATTAGTTTTAGATAAAGAAAACTTAAAGAAATAATTAGAAGGTAAATGTTGTAAGGAAGTGGTTTTTGTGGTGAAGGATTCCCAATAAATTAAGGCGACAAGTTGTCTGCGTGTAGGAAAGCAAATTAGGTAGTCTAGAGTAAACGAGTTATGGCGAAGTTGCGACACTGAGAGACCACATAGGGACGTGCAATGAACGTTGTTTTATCCTATGTCCCTTAACAGCTCAATTACCTAGTACTTTAAAACAGTTTACATACAACAAAACTCATTAAAACCGTTTTTCGGATTTAAGGTTTTAACATGAGGACTTTGTTTTTAAAAACCCGTGAGAGTTTGCTGATTTTACATTATCTCCATCCATCGACCTTCATTTCCAGAATGTGCATTATTTCTGAGCCACATATCGATTCGTTTCGTTTCAGCGGTATAACCGTGATTAGTTTTACTGACAGAGAGATAGAGAGACACGTGCGCACTTAATAATATTAAGTAGTAGGTATATTAGATGAAACGCGCGGCTTCGTCCGCGTGGTTAAAGTTTTTTGATTCTCGCGGGAACTACTTAATTTTCCGGAATGAAAGCCTATGTCCTTCCCCGGGATGTAACCTACCTCTAGACCAAATTTCATAAAATCGGTTGAAAATATGGGCTGTTAAAGCGTAGCAGACAGTCAGATACACTTTCGCATTTATAATATTAGTATGGATATTTACAAACCTTTATAGGTACCAAATAATAGGTACTCGAATATTCAATTCAAGTACTAGGTAGATAGGTAGGTACTCGCACAGAGTAAAGGTTGGATTTATTACACGGTATATTATTGTAGGAATAATGACGAGGAAAAAAGTTCAAAGACAATGTAACGATGAAAGAATTTTATAGACAGTAAAATTTCTTACGGATCCGACTGTTATTAAAAGTAAGATTTTTACGAACTAGCGAGACGCCGAATTGTGGCAAGATCCGCCCTCTGGCGTACCGCTAACACTCCTTATAAATACTGGTAAGCCCCCGGCTTTTGTGGCTAATCTTTCGCGTGAAGATCGCTATTATACCGCTATTTATTATTTTTACCCGTATTTTTCTTTCCTAAGTCAAATCGAAACGTGCTTCATATTCTTAAAGATTAAATTTTTTTTTCAAGCTTTCATTTTTAAGTGTTGCTGAAAAAATTGAAATAACTCGTTTTTCACATGCTCTCCTAATCTATCTATCTATCTATCTTCTATATATATATATAAAATCGTTACGGGATCAACGCACAGCCTAAACCGCGAGGGTTACAAACCTGAAATTTTGACAATAGGTTCCTTTTGTGACGTAGGCGCACACTAAGGAAGGATTTTTCAAAATTCCACCCCTAAGGGGGTGAAATAGGGGGTGAAAGTTTGTATGAAAGTCTGTCATTTCTCAAGTTATATCCATGAAACTTGGTATACGAGCTACAAATTGAAAATGAAGGAATACGTGTTTCACAGTTTTTGAAAATTCTACCCCCGAAGGAGTGAAATAGGGGATGAAAGATTTTATGAAAGTCCTTCATTGCTCAAGATATTCTCAAGTAATATCAACGAAACTTGGTATTTTGGCTTTCGGTAAGAAATAAAGAAGTACGTGTTTCACAGTTTTTCAAAATTCCACCCCCAAAGGGGTAAAATAGGGGTTGAAAAATTGTATGATAGTCCTTAATTTGAAACTTAGCATTTGGGCTTTCAGTTAAATATAAAGAAGTACGTATTTCACCATTTTTGAAAATTCGACCCCCAAAGCGGTGAAATAGGGGATGAAAGTTGGTATGAAAGTCCTTCATTTCTCAAGATGTTTTACAAGTTATATCAACGAAACTTGGTATTTTGGCTTACGGTAAAAAATAAAGAAGTACGTGTGTCACAGTTTTTCAAAATTCCACCCCTAAGGGGGTGAAAAAGGCGGTGAAAGTTTGTATGAAAGTCCGTCATTTCTCAAGTTATATCGATGAAACTTGGTATACAATCTACCGGTTGAAAATGAAGAAACACGTGTTTCACAGTTTTTGTAAATTTTACCCCCGAAGGGGTGAAATAGGGGTTGAAAGTTTGTATGAAAGTCCTTCATTTCTCAAGTTATAGGCATGAAACTTGGTATATGAGTTGCGGGTTAAAAATGAAAACATACGTGTTTCACAGTTTTTCAAAATTGTACCCTCAAAGGGGTGAAGAAATAGGGGTTGAAAGTTTGTATGAAAGTCCGTCATTTCTCAAGTTATATCGATGAAACTTGGTATACAAGCTACCTGTTGAAAATGAAGAAATACGTGTTTCACAGTTTTTACAAATTTAGGGGTTGAAAGTTTGTATGAAAGTCCTTCATTTCTCAAGATGTTTTACATGATATATCAACGAAACTTGATATTTTGGCTTACGGTATAAAATAAAGAAGTACTTATGTCACAGTGTTTCAAAATTCCACCCCTAAGGGGGTGAAATAGGGGTTGAAAGTTTGTATGAAAGTCCTTCATTTCTCAACGTAAGTTATATCCATGAAAAACTTTTCTCAAGTTATATCCATGAAACTTGGTATACGAGCTACCGATTAAAAATGAAGGAATACGTGTTTCACAGTTTTTGAAAATTCTACCCCCGAAGGAGATGAAAGATTTTATGAAAGTCCTTCATTGCTCAAGATATTCTTAAGTAATATCAACGAAACTTGGTATTTTGGCTTTCGGTAAGAAATAAAGAAGTACGTGTTTCACAGTTTTTCAAAATTCTACCCCCAAAGGGGTAAAATAGGGGTTGAAAAATTGTATGATAGTCCGTCATTTCTCAAGTTATATCGATGAAACTTGGTATACAATCTACCGGTTGAAAATAAAGAAATACGTGTTTCACAGTTTTTGTAAATTTTACCCCCGAAGGGGTGAAATAGGGGTTGAAAGTTTGTATGAAAGTCCTTCATTTCTCAAGTTATAGGCATGAAACTTGGTATACAATCTACCGGTTGAAAATGAAGAAATACGTGTTTCACAGTTTTTGTTAATTTTACCCCCGAAGGGGTGAAATAGGGGTTGAAAGTTTGTATGAAAGTCCTTCATTTCTCAAGTTATATCCATGAAAAACTTGGTACATGAGCTACCGGTTGAAAATGAAAAATACGTGTTTAACAGCTCAAGTTATATCCATGAAAAACTTGGTACATGAGCAACCGGTTGAAAATGAAAAATACGTGTTTAACAGTATTTGAAAATTCGACCCCCAAACGGGTGAAATAGGGGATGAAAATTGGTATGAAAATCCTTCATTTCTCAAGATCTTTTACAAGTTATATCAACAAAACTTGGTATTTTGGCTAACGGTAAAAAGCAAAGAAGTACGTGTATCACATATTTTCAGAATTCTACCCCTAAGGGGGTAAAATATGGGGTGAAAAGTTGTATCAAAGTCCGTCATTTCTCAAGTTATATCGATGAAACTTAGTATACAAGCTACCGGTTAAAAATAAAGGAATAAGTGTTTCACAGTTTTTGTAAATTTTACCCTCGAAGGGGTGAAATAGGGGTTGAAAGTTTGTATGAAAGTCCTTCATGTCTCAAGTTATAGCCATGAAACTTGGTATATGAGCTGCGGATTGAAAATGAAGAAATACGGGTTTCACCGTTTTTGTAAATCATGACCCCAAGGGGTTAAATAGGGGTTGAAAATTTGTATGAAAGTCTTTCATTTCTCAAGTTATAGCGATGAAATTTGGTATATGAGCTGCAAGTTAAAAATGAAGGCATGTACGTGTTTCACAGTTTTTCAAAATTCCACCTCCAAAGGGGTGAAATAGGGGTTGAAAGTTTGTATGAAAGTCCGTCATTTCTCAAGTTATATCGATGAAACTTGGTATACAAGCTACCGGTTAAATATGAAGAAATACGTGTTTTACAGTTTTAGCAAATTATACCCCCGAAATGGTAAAATAGGGGTTGAAAGTTTGTATGAAAGTCCTTCATTTGAAACTTAGCATTTGAGCTTTCAGTGAAATATGAAGAAGTATATTTTTTACCATTTTTGAAAATTCGACCCCCAAAGGGGTGGAATAGGGGATGATAGTTTGTATTAAAGTCCTTCATTTCTAACGAAACTTGGTATTTATGCTTTTAGTAAAAAATAAAGAAGTGTGTGTGTCACACTTTTTCAAAATTCCACCCCCAAAGCGGTAAAATAGGGTTTGAAAGTTTGTATGGAAGTCCATCATTTCTCAAGTTATATCCATGAAAAACTTGGTACATGAGCTACCGGTTGAAAAACCTCAACTGAATGTTTGTTTCTCAATCACGCCAGAACGGCTGAACGGATCTGGATGACCTCTGGCACAGAGGTAGATTATAGTCTGGAATAATAGATAGGCTACTTATTATCCCGAAAAATTAAAGAGTTCCCGCGGCAACCAAAAAACCTCAAATGAATGTTTGATACTCAATCACGCCAGAACGGCTGAACGGATCTGGATGAAATTTGGTACAGAGATAGATTATAGTCTAGATTAACACATAGGCTTTTTTATTCAGGAAAAAACAGTTCCCGCTGGAACCATAAACCCTTAATCCACGCGGACGAAGTCGCGGGCATCAGCTAGTTGAGTTATGAAATAGTTTTTAAATTTTGAATTATGGTAATTTGGCCACTGGTTTTAATGCTTAATATTTTCAGGACTGAAGTTTATGACTTCCCGCGCAAAATTTCATGAAATTGCCAAAAGACATACTAATGCTTGTTTACGTACAAGTATTTATTTAAGTAAGCACTTTAATTTTCTCCTACTGAGAAATAAAAAAAAACGAAAATAAAGAACGTATAAACTCCGTAGTAAAATGGTGGTACCTATCTAACATAATACTAACAATATCATATGAGGTATGTAAAATAACGTTTACCTGACAAAAAAACCTAGGTACATAATATTTCCCCAAAAGGTATACGAGGTACTTATATTTTCATTACCTTATGAAACGAAACCGGCGTAAAGTGGATACACTTTACAGGCATTTGTGCATAACGAAAACTTTTTCCACAAACGGTACTGGCATGGTAAGTTAGTATTAAATGTATAAAACTTCTCGCTATCGTATGCTACCTTATACGCTAACCTTGGTAAAGCAGTAAGGACCTTAAGTAGGGCTGCAGGCACAGCGTCTTGTGCAAATTTACGCGACGTAGCACTGTGGTAGCACGTCTACGGCGATATAGAGACGCTGTAGGTTATTAAAAACCGGCGAATTTACCTATAAAATTAGGAATTAATTACCAACCTAACCTACCTGTAACGAGTAGTGCCAATTACAACCTTCAAGAAATGTGCGATAAAATGATTGGCAAAATAAACCAATACGATGGATTCATTTTTTTATGCTCGCTCACCTTTCATGGTTGAGCAATCTGCGAGTAATAATATTAGTTATTACTATTTCATTCAGAATCTGCAAAACAATGTAAGCCGCTGCCGCTGTCGCTAAGTCGCAAATCTTTATAAAATTTGTTACAACCAGACTTTAATTTATATATAGAATCAACAAGAATATTTATTTCACTGAACACAATATTTTCAAAATAATTCACTTTAAAAATAAACGGTATAATGCCCCAACACGGCCCGATGTCCATGTTTTATACGTTGCCACCTCTCCTCTACTCTACCCTCTCCTCTCCTCTTTTGTCCCCACCTCTACTACTCACTGCTACCTCCCTCTCTCTCTCCCCTCTCCTCGCTCGTTACAGTCGGCCATCCTGCAACAATTGCCCCGCAATTGGCGAGAGAACAAAAAAAACTTTAGCTCTCTGATAAATCAATTAGACCATCTCCTTAACACTACAATCATCGCTGCAATCATCACTACGGAAAGGTCCCAAGGAATCTGCTGGAACAACCTGCCTGCCTGTAAACTTTTTATAGCCACGTATACCCTTAATGCTCCTAATTTCATATCTCCAAAATACGTCTCGCCTAAATCTTTAGGTAAGCTGGCAAAGCAATCTGAATGGGCTATCAATAAATCGATAAAATCACACCGCTGGTCTGCACTAAACGGTATAATGCCCCAACACGGCCCGATGTCCATGCTTTATACATTGCCACCTCTCCTCTACTCTACCCTCTCCTCTCCTCTCCTCTCCTCACCTCTTTTCTCCCCACCTCTACTACTCACTGCAGCTACCTCCCTCTCTCTTTCCCCTCTCCTCGCTCGTTACAAATTACTAAATGATGCCCGCGACTTCGTCCACGTGCAATAAGTTTTGGATTCCTACGGGAACTGCTTAAATTTCCAGGAGCCTATATCACTATCCAGGTCCTCAACCAAAGGTACTTATGCAAAAAATCACGTCAATCCGTAGCTTTGTTGTAGTCCATTCATTCTAGATTTCAATGTATGGGGAAAACGGCAAAATTAATAATTGTTTGAAACTACTGTTGTTTTATACCTATGAGTGAGTACATTAAAAAACACAACTCTCCCCCCCCCCCTCCGGTGGTGGCTTCCCCCCTCCCCGCCTTGAAAAGTGTGCCATTTTGCAGATTTCCTAGATTTTCAAGAAAACTATACAAGCTAGGACAAAACTGTCAAAGAGAACATTGTTCCTTAATAAATTACCTACAAACAAGTTCATAACATTTATGGTGATAGGAGTTATAGTTTACAAGCTATGATGCGTTAAAAAAAAAGTTATTTAATTTCTATTTATTCCATACTATTATGTAAGTCAAGATGACTACCACCGGTTCTTACAAAATAGCAAGGTATATTTCAAAAACTATTTGTCCTATCAAAATAAACTAAACACTATTTTATAGGTAAATTAATTATCTTTGTCCTAAGTCCTGACAGCTTTTTTCCTAGCTCTAATACTTCTTCTTGAAATTACAAAAAACATTCACGGATTTTACAAGGGTTTCTTTTTTTATGCAAGTTAGACAGCCATATTTCCGAAACTATTAGTTATGTCAAAATAAACTAAAAACTATTTTGGAGGTAATTTAATGAAGTTCATTTTTGCTTATGATATTTTTTTTCCTAGTTCTAATAGTTTCTGTGAAAATTAAAAAATATATACATGGTTTTTGAAAAAAAAAAAATTTCATGGAATAAAGGTAGTCATATTTTTCGAACTATTGGTCCTATCTAAATAAACCATAACATTTTTTTGTAGGTAATTTAATGAAATTAATTGCTCTTCGAAGGATTTTTCCTAGCTCTAATAGTTTTTGTGCAAATTGCAAATAACACAGGATTCTAACAATTTTTTTATATTTCTTCGTATACAATACGTGGATATATATGCGAAATTATTAGTCCTATCTTTATGAACTAAATATTTTTTTATAGGTCATTAAATGGTGTTTATTTTTACTTCTGACAGTTTTTGCCTAACTCTAATAGTTTTCTAGAGATTACAGAATACATATAAAATGTTGAAAGTTGGCTTATTTTACTGAGCTGCGATTTTTAGTCAACTTTAACGCACCATAGCTTGTAAACTATAACTCCTATCATAATAAATGTTATGAACTTATTTGTAGGTAATTTATTAAGGAACAATGTTCTCTTTGACGGTTTTGACCTAGCTTGTATAGTTTTCTGGAAAATCTAGGAAATCTGCAAAATGGCACACTTTTCAAGGCGGGGAGGGGGGAAGCCACCACCGGAGGGGGGGGGAGAGTTGTGTTTTTTAATGTACTCACTCATAGGTATAAAACCACAGTGGTTTCAAAAAATTATAAATTTTGCCGCGAAAAAATCTAAAATGAATGGACTATTGTGGCGTGATTGAAGGAGAAACCAATAAGCCAAAAAACAAACACACTTTCGCATTTATAATATGAGTATGATGATATTATGATGTGGTTGAAAAGGAAGCTAAGGAATTTTACATTTAAAGTCGTATCGTGTGTACGTGTGCTAAGTGCTTATATTAGGCAAAACCACAGGGCAAAACGAAGTAATGACAAAGTGTGGCGGTCGGGCCGTTAGCTCGCGAGTCGCGACGCACAGCACCCGCCCGACAGTCGGCCCTGAACCCTTAAATTAGCGTTACGAGTAAGTTAGACCACTTAGCTTCTTCGAGTTTTGTTTGTAGACCCGTAAATATTCTACGTAGCGCACTTACAATATGACCGTTCGCTTTGTGAGTGAGTAGGTATAAGCCGTTTATGTTGTTGTCTTATATGAATGCAAATAATTAATACTTAAAGTGTCAATTTATATCCATCCATATCCATACTAATATTGAAAATGCGAAAGTGTGTCTGTCTGTCTGTCTGCTACGCTTTCACGGCCCAACTACGCAACCGATTTTGATGAAATTTGGTACAGAGACAGGTTACATCCCGGGGAAGGACTACTTCTTTTCCCGGAAATTTGAAGAGTTCCCGCGGGAATCAAAAATCTAGTATCATATAATTAAAAGTATCAATAATTATATCCGCGGCGAGAGTGGAAAACATTTTTTATGCATAAAAGTGCCTTTTTTATGTCAGAGAAAGTAGAACTTTTTTTTTATTCCACAACAAGTTAGCCCTTTACTGCGATCTCACCTGATGGTAAGTGACGATGCAGTCTAAGATGGTAGCGGGCTAACCTGTTAGGGGTATGACATTTATATTAAACCCTGTCTATATTAAGTCTATTATATTAAGTCGGTATAAGTGTATTATATTAAGTCGGTTTCTACACGGCATCGTACCGGAACGCTTAATCGCTTGTCGGTACGTCTTTGCCGGTAGGGTGGTAACTAGCCAAGGCCAAAGCCTCCCATCAGACCCTTGATTGCAAGGGTATGGCAATTTATTTACCCCTAATAAATTTTTACGAGTTTGCTACCGGCAAATATACCAGCAATGATGATATTAATATCTACTTACAGCCGAAGTCTTCTTCCAAACCACAGTCCAAACCAAGTTTTTTGTTACGCGAAAGTTACAATATTCGCTTGAAAGTTTTTTCAATTCAATTCAATTCGTTTATTGATTTGTGAATCAGTGTAGGGACAAAATATGTATATGCATATACTTACTCGTAGCGCTACATGCTTTCTGATGCTGACACAGCGAGTGGGGCCACCGCCGTGGGGTTATAGATTTAGGAAATTAATATGTATTTTTTCGAGCTATGTTTATCAGAATATTGTACTGTACAGCCCTGCCATAGGAATTATATTATGTGGCACTATCCCAGGGATACGGCCATATATTTCCTAAAACAGTACAATAAGGTGTTACGTAGAGAGTATCTCGTTTCCCACAGTGCGGCGTACAATGATTCATATTCATTTATTTATTTCGATTTTGGCTTGTATAAAGCTCTTACGAATGTCATATAAAATTACAATTAACTCAAATATGATAACAAAATTACAATTAACAAAAAAAAAACATGAGACAAGATCATAAAATTACAAAAAAAAAAAATTCAACTTTTAATTTGATTCGTTAATTTTTTAATTCATTCATTCGTATTGCATTACTTATAACATCCTTATTCGCACACCGAGACGCAGAGGTAGAACACCAGTTTGAGTGCGTGTTGAAATTCAGCAGATCCATTAATTCGATTTCGCGGTTATTTTAGCTCATGTGTGGATCGCAGGTGGTTCTGCAATTGTGATAATCAAACTGAATAGTGAGATTTTAAGTACTCGCGATTTATTGTATTAACAACTTCCAACCATAGATCTTTTACATAGTAGGTACGATTCATAATTTGGTTTGGCTTAAATTTAGTATAGTCAAGACAATGGGTGCAAAATTCTTATTCTTGGATTAATTTAACAGTAACTTTGTATTACATAATTCACTGAATTTCATTTAGTACAACTGATAGCGTGGTTTTATAAAGTTGCTATAGACTGTTATTTGTTAATAACCCTGGGACTTAGATATCGTAATAAATATTTCGTTGTTTTATATTTTTACACTCATTAAAACCAATAATGCTGTGAAGAGAATATAACGTTAAGAGCGACATGTGCATAGGTATGCACATGTCGCATGTAATATAAAGTAATAACATTGTATGAATTTCATAAGCGATGGTAGCGTCCCGACTTCAAGTGACACAAGTTGTCCTTACATGAAGTAAAAGATGTCATTTCCATTGCAGCTAGATCGAATTCTCAAAGTACGTTAACTAGGACGTAGGACTAGGAAAGCATTTGCGGGCAGTAGTACGCAGTCCGTCCGGGGATCTTACTGATTTGAAACTTTCGCAAATAAGCAAAACAGAACTTCGCATGAAGACTTTTTGTCGTAAATTGCATGAGCCATAAAATAAAAACATATTGCTATTATTCTCTACAAATTGTCTAAACAACAAAGATTGGGTATACCCCCAATCTTTGTTGTTTTAGGTGAGAGGATATTTTCACTAATGCAGTCTGTTAGCTCATCATGTAATTATTCGTCGAAGATTTCAACGTGCAACTCCGATCAATACGATATATCTATTGCTAAGTGATTGTGGACTGTGTTTGCACATCGAAGCAGAGTATCGGTTGGAGTGCGTAGTATTGAATACCAGTGGTCAGTGGAGGCAATAACTCGATTTCGCGGCTATTTTGGCTCACGTGAGCAGTGCGGGCCGCAGGTGCTGCGGTGCAGGTTCTTAGAGCAGTCGCCTTTTACCTCCAATTAAGTATCGTTAAGTTTTGCACTTGTTTTAAAAAATAAAAATAAATATATAGCTACTCTGATGATACATAATATTAGGTGTTCTGTATGGTATCTATTGTTATTAAATAAATTGTAACTGTGTTGTGGAATACTTTATCCTCAATGAAAAACAGTTTCTAAGGAGATACTTGACATACTAATAGTACAACGTATAAATTAAAGGTTTGTTAGCGGCCTTAGTTATGAACTTTGCCTATTCTATGACGTGATAGAAGTGTCTTTTCGTTGTACAAGAGAGATTCAGTAACTTTTTATTTCGTCATCCCTGTTGTTCACCATACTTTAATCAGGAGTTCCACAGTTATTGGTAAAATTATTTGCGTAGTATGCATAAAACTAAAATACATGTTAACTGATAGGCCTAGGTAAATAAGAATAGTGTGTAAATTACGCTTCCAAAAATCTAATTGCCCACCGTTTGACGCCACATCGCTCCGCGTAGCACGTTGGATAACAAATAACCGGCAACGTCTTTGACTGTACGAATTAATCAGCAGCGGATAGCATATTTTAGTTAGACGGTACAGGTGCGCAGTTCGCTGCAACTTCGATTAATTCCCATAACGAGGCAGGTCCATCACGCGCGCGCTCGTTTGTCTCTGGACCAGCTATAAATACATCAGCGCACTTGCAATTTAATCCGTTCCGTCCCGCTTCGGTGACACCGTATTCAAACAATGCGATTGGATCTGAAGTCCGAACGGCAGACAAGGGACGAAGAAGGCAAGCCCTCATGTCCCCATCACTTGAGGGCTTAAATTCTACGCTAAGCTTTGACTTCTTGACAAAGCTTCTTGCTTTTTATGCTTTCAGGAATAAGCTCATTAAAGTTTTCAAGGATCCATAATGAAACAAGGAACCCTTACAAGAGTTTCGTCTATTAGGTACGTCTGTCTATCTGTAATAGATGTAACAAGTATTTTAAAAATAAGCTATAAGAGCGGTAAAGTAGAAATCTGTTACAGGCACACACAAAAAGTCAGGGCACCTCATGAAGCAATAGCAGCTAAAAGATACGCATTTGACCAGTTATTTATATTATGCTTATATTATATTTTATCTAAAAATTACCCTCAGTAATGCTTATTACATGTTTAATGTTACGTGCGTTATATAAATTAACATTGTAACCACATTCTGAACCCTATTCAGACTCCCTTTTCAAGACTTAACCGTTTTTATACGTTTTTATGATCACATCTACCGTCTTTATTTCCAAGGTATAATAACAGTTCGTAGAAAATTTGCAAATTTGCGTACGAAGCGCAAAGCACTGGCGGGATCGTCTTTGTATGCAAATTTTATTACAGGAGTCTATTGAAGGACCACACAGAACTCGCCTATTGAGCCCAAGCATCTACTCCTACTGTAGTTATAGCAACCGGCTTCGTAATAAGAGACTGTGATCCGAACCTTTGACATTAAGTATGTAAAAATACTCCAGGAAAAGGTTTCCCTCTAGGGAGCATCCTGAGGAATTCTTAGATAAGTGCACGAGAGCTTACGAGCAAAGCTAGTAGATTTTTAAACAGAATGAGAGGGTTGCGGTTCCAAATTACGAGTATGCACGTTAATTTGGCAGCTATAGTTCATTGTTAAAGTCTATTGAGCTGAAACTCGAACGTATTGCGGAGATGGCAATTCATAGTCAAATCTGCTCTAAACGTGTTAACATGGCTCCGAGGTTATTGCGGCGTACCGATCCGAGTGTCGAGCTATATATGTGCATATATATTTTATATAACACAATTTACCTATATGCTGTTGCATTGTTGTACGTAAGATGGCTTTTATGAATCTAGAGCGGACTTTGGTTATCTTCCCCTATTGTTCGGCAAAATTTATATCCTATGTTATGTGCCCCAGAAATATGATTTACAGTAGATATAAAGATCAATATTCAAAGGTTACATATGAATATACGAATATTATGTGTCATTCTGTTTATCTGTTGCGTATTCATGGCCCATGGGTGTAACTGATTTTGATGGAAATAGAGGTAGCTTTCATCCATGGAACGGACAAATATATGTCATGAGCTTGACTTTTAATCTCGAAAAATCGTAGCGATTTTGAAAAGTCCGTAAAGCCACGCAAATGAAGTGGTAGGCATAATCTTGTTTTAATATGTAAACTTGTGATTTTATCTTAATTAAGCATGTTATAATGGCATTGTCAAGATGCTTAAGTAAATTATGCGCGCTATTAGACGTGACGATGTTTGACGGATGAAATGGGGCACGGGTCGGCAGCGGCATGCGACTGCGGCTTCGCAACTGACAGCATTCAATCACTCCAGAGAGAGACATTCGCTACCAGATCCATCAAACTCAACCCTATTCACTGGACATAAAACACGTTCAATACGCCGAATGGAGCGCGCCTAGAACTACATTCTCAATCGCCTTTTTGTACTCATATACTGGTTCCATTCATAGAGACAGCGGCATGTTCTGAGGCGACAACGGAAAACAATTACGCCATTACAAAAGGCTTTAAGGATTCTAATTACGCGGGTCCTTTCATCCGTAGCCCCGATCCGATACGGAGCCGGCCCATTATCGTTCGCTATAAACATTTCTGGATTTCATATTCATGGCACGACCGGAGCCAGCCGCGCTTATTACCACCGCGCTCAAAAAGAATAACATCGTTTTGGCACTTTTGACGCGGATTCCGGATGCCTCCGTTCATATTGTGAGCCGTTAATATTCTGCACGGAGCATCCGACCTTTTTTATTTGTATCTAAAATTGAACATTTTGTCGCGACAACGGGCAGGCGCGGCGCTCCCCTTCGCCGAAGAAGCGATAAAAATACGAAGATGCGAGAGTGTGGCAGCGGCAATCCTGCGCACTAACTACCGCGCGGCCGTTTCATTCACACATCTGGTACAAATTGATACTCACTTACTTGTCTTGCTTAGCTTATTGTATTTCGAGTGCGAAATCAACTTGATGATTGTGGGAAAATATTTAAAAAGCTGCATTTCTAGCGGTGATAGCATTTTTGACGTCGGCCTCCTATTCGAATGGTCGACAGGATCGCACACGGCTTAAGCACGCACTTCTAACTTTTTGAAGTTATGCGTAGTTTTATTAAATACCTATAATTTTTAACGGCGAAGAAAAACATCGTGAGGAATTTTGCATGCCCATAACGTTCTCTAAGGTGTGTTAATTCTGTCACTTCGCACTAGGTCAGCGTTAATGTGGACTGTGACCTAAATCTTAATCATTCAGAGAGGATACTCTTGATCAGTAGCGAGCTAGAGATGTCTAATGGAACTGATGCTTAACAATCTATCATCTGACTTTATAAACTTCAACCAAGATCAAGTGAAAAAAGTAGGTGAAGGAAAATGTTTTAAAATAAATGTATGTACAGAGAGACTGGAAAACAGTAAACAGCGGCGAGCGATGAAAAAGTAAAGTTCTCAAAACAACAAACAACAAGCACGCTTGTCTGCAGCATTGGGTAGCCACCTCTGCAATTTACGGTCTCGTCATTATTCAAAGTTTTGAAAACTCTCTGGTAACTGCGAAAATTAGAAAAAAAGGAGGATTTCCCCCACAATATGATCTTACGAATTTGCTGAATTCGGCCGGCTTTATGCTGAAGTCGCTAAGATAAGGGGAGGAGCGGACAAATTGTAATAATTGCGAGACGAGATAAGAAGTGACACCAGAAAACAAATGAAGGCGGGCGGCGAGTTGGGCGGGGGAGGCGACGCGCGGTGCGTGACGTCATCGTGCCTAGACTCCATAGCAGTCCTATCAGACTCGCCAAGGCCAGCACTCTACTGATAATTAGCCCAAAAAAATATTCTGTTTGTTTGAGTTATATTCACATCATCCAGTAAACTTCCAAGAGCTACATAACAAAGGATAATTTAATTAGGTACCTTATACTTTTAATATACTAGACGATGGCTAGATTATGCCCGCGACTTCGTCCACCATGCAAATTTCACGTCTTCCGTTGCTATGTTGCGGTGTAATTGAAGGACAAACAAACACGCTTTATAGTACGGAATTACGGATCGAGGCTGATTTCTTTTGTATTAATTTCTGGTGAAAAATTACCTACTTGTTGAAATAAGTCTTATCATTGACAATGTTACGGTTGCGATTTAAAGCAAATAAATTGCGTCCAATTAAACAAGGTAAACTGATCCCTTACAAAACACAAGATTCATTATAATGGATTTAACAACAAAGTGGTGATTTAATATCATAAGGAATTAGAATTTAAAGCGGGGTGCAAAGTCGTTTCTATCCCGCGGGAGACTAGGGGCACCCGTCCGCGCCACTCACTAAATTAAAATGATAAATCAAAATCCGTCAGCGACCACATGCGTCATACGAATAACTACGTGCATGTTGGAAAAGCTTTTATTGTTTGATTTTTTGTAACGTTTATTAAGAATTTTCACGCTGAACAACCAGGCTGTTTTCTTTATGTGAAAAATTAGCCAGCAATTCCTTTTACCAGATGAATTATTACGCAATTAAACGCGTTGAAATGTCTCGTCCGAACTATTTAGCTCTGATTTATTTTAATACTGTTATTTTCCAGTACCTACGGACGTTTAAATAGTAGCAGTGCTTTTTTGCCCACTACTTTACCTCTCCTACTTGTAAAATAGCCTTAAAATGAAAATGGACGATGGATGGCTACTAGTATAATCTAAGACTCCAACTCTCTAAGGTCTGTCTCCAAGGAAGGACTTGGTTGGAGGTGACTGCTTACCAGATTCAGCCACTTCAGTTGCGGCTCCCGGTCTTGATACTGTCTCCCTGATATGCCACGGGCCTTATATTGTGTCAACGCACGTTGCGTCCTACAGTAGGGACACGTCCCCGTTCCCGAGGATTGTTTTGAAAAATAACTTTCACTGGAGTTTCTCCCCGTAGCCTGGAAATAAATACTTTAATCTATGGGAGTGAAAAGTTTAAATATTGCTCCGCTGATACAAGCATGAATGAATGGAATCAATGAAGTGAAAGTGAAAATCAAGCAATTTGACTGTTTTGTATTTCACAAAAAAAGTTTTAGAATTTTAACTGGCCGTTGCACTTTCATCGATGAAGTCGGATTACAATAGAGTCCACACGATAATGGAATTTTCGTGGAGGAGTTGTAGGTGGCATGGAAATGAAAATTCCGTCAAGCGAAAATATGAAAATAAACCTTGAAATGGGACAATTTAATCATTTCATTCGTGAGCCTGTACCTAGGTGAGATAATGTAGATATTATGCTGAAACAATGGCGAAGAATAAAAATGAATATTATCATTCCCTTTAGTAATAATGACCCGGATGAGACCCAGTCGTATTATGAATAGGTACAAGTTGTAACGTTATTAGTTCGAATAAAGTGGAATATAAATTGCTTTTAAGCTTCCTAGTCTATGCTGTTGACTTTTGTCGTACTTTTATTTACATAGTATACAACAAAGTCGCTATTGGTCTGTTTGTGCATTCATCTAACTTTTAGCAGCTATTTTGAATTCAAACGTTGAAACAATTGATGTACACTCAAAATGTTTATTATCGCTCCTCACAATTCTTGCCGCTCCGGCATTGTCGCCAATATCAGATATTAGATTTATAGGCATTTAGGCGCATATCTATTGATAAATCTGAACGTCTGTTGATGTTGCTAAATCTATGGAAATAATTACTACAATAAATAAACACGTTATATTGACAATACGGTGAACATGCAAAACAACAATGCGGTTATCTGAATAGAGTTTCAATTGATTGAAATAACCTACTGTCAATATTAATATACCTATGCGTATGATTTGAACAGATCTGATTAAGTTGGATAATAATATAATTACAAAATGAAGGTCACTTCTCGGAAGCTACAATTAAGTAGCCGTAAGGCTTAGGTACGAAAATATTTAAATTTTAGCTATATATTTTGTTCAATAACTTCAACTGAAATTCAAAATTAAATACTTATAACTTTATAAGAGCTTTTAAAATGAATTGCTTTTCATCAACCAAACAAGGATCTTATCTTAGCTTTTCATCTAAATGAAACTTAACATTTAAATGTAAAGACGAATTGGTACTTTGCATGGATACAAAAAACATACCAAAACTTGTATCTATGATAAAAAAATGTCTTATTTCCAAGACTTTTTTTTTCTTTTTAAATTGATTTCAAACCGAACATTGCGGTACGTTTATCGAATATCGTTTCGCAGATAACCATAATGTTTTATTAAATGTCATCCGCAATATAATGAGGTGCGAGGGATCTACCATTTGCGGGAGAGGCTACAGAAATATGTGCGAAGTATTATAGAGTGCCGTTGTAAGTCAATGACGCAGAAAATGGGGTGTTCTCGCCGCTCCGACGAGGGCACACTCTAATAAATAAAATTATGCGGCAGAAATTACAAGAATACGCGGGCTAGCGATTCCCGCGAGATTGGATGCTAGAGATTTTCATCGATATCCTCCAATAATGAACGCAATATGTAGTAGGTAAGCTTTGAGGACGCTGTGATTGTGTTGTGGCGAGATATGGAATAGCTTCTCCTGTTCGCACCAAATTTTATGCTTGAATATTTCAATATTTTTGGGGAAAGTATTTTGAACCATGGTATTTAATATCGACACTTTCAACTTCGAAGAATGCCCTAATCCAATTATCTATTTATTACGTATTTGGGCGTTTATTTTCTCGATTTAAATCGGTATTCTGATTTACAGTTTTTACACACAGAAATTCAGAGAGACACACAGAGAGTCAGAAACATTTATGCGTTTGCTGACAACTAAGTAGTGTACATAAAAAGTTTTAACTTAGTCGGATTAATGATGAGCGACGCAAAGTATCGAACTGAGAAAGTAAGACATACTCGTCATTCATTTTTAGATAAAAGAATATTATAATTTAAGTAGGTAGCTTAGCTGTGAAGAAGTAGTAGTATACCTATAATAGAAAAACATTCAATACTTGAATTCAGACCTGAACAATTACTAGTGTGTAAATTAATCACATTAACACCTGTGCCTAATGAAATATATCATTTTATGTAAATAAGGGTAATTTTGCCATTTAAATTTCAAATTGGCATAACCTCATGTTCAGTGGGCTGTTTGGAATAAAATATTGGGTAACTTCGTAATATGCAAGTAATGAAATGGTAAATCTGGAGGTGGGCGTTAGCAACTGCAAGTTACTTGAAACATTAGTAATGTAATTTGGGAAATAAATAAATTATATAAATAAATTATTATTATAAAAACAAGCTTGGGCATATAAACACAATTTTAATTTGTTATTCGACACATTTAGTAAGTAGGTATAATTATTTTACTTACATTCAACAGTCAAAGAGATATCAACACTAAATTTCATTAAGGCCATGCGTAAAAATTCCTGCTCCTATAACTCAAATGAATGTTCACTAAGCTAAAATAAATTTGCAGTCTGCACTATCGCAGACTACAAATTTAATTTTCCTTATTTCGTGCGTTCCATTTGAAACTGTTAACATTTACAGCAATATCTATCTATACTTATAATAAAACTGTAACATGTCCAATTCTGTACATTGAAGATATTTTGAAAATTTTTTTTGGAGGGCACTCATTATTCGATACTGAAGCCAAATCTGTAATTTTTTTCATTTTTGTCTGTCTGTCTGTCTGTCTGTCTGTCTGTCTGTCTGTCTGTCTGTCTGTCTGTCTGTATCTTGGCCGCGCATCACGCCGAAACTACTGAATGAATTCCAACGAAACTTGGCACGATTTGAGCCCATACTACGAGGTAGGACATAGGATACTTTTTATCCCGAAATTCTACCCCCGAAGGGGTGAAATAGGGGTTGAAAGTTTGTATGAAAGTCCTTCATTTCTCAAGTTATATCGATGAAACTTGGGATACAAGCTTCCGGTTAAAAATGAAGAAATACGTGTTTCACAGTTTTCGTAAATTTTACCCCCGAAGGGGTGAAATGGGGGTTGAAAGTTTGTATGAAAGTCCTTCATTTCTCAAGTTATATCCATAAAATTGGTATATGAGCTGCGGGTTAAAAATGAAAACATACGTGTTTCACAGTTTTTCAAAATTCCACCCCCAAAGGGGTGAAATAGGGGTTGAAAGTTTGTATAAAAGTCCGTCATTTCTCAAGTTATTTCGATGAAACTTGGTATATCCACGCGGACGAAGTCGCGGGCATCAGCTAGTGTTAAATAAAACGGTCACTACACTAGCGGCACGCTATGATGGCCGGTTGGACAAACGTTCCGTATTAATTGATAACGACTTTGAAGGAAATAATTGTATTACTTTATTGACGATAGTGATGTGCAGAGATTCATAAATTTAAAAAAACTTAATTGTTTTTTGTTCGAGAATAAATTGACATTCCACATAACTATTGTAATGTGTCAAACCGGCCATCATAGCGTGCCGCTAGTGTAAACGTTGTTAATAAATTTACTCTTCCTTGAATTCCTTTATTATAATCGCGCGTTCTATTTTAAGTTCCAAAATGTTTATGTCCTTTTTGTGTACATAATGGCTTACTGTTTTTCAACTACAATATCAAACATCGATTGAGTTTCGTAACGCTCGGGCCGGTCCAACAAAAGTTTTGCTGCAGGAAAATATTTTACGACAAAGTAACGTAATTTGTCCCATCTATTGTGTTCCCGGACCGGTCCACTGCCGTCGATTTGCTAATGATCCGTCTCATATCTGACTTCTATATCAAATTGACTATTACTTAAAAGTTCAATCAAAACGATTGAAACTTCTATTCATAATAATATTTGAAAGTTTTATCATTTTTAAGTTTTATTATGTTTTGGAGATAATAGAAAATTATGCTCCAGTCCATATTATCCGATCCGATTAATTATTGATCGACATCAATAATCATATCATACTAATATTATAAATGCAAAAGTGTGTTTGTTTGTTGGTTTATATTTACGCCGCAACGGAGCAACGGATTGACGTGATTTTTGGTATCGGTACTGGAGAGTAACATATGCATTTTATCCCGGAAAATTAAGAAGTTCCCGCGGGAATAAAACAACTTAAACCACGCGGGCATCAGCTATAGTTACTCATAATTATTGACGGTATTATATAGCATCTACATTCTGTGAATGAGTTACGCTGACTATTTTCCGATTTTTCTGAGAACGATTAACGCTCTTGGGACCTAATTCTCTTAACTCGATCTCATATAGATAAGGTGGCCTAGTGAGAGGTCTCAATATTGATAATGACGGTATTCACTAACCTTAAGTGCATACCTCACAATTATTGCTCCTAGCTTGTGGACTAGTTCATACTTAATGGATTGCTGAGATAAGATGGCAATCGCTCCCTGTAACAATTGGAAGCCTGTCAATTGCAGACCCTCGTCAAATACCGGGATATGATCAATAGAAGAAACTCATTTAAAAATGTCTACTAGTTATTGCCTTCACTTTTTATTGAATTTTCGAGATTTAAGTTTTCTTGTCTGCTTAAGTTTTGAATTTAAAAGCTGCATAATATAATTAAATAGATATAGTGCTCTTTGAAAAAATAAAACCGCTAGAACCTGATAAATCTGTGTAGTGCTCGCCTGCACTTCGGCTAACTATCACATTACCTAAGAAAAAGCACTAAGATGCAACACCACCACTGATCCTTGACTCCGACGTCTTCAGAAGATAATGACTCTTTAACTTCGAGCATGATACCACCTTGTATGTCAGTAACGTCAGTCAGTAACATAATAACGTTTAAAATGATAAACTTAGGTGCACCACGTAGTGCATCACACATTTTCAGTCAATAAGTAGATATAGTAGTCAGCATAGCTATGCACAGGCTTGTTGCCAACGCGTTTGCACATTATTAAATTCCTGGCGACGATTAGCATATTAAATAGATTTTCATGATAAATTAATTATGTTAAAATTAACGCTAGCTGCTGGAATAACAATAATATACAAAAATGTGGATAGAGTACCTAGCTTTAGTGTGTTGACAGAACATGTTGATGATGAATAAGTTTTCTAATTCATTCGGTCTTCTTCCATCGAAGATTTTAGCATGAAGCAGCGTCTGTCATTCATAGTTACGAGTAAGTAGTTCAATAGAATGTACCAGAGCATGCAGCCGATGAGATTGTCGACTTCAAATTTTGACCTGCAGACTAGATTCAAACTTGTAATTTATCGATTATTTACACGTTAAAACTTAAACGAGTAAGCTTAGAAAGTTATTAGTTCAACAATAGTGTGAAAAAAATCCATTTATTTTAAAATAAGCTATTCCGCGGTACGCCAAGAAGCCGAGATTAAAACGCTCGATAAAATAGCTAATATAGGTTGCCTCTCTTGAGTTTTGATAAGACTAAAACTCTTTAGCTGGTTTTGTTTTAAAATAACTACTTACCTAGGTTTTTATAGAATTTTTTTCTAAACCATAAATTGTTCATTTCCTTTGTGGATTAACTACCTATTTAGAGTTTTTACTTTTGAATAATGATTTTAGAAATACTTTAGAGTAACTCGTTGTTGTACGTGATTATCATACTAATATTATAAATGCGAAATTGTGTTTGTTTGTTGGTTTATTGGTTTGTCGGTTTGTTCTTCAATCACGCCGCAACGGAGCAATGGATCGACGTGATTTTCGGCATGGGTATAGTTCAGGACGGAGAGTAACATAGGCTACTTTTTATCCCGGAGAATTAAGGAGTTCCCGCGGGAATCAATAAAAACTTAACACCGCGGACGAAGTCGCGGGCATCAGCTAGTGCCTAGTACCTCATAAATTAGCCTCTTGGATAAAATATACATACATTAACAAAGTTGTGTTATCTGTAACTGAGCAGTGAGGCGTAATAACACTCTTTTGGATGTACCTATATTATTTTTAACATGGAAGTATGATACTATAGACTATTTTTAAGAATAGGAATCTCTGAAGAATATTTGATGATGGTTAAAAGTAGAACATAGTATTTTGCTGTAATAACGAGTAGGTATGGAAGTTAATCTATTTAACAAATAATGAGGTTTCCCGTCTAATATTCTTATAAACAATTCTAAACAAGAATGTAATTTACATCGTCACTGTCGTCTTTCCACCGAACATTGCTTATATGGTTATCATTAAAGCGATACGTTTCAAGTAAATTAAGACCAATTTGCGGAGGCTTTACATTGAAATGTGGAAAATTAATTTATGAACGGCGTGACGGATATAATGTGAGTGAACGCTAAATGAATGATTTTAATTTAATTTAACAGAATGCTATTGGAGGGGATGTTCTCATTTAACGTTTGCAATTGTCAGAATAACTGTTTATCGAAAAGAGATAACTACGAATTTTCAGTGATGTATTTTGAAAGTTCCATTATTACGAGCGATGGCTTCGTGGATTTTTTTTTATGGTTCAAAAGTCTTTTAAAAAGAGTTGGCTTTATGAATGACTAGCTGATGCCCTCGACTTCAGCCGCGTGATTTAAGTTTTTTTAATTCCTGCGGAAACTCCTTAATTTTCCGGGATAAAAAGTAGCATATGTCACTCTCTATGTCCTCGTCTATACACATGCCAAAAATCACGTCGATCAGTTGCTCCGCTGTGGCGTGATTGAAGAACAAACCAACAAACAAACATACTTTCGCAAACATATATTAACATATATTAGTATGATCTGCATGTGAATGTCATAGTGAGGTTGTTCGTGAAATAAAGGGTCTGATAAAGCTATAGGTGCGGCCGATAGGGCGATAGGCGATGATCTCGAGCCCGCACCTACTCCAGTCCCGCATCACTCACGATAATAGCCGGGTCCGTGTCGCGACGCTAAATGTAAATCGCTCTAATTTATATGCGCGATAACGTCGCCGTACTGCTGTTAACTGTAATTATATTACCGAGCGAGGACGTGTTGATCAAAATGTCTGATTAAAGGCCTGTGATGCGGACCGAGAAAAATTCTGCTAGTCCGTCACGAGCTCCCAAATTAAGGCTAACTACGCTGCATCTCACCACGTACCTACCTACTGAATAAGCCGACGCAATAAAACACCTAATTTATGTAATGCTGTTATTAACGTATTTGTTTCTTGTTTAAAAAATCATAATACATATTAATTAGTTGTCACCTTCAAAGGAGAAGGTGACTGACTGATCTATCAACGCACAAATCCAACCACCAGACGGATTGGGCTGGAATTTGGCACATAGATAGCTATAATGACGTAGCCAACCGCAGGTAAAATAGGGCTTTGAAATTTACCAATCAAAATCGAACTTAAAATGAGCATAGCTGCGGGCAAAAGCTAGTTGTATATTGTAGAGTTTAGGGCTCATATTAACCCGTTTGTAGGCTACTTTTACATACACATACATTTACACGCACCTATTTTAATTTAATTTAATTTTAAAAAAAGCGAAGCAAAAAGCTTGTACCTAAGCTGTGTGTATAGCAAAATTTTAATAATGGACATTTATGTTTACCTACTTTAAAACTAAATTAAAAAAGAAGATGCCTTACGACAAAATAAACAAAATGTAAGGCAATAAGGAAAATCACTTTAAACGCGAACGTAATTAAGGCGAGTAGATGCTTAAGAAGAAACAGTTTTTCCAAGGTAGCGAAAATACGAAGGACAAAACTTGTCCCAATATTTGGTATGCAAGGCAGTAATGTTCGTATATTACGTTAGAAGCACACAGAGACAATGCCCCAATGGGCAATCTATTTGAGTAATTATCCGCTAAGGGCCATTGTCCGCCATCTTGTGCGTGGAATGAGCCTTGTTCACTCAATACCTTGTTATGTACATGGGTTTGGTGATCACAGGAGGCAGTACGCCCGAGCGTGTCTTAAACTATACAGACGCTTTATTGTCCGCATATCTAATAGCGCAAGAAGCTGAAATGTCTGCCATTCGACTCCTTCAATTGTCTGCAAAACCAATAGAAATTGCGTGGAAACGGAACGTGAAACGCTGTTTAATTATAACACCAGATAAGTTAACAATCTCGAGAGCGAGTCTGAGTGCGGCTTATCTGGCGCCAAATGTTTCAAAGGAACTTTTAACGAGTTTAAAGTTGGCCAAGTGTAGTGCACCCGCAGCGAGTGTGGCGCTCGACGCCTTGGCTTAAGATTAATTAAACAATTGCACGATGGCTCCTTGAAAATACTCCGACATGTCTCGGGCCGTCGTCGCCAACCTTGCCAAATTAAAGCTATAAATCAAATCCGCCGACCGGAAACAGAAACGTAATAATGAAGACTAACCTGAAAGTTAAGAGCGCGGCTACAATCTGAGCGCTAGATTAATTTCTTACGGCTTTTGGAGATCGAGCAACGAAATTCCGGAATTTTATTAACATAAATTGAATTTTAATCACATCGCTTTGATAAATAAGCTCATTTTTGATTTCTATATTGTAATAGCTTTAACAAAATAAAATGCGATAATTAGTACCTATCTCTTTTCTCAAAGTGCAGTTGGAGCGTATTAAAAACAAAGGATTTAATTCATGCTAGACTCGTCGATGGCGTTTTAGATACTAAATAATAAATAAATTGTTTATTTTAGATATACTGCTGGGAACATGGAAAACTCAAGGCTAAATAATAGATCTGATATATTTTAGGAAAAATGACCAAGTTTTTGTAATTTTCCTACCATTTTACACTTGGACTTACCTATACTAGACCGACTATTTAGCTATCAAAATATGCACTTTTCATTGTTAATGGATTTTCCCCTAAGTATAGGATCCAAACTCGATATGATTTGTATGTAATATCGCCGAGTGCTCTATCACCGGTGACCTAAGCCTATATCACCAAAATGCGTATAAGCTGCTAGAGATTTCGACCTTATTTTAAGTCATATGAGATAAGATACACACTACATCCACTGAGCAAGAAATGTAAAAATTTACTGAACAGAAAAAGGAGTTAACACCGGTCGGGTTCCTTCGAAGCGGCTCGTAATTCAAGCTCAATTTATGTGCGTGCGCCTCTGACGCTTTAAAGTTTAAAAGATTAGTCGCTAGTCGATACCAAAGAGTAAAATAACTACGTCTTATTGGTCACGTCGCGAAGCTAAATAATATATTTTGTATAAAATCGCTACTTGACCCTTTTTTTATCCACTACAAGTTAGCCCTTGACTGCGATCTCACCTGATGGTAAGTGATGATACAGTGTAAGATGGTAGCGGGCTAACCTGTTAGGGGCATGGCAGTTATATTAAACACATACCCCTATTCGGTTTCTACACGGCATCGTACCGGAACGCTAAATCGCTTAGCGGCACGTCTTTGCCGGTAGGGTGGTAACTAGCCACGGCCGAAACCTACCACCAGGGCAGACCAGAGAAAATTCAGAAATTATAAATTCCCAAATTGACCCTGCCGGGGATCGAACCCGGGACCTCCGTACGTTAAGACAACAGCGCTCAACACTGCGCCACGGAGGTCGTCGGAGGTTGACCTGATAAAGCCTGTGTTTATGCGCCTGATCGCTTCCCGGTCTTGTCGCATTGCCGTCTCATTAGATTTCGAGAGGCAAAAGAATGCACCTGTGCTCGCGCAAACACTAATTGTGCACTATAATGAGGCCAATTATGTTGTACACCATCTATAAACTAAACTTAAATGACAGCTCTATATATTGCTATCCCTTTCTTAATACTTCCTGCGGAAAGGGGCAGTACTCTAAGTTTAAAGCTGTCCTTTTAGTTTAGTTTAGAGATTGTGTTAAACAGAATTGGCCACAATATACTTATTATAATTTCCGAAAAGATTGACTCGCGTCGCTGAAATTCGGTCACGATAAGGAAGAGTTGTAAGTAAAAACTCAAATTTTTGAGGTCGAATGTTTTATGAATATTATCGTAAGTGGAGCGAACCCGCCATTGCACCCACGCCCTTATGTGGACACGCACTTTAAAACTAGTCTGCACCATTCTGTAAATAACATGGAGTTTTTGAAGCACCTTAAAAATTTCCTTTCAAATCTCATGCAGGCTTTTTATTACGAGTTTCTCTATCTTCTGTTTCTCTGCTTACTATGAATATAAAGGGTGTGTTATACCTATATACAATTCTATCTATTTGAGGTTCAGAGCTCTTTTCGAAACTTTTCCCCTCGATTTGCAGCAGCTACTCGTAGCAGAGTCGAGACGTGGTACTTTAAGCGCCTCGATACTAAGTCAAAGCACTCTGTAAGTCTAAAGCAAAATGGCGAAAGTTTATAGCGTCTAAATCAGTTGTTTAAAAAATGAACGCGGAGAACAACGGACGTGGAAAGTCGTGGTCCAAGAGCTGGCAACGAATTTCGGGAAGGTCCTTTTGGCAAGCTGAAATTGTGAAAAAATATAATCTCGTCAATTGGCGAATCCAGTCCTGCCAGTCTGGTAGAGCGTTTGCGGTTATTTCGTATGTCGTACTCATAAATGAAAACTTTATTTACGTCTGGGAATTGTTTAAAATCGCAAAATTTGTCTGGTAATTTGCAGGTATTAACGAAATTACTCAATAAATACGTGATTAAAATTTCAGATTGCCAAAAGTATATTTTTTGGGAATTTTAATAAAATATTTTTGAAGAGGTCTGGTAATACTTTACAACCGACAAAAACGTCTGGGATTTTTCTTTCGAATTCCATAAGTACTAAATTAAAAGAAAAAAAATAAGGAACTTCGTTCCAAAAACAAGTTGCCAAAAAAATATTTTTTAAATTATTTTTTTGCGAATGCTGCGCAGCAGTAGCGAAATAGCCGCAAACGCTCTACCAGACTGGCAGGACTGGATTCGCCAATTGTCGAAGTTATATTTTCCACAATTTCAGCTTGCCAAAAGGACCTTCCCGAAATTCGTTGCCAGCTCTCCGTCTATCGGAGCTAAATTTGCGTTGCAATCCAATGGACGTACTCGCAACATTGAACTTGTGTTCCAGCTGATTTCGACGGCTTTTGCATAGTTTACGAGTACCGGAATACAAAATCAACTTCGCTCATTGGGACTGGAAATAAATTTAAGTAAAAATAGTTATGGATTGCATTGTTTTTTATCTATTGAATACGAAAAACGTTTCAAGTGTATTACAATTTTTATCTGAACCTGAACGAATGGCGTGTAATTGGAGTGCCGATGCTTTCGATACGTAATCGATTTATGGGAGCAATCGCATGCAACATTTTAGCTAGTCCTCCGAGAGTCGCCGACAAAACACCTCAATTGTTTCCCATTTGACAACTTGTTTGTGTAGCACTTGACAAATAAGAAGAATAAGAATAAGAATAATATTTATTTTCATAAAATGACAACAAATTTTATATCGGACCCTACCCTCTGCGCTAGGATGACCTGTATTGCAGAGGGTAGTTCCTTCCATTGACACAGGATAATTATTTCTAAAAACTAATTACTAATTGCTATTGAATTGTGGTGTGAAAAACTGAATGAGTTTGTGCGTGTGTGTGTGGTGTGTGTGTGTGTGTTTGTGTGTGTGTGTGTGTGTAAGTGCACACAATGCTATTTATCAAATTTTTAATAGTCTACCATGCCAAAATTTCTGATTATTAACTACACATTTTAACGAAATGGATATTGGATATACGAGTACATCCAAGTTATGTGACTAATAAAAATCAATTCATTAATACCCAACGCAGTATTTCATGTCTCTTTGATTTGATATTTTTAGGATAGAAAGTACATAATACAATGCAATTAAAAAAAAGACTATGAATATTGCTCGTGCTATATATAAAATACAGAACATTCTTTATGTGACACGCTTTTGCTATTACAGCGAATCCACTTTCAGAAGAACTGTCAAAGTATGGTTAAGTTTCTACTTTTACAATGCAATAAGGATGCAAAGAGTGGATCGTAGAGTTCACATTAGACTGGAAAATCTCTTCGTTGCCACACTGGGTACAGTCGGGCGTTTAGCCTCATTTCGTGTTCCATGGTGTTGGAATTAAATATAACAAAGTATTTTTTACAAACCACGAAAACATACAGACTGTAATGATTTTGTTTGTACCCAATTCCCAGTCGGTCCTTTTTTACTGCATCTTATTTATTCGAGCTATTAATACGAGTATGAAATAACATTGAATAAACATTACATTAGGTAGGTACATATTAGTTTATTCACTACCATAGTCTCTTTAAGTATGTCATACTTAAACATTCCATAGAAGTAACACTGTGGCATACACTACAGTGTATTTTTCCGCTTTTCTTTTTATCAAGCAAAAAGGCTAAATAAGTCGCTTTGTAAACAAGCCGACGTTACCAATAATTGTGTCTTAAATTTTTATAGGTCACGTAGATAGACCGTGGCCGAATTCATTACCTTATGGGATTGTAGTATGGTGGGTGAGAGGCAAGGACGAGAGGGGTGGACCTACATGTAGGGTTACCATGATAAATAAAGTCATGACAGTAAGACACATTTCTCCGGTAGCCTGTAGCATGTTACGCATGTTTAATCAAGAATCTTTATTGATCGTTATTTTTAATTTGTTTAGGTTACAGGTACCTACTGTTTCGAGTGCGATTTTGTAGTATTGTAGATAAGTAAGCATATTTATTTTTAATTCTATATTTCATTGGTGCCATTACCATTTTGTTCTTAAAAAATATAATAAAATTCATACATTAATAAATGTAAATGTTTTTTTTGAATCAGTAATTATTAATCGAATCTTCTACTATTATAAGAAAAATTGACATTATCAGATCCTGACCAGAATCCTGACATGTCAGGAGAAATCGTGACGTCTGGCAACCCTACTTACATGGCGACAGCGCTCAGCGGCCGCCGGGGACGGGAATGTAATATCAGTAGAGTAGTGATATTGCGGTTTCTAACTTTTATGATCAAACGTGGAGCTGTTATTCACTAAAAACATATTGAAAATTCAATTGGCTCGCTAAATTTAAAGTGACCTCAAGTGTTAATAGCCTCGCCCAAATTAGAAGTCGGATTCAATTTGCGGCGTGGTAATTTGATGAAGATTTCGCATGGAGGTGTGTGTTTATTATTTTGTAAGTATCTCAATTTCTTTAGGAATTACTCTGTAATGCTGGCTTTGGAATATTACAGTTTAATAGGGCACAAAGTGCGACGGCAATAGCACGCCATTACCCACTGTTTAGTGTGTTCGTTGGTGTTCGTACTGGCAACGTCGAAGTTTTTAACAGATTCTGTCAAAATTACTACTACATAATTACAGTGAGCAAAATAACTTAAGTCAGATAAAAAAATTACATAGAATAGAACTCAAACAACTCAACTTAGAAAAACGTTTCAAGTGTATTACAATTTTTATCTGAACCTGAACGAATGGCGTGTAATTGGAGTGCCGATGCTTTCGATACGTAATCGATTTATGGGAGCAATCGCATGCAACATTTTAGCTAGTCCTCCGAGAGTCGCCGACAAAACACCTCAATTGTTTCCCATTTGACAACTTGTTTGTGTAGCACTTGACAAATAAGAAGAATAAGAATAAGAATAATATTTATTTTCATAAAATGACAACAAATTTTATATCGGACCCTACCCTCTGCGCTAGGATGACCTGTATTGCAGAGGGTAGTTCCTTCCATTGACACAGGATAATTATTTCTAAAAACTAATTACTAATTGCTATTGAATTGTGGTGTGAAAAACTGAATGAGTTTGTGCGTGTGTGTGTGGTGTGTGTGTGTGTGTTTGTGTGTGTGTGTGTGTGTAAGTGCACACAATGCTATTTATCAAATTTTTAATAGTCTACCATGCCAAAATTTCTGATTATTAACTACACATTTTAACGAAATGGATATTGGATATACGAGTACATCCAAGTTATGTGACTAATAAAAATCAATTCATTAATACCCAACGCAGTATTTCATGTCTCTTTGATTTGATATTTTTAGGATAGAAAGTACATAATACAATGCAATTAAAAAAAAGACTATGAATATTGCTCGTGCTATATATAAAATACAGAACATTCTTTATGTGACACGCTTTTGCTATTACAGCGAATCCACTTTCAGAAGAACTGTCAAAGTATGGTTAAGTTTCTACTTTTACAATGCAATAAGGATGCAAAGAGTGGATCGTAGAGTTCACATTAGACTGGAAAATCTCTTCGTTGCCACACTGGGTACAGTCGGGCGTTTAGCCTCATTTCGTGTTCCATGGTGTTGGAATTAAATATAACAAAGTATTTTTTACAAACCACGAAAACATACAGACTGTAATGATTTTGTTTGTACCCAATTCCCAGTCGGTCCTTTTTTACTGCATCTTATTTATTCGAGCTATTAATACGAGTATGAAATAACATTGAATAAACATTACATTAGGTAGGTACATATTAGTTTATTCACTACCATAGTCTCTTTAAGTATGTCATACTTAAACATTCCATAGAAGTAACACTGTGGCATACACTACAGTGTATTTTTCCGCTTTTCTTTTTATCAAGCAAAAAGGCTAAATAAGTCGCTTTGTAAACAAGCCGACGTTACCAATAATTGTGTCTTAAATTTTTATAGGTCACGTAGATAGACCGTGGCCGAATTCATTACCTTATGGGATTGTAGTATGGTGGGTGAGAGGCAAGGACGAGAGGGGTGGACCTACATGTAGGGTTACCATGATAAATAAAGTCATGACAGTAAGACACATTTCTCCGGTAGCCTGTAGCATGTTACGCATGTTTAATCAAGAATCTTTATTGATCGTTATTTTTAATTTGTTTAGGTTACAGGTACCTACTGTTTCGAGTGCGATTTTGTAGTATTGTAGATAAGTAAGCATATTTATTTTTAATTCTATATTTCATTGGTGCCATTACCATTTTGTTCTTAAAAAATATAATAAAATTCATACATTAATAAATGTAAATGTTTTTTTTGAATCAGTAATTATTAATCGAATCTTCTACTATTATAAGAAAAATTGACATTATCAGATCCTGACCAGAATCCTGACATGTCAGGAGAAATCGTGACGTCTGGCAACCCTACTTACATGGCGACAGCGCTCAGCGGCCGCCGGGGACGGGAATGTAATATCAGTAGAGTAGTGATATTGCGGTTTCTAACTTTTATGATCAAACGTGGAGCTGTTATTCACTAAAAACATATTGAAAATTCAATTGGCTCGCTAAATTTAAAGTGACCTCAAGTGTTAATAGCCTCGCCCAAATTAGAAGTCGGATTCAATTTGCGGCGTGGTAATTTGATGAAGATTTCGCATGGAGGTGTGTGTTTATTATTTTGTAAGTATCTCAATTTCTTTAGGAATTACTCTGTAATGCTGGCTTTGGAATATTACAGTTTAATAGGGCACAAAGTGCGACGGCAATAGCACGCCATTACCCACTGTTTAGTGTGTTCGTTGGTGTTCGTACTGGCAACGTCGAAGTTTTTAACAGATTCTGTCAAAATTACTACTACATAATTACAGTGAGCAAAATAACTTAAGTCAGATAAAAAAATTACATAGAATAGAACTCAAACAACTCAACTTAGAAAAACGTTTCAAGTGTATTACAATTTTTATCTGAACCTGAACGAATGGCGTGTAATTGGAGTGCCGATGCTTTCGATACGTAATCGATTTATGGGAGCAATCGCATGCAACATTTTAGCTAGTCCTCCGAGAGTCGCCGACAAAACACCTCAATTGTTTCCCATTTGACAACTTGTTTGTGTAGCACTTGACAAATAAGAAGAATAAGAATAAGAATAATATTTATTTTCATAAAATGACAACAAATTTTATATCGGACCCTACCCTCTGCGCTAGGATGACCTGTATTGCAGAGGGTAGTTCCTTCCATTGACACAGGATAATTATTTCTAAAAACTAATTACTAATTGCTATTGAATTGTGGTGTGAAAAACTGAATGAGTTTGTGCGTGTGTGTGTGGTGTGTGTGTGTGTGTTTGTGTGTGTGTGTGTGTGTAAGTGCACACAATGCTATTTATCAAATTTTTAATAGTCTACCATGCCAAAATTTCTGATTATTAACTACACATTTTAACGAAATGGATATTGGATATACGAGTACATCCAAGTTATGTGACTAATAAAAATCAATTCATTAATACCCAACGCAGTATTTCATGTCTCTTTGATTTGATATTTTTAGGATAGAAAGTACATAATACAATGCAATTAAAAAAAAGACTATGAATATTGCTCGTGCTATATATAAAATACAGAACATTCTTTATGTGACACGCTTTTGCTATTACAGCGAATCCACTTTCAGAAGAACTGTCAAAGTATGGTTAAGTTTCTACTTTTACAATGCAATAAGGATGCAAAGAGTGGATCGTAGAGTTCACATTAGACTGGAAAATCTCTTCGTTGCCACACTGGGTACAGTCGGGCGTTTAGCCTCATTTCGTGTTCCATGGTGTTGGAATTAAATATAACAAAGTATTTTTTACAAACCACGAAAACATACAGACTGTAATGATTTTGTTTGTACCCAATTCCCAGTCGGTCCTTTTTTACTGCATCTTATTTATTCGAGCTATTAATACGAGTATGAAATAACATTGAATAAACATTACATTAGGTAGGTACATATTAGTTTATTCACTACCATAGTCTCTTTAAGTATGTCATACTTAAACATTCCATAGAAGTAACACTGTGGCATACACTACAGTGTATTTTTCCGCTTTTCTTTTTATCAAGCAAAAAGGCTAAATAAGTCGCTTTGTAAACAAGCCGACGTTACCAATAATTGTGTCTTAAATTTTTATAGGTCACGTAGATAGACCGTGGCCGAATTCATTACCTTATGGGATTGTAGTATGGTGGGTGAGAGGCAAGGACGAGAGGGGTGGACCTACATGTAGGGTTACCATGATAAATAAAGTCATGACAGTAAGACACATTTCTCCGGTAGCCTGTAGCATGTTACGCATGTTTAATCAAGAATCTTTATTGATCGTTATTTTTAATTTGTTTAGGTTACAGGTACCTACTGTTTCGAGTGCGATTTTGTAGTATTGTAGATAAGTAAGCATATTTATTTTTAATTCTATATTTCATTGGTGCCATTACCATTTTGTTCTTAAAAAATATAATAAAATTCATACATTAATAAATGTAAATGTTTTTTTTGAATCAGTAATTATTAATCGAATCTTCTACTATTATAAGAAAAATTGACATTATCAGATCCTGACCAGAATCCTGACATGTCAGGAGAAATCGTGACGTCTGGCAACCCTACTTACATGGCGACAGCGCTCAGCGGCCGCCGGGGACGGGAATGTAATATCAGTAGAGTAGTGATATTGCGGTTTCTAACTTTTATGATCAAACGTGGAGCTGTTATTCACTAAAAACATATTGAAAATTCAATTGGCTCGCTAAATTTAAAGTGACCTCAAGTGTTAATAGCCTCGCCCAAATTAGAAGTCGGATTCAATTTGCGGCGTGGTAATTTGATGAAGATTTCGCATGGAGGTGTGTGTTTATTATTTTGTAAGTATCTCAATTTCTTTAGGAATTACTCTGTAATGCTGGCTTTGGAATATTACAGTTTAATAGGGCACAAAGTGCGACGGCAATAGCACGCCATTACCCACTGTTTAGTGTGTTCGTTGGTGTTCGTACTGGCAACGTCGAAGTTTTTAACAGATTCTGTCAAAATTACTACTACATAATTACAGTGAGCAAAATAACTTAAGTCAGATAAAAAAATTACATAGAATAGAACTCAAAATAGAAATTTTGTTTGTTGGTCAAGTATTTGTAAAGAAATAAAGATGTGAGTTTATAATATACTAGCTGATGCCCGCGACTTCGTCCGCGTGGTTTAAGTTTTTCTGATTCCATCAGGAAACCTAAATTTTCCGGGATAAAAAGTAGCATATGTCACTCTCCAGGTCTTCAACTATACCCATGCCAAAAATCATGTAGATCCGTTGCTCCGTTGCGGCGTGATTGAAGGACAAACCAACAAACAAACACACTTTCGCATTTATAATATTAGTATGATATAGCAAGTTTAGAATGGCCATAGGTCAAGGATGTTTTACATAAATAAAACAATAGGATAATCAAACAAAATATTGTAATGATTTTTATTTTAAGCAAAGTTTGCAAAAGCTTATTTACAGGCAGGTTGCAGGTAGGCACCTACTACATATTCAGGACTGAATCTCGTATTTAAACTTCCAACTTTATAGGCTAACTCAATCGCTTGAAAACTATTGAATTCTACAGTGGGCCGAAATCTAATTATTTCCCTAACGAACCAACGTAAAAAAGGATATGAATGTTAGCTCGAACTTCAGATGGCACTGAACTAGGTTTGTGTTAATGAGCGTAGTGCTTTTAAGCCGTCCCCACCTTTGTGTACATTTTGTTTCAATCTAAAAAACGCACATAGAAAAAAGTTACTAAATTTCTAATGAATTTTCAAATATAGAAATGACAGCAGTTACGTTTAATATTCATAAATGTCGGAGTTGAAATGAAAGGATTTCGAAACTGGGTGTACACGGCTTAGGGCGATAAACATTGCGTACAATGACAGTAATTTTGGCCCTCCGCTGTTACAAGTTTTATTATTTTAAAGTACTTTAATTAAAAATGACAATGTTTGAAAGAATGAAGATTATAAGAAGCCAAGAACTTGACGTGGATGAAAAGATTTCAAGGAATCCGTTTCTTTAATAACAGGGTTGTTAAAAGATCGGAAAATATTCCAAAGTCTGTTAAAGTCCTTTCTAATTTTTAACAAATCTTAAAAGCTTCAAACTTTGTAAAGGTTTAATTAGCTTTTGTTAGACGAACGAATAAAGTTGTTTTAAATAGACTTTGTTGTTTAAAAATGTTTGGAACAATGGAAGCTGATTTACTCAAATGCTCGTTTGCGTAATTATTAATATTTCAATCTGTAACTGTAAATAATGGAAAGCTGCTCTATTTGAATCCGTTAATTATTTGATAGTAAGGGATAAATTTCCAATTGTGTGTCTCTAAAATCCATTTCACCAGTGTACACGTATTTTTAGAAATAAATTTCTTTTGATTTTTTGCTTCCAACAGCCCTCAAAACTGTCAACCCTAAAACATTAGATACTTCCGGAACTGTCAAGAGCTGGATATTGTTTCTTGCGTTCAACCGAGAAAGAGCTCTTTTATCCATTTAGATTCACTAGGGTTGACTATTCCCACTTTTGTACAACTGGGTTAATGAAATCTTTGAATTTGAATTCATTTCAAATGAAAATCATGTAACCACCCGTTTTTACATAGCTCTTGTTGTAAATAGCAAAACTAATACCTATGGGGCAATATTCAAATAATAATGTGTTTTTGTTGAGCAAAGTTATTTAAGCTATCACGAGTTTATTTGCATTAGATACTAACATAACTTCGGCGTCAATAAGAGAAAAATTAATAAAGTCATTCCAATCCACTGTTAGTCGTTTCCTGAGGTCGTTTGTCCCGGTGCCACCCCGCTTTTATTTCGCCCATGTCCGCTCAGGTTTATTTGTCTTCGGGATCTGAGGGTACATTAACGTATTTTTCTTCTCTATTAGGGAGACGGTCGTTGGCTCACCTTCAAACTTTGCGTTCCACGAAATCCGAACCTCGCCAATTGTTTGCTTGTTTTTTTATTTCGGAGATAACTCAAATAAAAGTTGACGATTGATTGCATTGTTCCGAAGCCCGTAATTACTGGAGAGGGGGAGTTAAAATGCGCTAAGTCGACTCTGTTTGCCCTTTGTTCATAGAAACTTGTAAACTCTGCTACCTAAAACCGTCTTACCCACTAAGTCGAATATTTGATATAGTTTTGAGGTCTTAATGCTTACAACTTTACAAGTAGTAATTAAACTTAAATATCTCGGAGAGAGGCTCCTAATTTCATATTGAATAATCATTAAGTACATAGTTCAATTTTATTCAAAAAGTACGCCGTGTTTTTTTAATCTTCTATCTGACCTTGTAAAGTTTTATTCCTGCATTTTTTATGCCTACGCCTTAGTATTTCAAAAACCGTGGGAAGTGCCATGAAAAGTTAACAGACCGACACATACTTTTTATTTAATATTATTCGCATGGATAAGGTACGATTATTTAAAAGCAACGTAAAACATTTAAGTCGAATCAGATTTTTACGTAGAATATGTTGAATCTTTCTCATAACACACGAACTCTTGAGAAAACAGATTGAGTCATGTGTCAGTAAATATACGGTGCTATTTTGAGACGTCCTTCGCACAATTTTACTGGGCCATTAACATCGATATTAAGCCGCGAACCATTACGTGAGCTGCAATATTTTCAGGAAATAAAAAATATTTGATTTATACTCACCTATTAAGGTACCAACTTAGAATAAGTTAACATAAAGCGAAAGTGTTGTTGGCTCAATGAATAACACTAAATCGTCTGTGCTGAATAATGAGGTTTTAAAGGATTAATATGCTAGATTAATATGCTAGGTATATGTAGATACTCTTCCTCTTCGAAGTCTAAAAGCTTCAAAAGTCGGTTAAGGTGTAGTAAGATTAATGCTCGGAAGACAAGCTTTTCCAAGTAGGTACAACAATACAAATACATTAATTTAAAACATCACAAAAAGTTAAAATCCCTATTTCAAACATTTCGTTCGTTAGCAGTTATAAAAGTTTACGTCAATAAAAGGAGAACGTAAAACGAAAGATCTCATTGCAGAAAACGTACAAAAAACCAAATAGAGAATTAGTCTTAAAGCTCCATTAGCTCGGAATTAAATAAACTCGAACAATACGCAAGAAAGTTAGGAGCAAATTGGCAGAAAGAATAAATCCATTCTTGCGAATTGCCTGCATGAAAATTGCAACAGAGCAAAAGCGGGTAGCGGAGGCTACGGCGGGAGCGGTAGATAGAAACGGTGTAGGTTGAGAGGTGACTGCAAAATATGCTTTCGGGATTAAACTTATGAAATCCATACTAATATTATAAATGCAAAAGTGTGACTGTCTCCTCACGTTGTCCTATCTTTTCAATCAATTTTAATGAAAATATGTGGTACAGGGATAATTAATATGTTGCATCCCATGGTAGGATATAATTTAGCTACTTTACCCGGAAAATTTAGGAGTTTCCACGGGAATAAAAAATCTTAATCCACACGGACGAAGTCATGGATGGTACCTATTGCAGGCGGACTAGTAGGCAACTAAAAATAATTTGATTGATTGAATCTTGTAAAGTTAATAATATACCAAGGGATATCAATTCGAAATCCATTTCAAAAAATAACGAAGTTGATGTTTGTCATCATTCAGAGGAGGCTTTCAGCTATGTACGCATGCAGGGTGATCTATTAGATTGAATTTTGTTAAACATACAAAAACAGAGTTCAAAGACGATGTTTAAAATTTACGAATTACATAGTTTTGATTTCGAAAAGAAGTTTACAACACATTTGCACGTTGACTTTCAGTTACTATACGACTAGGTACCAATTTAAAATACGCCTAGACGCCGCCGCACCGGCTATTTTAACAATTTACAGTAATGTTTAATAAATAAGGGTTGAAGAAAAGGCAGATGCAGTAAAAGGTCAGGCATATTTTTAAGAAGTCGATTCGCATGAATTTTCACGACCGTCTCTTAAACAGTATCAACGAAGCGCACAATTATAACGAGAGCGTATAAATCAGAATGAGTTGTGGCATGTTATTAGGACGATTCCAGCTCAAAATAGGAAGATGGAGCCGACTGCCGAACAAGGCCCGCTCGATGAGAATCGTAAACTCCCCAGTTCCATTTTTAATACATTCACAGTACATTCTTTGGCGGTACAACCCGCCTGAAAATGCCATATCTATGGAATTAAAAAATAAACAGGCAAGATAATATTACCTATATCTATTGACAAAAAAATGTGTCGCTAATACTACCTACAAAAGTTTAATGACATGAGTTTTTTAAATCATAGTCTAGCGCTTGGCTAGCGCTGGCAGTAATCAGCCCCCAGATTGTGTAAGAAAATCGTAATCGTAAACGTTTGTTAACGAATCATTAAAACTGTTTAAGGAGTTCATAGAAGTCTGCATGTCAAAAAGTATGTATGATCTCCTTATACGGTTTTCGTAGACAATTATTGGGCCTCAGACCAGCTTGTATATGATAATACAGTCTAAGGTGCTGCGCGTTTGCCTAGAAATTGCCTGTTTAATCTTGATTTGAAGTAACATCATATAATTCACGCATACCTTTGTTGGAGCGGTATATTTTCGCGGATCCGATTAATTTACCACTTCGCAAAATAGCCCGAGAACATTGGCTGGGTTGTGCCCGTTCCACGGAGCGATGGCGTCGGTCTACGCATCCACAGTACGAATTCATAAATATCGTGCCATATTTGCGAACTACTTTTTAGTACAGTTTTATGGGGTTTTATTCCTTTCGGAAATATATATACATATATGCCTTCGAATTAATGTCATGACGTTAAAACGATAAAATGATGAAGTAAAGTAGAATAAATGGAGCAGACAAAGTTTTAAAAAAAAAACCACTTTAAATAGGAGGTTATCAATAATTTGCCTTTGTTTATTGTTTCGTTTATGTACCAATGTCCCGCTAAAACTTTATTTGGGTGAACTAAATTGAACGACTGATTTGAATAGTGTTTTCAGGCTGATCCCATATCAGCTTTTAATGATCTCCGCTAAGAAGAACGTTCCTCAACATGTATTAGCTCGTTGTAAACTAATAAGATAAAATAATAATAATTAAAAACAGTCTTAGTCAGTTGGGTAGACTTTTTTCTCTTTTAAGTTAACCAATAGAACAAAATACTGTTCCTCCAATAGTAAGTAATAGCAAGTAGTATTATTAGAAGTTAGTAAACGATTAGTAGTAAGAAGATAAAGGCGTGGATTACAAAAATAGTTTTTGTGTAATAGAGACTACTCACACTGTGGGTAATCTAGGTCAATATCGGATAAAACGATAAAACGCTGAGGACCTAGATATAGTTCGGCGGAGTACCTAGCCTAACGCTCGTGAATACAAATTGACGATTAGGGTGCGTTCACAAAACCCTGTAACCCGTTTATTACGATCATCACCATCATCATTATCTTTACCCATAGATTGCTTAGATTATTATTATTTATTAACTTACAGTAGATTTTTTTTCAAATTAGATCCCTTAGATTTTATATAAGTGCTGTTAGAAGTATATAAGTGCTGTGTCAGTGCTTGTGCTACTTATCTAGGTCACAAAAACGTAGTGAACACTAATGCCCGTTTGCACTAAACTCAAGTTAGGCTTGTCCTAGTTAAGATACACCTAGGCTTAAGAACGGCCTAGCAAAAAAATTCGTTTGCACTGACAGTCTTGTCCTTGCTGTGTCGTAACTTAAGCATTGCCTAGTTAGGCATCTCTAGGAACGAATGGAATGAATGATTGTTTATGGTTTTTTTAAAAAAATATATCTTGCAAAGTAATGTAAACACTAGAATATTTTTTTACCTTATCTTGTCATAACCTCAGGCATGAGTTGAATAGAGACAAAAGCTAAAACATTGGTGTATTTTATTTTATTGGTTTATATATTGCACAGGTGACATTATGTACGTGGAGTTGAAGGTTATTTATTTTACGGGATTTTATAAATCAGCAATTAAAATGGAAAGACAAATAAATAAACGAAAAAGAACTGCCAATTTTACGGCAGAGGAGAAGTTTCGGTTTGTACGGTTGTTGTGCGAAGAGGGGCAGTGCATTATTTCCAAAGTAACAGCACACGATACTGCATCAAATAAAGAGAAAGAACAGGCTTGGGCAAAAATCACCCAAATTCACAATTCCAGTGGTGACATAATGAGAAAGAAGGAGAAAGAATCTAATAAATCTTGTGCCATTTTGCTTGTGATCAGTGTAGTGTTCTACCTAAATAACAATCACAATAACAATGTAGGTACTCTGTGGTTGTGATACCTATCAACCACAGAGTAGGTACATATCAACCGTGAGACCAATCAAAATGGTCCACAGACTACAAAAAATTCAACTTAAGTATCGCCTAACGCTTGGGCGCTTACTAATCGGGCTCATAAAGTTAGGCATCTCCTAAGTGGATTTAGGAATGGCCTAAGGTTAGTGCAAGCTTTTTAAACGCTAGGATAAGCCTAAACAAGTTGGGCAGGAAATTAGGCGATTCCTAAGTTTAGTGCAAACGGGCATAAGTATATTAGAACAAACTAAGGACAGCTGTTAATGAACTGTAAATTAGACGTAGAAATTAATTATAAGTAGAAGTTTAAGCTAAATTGAAATAACTTATTAGCCCTTAGGCTAGATAGTAGTAGTCAATAAAGTTGCCATTACATGAAATTGTAATGGAACTTTATGGCAAGGAAAAAAAAAATAATTAGATCCCTATTTTTTTTAAGCCGTTGCAAACTTATTAGTAGGACCGTTAACAAGAAATAGAAAGAGCTTTAAAGAATCGGTCTTCTTTTCGACCCGTTGTCTTCTATTTTCTTTAAGTTTTCTTTTTCTTATAATTTTGATGCAAGTACCTTCATTGGTTTGTTTCGGCATAAACAAGTATACGAGTATGAAGTCGAACCCTTTTACAATAAATTTTACTTTCTTAACTAGGTACTCAAATCAAATGAAAATAATGTGAATGTACCCTTACCTTTTCGCAAATTATCTCTTGGATACTAAGCGGCAACGTAACCTGAAACAAGATTTCATATTTTAGGTCATATTTTTCATATTTTTGTCTGGCTTCGGCCCTGGCTATTTACCACCCTACCGGCAAAGACGTGCCACCAAGCGATTTTTCCGTACGATGCCGTGTAGAAACCGATTAGGGGTATGGGTTTTATATAAATGCAATATGCATCTTAGACTGCATCATTAATTACCAGCAGGAGAGATCGCAGTGATCTAACTTGTAGTGGAATAAAAAATAATAGTACTTAGCAGTAAGAAATCTTATAGTTAATACCTATCTATCTATCGATTGAAAGTCAGGAGAACTAAAGATTGTAATTTCGCTTCGAGAATTTTAATGAGTGAAATCTTTTAATTTCTTTCACTTAATGAACAACACTGTTTTAACTAGCCGTGAATTCTCGTTCGTAAAACTTTAACTCGGCTATGAAAAGAATGACTTTTCATTCGTTTTGATTCGATTGTTCGATTAAAAAATAATAACCAAGTGAGCGAGAAATAGTTGTGATGTATAATAAATAATATATCTATAATGATGTATAGTAAATCGTATCAAAAAATCAAAATATTGTGTACAATATTTTGATTTTTTGTTGTAGTTTGTTTTGTTTTTTGTTGTAGTTGTGTAAACTGTAGCGAAAACATAAAACATGATAAACATCGAGCATTGAGACAGGTGGATACCTACTCGTATATACTAATAACTAATTTACGAGAAAATTATTGAGCCTTGACCTGTGCCGAGTCAAGACGTGCACCTATTTGCAACGCTCTGCAAATAAATTTACGTTAATACGTCGAGGGATTTGTCAACAGACATCTCGGATTAAATAGTCGATTGCACAAGTTAATTCGACGGGTCTGCAGTGGCATGGTGCGTCGGTGTGTCAGTGCCTCGGTGCAGCGCGTTTGATGCAGGCTCGGTTGCCGGGATTGCCGGTCGCCGGTAAACAACCCTCGACGGCAGCTGGCGGCGTGCGTCTGCAACCGACGCGCAATATCCCTCTTACAAAATAAAGGAATTCTTCGAGACGACGATTGTTCGCCTTCTTTACCCTCTTACCCTCGCCCGAGAAATACAAACGCACGCCTCCGAATGACTTTACAAAAATTTGCATAGAATCGGTTTTTTTTCTCTATATTTTCACGTAGAAAAGCAATTTTTGTACGTCGCTCGCGATACGGAACGCGGGAAATTGCAGTTGTCCCTCGAACGGGGAAAACAGTGCGAATGGAGTCGAGTATTGTGCCGAGTACAGGCGAGCGATTGCTTCGCGCTTTATTGCCATTTCTTCTTTCTATTATGGACGTTTCAATATGTTTCTCTTTCCTATATTGTATGTAGAGGTAAACGTTTGAGAATTGGAATTGACGTAAGTAAAAAAGTTTGTTTAAGACTTAGAGTTAAGCAAGGAATTTGTTTATTTTTGCCGTTTCCTTGCCGAAAAGACCCTAAATAATTCAGGGTAATGTAAGACGACAGCGCAATTAAGCAACCCTCCAGTGTTCCCGATTCACAGAAAGAGTTTCGCTGCAGTCGCAGTTATTTTCCGATGTTGTGAAATTCAATTAGCCAGAGACATCGCCCGCTGCGTCTGTATACAGCAAATTATCTTCATTACGCGCTGGAGGAAAACAGAATAATTGTTAATCACTTTAAGATACTGCTCGCCTCTTTGTGATTATAATCTCAAAATCACCGCATTTGTAAGGTCTTTTTAATGAGTGGAACACCCAAGCAGGTAGCAGAAAACTACTTTAAGAAGTTATAGAATTATTTCTTTAATTTAATACAACTCTTTGACTCCACGAAGCTCCTAGGTGTGATCTTCCAAACTTATTTTAATACACGTGCAACAATGAAGTCGGTATAAATTGAGACGTCGATAGATTTAGCGATTAGAACAAGTGAAGGTTAAAATAGAATGAAAAAAGTGAGAACAGAATAGAATTTGTTTTATTAGCAGACCCACCTAGTCAATATCTGAAACACATTCAAAAAGTACCTACTTAAAATCTGACTTAACATAATAAGCGTCTAAAATGTGTCGTGCCAACGAAAGGCCCCTAACTCAGCTGTTGTGGGTTCAAAATGTAACCATAAAAATTAAAACAAAAATGGATTTTTATACCTACAGTGTTGATATTTTCCATGGCGACAATATAATTTAAAAAAATATATGCTTACATTATGTTTACTAGAAAAGTTTTGATAACAGCTATAATGTTTTCAATGTTCTCGTTCTCCACAAAGATGATTTAAGAAACCAGGTGCTACATAAATTAGCGCTTTACCGAAAATAATCCGAGAATTTTCGGATCGGTATGGTAATTTAGAGCGACAGTGTCAAATGGTTCATTATATTTTGTTTACTTTACGAGTAATTATAACAAATAGGTCGGCGTTCAAATCTTGCCGGTGTTAATAATGGTGATGAGGTTGGTCCTTCGAGCCGGAGTATTAGAGATGATTAACGAGACTCGTCATCCGTGAACGATTTGGGTGAACGAACCGCACTATAACCTCAAGGAGTGTTGTTCTTATTTTATCGACTTTCTTTATTAAGTCATAGCTCATTTTAAACTGAGACCATGATCTCAGTTTAAAATGTAGGCGCCTACGCAGATTTATTATATTAAAGCAGTATTATTTCAAAATGTCAGTTTTATGTTAAGTAACTTGACGGGATGTCAAGGTACTTGACATAAAACTAACACTATTAAAATAGGGATTATTTAAAGCTAACGTCTAGACTAAAATACAAAAGTCAACAATATTAAAACAATACCTACGCATTTAATACACTATGGTAGTATGCTCCCGTGAAGTATTTCTACAAGCAGTCTCTTTACCTTTTGACACAATTGGTGGAACATGAATACTTACAAACAGATAGACAGAGACCTTTGCATACATACTTAATATTATAAATGCTAAAATGTGTCTCTTTGTCTGTCTGTCAGCTGCGCTTTTACGGCCCATCTTTTCAACTGATTTTGATGAAATTTTTCAAAGAGGTAGGTTACAGGTCCCGGGGAAGGACACTTTTTTGGATTAACCCGGGAATCACCACATGTAATTAGTTTTTTTTGAAGGTTTTTTGATTGAAGACGAATTTTAATTTAATAAGACACGTATATATTACCTGCTAAAATAGAAGCACATTTATTAGGTCTCATGATTCGTCACTATTTGTGGGTTGCAAATGTTGATAAATTCGGTCCTCGGAGCCGGCCGCGGTATTAGAGAAGATTGATATGGCCGAGCTACTTTGTCAGTTAATGATGCGATTGATTGCGTTCGATTCATTTGTTAGCTTTCTATTTTTCATTTTAAAGGGAAATTTTACGTGTTAAGGCTCTTTTAATCGGCAAAACGGTGTTTTTAAAGCACTATAGCTATCACAGTGGCACAATAATGCCTACCTATGCTTGAAAAAATAATATGTCGTTTTTTTTCGTGTCGTCGTTCTTTACTGTCCAGCAATTTCTATCATCGTCCTGCGGACAATTATTGGAAATTGCTGACGTGCGGCTGGTATAGAGCCAATGTGCGTACTGTTTTTTTTGAATTAATGAAGCAATTTCCGGGCAAGTTGGAGGAAAGTAATTTTTCACTTTTACTGGAATTATTATAAGACTTATGAAGTATAATATTATTATAAAATTCATAACGACATTTACCTACCTAGGTACGTGTGCAATATTTATATTAACCTGGTCTAAAGAAGGTGGCGGGTAGTGGGTGGATGAGGAAGGCGAAGGATCGTGTTTGGTAACGAGCTCTCAATTAAAAGGTCTTTGCCCAGCAGTGGATGCTTACAGGCTGATAGATGGATGGATGGATGAAATAATAAATAATAAATAAATAAATAAAATTGAAATAAACCGACATCAGCTTCTAAGAACAAGTTCTCTATAGTATCGGTCAATATATACTTATGACGTGTTTTCAGATATATTTGGGGTATATCGGTCATTTAATACGGACCTAAATATTATTAGGAATACTAAGACACAAAACAATAATTTTGGGGAACTTATTAAGTCAGCGGCCAGCAAACAATGGGGCAAGTTATTGGCGATGTACCCTCGCTCTATCAAGCTTTAACCGCCTGCCTCCCTCCCCGACCTCCCATCCCCCTGAGTGGAAAGATAGAGCAATCGGAAAAAGCTCAGGCAAGAATACACCAATTAACACGGCGGGGGGTAAAGAGTTAAGAGCCGAAGATGATAGCCGAATGGATTCCAGTATTGAAAAGCTTTTTGCGATTCCTTTGTACAATTAGTAGGTACCTAACTAACTGGATTAGTGGATATTGATAGGTATAGTAGTTAGTACCTAGATTTGAACGACTCAATTTAGTTTATTCTTTTCGGGATAAAAAGTAGCCTATGTCAATCCACGGCATGTAACCTACCATACCGAAGTTCTTCAAAATCGGTTCAAAGGATGGGCCGTTAAAACGTAGCAGACAAATAGACAGACAGACAGATAGACATTCAGACAGATGTCTTTGACAGTAGAATGGTAACTCGTCACTGACGAAACCTTCCAGCAGGCCAGACGTCTAGAAAAAATTATAAAATCCTAAATTGCCGCTACCGAGGATCGAACCCGGGATCTCCCACTTTTAAATCAACATCGCTCACAACTGCGCTAGGGAAGTCGGAGTAGTTATTTATATTGTTATCTTGAATTAACACAGATAGGTACTTTAAGGCTGTGGAGACTTTGATGTTAAAATTACAGGCTTAGGAACTTAAATACCGCCAATAACCACGATCACAGGTAAGACGAGTAATCCTATTTACCGTAATCTCTAACAATGAAAGACTTAAACCTTATTTACACAGCGTTACGGTATTACGCACCGATCTCTCGTAATCCATTTTACCGAAACACGATTATATCGCGTTACAATGGACATGAAAATCGTTTTGTAAATTGATCGTATTGTATACGGCGTAAGCAATAATGGTTTTCTTTTATAACGATTAAAATGAGCGTGGTGCTAGATCCTAATATTTAACAATATTGATTTATTATTGCGATTTAAAAAAATATAATAAAAATATTAAAAATATTTTATTAATTTGTTTTAAATGATTATAGTTATTTATTTTATTTACGGAGGTTTAAACTGTACCTACTATTTAGTATTAACTAAACTGTACCTTACACTAATCTACAGTAGGTAATGACTGTAGTCCGTCAAGAAGTTCCACAGTTCCACCGTCTCAATCAGATTCATGTGAGTTAAAAACTTAATACATTATTATGTCAAAACATTCTGGAAAATAGATTATTTATTTACCGTAATAATGTTTTTTTTTTATCCACTACAAGTTAGCCCTTGACTGCGATCTCACCTGATGGTAAGTAATGATGCAGTCTAAGATGGTAGCGGGCTTATAACCTGTTAGGGGCATGGCAGTTGTATTAAACCCATACCCCTATTCGGTTTCTACACGCCATCGTACCGGAACGCTAAATCGCTTGGTGACACGTCTTTGCCGGTAGGGTGGTAACTAGCCACGGCCGAAGCCTCCCACCAGGCCAGACCAGCCATCCAGACAATAATTTTTGTCCGTAGTGTGTATTCGCCCTATATTCTCTAACCATAACGAAATAGTTGCATAAATAAGAATAACTTTGATAAGGACGTGCAACAAAAAAAAGACATAAAATGCACAGATAATAAAATACAATTACGAAACTTAACTATATAAAATTTAATATAATTGACTAATAAAACAAAAATAGATCTGTTGCATGAAAGTATCATTGAAACTATTAATTAGAGCTACTATGTACGTCTATCCTACCTAATGATGTCATAAATCATTGAGCTTGAAAGAGTTGCGCGGGCGCAGTGCGTAACGTGCGGCCGCTATAATATAATTAATTGAATTTTAAAATACGTTGACCATATTAATAGTATGTTTAAAGCTGTACATTAATAAGTCAGTCAGTTTAATAAGTTTCTAGACGTTTATATTAAGAATATGGATAATTTATGTGATATACAGTCGTATAAAACTCTTTTGGATTCAGCCCAATACAAGCAATCCGAGTGGACGGATACGGATCCAATCTCACAAAATAGCGGCAATTACAATCCCAGACTAGACGGCATAGAACGTAATGGCCGGCCTTCGACAACAGATAAATAAAAGCGACAACTCTACTAGTAATGGTCTAAATATCATCTAAGTAAAGTCAACTGAATAGCGGTGCGAAACAGAGGTGCTTGGTTGACCAATTCGATTTTGGAGAGGTGTTGAAAGATGATAATTTTGTTATCGTTTAATGGCCTAGCATCCTAAAGTAAGTCATAGGCTGATATTACACTATCATATATTCATCATATATATATTATGATGTCATATCTGTCAAGTTCTATGATCATATTTATATGATGCAGTTCCTCATTTTTACATATTACACTATTGACCCACATATGATCATATAAACGTCATATACTATCAAGATGGTTAACGATTTAGCCGTGTTTTCCGTTGCTATGAGAGCAATTATTTTATTAATTGCATTAAAAAAAAATGGTGAACAATAAAACTAGAAATAAAAGACGAATTTTGGTTAGATCATGGGTAGCAAGGCGATCAGATTATTATATAAACACTCATTTTCCTCGTAGAGGCTAATAATTACTCTTTTTGTAGTTTCGATATTCCAGTCGAAATTCTTTGTTTTGGAAGACACCATCTTTTTTGGTTAGACGGATACACTGACTATGTAGAGATGCTACGCATGACGGATATGATCCTACTTGTACGCAAGCTTTCAAATAGGATCCTATAACTATGATCATAGACAAATGTAGATATTACACTATCATATGTTCTTCATATAAAAATGACTCATATATATATGATAGTGTAATATCAGCCTTAGACAAGGCTTTTTCTCTACTGTTTCAGCCTATGGCGAAATGGTTGTTCAGTCTTAGTAGACCGCCAAAGTACGCGTACCTACTCGTGTATCTATCACTCGCGTAAAATCTGAAGTAAATCAAATATATAAATATTATAAATGCGAAAGTGTGGATGGATGTATGGATGTATGGATGTATGGATGTATGGATGTATGGATGTATGGATGTATGGATGTATGGATGTATGGATGTGTGGATGTATGGATGTATGGATGTTTGTTACTCATTCACGCTCCAACGGCTGAACGGATCTGGATGAAATTTGGCACAGAGATTGATTATAGTCTGGAATAGCACATAGGCTACTTTTTATCCCGGAAAATTAAAGAGTTCCCGCGGGAACCGAAAAACCTCAATCCACGCGGACGAAGTCGCGGGCATCAGCTAGTAAATAATAAATAAATAAATAAAAGTTTATTGACCAACACTACAATACAATTACACTTAGTTTACACAAATTAAACTTATACTACGTGTGGTCAATGGGCCACCTCCTTAGCCCGTGCCGCACAAACACAGACAACAAAAGTACAAAAGTACTTACAACTCCACACACATTTGAAAACCTTCCGTGACGATCAGAGAAGCTGTATACCTACTAATATTATTTATTCTTGTCTCTTATTCTTGTCTATTTATTTTTGTCTTTATTCTTGTCTGTCTGTTACCTTGCGTTTAATCTTTGGCGAAATTAATCGCAGTGGTAATATTGTTAATTGTCGATAGGTACTAAAAGTATCGTGTGTGCTCTGGCCTTTACGGTTCGCAGTGCAAGATAATGTGAGGAAAACAATATCGGGAGAGACGCAGGCACGTAGAGACGCAGAATTAATCAGTTAGTCACACTTGTGGCGAAGTAAGGATGAGTCGATTAGGAGGGCACCTTGAGGATTATTGAGACATCGGTGAGGCCAGCTGTGGCCGCCAACTTGCCGATATTGCCGCGGACAGGCTGCCCGCAACTTGTTACAACTGCCCAAGAATTCCTAGCTCCACTCAAACTTCACCGTACCGTAGACACATATTTTGAAAATGCGAGAACACTATCTCGGTCCAAACAATAAGATATGAAACGAGTTAACTTTAGATATGGACGGGCTGAATATTATATTCATACCCCTAAGACTGCATCATCACTTACCATCAGGTGAGATCGCAGTCAAGGGCTTACTTGTAGTAGAATAAAAACACACCCCACAGTATAATTAGCTATCTCTCTCGTGAAGCAGTTGCGTGAAGCGCACAGCATTAGCACAATACCTGCCCAATAAGGCAATAAACACAAATTACTGTAAGGGCACGTTGTAACCTAATTAATTCTATCACTATTTTAATAGATAGGTACGACGACGACTACGACGTGAATATTAATTATGTGAAATGAACGTACATTACGTAACAAAACAATCACCATCTCTTGACTTATTCTGACTGACTAATCCTAGGCTAAACTGGTAGGGTTAAAAACTGGAAGGTAAGTTTCTACCGACTTTCAAGTTTTAAACCCTTCCTTCTTTTTATGGCGCTGACACTCATAAAAGATTTTTATAAATCCACCCCTAAGGGGGTTAATAGTTCGGTAATAAATTGGTATTGGTATTAAAAGTTTTGGTTTGCTTTAGGTTTTTTTGGGAATGCCGATTTCCAAAAAATCCTCCCGAAAGAAGCCGGAGCTTGTCAGGTAGTTAATGTATGAAATATCTATTGATCGAGCATGCTAACATTGTTTCGGCATGACGAATTATAAAAACAGATAATTTAATTTGGGCGTGTACACAAGGTTTAATTGGTAGTTCGTTATATTTCACGATGTGATTATTTAGTTATAAGCCGGATCACGTTTCGCATACGAACCCCCGACGTCCTGCTTCAGCCCCAATTCCCGCACCCCATACGACGTTGTGGAAGGAAAATTAACCAAGCGGCGTTTTTTTTAGAAAATCCATTTTATTTTACATTCTTCATAATGATGAACTACGATGTTTTTTGGTGTTACCACAGATTAAGTAATAGTAGTAAGTGTTACGAAGGTTTTTTGAGCGCTTAGAGTCCGATTATAGTTTATTTTGTAGTAATTTGCTTTTATGCTTAGTTCAGGTACTTACTTAATTAAAAAATAATACAGCTCCAACTTTGGAAAACTTCGATTATGGCCGATTTTTTTTAACAACATGAATGGGGACAGGCACATCTTGAATTATTTCATCTAATGCCTTACTTTTTAACCGTGAATCGGTACTCATAACCATCTCCTGCCCCTACTCTAACTCAGTGGCTATCAAATAATGAAAGACAATAATAATGACATATATTTTTTATTAATTGAAGTTTACATAAAAAATAAAAATAATATTAATTCTTAGCAATCCTTCAATGGAAAAAAAAATCGAGAACAGGGGGGCTGCCAGCAGAATGGCACAAGCGAAAGTAAATCATCCTTAGAAGCGATATACTTGATTGTTTTGAAAATGTAATTATTTAGGTTTCCCTCTACGCCGTCGCGTACTGAGGAGTTCACGTATCGGTAAATTTTATTTCAATTCGTGCGTGCCGTCACCGAGGGTCGTTTGGAACTTTATGATGACCGTTATACTTGTTTTCGTATAATAAATTTTAAATTTACCTAGGAAATAGCCATGAAACTTTAGAGTTACCTATTTCCATTGTCTGTCTCATTTAATGTAACGTAAAACATGAGATAAATTTAATTTCTATATTACATATTTAATAAGTTAGTAATAAGTGCAAATGTGCTGAATGTACTCAGCAAATAGGTAGGTAGGTATAAAACAAAGGACGATGTTGCAGTCCGCTAAAGCACAAAGCAAGTTCGTCCTTTACAAAGATTGTACTGAACTGATTGCAGACTGTACGTTTTGCTTGAAATATTATATGTCAGCATTAGGTAACATAATAAGAGAACCGCCGAAGAGAAAATTACAGTAACCGCCGAGTTTCTTGCTGGTTCTTCTCGGTAGGAATAGTCTTCCAGTGGCAATACACTTGGTGATTAAAAAGCACTTGGTTATGTTTATTTGAATAAAAAATCTTTTGATTTGATTGGTCTAATGAGAATCTGGTGAAGTGATATACTTACCTACCTATCAAAGTGCAGCATAAACCGCGGAGTCTTTAAATCGGATATTCTGAATCTAAATTGTAGGTTATCCATACTTCATATTGGATCTCTTTTTTTTACGGCCCATCTTTTCAACCAATTTTGATGAAATTTGGAAATGAGATGTCTATGTAGGTTGGTACTCGTATGTCCTTACATACATACTCAGGCAATTTTATCCCGGAAAATTATGGAGTTCCCACGGGAATAAGAAAAGCTTAATCATATAGTCTTAAATAAAATGTAGACGAAAGTTCTACATGCATAAGTAAATGGACGATTTCGCCAGAAAAACCTCGTTCATGATAAAAATCATCGAAAGGTCACAAACTAAAAGTACATGTTAGTTATATTATTTACCTTTTTGCCATTCCAAATAGGTAAATATAACCAGAGATAACGAACTCCCCTAAATCATAACATAAAGCAATCGCACTGCTCCAAGGGAAAATATCTGTTCGATAGTTTTTGTTATTCGAGTTGAAGGTTACTTCTATCTATTTCTGTAGTAAAATTAAGTTATTTATTGTTATATCACATTAACACAATACACCTAGGGAACAATACGACACAAAACAGAATATTATGCATTTGCTAGTAGGTACCTACCTCTAAAATAGTCTAGGAATGTATCCAGATAACGAATAGGATATCCAATATAGTTAGGAACATAGGCGTATCGTTTAGGGCTATTGTTAAGCCAAGACCTCAACTGCGTTCGTCCATTTCGAACGATACACCGACAAGTGAATTCATCGGATATATGCTCGAATCCAGCGCCGACTGTCAATCACAGCTCGCGTTGATTGGATTTCGATATAGCACTAAAGCTGACGTCACTCCTGGTTAGGTTACCAATACACGTCAGGTTATTAGCATCATAAAAAAACGTTGGGTTTAACTTTTTGGAGGAAAACAAGAACAATTAACTGCTTGTTAGTAGATGTAAATTCTAACAATGAACTATTTTATATCATAAAGCATTAGAATAATTGGAAAGTTTTCATCATAAGAAAAGATAGAATAAAAAACTAATAGATGAATGGAAGAAAAATCGTAAATGAAGGAAGTAATTGTAATAAGTATTAGAACAATTTGTTAAACATTTAGAAGAAAGAGCTTTACACGCTGTTAAATTCAAATTCAAATGTTTTTTTTACTCAAATAAAAATTTACAAGTACTTTTGAATCGTCAAGTGAATCTACCACCTGTACCTATCTATTAAATAAAAAGAAAATCTTGAAGCCGAGAAAAGACCAAAAATAATGATAATACGAATATTGCTAGAGGTAAATGGAAGTTTATGAAAGTAGATACAGGAAACCGATATTTCGAATTTAATAATTGTTAACATTGCTTTGCAGTACCATTCCCATCCATCCGGCTGGATTGCAAGCCAACTGAAGTAATGGTATATCGGTCACAAAAATTGGACGTGTATTGCGTCAATCCGATCTCGTATTCCGGAACAGATAATTGGAGGCAAAACGGAAATATATCCCCAGCCTTTTCCACCCCGCCATATCCAAACAAAATTCGCATAGAAACTTTATTCGCGTCATCGCTCCCAAATGGAATTGAAATAAATACTGTATCAGTCTTTATGGCCTAAGTTATGGCTATGGCCGATCATAAAGTGATCTCATACACGTTTGATAAAAACAAAACTGTAACAGGGAATGTGAAGGTAGACTGTATTTTTTCTATTAGGATTATTAATTCCGCTGAAATAAAAGCCATGAAGTTGTATATGAGAAGTTAAACTTGCGGTGATAATAATGCGGTAAAATAAGTACGGAATTTTAAATTTACAAGCGAAACTGATATTGGTAGGTTTGTTTTGTACACCTTTAGTAAAATATGCCTTTGGCGACCTCCGTGGCGCAGTGTTGAGCGCTGTTGTCTTAACGTGCGGAGGGCCCGGGTTCCATCCCCGGCAGGGTCAATTTGGGAATTTATAATTTCTGAATTTTCCCTGGTCTGGCCTGGTGGGAGGTTTCAGCCGTGGTTAGTTACCACCCTACCGGGAGAGGCGTGCCGCCAAGCGAGCGTTCCGGTACGATGCCGTGTAGAAGCTGAATAGGGGTATGGGTTTAATATAACTGCCATGCTCCTAACAGATTAGCCCGCTACCATCTTAGACTGCAGCATCACTTACCATCAGGTGAGATCGCAGTCAAGGGCTAACTTGTAGTGGATAAAAAAAATACTTTGTAAATTGTAAGAGCCCCTTTACACTAAAGGTTTCCCAGCCCAGTCGTCGTACTTAGGTAAACTTGTATATCAATGCGCGGCGCAGGCGCCCACGACAACGCGATGCACGCGGCGTCTTAGCAATTAGCACCTTTAGCACCTTAACGCTGCGCTAGTGTCGCGTATGCACGACATCGTGTACAATCGTGAACGCATCATGGTAAAAATTAAATGGCTCATTATGTAACGTCGCGCCAGCGTCACGTCTATGTACTGGCGCAGCGTTCAGATTTTAAACGGCGCGTGTGGTGCGTTGTCGCGGCAACTGCACTGTGAATAATTTCGAGAACGCCTGTGCTGTCGAAACGATGGTGTGAAAGGGCTCTTTACAGTTGAATGTAGAGATTTTAATAAATAATGCTCAAAAATACACTATAGATTTAATTTAATCACTAAAGTTTTTGTAGATACGTCAAACCTTTTAATACCTCGCTTATTCTATACTTTACTTAAGAGGCTTTATCACATGTACGAGTACATAATCTAAGGCTTTTAACATAAAATATTATGTTTTCAGAAAACATAATATGAGAATAAATCATCCCTATTGATAAATGGGCTTTAGCTTAATTCACATTACTCCAATACAAGTTGCTCGGAAAATATCTTAGGATTTTCCTAAGCCTAGATTAGGTCGCTCCTCTTTACGCCTTTTACCTTCTGTTCAATACGGTACGTGATAAATTAAAAACTAAACACCTTGTATCTTTTTAGCAGATTAAGTTGGCTTTATAGGTGTTATTGTAATTATTTAAGTAGTACTCGTAACTCGTGTGATTTATTTTACTTTTATAATTACATAAGTAAAGTTCGTACCTCGTAGGTACTTAGTGCATTTACGTTATAATGTACAGACACATCCGTGTGAAGCGGGGACCATAATAATCAAGTTTTCGTATGATGTTTTCCTTCCCCGTTATAGCAAGTAATAATATTTTAATGTATCAGAAAAGTTAGAAGTGAGAAGTCATGAGTATCGAATCCGACCACCTGAGCAGAAGGCCGAACGTGTAAACCAATAGGTCGTGCCACCACTTGATAGATAGCGCTTGAAGCCGGGATAGAACAACTTAACTATCTAAAAAGTCTAATATTCAATTTACTCGAGCGTTAACTATTTGACCCATGCATAGAGGGATTAGCAATCGGCCCATGTAAAATCTGGCAGCGTTCCAAGTTTGTATTAGAATAATACCTAGTATCATCCTGATTAAATATCGGGAAAATGTTAAATCTAGAAGGATTAATACCGTGATACTATAATATTTTATAAAGACAGTAGATAAAAGGGTAACCGTATAAACATTTTTTAGTCCCTCGTAAAATCAGGAGGAAAAAATCAAGGATGAAGGATTTTAGGGGGGTTACTACCAACGCGGCGCTTAAAGCAGTATTATTTCAAAATGACATCCTTGACGTCCCTTAAATAAGGATTATATTTCTAAAACACGAACGATAACAATATTAAAACAAAACGACGAAAAGCGATAGTAGTACCTACAGTTCTCTTTTGACGTTATTGTTAATTTTTTAAGCAAGGTTTTTTTTAAAATTCATATACAATCCATTATAATACTCAATTTTCACGATATGTAATAATAATTGTTATATTATATGGATAATTATTTTGTTTAATTATAACTCTTATTCCAAGACTAGTTTTGAAAGGAAGGATTGCAGGCAAGATTGCTCCAGGCAAGTGGTTAGACGATATTTTATTTATTATCGAAAACCAACAGCTTATTGTTCTAGATAGTCTTAAAATTAGGTAACTTATAGATAATAACAGGTTTTCACAACTAGACAAAAAAAAACAGGAGTATCTGTTGATACATAAAAAAGTTGCTGAGAAATATACCAGTTGTTAATCAATTAGTTGCACTTAACTGTATCAATACATTGGCTATATTTCGACGTAGGTACACTACACAATATATTGCCACAAAATAAGTCTGTGCTGGTTCGTTGTAAACTGAGTTCAGAAAGCGAGACGAGCGAATAATTAAATGTGTTGAAGTTTTGTTCAGAAAAACAGATTTAGTGGAAATTATCCCAAGCCTGAACCCTCTATCCAACATTAAACAGTTCTTCTGGCAGAATATTATCCGTAAACGATCTGATCCACTGATCAGCTAGTTACGTTCAACATAACCACTAAATTCTAGTGTGCAGTAATGGAGCACGTTATCGATAGAGCAGGCGATAGTGCCTAGCACGGGGATATGATGAACTTTGCAGGCGCGCTTAATGTATAGAATACGTTAGTGCCTTTATTACATTTTAAGGTGGTGGTGCAATCGCAACTTTGCCTTGGTTAAGCAACGTTGTTGCAAACAATATGCACCTAGAAAAGCACAACGTTTAATTGTGCAACTTTATTATTTTGTGCAGGTTCACATTGAGCTAGTGATTGTAACAACTAAAATTACAAGCGCGCTAGCTCAAAGCAGATTATGAATGTTAATATTATGATCTATAAAGTCAGAATTCTAGAGTTATGAACACAGAGTTCTGAACTCAGATGTCAAAACTGACTATTATTTTGTTTTGGATTGATAAAATTTTATCCCTGATGCATCCCTGATGATTAAAATTTGATTTGAGTAAATATGCTTTCTGTTTGTAATCATTGTTTCATAAATAACAGTGACTAATGTGACATTATGTTTGTCTGGGATTGGTCAGTTTTAACATCGGAAAGCCCAACTGTATGTGGAACAGCTATATTAGACTGTTGAACACAGGTTATAGGCAGGTATAATAAGCTACGTGGGCACTTATCACAGCACATTATCTACAAACGAGGTGATCAATACATTAGCACTAAGCTCTAGTGCTCAGTAGCGGCGGCACGTTATTGATGGTGGAGACGATACCGCTCGCACCGGCATATGATGAACTTTGCAGGCACTTCACGGTAGGACGTGTGCACATTATTTATTCTGCAAGGGTGTCAGTTTATTACGCGATATTCAAAATTGAGCAATTTTTTCTTAAACAGTAGCTGTTTTACTAGCAAAACTTTATACGCGGATGATTCAGACGTAGAACCAAATTTTTGCCATTTAAAAATAATATTCTGTTTAACCAGTAACCACTGAATAGGTAATAGGTATAATGTCAGTATAAAATGCGTCTAAATTTCAAAAAGGTCAATAAGCTTGGGTAGGTAGATAAGGTATACTATACATTTTTGAAACCTTTTGACTACTATGCCTAAATCAAATCCTTCAGAATACACCAGCAGAAAATTTAGAAATTATAAAATACTAGCAGATGCTCGCGACTTCGTCCGCGTGAAATAAGTTTTTTAAATTCCCACGGGGACTCCCTAATTTTTCGGGTCATTATATAGCTTATGACACTCACAAATAATGTGGCTTTCTATTGGTACCAGAATTTTCAAAATCGGTTCAGTAGATCCAGAGATTACCCCCTACAACCTCACAAACTCACAAACTTTACCTCTTTATAATATTAGTATCGATTTCCAAATTGACCCTGCCTGGGACCTCCTACAATAAGAACACTGCGCTAGGGGGGTAGTCTATTTCACAATGTGAATCTTTATTTAATATAGGAACTAATAATTAAAAGTGTCTGAAGTAAAGTGTCAATATTACTTTAAAAAATAAGTTGAAAAGAAGAAGGTTCCGAAGGTTAATTTAATTATTTTTGACTTATACAATAAATTTAATTAATATGCTTTGTACTTAGTTCGTTAATAATAAAGCGGATTATTCCGTCTAGCTTGGGCGAGTTATGAATTTTTAAGCTCTTAACCACTCAGGTATCATCTTCAAACAATTTTATTCGCAGGTAGAAATTTTGTACTTACTTGTATTATATATTATTACCTCGTATTCTATGACTATATGTACATTTCTATGATTGTTTTTCTATGCTTATCTATTTGTGACATTAATGTCTGAAAATAATAAACTAAACTATTTTATTGTCTATTTTATTATATCATGAAATATTTTATTATATCATGAAATAACAAGAAAGGGGCAATGTTTTGGGATTATTTTTATTACTGTGTTCTTTTATTGTGTTCGATATAGACGTAGTAAATAACAACAAGAATAAATCGTAATATATTCCAGTGATCTGATCCATGTTCCAGTAATCTGGAGCATGGCGGATGAAATTTGGCACAGAGATAGATTATAGTCTGGAATAACACATAGGATATTTTTTTATACCCGAGAATTAAAGAGTTCCCACGGGAACCAAAAAACCTCAATCCAAGCTGACGAAGTCGCGGGCTTCAGCTATACTACATAATATGATAAATGCAAAAGTTTGAATGGATGGATAGATGTTTGTTACTCAATCACACCAGAACGGCTGAACGAATCTGGATGCAGAGATAGATTATAGTCTGGAATAACACATAGGCTACCTTGAGATCCCGATTTTTTTCATTATTAATGAGTTTACGCGGTAACCAAGAAACCTTAATCCACGCAGATTAAGTCGTGGGCATCAGCTAGTTAATTTATAAAAGTATCTATAGTTATCTAGCATAAATTTCTAAGTTACTCGAGTAAAATAACGAGTCAGTTAGGAACGAAAATAAAACCGTTGTAAGAAGTAAAAATTTAAGTGAATTGGGAATTTTCGCAAGTCCAGACTTGGTTACAATTACACTTATATTATTTATTTATCGTAGGTACGGCAACGGAGCTCCGTCCGTGCAAAGGAATTGATTTGTGCATAATTCAGCAGCGAAAACACCTCCCCGGGATCTCTATGTAGTAATAAAAACAAAACATTCCTTTGTATTTTACTACTTTCCCCCGAATAAATGAATGCATTCTTTATGCTTTTCATCCCTGTTTACGTAATCAAGAACTAAACTTTTCTAATTTACTCTCCCACTGATTTTCACGAGCAAAATGGACACTTGATTCTCTTGGACAGACCACGTCTAATATTTTATTCAAATTAGGTTTCGTTAACATAATAATTAAATGCGCTTTATGAATAACAAGTCTCGACCAACGACGCCTCGTAAATAACCCAACTTTTCCTACTATTCAGCTCGATACACATTGCGCATATTAATTACTTACTTTTCGGTTCGGAAACAAAGTAGCTTAATTAAATTTTAACAGTGTGCACGAAAATGCCTGACCGTGTTATTATTACGTTTGTTTAAATAGATTAGGTTACGAAAATTCTTAAAAAAATATAATAGTCAGTTAAGAATGGAAATTATTTTCAACTAAGGCTAAACTACTAGCACATATCCGTTGACTATTAGTACCTACACGAAAATAATTGCATATTATTTATATAAGAACACAGATATACTCGTAGGGCGACTGGACTAAACGTATTTGCCCTTCGACGCGGACGTTTGGTCGTGTCCTGTCCGTAGAGTGTTTTCGCCCTTAGCCTGTAGCCTATAAGCACAGAACACAACATTTTGGCTTCTAGCTCTGCAGGTTATTACCGCGCAAGAAGGCATTTAGAGAAGGAAAACTTCCCAAGACAGTCCGCGGCCGACTGAGGTGTGTTTTTGGTACGTTTGAACCATAGATGAGCGTTCGCTCAACATAGTGGCGCGCGTGACCCGCCCACATCGCCTTTCTAACCTCTTATCATGTGTTCTGTGCCGTGCCTATAAGAGTAAGTGATAAAGTTATATTAAACTAGCTGATGCCCGCGACTTCGTCCGCGTGGATTGAGGTTTTTCGGTTCCCGCGGGAACTCTTTAATTTTCCGGGATAAAAAGTAGCCTATGTGCTATTCCAGACTATAATCTATCTCTGTGCCAAATTTCATCCAGATCCGTTCATCCGTTGGAGCGTGATTGAGTAACAAACATACATCCATACATCCATCCATCCAAACTTTCGCATAATTTATAATATTTATTTGATTATTATAAGTTATATTAAATTTTAGCATTCCAAACCGATTTTAAATTTTGTATACAAAATATTATCGGTAAGAAAATATTAATAATATGCAATCAGATGTTAAGTAGGTACCTACTTAAAGAGCCAACGAACATTTTTTTTATTTGCATGTGGCGTCGCTATGTACATGTACAGAAAAACTCAACACGAAATGCCACGAACGCCAAAATGTTTTGTCTTGCGCTCTTGTCGAACAACTGCGTCAGGATTCTTGTAGGTGTAATTAACCGTCGCTATAAATTGTAGTGTCGGGCGGTCAGCTCATTGCGGAGGCCGCGCACGTCGCCCGCCCAAAGATGCGGCGTCCAAACATTGTCAGTGCACCGCAGCTCCAGCTGTGTTCGCTAGTTAGTGCTTGTGCCTACACGACCGGCTACGTGCTGAAATACGGCATCGGTGCATTGCCACCGATGGCAATGAGCGTTGAAGATGGAATCTTCCAATAAACTGAGCCCGATTTACTATTTTTAGGGTTCCGTACCTAAAAAGGAAAAAATGGAACCCTTATAGGACCACTTTGTTGTCCGTCTGTCTGTCTGTCAAGACCCTTCTTCTCAGGAACGCATGGAGGTATCAAGCTTAAATTCATATCAAATACTCAGGTCTACTGTCCCTTAGAACTGTGAAAAAATCAAACTTCTAAGCCAACGCAATCAAAAGATACAGCCGTTTATGCTGCAAATTTTCGACACTCGCAAGGGAATCAAAACTTACAGGGTACTTCCCGTGAACTCAGAATCTTGAAATTAGGTACGAAGCAACGTCTTATAGCACAGATAAAGGAAAAATTGCGAAAAGCATAAATTTTTTGTTACATCATATAATAAAAATATTTTTAATAATTTTAAACTTACTACCGATTTCCGCATGAACGCGTAAAGGTATTAAATTGAAATTAAAATAGATAAGTTGAATAAAAATACAATAACTTTTACCTACATACCTACAGGTTTGTACGGAACCCTTGGTCCGCGAGTCTGACTCGCACTTGGTCGGTCTTTTTTATTGTGAGATAGGCTTGCTCTTGACATCAATCGTGCTTGCAAAGCAATGATGAGGTCTAGGTTGGAACGCGCTTGCCTAGAAGATGCCTATTCACTCTTGCCTTGAAGGTACCTAAGTTATACTCGTACGTGGCAGGAAACACGTGCGCTGGGAGGGTGTTCCACACCCTAGCGTTTGTATATTACTACAGTGTTACTTTTCAAGTTAAAAAAAAGGTGTCACTAGAGCTACGTAAATCGAACTGATTGAGGGAAAGCTACACAAGCAAGCAAATTGATGAGTACAAAACTACACAGGCAGCTGTTAGGCAAAAGTTTGTCATCTTAGGCCACTAATAATCAATAGGTGTGATTTTGATCAAGCGAGTGTCTTTTTAAGTGACCACACGTCATGTCATGTTCATTTCAAAAGTGAACGAAAAAACGTGATAAATAACAAAAAATTTAAAACCGCGCTAGAGTTGTTCTCTTGCATGTGTTATATTTAGTTTAACGCGAAGTCTTCATCAAATTAATGTAAACCCCACAAGTAGGTTCATGTATATATAATTATATTGAAACCTCTCTAATAATAACTGAAAGACTTTAGACATCTTAAGCAACTTAGCAAAGGCTAGTTCTGTAACATCTCAGCCCGCTCTATACAGAGCTTCACGTGATCGCCCTGGCTTACGTTACGTATAGGTATCTGATGGAGTTTGCGACTTTTTGAACTACAAGCTGGTGTCAGAAGTTTGAGCTGGTGTCAGAAGTTTGACCGCTAGCTGGATATGTACGGACTTGTACCAATATACATTCGGGATCTAATACAATCCATACTGATGTATCAGAATAGGTAATAGTACAAGTAATATCATAAATGCGAAAGTGTGTCTGTCTGTCTGTTTTACTGTATGTCAGTCTGTCTGCTACGCTATAGTGGCTCGTCTGTTAAACCGATTTTGATGAAATTTGGTACAGAATTAGGTTGTATCCGGGGAGGGACATAGGCTCCTTTTTATCCCGGAAAATTAGGCAGTTCCAGTAGGATTTCAAATAACTAAATCCACGCGGACTAAGTCGCGGGGATCATCTAGTATTACATTAATAAGCTTAGCCGCCAAAAGTTCAAAACATACCTACGTATTACGGCCAAGGAATGTTATGAGTAAAGTAAAAGGTATGAGTAAGTAAAGTTTATTGTACACCTTAAAATGAAATAAAACAAAAATAATAATATAATGGTCATGGCACAACAGGCGGCCTTATCGCTTAAATAGCGATCTCTTCCAGGCAACCTTAGGGCAAAGGACACATTAAAATAGAAAGCGGAAGGGGTGTACTAAAGAGAAGAAAATAGAAAAGATACAGAAATGAGTAATATAAAAAAATAATTATTAGTGTCTAAATAAGTAGATATAATAGAAAGAAAAATAAAAATAAAATGTAGTAATGACAGTTATGAGTTATGTCCTTTTTGATTGTGTAACATGAAAGCAGACTAACTTTGAAGGGTTGTGGCAGTTATATTTAACCATTTCATGCAACTCTTCCAAGAAAGAGAATTAAGTGAAAATGTGACTAATTTCTGCTTAGTCGTACCTAAGGATAACATCAAAGCAGAAACGCGGCTACACGCTACATGTCAACTCGATTTGCGCGGGTCCTCCAGCTAATCAGGTACCTGATGGAGTTTCCCAGCTTCTAAACTAGTTGGATGTTGTCAGAAACTTTTCTTGCTCAGTGCATGGTGCCACGAACTTAGAGTGAACTTAAAGATAAGAACTCAGTTTCACCCTTGTTTCACCAATACTAAATAGGAGCACATATTGTGTGTTACAAGAAAGTTAGAGCGAGATTAAAAAAAATTGAATCATGATTGTAAATACATTGGGTATCATAATGACGATATTAGTTGATAAAAGGCTGTAAAGTAAAGTTGAGCATAGTATTTATTGCTTTGGAGACGTCACATGTGGGTAACAAAGCGCTATTGTAAACTATGATATTGAAGAAAAGTTCGCCACTTTAAATGGCGATCACGCCACGACACATACCAAATGACGAGGGCTGGGGGAGGGAAAGACATCGCGTGTCGGCGGCTCTGTGGGTACATCCCAAACGACAAGCTATGAGACTTATGAGGATTACACGAAAATGCGTATTCGATGACATTTTTCGGGGCCGTAGAAAAAGATGAAATATAAGGAATTCTAAACGTGACTTGAATATCGAGTAAGGCGCCACGCCACGTATTACCGGTATATGTCCGTTATTTTCGCGGTCTCGCGGAAGTCTCGATGAAACCGAGCATGACATTCCATCCCCGATATAAAAATGTAAGTATGAAAAAGCTTTGTTAAAAGCGACTTGGCTTCGCTCAAGTGCCAAAGTTTCGAAGTGGAAAACTTTACATGGAAAAATCTTCGCAGAAAATGATTATTTTGAATATTTGCGTTGTTCGCAGTGCCGTTAGCGCTCCGCGTTGTTTGGTAATTAACTCTGATATTATATTGCGTTCTATTTATTTTCATCTTTTTTCTTCTACCGTAGTTTTGAAACTACCAAAGTTTTATGATTTTGTCATAAAGTAGATCATCAATTGGAGTTTTTTAAAATAAAAATAAGTAGGCTAAGTAAAATATTATCTTTTAGTGTGAAAAAATCTTGCTTCAAAAAGAAAAAATAAAAACCGGCCAAGTGCGAGTCGGACGACTCGCGCACCGAGGGTTCCGTACAAACCTGTAGTAAGTTTTAAATTATTAAAAAAAAACTCGTTCAAACCAATTTAGTGGAAGTTTGCATGGTAATGTACATCATATATTTTTTAGTTTTATCATTCTCTTTATTTAGTAGTTACAGGGGGGGGGGACGACGACGACGACGACGACGACACATTTTACCACTTTGGAAGTGTCTCTCGCGCAAACTATTCAGTTTAGAAAAAAAATGATATTAGAAAACCTCAATATCATTTTTGAAGACCTATCCATAGACCCCACACGTATGGGTTTGATGAAAAAAAAATTTTTGAGTTTCAGTTCTAAGTATGGGGAAGCCCCAAAATTTATTGTTTTTTTTTCTATTTTTGTGTGAAAATCTTAATGCGGTTCGCAGAATAGGTACATCTACTTACCAAGTTTCAACAGTATAGTTCTTATAGTTTCGGAAAAAAGTGGCTGTGATATACGGACGGACAGACAGACAGACAGACATGACGAATCCATAAGGGTTCCGTTTTTTGCCATTTGGCTACGGAACCCTAAAAAGAAGAATATTTCACTGAGAAGTGAACCAGTGTCTCGTTTACCTATCTGCTCTTAGTTTCATTCTTCATTGCTGGGGGTCGTGACTCCTGTCCAATAAAAACAAAGTGGTAAGTGTTTTCATCTAATAATAATGTGGTTGGTTTCCAGCCCCGGTTCTTCCCATGAGTAGGTATTTCCATAGTACAATAATATAGAAGTAGACAAAAAATCCTGAAAAATATTTAGTCACTTCTATAAAATACACAGTCTGACCTCAAAGGAGATTATTTAATGAAATAATTTAATTTGAGAAGCGATGGGCAACGAACGTTGGCTGAATCTAGAACAGGAAACGGTGATTTCATTTGGACCCCGCAGCATCTTCACTTAGCACGTGACTTTAAAACTATACTACGAGTTGGCCTTAATGAATACTATGCTATGCGAATTTATTAATTAAATTAGACACCAGGCGATTATGCCATAGATCAAAAACATTTACACTTGAAGTTTGTAGAAATAATACTTTAAATATTACAATCCTATCATAAGAATGTGTCGATTGTATAATGACATTAAAAAAAATTAATATTGATATTTTTAACTCTAGTTTGTCTTTATTCATAAATAAATTGTGTAAAATAGTTAAATAGGTATAAAATAGTTATGTTCGCTTTACTTAAACTAGGTATTCTTAATTCTTTGTTATTTTGTGGTTTTACTTTGTACGCACAAATAACCTTATTCATGCAGTGCGACCCTGTAGTATTACAATAAGATTAAAATGTAATTAGTTACTTATGACTTTAGGTTAGATCAGTATTTACTATTGTAATCTGTTTTGGTTGCCAAAAAAATAAACATAAAAAATTAATAAATAAAGCAAGACTGTTAATTCGCCTGTTACAAAACGAACAGTGTAAGTATATTTAATTTTTATAAAGCTGTATTTTTATAAAAACTGGACAACGTGATCAAGATTGCTTTATCGATAAGACAGCCTTTGCAAATTGCACTATTCTGTATAAAACCTCCTTTTTTGTATACTGTTTCTTTCTTTAGGTGTGTGCAATATAGTGTATAGTTATCTATTTATCTATGTATCAATCTATCTATCTCTAAGTAGCTGAACTTACTACTATATCTGTTATCTATACGAAAATGTAATCTAAGTGCAAACTTTAACAAGGATACGCAGAAAATGCTGTTATAGCCAAAGGCCAGAAACATTACAAGCCTATTCCGAGTTCGGACCCTCCCTCACCCTGGAATTATTTACCGATCCCGATGTAAGTGGGCTGAAAGTATTGTGCATAATTAATTTAAGTAATTGAAAGCAAGATTTTAAGCTTTCAAAACGGATGCCGACCGTTCGAGCCGGTTTTATCGCCCAATACGAGTAAAATCGCAAGAGATCGGCGAGCAACTATTAGATAGTTGAATCAAGAATGAGGGAGGCAAAAATAAAATCAGTACAGATATTGGAATTCAGTGCACGTGCCGTTTCGGAGGTTTTGGTGGAGGATGCGGCGTCGGCTACCGCAGTGCGCCCGCTCGTCCGACCGGGAGATAGCCACTATTCCTACCTGTTCTAAGACAATTACCGCTACGTAAACGGAAAATTGCTCGAGAGCTCTTCGAAACGTGTTTTCTAATCTTCGGTGAGCCGGATTGGGACGGAGGAACCGCAATTTACTCGCGGAATTCTCAAACTAGATTACAAAAGAACTACACCGAGGAATGATTTTCTACGTAGTGGTAAAACATGTTTCGTGAGCAACAGAGATAATGTCACATAAAATTTACAAACGCAAAAGAATAGACACAGTAGGTACTATGAGTGTCACGAGCAGTTTAATATCCAACACAATATTTTCGCAAAGTTTCGCTTTCCGAGCAACATACGCCGTCTGGAACAAACTGACTCCTCCCTAACGAGTGTTTTGAGCTCGTTGACATTTTGGGGAACAATTCGACAGGAATGAAAATTTTAAAATATTAAGGCACCATTCGGCGTACTAACTCGGCGGAAAGAAATTTGAAAAAGATTGCGCATTTGACTAGTTTATACGGCGCTCGTTGTTTATACCAGTATTTTATGTTGTTGATATTTCGTCTAGAAAGTTGGTCGGATATACTTAGCTCTACACAGCTTTGTTGAGAACACACGTGCTTCGTTAGAGCTTAATTCAAGAACAAGCAAGGCTATGAGCTAGATTGAGTTTGTGGTTTTAACTAAGTCAGGATGGGTCATGGCTAGATAAAAGTTTTACATAAGAGTACATATTGTACTTTTTAATTGTAGAAACCGTAATATTTTTGTTTCAAGCTGAATTCTAATACATCAACTAAACTTACGCCATACATCTGGGATTAGAGAAGAGAGCGCGAAGCTATAATCATGTTATTTTTATTAAAGAACATTCATTTCAATATTAGAATATATCGGGTATAGACCGCAGTTGGACGAATAACTTTACACGATATCAAACAATTTTTTTTGGCACACCGAAACATGTAAGATGTTCAGAATTAAATATTTCCCATTTAAACAAATTTTCCCTTCAATATCATACTGAAACCGTAACGTAACGCTCCTGTAAGTAATTCATCTCATTTAATGTCGGAGCAAGGGCCATTACCGATAAATCCAGCTGTTTGTTACCCCTCCATTCTGGCTCCACACCCAACTGACGTTAATCAGCTTCCTACTGCTCTAGATTATATAACTCCGTCTAGGTTTTGCTTCTTTTGTTTTACGCCACTCGGCTCAGAAATACAATCGCTTTTAAACTGGGCACACATTAGCTGCCAGCGCATGAGAGTCTAGCGCGATATTTTATGAGGCTCTGAATTTCTGAAACTGTTAAAGAGTAAAACCACAAAACGTACTATGACAAAAAATCTGTGCAAAAGATCTTCGTCAGCAGAGAACGACGTCCCGTCCTGTCGCGCTAGTGTTTGCGGATCTACTTCTATTATGTGACTTAGGTACACCGACTTTTTGTCAGTCAGACCATTTTTCCCCCTAGTGTATTTTCGCACTGAGGCAGCTATGAAATGTTAAAATACTGTTAAGATGCTCAAGCCGGCCAAAAGTCTATGAAAATCCAAGCTGCTAAAATATACTTAGCTACTGACAAGAAGCAATGGCTCAGGCGATAGTGGCCAGAGAGCGTCCAGCGTTACTTGAACACTCCACGGCTTTTATTGGATTTACTTCCGAACTTTTCATAAGGAAGTTTCTTGGAAATATTCATCCAAATTAAATATAAATTACTCTCGCGTTATAACGAAAACTGATTGGCTTAATTTAAGGTACTTTGTACCGAAAGTGTTTTATTATTTAATGCTCCGTTAATAATTAATCAAGGATCTAAATGCCTCCTACTTAAATTGGCCAAGGTTTTTAAAAAATTAAGGATATTATCAACTCTAAGGTAATTTTGTACAGCAAAAAGAAATGCATTTATGAAGTTAAAACGCTAACTCAATTTGCAGATTTAAGTTCAACGAGAGAGCTGTTTTTGAGCTGTTCGTAACATAAATTTTACAGCTCGTTTGAGTTTAGCTCATTACTTCATTGCTCCCGTTATCGTTATGTGCTTATTTGTCATTTTAATTTTATGACACTATAAATATATAATAAGCTGTATCCACAAGGCACGAGAGCTCAAGCAGCAAGCATGCTTGGTCTGTGTTTTTTTTTTCAACTGAGGTAGCGTCAAAAAACCCCAGATTCATCAGTCAAATCTTCACTTTGAATACGAGTATATAGACAAACTCATGTTGTTTAGAGCAAGAGATCAAGGTTCCTCAGGAATTTACGAGTATACAGGAAAAGTTTGTTTATGCGGTACTTGGTCTTGCTTTTTTCTTTGCGGGAAACATATCCAGAGCTTTCTATAATTTGAAAACTTATTTTACATGCGAAGTAATAACACCGCAATGGCAACGCTTTCCAAATCCTCCGAATAACGATACCGTTGTATGTTATAATAACGCGAATTTCCATAAAAGTACAATGGTTTACATATACTCAACGTGAGACGGCAATCCCGTATCATGTATGGAAAGTGTCTTAGGATTCCGGTCACGTTTAATATTTCTTATTTCCTCCGTCTCATTTGTCCCCGAGTCAGAATGGCATCAGGCTGCTCCATTGTTTTTTGTTCCAATTTCATGAGAGCTCCTTTTATTTATTATTTTTATTCCGCTCGCAATTGTATATGATTAATTTTACATTTAGCATTTTTATATATTTTATACCTTTTCATTTCTGTGCGCTGAATCATTCTGGCACAAGGAATCACGCATGCAATCAATTCGTGACCGCTCTGTCTACTGGTGCTTGAAGAATGTTCTTGTTTCCTACAGTCAGAAAGTATTAAAACTGGTCAGTCTTAAAACTAATATGTTTAAACACATCATGTAACGATATTCTTTCAAGAATAGGATTTTCACTAACTCTCTCCTGGGTACGAGAAGGTATACCGTACAAGCATAATATTATTAATCCTACTAGTTAGACCATAATATTATGTCCCTACGTTTCACAAAAAAATGCTATTAATTAATTTATTAAAAAAAACTCATCAGAGGTACACTAAAGAACTGCAAAGAACCAATAGATCCATACTAATATTATCCATACTTACTTAATATTATAAATGCGAAAGTGTGTCTGTCTGTCTATCTGCTACGCTTTTACGGCCCATGTGTACAACCGGTTTTGATGAAATTTGGTACAGGGATAGGTTGAATCCCGGAGAAATACATAGGTTACTTTTTATCTCGAAAAATTCCAGAGTTCCCGCGGGAATCAAAAACCTTAATCCACGCGGACGAAGTCGCGGGCATCATCTATTTGTTCAAATATTATACTCAAACAACAACTGTTGTTCAAATAGTAAACTCATTGAAAAATCTTATTACCATGTAAAGGATTACTTAAACGACAAGGAAGCTTGGCAATGATTTGCTCTAATGGTTCTGATACGTAGTTCTCTAGTTAAGATGATTAAATCATCTCACAAATTTTGTGAGATGGTGATAATAAAAAAAAACCCGGCTGAGTTTGTTGTGGGCTCTTCTCAGACCAGGGCGCGTTTGGAACCCTCGTAGCTTTACTTTTAAGATACCGTAACTGATTATCACCATCATGTTTTATAAGTAAGTAATTTTTAACGTCAATAAGTGTACCCACAGTGTACCTACATTGAATAAATGAATTGAATCTTGAATCTATAAAACACGAGCAAAAGCAAAAGTAATATATTCATTATCCGATGACTTATTATCAGTTATTACAAGTAATATTCAATACCCTATACTAGGGTATTTGCTGTTAATAATAATTAATTAATTAATTATACTATACCTAAATGATAACCTCGTTATTTATTATTATCAACCTCGATATCTGTTATGGGCTCATAAAAAAATGCGACTTTTAGAAGCTTTATGTGAAAACTTGATATTTCAACCTACATGCTTTTTGGGTCTTAAAATCTAAATTCATCATGAAATAGAACGTATTGAATAGTTTCTTTGTTAAGAAATACGAAAACTAGCTTCACTTATCTAGTACCTAATTTAAATAAGAAACAATATTTAGTATTATTTCTGTACTTTTTTATGTGGATAAAAATATATAAATCCTAATATTATAAATGCGAGTGTGTCTGTCTGTCTGCTACGGTTTCACGGCCCATCTGTTTAACCAATTTTGATGAAATTTGGTACAGGAATAGGTTGTATTCCGGGGAAGGACATAGGCTACTTTTTATCCCGGCAAATACAAAGGTTCCCGCGGGAATCAAACAACCTTAATCCACGCGGACGAAGTCGCGGGCATCATCTAGTACAGATTACAATATAATTGTTTCTTGTTTATTTATTTTTTATTCTTGTTTATATATTTCTCGGAATTATTGCTGTTTTCGCAGCCATTGTTTTACTGTCATCTATTTCTCAGAAGTAACTATGTAAATCTATCTTTTTACATTTTTGTTTCGTTCTGGTCTCTTAATAAAAATAGGTAGGAAGACAGCAGCTGTTTTAGTACTATCGTGAATTGTAATATTGAGAGCAGCGGAGCGTGGCCAACGAGAAGTTTGCATTTTCCTAAATGAAACCGTCTTATCGATGTCGAACCGCGAATCGAAACATTGTTATTGGTTATTTTGATTCCGATACTATTTTCCGTTTCATAAATAGACTTGCAACAGAATGCTCGCCTTAATAGGTTTTTATTTTGCATGTTTGAAATTTTTCAATATTGAAACTTATATATTTTTAAAGGTTGAACCTATTATTGACCGAGCGAAGCGAAGATCTCTGAGTCTACTTGAGTGAATTTGCACTTGTCCGTCCGTCCGTCCGTCCGTCCGTCCGTCCGTCTGTCAGAGCCTTATAACTTCTGAATTACTGAACGTAATTACTTCAAATTTAAATATAATATGTAAACCGATAGCCTCCCACCGAATATGGCTTAAAAAGTTATAAAAATCTTTATTTCAGGGGGGCTCTCATAGAAGCGAATGCGAAGTAAAATATTTTTTATAGCGTTACATAGGGTTGCGGTATATCATTTTAAAGATAATTAGGAATATAGTCGAAAAATATATTTTTTTTAATTTTTCCCCTAAAATTGACGAAATGGGGGGCTTTCAAAGTGGCGATTTTCTAACGCCCAAAGTTGACCTCAGAACTCTCAATTTTCTGAAAGGCTGTGCCTGAAACTTATCATTTATTTGAATTATATCCTGTACATGAACAATAAATACTAAAATTGGATAAGTATTATAAGGAAACGAAATTATTTAATTTTTAATGTGCTTCAGTATTATTAACAGAACTTCACAATTATGTCAATAGATGGCGCTCTGTACAAGTTTATGGATACCGCGAGGTCTCAGTTCGGGGCGAACCACTAGTTATTATGTCCATGATTACTTCAATAAACTTTGAAATAATATGTGACAAGCCCTAAGGAAAATATGAAAGTTGATATTATTATACTACTGGTTCTCAGCCTTTCAGAAAATTGAGAGTTCTGAGGTCAACTTTGGACGTTAGAAAATCGCCACTTTGAAAGCCCCCCATTTCTTCAATTTTAGGGAAAAAATTAAAAAAAATATATTTTTCGACTATATTCCTAATTATCTTTAAAATGATATACCGCAACCCTATGTAACGCTATAAAAAATATTTTACTTCGCATTCGCTTCTATGAGAGCCCCCCTGAAATAAAGATTTTTATAACTTTTTAAGCCATATTCGGCGGGAGGCCATCGGTTTACATATTATTATATTTAAATTTGAAGTAATTACGTTCAGTAATTCAGAAGTTATAAGGCTCTGACAGACGGACGGACGGACGGACGGACGGACAAGTGCAAATTCACTCAAGTAGACTCAGACACCTTCGCTTCGCTCGGTCAAAAAGTAAACAGAACTAAAAAAAAATATAATGGCTGAGACGCAACGAATTCAAAGGGTCGATACACTAAATAAAATCGGCCAAGTGCGAGTCGGACTCGCACACCGAGGGTTCCGTACAAACCTGTAGTAAGCTTTACGATGAATTAATTTAATGAACCGCAAAACTAACTTTGTTTGTAGAGGTTTATTGTTAATATAAAAAAAACTATGCTAGTTAGAGCGTTGGTTTTATTTTTCCTGTAAAATATACATAAGCTTCTATTGACCATAATTATTTCAGATTTTTCATTTGGTAAACTTCGGAGATAAGGGGGGGGGGGGATATCATCTTTCATATGATATCCCACTCAGTATAGTTATCATACTTTGAAATTTGATAGTTACTGGAATAATCGACTGTGACAGACGGACGGACGGACGGACGGACGGAGAAAGTCGCACCATAAGGGTTCCATTTTTACCATTTTGGTACGGAAACCTAAAAAAGAGCTAAAGAAGTTAGTAAAAAGAAGCGCAGGCATTTTAAATAAATCAATTGTAATTTTGCATAGGTTTCAATTACCTTACTAGTAACTTTTATCAAATACATGATACATAATTTAATAAGTAGGTACTACTTACTAACTATGACGATGAAAATTTAGAATTTGTGACCTCAGGCTGATATTTCAAAATATCTCCGAGCAAGATACTTTGGAATTGGAATTATTATAAAATATGATCCTATTAATTATTTTTAATAGGTACCTATCCCCACAGCGAGAATCACTCAAATAGCACCTTTGTTACTCAAAGTTTCATAAAGCCATTAAAACTTTATTGTTTAAAATGAACTTTCACGAAGAGTTAATTATTAATAAGCTATTAATGAGATATCCGTACTAATATTATAAATGCGATAGTGTGTCTGTCTGTCTGTCTGTCTTTCTGTCTGTCTGCTACGCTTTCACGCAACCGTTCAACCGATTTTGATGAAATTTGGTACAGGGATAGGTTGTATCCCAGGGAAGGACACCCTACTTTATAACCCGGAAAATCAAGGAGTTCCCGCGGGAATCAAAAAACTTAAACCACGCGGACGAAGTCGCGGGCATCATCTAGTAATTAAATATTATTACATAAATTACTCGGTATGTGAAGAGCAATAAAATCATAACGTATTTATAAGTCCTTGCATAGCTAGCATAGTCTACCTTCTTGCTAAAGAGTAAAGAGCCAATACAGCGGTTTATACGGAAGTACTGTTTCAAGAGATGGTGTCGTTACAAAGGTTGACTATGAGTCTATTGGACTGAACACATACTCTATTTGATTGCATCGATCATTGAGGTCGTTTGACAAACGAGTGATCCGTAATTTATACCCAAATAAGCCGTACCTCATATTACGGGGAGACTTTTAAATGCCGTTATTGCAAGATGCACATTTACGGCTCGGATCTACATATGAATCGTTGAGAATTTAATATGTTAAGTGCTTCCATTTTTATCCATCCGATCGTTACTGTCGAAGTGTCGACGACGGTATTGATTTAATTTATCGAATAGCTAACATGTAGAATATTAAAAAATACCCAATGTTTTATATTATTGTTTTCATCAAACAATTAATAGATGTTTATTCTGGACGCGCATTGGCTGTTATCGCAGTTGTCTCTTCAGAGACTGAACGTATTTATATATATATATATATATTTATATATATGTATAAGTAGGCACTTTTGAAAATTTAATAATTAAATTACTATTTTAAACTTATTTTATAGTTTGTTTTATATTTAGATTTAATTTAAATTAATTAATAATTTTAATTTTATATTATACTAGCGATCCGCCCCGGCTTCGCACGGGTAGCACTAATATAATTAATACTATGTCGGTAAAAACATCTTCGCAAGTAAAGCATTGGTTTAGACCAAATTAGAAAATCATAAAAATGGTTATTGTGAGTCAACCATAAAAGATAGATTTATGCTATCGCGGACTTCTTTTTAGAACTTTTTTTTTCCACGATACATTGTTTTCGTGTAACTTTAACTATTTACGCAGCGCACGCCACGTAAGCTCTCAAAAGAGACAACTTTTTCCGACTTAGTTCACATTATTGCAATTTTCGTAAGGATCTCTAATTTTTTTGAAAATAAAATATAGTCTATGTTACTCGCTGATAATGTAGTTTTCTATCGGTGAAAGAATTTTTAAAATCGGTTGAGTAGTTTTTGAGTTTATCCATTACAAACAAACAAACAAACAAACAAATCTTTCCTCTTTATAATATTAGTTTAAATAGATGATGCCCGCGACTTCGTCCGCGTAGATTAAGGTTTTTTAATTCCCGCGGAACTCTGTAATTTTCCGGGATAAAAACTAGCCTATGTCCTTTCCCGGGATGTAACCTACCACTATACCGAATTTCATCCAAATCGGTCCAACAGATGGGCCGTAAAAGCGTAGCAGACAGACAGACATACACACTTTCGCACTTATAATATTAGTATGGAAGTATGGATATTTTGGTTGGTAATTACCTACTTGAAATTTTGTTTGTTTCTTTGTTTGTTATTTGTTTCCTTAGTTACTGTAATATTTTTACCTATAAACTTGGTACCTTTTTTTTTTTTTTCGAGGGGGAAATCTTCCTAAGATACCCAACTTCTGGGGGAGAAGTCGGGTTATGTAGGATTTGTATCTACTAAAACCCCCTCGGTGGCCACCATTTGCATATCTCGATGCAGATGGTGGCCACCGAGGGGGCTCCCGAGGCTCCGAGATCTCTATAAAGAACGCATCGGTGCATAAACTTGGTACCTAGAAGAATTTTACTTGCGGCTACGTAGCGCTTTCGTTAAAATTAATTTGAAACAAAGGATTTCTATGGAAACTTGAAAAGTCAAGCCAGACGCATTGTAAATTATAATTAACGGCGAAGTTTACAAATGGATGTATTTATAACATTGTTTCGAACTTGGCTGTGTTAAGTAGAAAATATGACGAGTCTGGGATGGCTCTCGGTCGTCTAATAATAATTGTGGTAATTGCAAAAGTTTAATATAATGCCTAGAGTTATAATATTTCAGTTCATTATATTGTCATATTTATGAAATGCAACCAACTATTTAATTCATCATTATTTATTAGCGCAATAATATTAATAAATATATTGTGCATAACAAATTAAAAGATTATTAAATTAAATTTTTATAATATCCACACTTCCATATTAATATTATAAATGCGAAAGTGTGTCTGTCTGTCTGTCTGTCCGTCTGTCTGTCCGTCTGTCTGCCTATCTGTCTGTCTGTCTGCCACGCTTTCATGGTCCATCCGTTCAACCGATGAAATTTGGTAGGTATAGGGATTTATGTTGTATCCCGGAGAAGGACATAGACTTTTTATCCCGGAAAATTAAAGAGTTCGCACGGGAATCATAAAAACTTAATCCACATGAAGTCTAGTACCTATTATATAAATTAGTTTGAATATTGTATAGGGATTTAGATAATCGAGTTAACGGTTTGAGCTATACCACAGCGATAGACCATAGGTATTATGATAGCGAAATTAGTGAATTCTATCTCTCTACCTTTCCATCTGTTTAACCGACTTTGACAAAATTTAATATTAAGAATTGCTCCGGAATAGGCATAGTTTACTGCCTCGTTGGTCTAGTGGTTGGCATGTTCGACTGTGGCCGACGAGGTCCCGGGTTCGAGTCCCGGGTCGGGCCATAACAAGTAAGTAAGTTGGCGGTGTTTTCCCCCTGTGCCTCGGAGTGCACGTTAAGCCGTCGGTCCCGGTTATTATCACTAGCATGATAATAGTCGTTAAAGCCCGCCAACCCGCATAGGAGCAGCGTGGTGGGTCTAAGCTCTAATTCCCTCTCTCCTATGGGAGTGGAGACTTATGCCCAGCAGTGGGACGTTAATGGGCTATAGTGGTGGCGGTTGAGGCATAGTTTTAATATTCGAAAATAAAATACTTAATCTTAAATCGCGTAACCGAAGTCACGGACTTCTTTTAGTTAAAAATTCGTTGAGTACCTTTCATGAATGCTTTGATCGGTTATGTCGGATCAGTTTATATTATGTATACCTAAAATACATTCACATTAAATTAGATACAAATCAACGGCGAGCTTGGCAAGTTGGATGGTTGGCGAGTGGAGTTGGGTGTGGTAATTATAAAGAGCATTTTACAAAAACTTTTCCGACGTTATTCTTAACACGTATGTTACAGCCAAGTTTAAGACGTTGTTGCGAAAATTTTAAAGTAAAGGGAACATTCTTGAAGTTTTGTGTTAAAACACGTAAAACTTCTCTATTTCATGCAGACAGTGCATCGTTGAGACGAATGTGTTCGCCCGCTGTAAAATATTCTCCAAACTACTGTAGCGAACGAAACAAGTACCTTGTAAAAGTAAGAGCTCTCTCCTTTACTATGAGACACTGGACGTTCGGAGACTTGCAAGGGTATAGCGCGATATCCAATAGTTGGGAGCTATGCTATCTGGTATTTCTTCTAGAGCTTTTCAATACCAAATCAACTGCGATACAAGTATCAAAAAAGTCTCGTATCTATTTGCATTTTCTATATTTCTTACTGACAATCCCAGTACGAAAGAGAGAGAGTGACGAACTCTATCTTTTTGATTAGGTAGGTATTAGGTACTAGGTCCCAGTAGTCGTTTCAAGTGAAAAAAAAACAGAACTTTGTATATGATTATAATATGTATAACTTGTTATGACTGATTTACATCCATGAAAATTGGTATTTAGATTTTCGGATATTAATTTATCCTTCAAGGGGCTTATTTAAGGGGAAGGGGGGGGGAACTTTTTTTGGACTTTTCGTTAAAAATCAAGAGATACGTGTTTCAGTATATGGAAAATTAAGACCCCGAGATTTTTTTTTTTAAAATACATCCGAGCGAAGCAGAATTAGGTCGTCTAGTATGGATTACAACTTCACTTTTATCTTTTTATTTTTATGTAAAGTGTCATGAAACTGCGAAGACTCAAATTGAAATAAGTATACGAAATCTTGCTAATATAAGCCCATTGCATATTTTATAGGCACGAAAGTAAAGGATCTCATAACACGGGCTACCGTGATTCCGTTTTACGGCGGCCAAATAACACTGGGATCACTTTGCATTATGTCAGAGCACCTCGCTCCACGAGACGAAATGCGAGCGATGTTGACATCAGCGAAATTAACAGGTTATATAATACGCCGCGAATCCGGAGATTCTTAGATACAAAATATGCATATTATTTGAAAAAGTTCATACGAGTATATCTGAAATATACTCCATACCAAGACTGGTTTAAAGTGTGTAAAGCTATATCTATACGAGTATACTGTTTCTAAGTTAACTACAGAAAAAGCTAATACTTATAATATCAATAATTAGAATAATATAGATATGAATGAAAATCACAACTCTGGTCACCCATGGGCATTATTATGATGTTGATGATTTATTTTGGGGGTGTACTTAGTTCACTAGATTACTCTTTATTAAAAAACTATGAGCCTTCGATTTTTTAGTTTTATGTAGGTACGCTACTGATTGAAGAAGTGAAAAGTTATAAATTAGGTAAGGTCATAAATGAGAAGATGAACAAATTTACAATTTATTACCCTAATTAGGGTTCCGTACCCAAAGGGTAAAAACGGGACCCTATTACTAAGACTCCGCTGTCTGTCTGTCTGTCTGTCTGTCTCCAGGCTGTATCTCATAAACCGTGATAGCTAGAAAGCTGAAATTTTCACAAATGACGTATTTCCGTTGCCGCTATAACAACAAATACTAAAAATTAAAAAAATATATATATTAAGGGGGGTCCCCATACAATAAACGTGTTTTTTTCGTATTTTTTTGCTCAATATTAAAAACGGTAACAGGTACTTAGACGGTTCAAATTTTCACAGAATATTAACTTGTATATTACCTTTCAAAATAAATAATTAAATATCAATAAAGTAAATATTAAAGGGGGGCTCCCATACAACAAACGTAATTTTTATTTTTAATACGTCATAAATCGTAAAACTTACTACAGGTTTGTACGGAACCCTCGGTGCGCGAGTCCGACTCGCACTTGGCCGGTTTTTTAGAATTAAAGTTTAAGTTTAAGTTTAAGAGAAGTTGCAAGATAAGTTGCGATATCTTTTGGATAGCGTCAGAATAAATTAACATTGTTTAGAGGAACACGATCTTGTTGACATCGCGAAATTAACTACAATCAGGAATATAATACAGTAAGAGATGTCTTCTTAACACAAAATGGACATAATTAGAAAAGTTTTTACGAGCGGAGCCGCAAGTCGGCCCTGTCACCGCCTGACACGGCTCCCTCATGTCCGGGTGCGGATTATAATTTCACCAAATAAATTATTTGGTTACATTAATTTATTTTTATCATTGTGCCATTTTGAAGAAATTCTCTTTGAGAAGTACTAGCCTGTTCCATGACTTCCATCACGTAATGCGCACGTTTTCGTGAATTGAATTTATCATATGCTCTGAGAATACATTTTAATCAGCAGCCACTTGTAGAATTTCAACACTACCTGGCATTAAACCAAATTCTTAAATAAATGATCCCAATACCTAGACCTTACGAATTATTAGTGTTTCTGGATTATTAGATCTTAGTATATTTTACATGTCAAGGTAAAATTTCATCAGTGTATTTTGCGTCGTACCTAGTAAATAAATTGTTATTAGTTTCTGTCCCAGTATGCCAAGACCACGATAATTTGTCACAGTTATTGCGTTAGGAATTTCACAATAACGATCAGTACGGATCCCAATGTGATTACCTAATTACTAAAACCACTAACAACTATGTTAAGGCTGCCCAGAGTTGGACATACCTACCTCACAAATTGATCAACATTATTGAAATAAATGAAGAAAACTGGTAGTAAGCACCTTCCCAAATATTGAAACTTTCCATGTCCTCTATTGGGTAGGTATTATTAATGATGAATATTGAGACAATACCTACCTAAGACTTATACCAAAGGTTCAACCATAAAAGTGCAACAATCAAGAGCGGACTGAAATCCGAAATGTTGACGGTTCAAATCCCATGCCTTTGCCATGCATTAATAGTGTGGTGTAGGTTACCTAGGTACCCACTAACGATTTATGCTTAGTTGGAGCAGAAAGGCGTATACTTACATAGCAATATAATATATTATATATATAATTTTAAAGATATGGGTAACTTTTGATATTCATATGCTTGAAGCGATTGCTCTCACTAATTGCTAAAAAGGTAGCAGGCTAGGCAGGTAGGTCCTTTAGGATGCCGGGAAGGAATATGTAGCAGTTAGAATAAACTCATACTCCTTATCGGTTTCTACGCGTAGGTACATCGTAAAGGAATGCTAAATCTCTTGGCGGTACGGCTATGCGGGTTAGGTGTAATAACTAATATGATAACCATCCAGGGCCCAAGCCTCCATGACAGAGAGATCTGAGAGAATACTATTTTATAAAACGTTTTATGAAACATGAATGCCATTTTGGGCACGAAACCACAGCGCTAATTCTTTGACCTGAAACGAATGTAATTACTAAAGTTTAATTATTAACTGGCGCACAAAAATTGCAATGCCCTGACGGGGTCTCATGTCATTATAATTAAGTAAATATAATATTATAATATTGTATGTACATGAATGCAATTAATAAAAAAAAAAAAACCGTCTTCTGCCTATTTTATACAGTTATTTCAATGCTTTGAAAACTATGCCAACATCTTTTAAGATTCGTGCATTTTAAAGCGGCGCTAGGTCAAATGTTTTAAGGAAATTATAAGGGAAAGAAAAGCTCTTAGGATAGTTGTTTAAGAAGAGATTTTATGTTTTATTCCCCAGTGCAGTTCTAGTACAATGAGCCGATTAGTACTTTAACTATGGCTGGCACTGTTTCGGTGAGGAGGATGATGAAAATTAAGAAAGTGATTAAATGAAGATAGAACGAGTATGTTGATTTAATCTCTGGAAACTAGATGTACCTAGCTAGAAAACCTGGCTTGCAAACTGTTGAGAATATTAGCGTAGTGCAACTGATGGTGAAATACGCGTTACATTCTAGGTATTTCGAGCAATTCAAATATAAAAGAACAGAATCTCATAAACATAATAATATTTACGCATAACGTTCCTCGTAACTGTGCAGACAACGTAATAATGAGTAAATTAAAAATACAAAGTAGTTAGCGCGTATACTTTCTATGTTTGTACTTTCTTTAACTTTTCTTAATAAATAGTTGCAAAGTTCCTCGAATTGACTTAATGTAGTATAATATAATGTATGTTTGTACAGGGTGTGTAAACGGTGTGGAGTGAAGCGAGCGTCTGTGGCTTGCATATGCAGCGTCGCCGCGATATGCCACGTCCCCGTGATGTATGTGACGCTAACTCTCATGTTCTCCTACTTGCGCCACCGTAAACGATCACACACCATAAATTTCAACTTAAACCCACAACTTTGTTTTAGAAATGTGTGGAACCACCAGAATGAAGTTTTTTCGACTTCACTCGCGTTATAGCCGCTTACGACCTAATTTATTGCGGCCGTAATTTCTAACCATCTTTTAATCGTGCAATATTTACTGAAATCGAAAGATGGTTACGTAATTATATTATGAACTGCAACTTTTTAGGTATACCGTCAACCCTCCCGCACATCAAGTGCATAGGCACCGTCTCAGTTATTTCAAATACAACCAAGAAAGATTTCTTTACAGGATCAGACCGTAACCTTTGATTATTCTTCATCATCATTCTTCGTTTATTTATCATCTAGTTTAAATCTCAAAATGTGCCGAAATTTAAAAAAAAATGTACATTCACTGATTTTTCTTGTAGAAGCTGACTACGTACCATCCGTATGAATCCGGTTAAGTCAACTAGTTTTAAATATAAAATATAAAATAAAAACTTGTTAAATGTTTCCTGAAATGCTCGATGTGTTTGCATTAGGTAAATAAGTTCTCTTCCTAACCTGTAGGAAATACCAATAAAAGCGATAAATAGCTGCAAAACAATTCCAGGTATTGCAATGAAGTAAACAAGATCTTAAAGCCGGGTTAAGTCAATACAGAGCCGGTGAATAGATATAACCGTATGCAAAGAGCTGTGGGCGTTTTGAACGACGAGTTATACTTAGCTTACTAACCTAATAGCTATTAGAATTCTCTTTTACCCTAATTGCGATGTTGTTGAATTGTTTCGGCGTATCACGTTTCAATACGTTTTCCATTAATTATCATTTTCAACGCTTGCGATGTAATTTAGAGTATCAGAAAATTATTCATTTTCAAATTAGTTCCAAAGCCCAATGGCTAATAATGAACTAGTGATTGAACTCAAATGTGTAAGGGCGTCAAATGTGAGTGAACTCAAATGTGTAAGGGCTGTAGTTCAAAATATGTCACTAAGGTTTTGGTTAGTTACTATGATCATATTTCATACTAATATTATAAATGCGAAAGTGTGTTTGTTTGTTGGTTTATTGGTTTGTTGGTTTGTCCTTCAATCACGTCGCAACAGAGCATCGGATTGACGTGATTTTGCATGGGTATAGTTGAGGACCTGGAGAGTGACAGGCTACTTTTTATCTCGGAAAATTAAGGAGTTCCTTCGGGAATCAAAAAAACTTAAACCACGCGGACAAAGTCGCGGGCATCAGCTAGTGTACTATAAAACAAAAAGTACTACTAGATACATATTTTTGCTTAATGAGTATAATTAAATGAAATACAATTATTATCATTAACAATACAAAAATGCATTACGTTTACGTGTGTTTCGCAAATAAATTATAACTAATTTCATGCCATTTCAACATTTCGTTCATACATTTACTTCTACATCAAAACATAATGTTCTTAAACTTGGCTTCCTCATAGTCAGTTAAGAAACCTATAAATTAAGTTTAATAAGAGCAAAATAATAAGCTGAGTCATACATTTAAGATATCTACAAATCTTCTTGAAGCCAAAATAAACAGAGCAGACATAATGTGTATCATGCATTCCAAAAGACAGCTGGATGTTGCTTTTTGCTACTCCGCAAAAGAAAATGTAATAAATAATTTATGAGCATAAGTATTTTAGCGTATTTTGAAATATAAAATGCAGCGCTATATTTTAGCAGTTCAGAAAAATTAATGTGACGTGTATCGTAAGATTTAATAGGTCAAGTAATTTATGTTTTGTATGGACCAAAGACGATACGTACGTGCCAGACCATAGTAAGACTATTACCTATTCTGTGGTAAGAGTAGTGCCAGTAAGAGTTTTGACAAATGCTCATTTCTTACGCAAAGTACCTACCTACTGATTTGATTCGATGTGATAATTTTAAGTAACTGATGGAGGCGTTTTATATTTCTTGTTGTGAGCTTGTAGAGATTATAATAAAATGGGTACCGTAGGATGTGTATGAAACCACGATTATTTTTTTGGTACGATCACCTAAGTATAAAGTGAACATATAATCTTACTGGGTTTGAAATGAGGACTCACAGCCTCCCGAGCCAAAATTTGTATTTGTAATCGAGAGTTACATTTATTTGCGTTTTCAGTGGTGACCATGGAGTCTTAGTACGAAAATTCTTACGACACGTTTCACTATACAATTTATCTCATCGAGTGACAGGAAGGCCGACTCATTTTTTCCACAATGGATCAGTGTGGCTGTTCAGTGCGGAAATGCAACATTAAAAGATAAACGGAGATGTGTCTAAAGTCGTTTCTAGGCATATACGTTATATACGAGTGAACGCTTTGTACATTTCACCGGTATCGCTTTCCATTTGATATTGGATAGCAATTTATTTATCATACATATTGCGGAGCGGGCACCGAAACTCGCTGCGATCGCGTCTTTACTCAACGAAATCAAGAAACCGTGTACGTGTGGCGAATTTCTGGTGGCCACGAGGCGAAATCACTCCATTAGTACTAAGACATTTCTTTGATGTTTGTGTACAGAGCAGATTTTTTATCATGGCATTGTATTTTTTTTAGTAAAAGTTAACGGATTTGCCTATTCCCTTTTCATGAATCTATCCCATACCCCATACCATACCATGCCATACCATACCATACCATATCTATTCCATACCATGTTCCCCAAATAATATATTTGCGCGATTATTAACTAAATGCTTAACTCTGGCTTCGAACACTGAACTGTCAACTGACTATGATATACCTTAGCTTAATAATATTCAGACTCGTATCTAAATACGAAAATAGTTTTATTTTAATTGCGAGTAAAGTCCATTTAATTCAGGATCATCAGGTGAGATCGCAGTCAAGGGCTGACTTGTAGAGGATAAAAAAAAAAAAATATATATATTTTCAAAAGCGTGAGAAATTTCGATCTTCATGTGGTATTCTATTATTTTCTTCCGCCTCCTCCCGATTCCAACCGAATCACTGCCGGGCTTCGTTAGAGAACTAATCGGCTCATTGTACAGGAGCTGCATTCTGACCTCGTTCGACCTCTCGAGAAATAATGAGGAAATTCAATTTACATTTCAACGTAAATCATTTTCTAACAATAAAATCATTATCTAGAATTATTTTGCAGGGGCACCCAAGGTCAGGTCAAGGAGTTTATCGTAGTTCAATTTTGTGTAAGTCCCAAAAAAAATTAACTTTACTTTTTCAAAACTCATAGGTATTGTTTTTTTTTTTGAGAATTATGCCTGATCACTTCGGCCGTGGCTAGTCACTACCCTACAGGCAAGGACTACGCGTTTAAGCGTTCCGGTGCGATGCCGTGTAGAAACCGATAAGGAGTACCAATGGCATAATATTATGACTGCCATTCTCATAACGGGTTAGCCCGCTAGTTTTCGACCGCATCTACAATTATTCATCACTTACCACCAGGTGAGATCGCAGTCATAGACTAACTTGAAGAAGAATTAAAAAGAGTTTGTCAGAGTAAGTAAATAAAGAAAGGCATTCAAGAAATTCTTTTTTGTCATAATATCTAAAGACTTACAAAGATACTATGCGGTCATAATTCGGAAAATATATATTCTAACTAGAGGATGCTCGCGACTTCGTTCGCGTGGCATAAGTTTTTTTTTATTCCCACAGGCACTCCTTAATTTTCCGGGATAAATCCTATATTATATATCACTCTCCAGGTCCTCAACTATACCCATGCAAAAAATCAAGTTGATCCGTTGCTCTGTTGCGGCGTGATTGAAGGACAAACTCTCTATTTAACGTCCTTGGGGATAAAATTTTCAAAAACTGTGAAGCACGTATTTCTTTATTTTAAACCAGAAGCCCAAATACCAACTTTCATGGTTATAACTTGAAAAATGAAGGACTTTCATACAAACTTTCTACCCCTATTTATCGCCTTTGGGGGTAGAATTTTCAAAAACTGTGAAACACTTATTTCTTTATTTTAAACCAGACGCTCAAATACCAAGTTTCATGGATATAACTTGAGAAATGACGGACTTTCATACAAACTTTCACCCCCTATTTCATCCCCTTAGGGGTGGAATTTTGAAAAATCCTTCCTTAGTGAGCGCTTACGTCACAATAGAAACCTACTGTCAAAATTTCAAGTTTCTAACCCCAGCGGTTTAGTCTGTGCGTTGATATATAAGTCAGTCAGTCAGTCAGTCAGTCAGTCAGGACTTTGAATTTTATATATATAGATAGATAGATAGATAATACGAAAGGGAAAATGAACTAAGTAGTAGCTGTCTGTCTGTCTGTCTGTGTGTCTGTCTGTTACTTATTTTGTAGGGAGATAACTGCCCCGTAGGTCTAGTGGTTAGCATGTTAGACTGTGGCCGACGAGGTGCCGGGTACGAGTCCCATAACAACTATTGGGTTTTTCTGACAAGAAATCCGCAGTACTAGCCCGGAGTTAGAAAGTTGGCGGTATTTCACCCCCGTGTACGTTAAGCCGTCGGTCTGGCGCCCGATCTTTCTCCGGTCATGTCGGATCATCCGTCCCATCGGGCTATGAGAGCAAAGGAACAGAGGGTGCACCTGTGCCTATGCGCACACACTGGCCGCTGTGGCCGAAATTCGGTCGAGAGGACATTATTAGTAGGGAGATAGCTTGCATCCCGGTACGAAGACGACAGACGAAGTAGCGCGTTTCATCTAGTTAGGAATATTTTCAATATTATTTCGAAACATTGCATTGCGTCCATAAAATGCATAACTCATAACAGACATCGCAACAGCTTTCACGGCGCCGAAACAGCCGAATACGACGGGCAGAAGGCGGTTTGGCGCGCAGTTAGTAATAAAAACTTTTGTAATTATACTCATTTAGGGCAGAGAGCTCGGGTTGATGCGATGTCGTGCCAAAAACGACAATTATTTTTGTAACACAGGCTTAACAAGTTCTTCAGTACTGCTAATGCTATCCTATCTTACTATTTCGTCGCGATTCTTCTTAAATGTTAGTGCTTGAACACAGTTTTATGTTACCATACAGGTTGGATATATTGAGTAGTTATTGTCTGCCGTTCGGACTTTTAAGTTTTACTAGCTGTTAGTATCATACGTTGAACTGTGGTAGGTATATCCTGTGTCTGAAAAACTGACGCAAGTCAAAAACTGTCGTACAAAGTCGACTCAAACTGATGAAAATGGGCGAAGGCAATGTATGTTTTACATTAAGAAGAATTTAATGACGGAATTAAAAAGTGATTTTATAGCATAAATTACCGTTATGTAGTAGTAGGAATCTATAGTACGCGCGCGAGTTGAATGCAGAGCTCATGTTGTGTCACCATACATACGAGTAAGCTCTGCATTCAACTCGTGCGCGAACTATAAAATTATCATAACATATAAATTCAAATTGCAAGGTTTTCCAAGATTAACTACTCATCTTAATAATTTTGACACATTAAGTTTGCACTTGCAGTTAAATGCGGTATTAATTTATTAACCACTCAATTGCTCTGACGCAAAATACTGTTTTGGATTTACCTTGACTTACGAGCATATATAAAAACCGACTTCAAAAATCACAAACACTAAAAAGTAAAAAATAATTTAATTTATTATGTATACAAGAGTTAATTTAGTTCTATAATAACATTTTTTGGAGTCGGTACCAATTAGCCGCATGAACCGTCTACCTACTCTTCATTATTGTTGACGTGACTCCACATTGGCACCGACTCCAAAGAATGTTATTATAGAACTAAATTAACTCTTTGTATACATAATAAATTAAATTATTTTTTACTTTTTAGTGTTTGTGATTTTTGAAGTCGGTTTTTATTTTTTTATGAAAATTTTTTATTTCACAATTTTTAGTGGCCCCACTGTTTTAAAATACAGGATGTAACCAGAACGAGATATGCTATGCATGGTTAAAACATACTGTTTACAAGACTATCACACTGATCGCGAGAAATTTACTCTTATCCGTTGAGGAGTTCCATTATCTATCTTCGAAGATATTCATCAGATCTTCACCAAATTTATATGGGACCACTTCGAAAGTATACCCTTTCAAACAAAAAAAGAATTTTCAAAATCGGTCCAGGCGTCTTCGAGTAATCGGGGAACATACATAAAAAATAAAAAAAAAAAAAGATTCCGACGAATTGAGAACCTCCTCCTTTTTTGAAGTCGGTTAATAAAATAGATCATGACACTGGCGAATTGCATGAAAAATTAATAAAGATAAAGTTGGTAAAATAAAAAACTGATTAGGGCAAAAAAAAACCTACGGGCCGAAAAGGAAAAGACATCCGCGTTTGAGGGGAGCGACGTTTTGTCCTGGTACGACCGTCTGTGCAGCCTCATATACAAATGTCGTTGGCAACAGTTTCGCGCCAACGTCTGACTAGTTCAGTATTTAGTTTATTTTCACACTACAAGCACGGAATACTAGCGATTACTATTTACTACCCTTAAAGGTTATAAAATAACTAGCTGATGCCCGCGAATTTGTCTACGTGGATTGAGGTTTTTTGGTTCCCGCGGGAACTCCTTCCGGGATAAAAAGTAGCCTATGTGCTAATCCAGACTATAATTAATTAATCTATCTCTGTGCCAAATTTCTGGCAGATCCGTTTAGCCGTTCTGGCGTGATTGAGTAACAACCATCCATTCATCCAAACTTTCGCATTTTTATTATTAGTATAGGTAGTCTCTAAAAGTGTAAATTTAAAAAAATTACGTATCGGCAAACATTAATAACAATTCGTATATAATTTGTTCGGTTGACTTATAATCCGCACCCGGACATGAGGGAGCTGTGACGGGTGGTGACAGGACGACTTGAGGCTCCGCTCGTAAAAACTTTTCTAATTATGTACATTCTGTGCTAAGAAGAGCGGGCACCACGCGCACCGCATCGTATTTCTGGTTGTAGTTAATTTCGCGATGTCAACAAGACCAGTATAGCTACTTACTTAAATAAGTGAGTTGTTCTCTGAAAAATGATTTTCTTTGCTTGTGCATCGTTTTAAAAAAAAAATTATGTATATATAGTGAGCAAACAAGCAGGCGGGTCAACGGATGTTAAGTGATTACCGCCGCCCATGAACCAGAGGAACCGCCACCAGTTTTTGAGATATATGTTTATCCGCCCTTTGAAGAGCCCCATATTATAATCATGAGGGAACACAGAAGATGGAAGCTGGTTTCATAATTTGCAGGTACCTACGTGGCAGAAATGGCCTGGAATAACGGCGTAAAGGGGAAATCACATTCAAGGAAAAGTACCTACTGACTTACTCAGTGAGTGAATCAAGGCCCAGTCCAAACATTGGACCAAGAAAGCCGAATCTTTTGCCCAGAGGTTCCCTTTATGATGTAGACAAGGAATAAATCCGGATTTTTCAAAATGAATTTTGAATTTTGAATTCCGTAAGTATTCATTGCAGCAGTCTTGAGTTTTGTCCTAAGTTGCTTGAATGATAGCCTCGGAAGATCCCCAAGTGAACGGATCAAGCAAGTAGCAGGAAACCGCTGGAAGCAAGCAGCACAATACAGTTTTTGTGGAGATCTTTGTAGGAGACTTTCGTCTAACAGTGGGCATCTATCGGTCGAGACAACGATGTTGACGTCTACGTTGAGGTGGTTACTCAGATACGAAGTTTCATATTATGACTGAGCTTGTTAATAACATTATAGTATCCATGTCAGCGTCGTGGAAGTTTTTTATAGCAGGCTATAATACTGTTGCATTATCTCGACATATTATGCCGGAAGTTTCAAGCTTTTGTCGCCACAATGGAGAGTGGCCTCACCTTTATACGGGGAGTTTGTTTAGCTTGCTTATTAAGGAGCGAATGTTTTAAACTCAACGTTTTTGAATAATATTAAAGCTATACGCCACTTTAATGATATTGATATTACACATTAGTACTTATAAATAGCTTTGAACTGGTAGCCACTTTAATTAAAGGGTTTAAAGGTCGAATTGTATACCTAGTACTATACACGACAAATGTTATGGATAATCATAAAATCACCAAATAATCATAATAATTCATCAACACAAAATAAAGAGAAAAAGCCTGATTGAGCATCAATGCCCAGCCAAAATCATTGTACCTACTGGCAGATATTTTGCACAAAGGTTGCCTTTATAATGTAGACAAAGAATAAGGCCAGATTTTTTCCCACGGGAGTGTAGCCGCGGGAGTTCTCTAGTTGCATAATAAATAGAGTGACATTTATGTGAACAGTGTTTTCGTTCTTACGCAAGAAATCTCTGGAAGCGATATATTTTTTAGATTTCATTTCAAACAATGTAGAGAGACTCGTAGAAATTTTGTGCGGTGTCCTCGGAAACTAGAGTGGTCTTAGGATTTTTATGCGGTAGCTGTAGGTAAGTTCCCTTGTTTCTGTTCGACAATATTTTAAAGCGTGCAAGCTCATTTGTCTCAACGATGTCTAGTGTGCATGAAATAGATAACTTTTACGTGTTTTCACACAAAACTCTGCAAGTCTTACACTGTCTTAATTTAAATTTAACAGCAAAGTGATCTTGTTTGAGATTATAACAGTAAATTGGTGTTTGACTGTGCGTTAAGAATTTTGACATTCTTCTTACACTAGTAGGTATTATTAATCGAAACAAGAATTATTACAAAATCAGATCGATGAGTAAAGATAAGAAAAAAAATGACGGGGATTATATTACATTACAACATAACATTTTATTCAAGAATTTTTGAAGTAAAAACTTCTTTAGCCGCATTGAGCACTTTTTGGTAGGGGGTAAACTTGTGGATTCGCGTCACCGACACCTCGCTCCGACATGCTCGCGAACACCGACATGCTCGCGAACAGCGACATGCTCGCGAACAGCGACATGCTCGCGAACACCGACATGCTCGCGTTGTCACGAAGACAAAAGGTCATAGATATAAATATACTACATTCGTAATTAAACTTTAATGCCTTAGTTTTAAGGTTTATATTTTAATTTTCTTTGAATTATAATTTTAAATACTTATTCGTTTTCACTTCTATCGGCATTTTTTAAATTTCAATTATTTTTTCTTACTTTGCTAGGTTATATATAAAAGTTGGTTTACTGTGAAAAATTTATTACAACTGACTACAAGACTTCTGAGATAGGCATTTGTCCAATGATAGGACACTTCGTGCTAACTTATTTTTTCCAACAAAATATATTTCGGTCACGTTTCCAATTGCATAGCTGTCTAGAAACTTAAGAGGTTCTCAAAAGGTAACTAATGGTATCGATTAGACTAAAGATCAAGTCAACACTTGAACTCTACGTCTGATCTGGAGGTCGTAAAGTTCGATCACATCGGAGACAGTGATAAGTAGGGTTTTTTACGATATCATTACCATTTTATAACTAAACCAGTATTTTTTTTAATCCACTACAAGTTAGCCCTTGTCTGCAATCTCACCTGATGGTAAGTGATGATGCAGTCTAAGATGGTAGCGGGCTACACTGTTAGTATGGCAGTTGTATTAAACCCATAGGTACCTATTCGGTTTCTACACGGCATCGTACCGGAACGCTTAATCGCTTGGCAGCACGTCTTTGCCGGTAGGGTGGTAACTAGCCACGGCCGAAGCCTCCCACCAGGCCAGACCAGGGAAAATTGAGAAATTATAAATTCCCTAATTGACCCGGGGATCGAACACGGGACCTCCGTACGTTAAGACAACAGAGCTCAACACTGCGCCACGGAAGTCGTCAAACTATTACTATAACTAGTATATATACTAACCTAACTATATAAAGTGTTACTTAACCATCATCAAGTGGTGCCATCTTCAAACTGAAGCTCGGCGGTCAGTCGGAGAAAACTTTTGCGGTCACGTGCTATCCTCTTTACTTCTGCATACTTATGTCGAGTCCACTCCCCTATGTCGTCAAACTACTTCCTTCTTGGTCGCCCTGGTACCCTTTTTCCAGCTATCTTGCCTTCCAGGATCAACCGTGGAAATTCATAGAGGGATCCTCGTTGCAGGTGCCCGAAAATTGCAACCTTCCTTCGTACGAAGGTGGTCATCAGCAGTCGTTTGCATTTTGCATTTTGCAGTACTTGAGCGTTTGAGATGGAGTCTCGCCATGATATTTTAAACATTCTTCGCAATGCCCACATCTCAAACGCTTGCAACCGTCGACAGATTTCCTTTTTCAAAACCCATGTTTCGCATCCATATAGAAGAGTGGACCAAACATAACACCTGAGAACGCGAAGTCTAGTTGGGAGTGGGATTTTGGGGTCACAAAGTATTATGGACATTTTGTAAAATGCCGACTTAGCTTGTCCAATTCTACATTTGATCTCCTCTTGATGAACTATTCCAGGTCATTTCTGCCACGCACCTGCAAATTGTGGAACCAGCTTCCATCTTCTGTGTTCCCTAATGATTATAATATGGGGCTCTTCAAAGGGCGGATAAACAAATTTCTCAAAAGCCAGCAACGCATTGGCGGTTCCTCTGGTGCTGCAAATGTTCATGGGCGGCGGTAATCACTTACCATCAGGTGACCCGCCTGCTCGTTTGCTCGCTATATATATAAAAAAAAAAAAAACTTAAGGATTATTTTAATTGGTCTATGGAGAAGGATTTCCAAAACGCTTGGGATTTCCCCAAAACGGTATATAATTTCGTTAGTCGAACCGGGGAGTCCCTGCATGCTGGGCTGGTATAACTGCAGAATAAAAAGTAAACGTTATACATTGAAATTGTATGCATCTGTTGAACATACAAAACTAATGTGAACGAAATATTAATCTCATGAATATTATGCGCTTGGTGGTTGGAAACTTTTGCAATTACTGATAATTAGTCGACTGAGAAGCATTCAGACTCGTCATATTTCCTACTTAATCGAGTTGAGTTCGCAACAATAGTATAAATAGGTCTGTTCGTAAACTTCGCTGTGACGCACGAACAATCATTAATATAAAGTAATTTGGAGCTGTTGTTACACTTTTATTTTTCATATTTATTTCCTACTAGATAATGCCCGCGCCTTTTCCGCGTGGATTAAGGTTTTTTATTCCCGCGGGAACTCCTTAATTTTCCGGGATAAAATGGTCCTTCCCCGGGATATAGCCTACCTCTTTACCAAATTTCAGCAAAATCGGTTGAAAAGATGGGCCGGGAAAGCGTAGCAGACAGACAGACAGACAGACAGACATACTTTCGCATTTATAATATTAGTATGGACTAGATGATGCCCGCGCCTTTTCCGCGTGGATTAAGGTTTTTGATTCCCGCGGGAACTCCTTAATTTTCCGGGATAAAAAGTAGCCTGTGTTATTACAGCCTATAATCTATCTCTGTGCCTTTCATTCAGATTCATTAGGCTGTTCTGGCGCGATTGAGAAACAAACATCCATCCATCCATGCAAACTTTCACATTATAATATTATAGAAATGCATAAATTGGAAGTAGTAAATAAAGTCTGAAGATGCTTAAGATATTCCTTAATTTATTCAAGTCTTAATAACTAGGAGAAGATTGAAAAATACTTCAACTCTACGAGTCTACGTTCTCGGTGCACCGTAGAAATACTTTTTGAAGTTTTAGCTATAGCTACCGCGCGTATCTCTATTTTCAACACTGATTTTAATACAGCATAAAATCGTACTTCATACTTAATATTATAAATGCGAAAGTGTGTTTGTATGTTGGTTTCTTGCTTTGTCCTTTGAATCACGCCGCAACGGAGCAACGGATCGACGTGATTTTTGGCATGGATATAGTTGAGGACCTGGAGAGTGACATAGGCTAATTTTTATACCGGAAAATTAAGGAGATCTCGCGGGAATAACAAAAAACTTAAATCATGCGGACGAAGCCGTGGGAATCAGCTAGTATTATTATAAACTAGCTGATGCCCGCGACTTCGTCCGCGCGGATTGAAGTATTTTGGTTCCCGCGGGAACTATTTAATTTTCTATTGTGTTATCTATCTCTGTGCCAAATTTCATCCAGATCCGTTCAGCCGTTCCGGCGTGATTGAGTAACAAACATCCATCCATACAATTACATACATCCATCCAAGCTTTCGCATTTACATAATATTAGTATAGATTCCTTACTAGAGTATGAATGACCTGAGAGTGCAAATTGATGACAAATTAGAAAGAAACATGTTGGATTTTTAGATACATGGTAAAAACTCGCTACCTATACAAAAACTCAAGGCTATACAAAATACTTAAAGAATTTTTTAAATATGTATTAGATTAAAGTTACATACATAGTACATACCTACCTAGGTAATACTTACATCTAAGAAGTTCTAGAATTTTTCCTTTCTTTTAGCTTTGTTAGCACCACAGATAACCTGTGGTTAGCACCAATACGTCACTACTATATTTATGACTAGCTGATGCCCGCGACTTCGTCCGCGTGGACTAAGTTTTTTCGATTCCCGCGGGAACTCATTAATTTTCCGGGATAAAAAGTAGCCTATGTATGTATGTATATTCTTTATAGCTGATGCCCGCGACTTCGTCCGCGTGGAATAAGTTTTTCAGTTAATTTTCCAGGATAAAAAGTAGCCTATATTACTATCCCACGGTATAATCCCCCTATAATGGTGAAACACGTACTTCTTCATATTTTAACGAAAGCCCAAATGTTGTTTCATGGCTATATAACTTGAGAAATTAAGGATTTTCATACAAACTCTCAACCCCTATTTCACCCCTTCGGGGGTGGAATTTTGAAAAACTGTGAAACATATATGTTTTCATTTTCAACCCGCAGCTCATATATCAAGTTTCATGGCTATAACTTGAGAAATTAAGGATTTTCATACAAACTCTCAAGCCCTATTTCAACCCTTCGGGGGTGGAATTTTGAAAAACTGTGAAACACATATGTTTTCATTTTCAACCCGCAGCTCATATTTCAAGTTTCATGGCTATAACTTGAGAAATTAAGGACTTTCATACAAACTTTCAACCCCTATTTCACCCCTTCGGGGGTAGAATTTCGGGATAAAAAGTATCCTATGTCCTACCTCGTAGTATGGGCTCAAATCGTGCCAAGTTTCGTTTGAATTCATTCAGTAGTTTCGGCGTGATGCGCGGCCAAGATACAGACAGACAGACAGACAGACAGACAGACAGACAGACAGACAAAAATGAAAAAAATTACAGATTTGGCTTCAGTATCGAATAATATCCCTCCAAAAAAAATTTTCAAAATATCTTCAATGTACAGAATTGGACCTGTTACAGTTTTATTATAAGTATAGATATAAGGGTGTCTATTTGTTCAATATGTTGTATGAAAATTTATAACAAAATCAAAATTAAAGCTGCTGCAAGGCATGAAAGAGCAAAAGATGCCGCAAGAACTGCCTTAATTAATGTATTTTTCATCATACCTATTCGAAAAACGCATATTGCCTTCAGAGGATAGCGGGAGCAAAGTGTAACTTGTAGGCCCATAGGACTTTTCATTTCTCTCTTCTGATTGGTCCGAAGTCACGTCATCAATTTGTTGATCGAATATACGACTTTTCATTTCTCTGTTCTGATTGGTCCGAAGTCACGTGATCAATTTGTTGATCGGATATACGTCTTTACATTTTATTTAAACTTTAAATATACGTCTAAATAATGTCTATACAATTACATAGAAGGTTGATAGGAGTATCTTCTGATTGGTGCTTAAACGTATAGGTAATGTCCATACATAGTAGGTTGATACTCCTAGCTTTTTCTCATACGTAATGATGAAAAATAGTGTGTGTCACTCGGGGCCAAATTTTTTGTTCTCGGGCGGCGTATATTGAATTCCTCGCTACGTTCAGGACTCTACTTTAGAACCCCTCGCTACGCTCGGGATTCTACTATAGATTCCTTCACTTCGCTCTGAATTCAAAATAGCGCCATCGGGGAACAAAAATTTTCTTTGGCCCCATGTAACACAAATAACTATTAATTATTCATCATAAAATTAACGAAAAATTCAGTAGGTATTCAGTTGAAGCGCCGGATGCAACCGATTCTTTCTGCTGCCCTTACAAGCACTTTCTATGTCAATAAATGCTTTGAAAGCGCCCCGTAGAAGATAGGTATAGAATTATTAGTAAAATATGCGAGGTGTAAGCCGAGCTTAGCATTTGTGTGTGCATTATCATGGTTACAAGGTGTAAAAGGACGAGTTTTTACTGTACACTATTGGTGGGCAGACTCACATAAAATAAAAGATCACCTTACGCCTCGCAGACTGTACTAGGCTTTATCTTGATTTTATTACTATACCAGTACCACTTTATAAGTTCCTCGAGCACGACAATATCTCAAATTGAGCACAAAAGTAATGGGCGAAACACATTTTATAATAAAGAAGAATGAAATAAAGAAGAAACGAAGTCTTCATTGTAAGTAGATAAGTAACCGGATCGGATTAATCTTCTCAATAATGTAGGTAAATTGTAAACGATCTCGTGGACAGAAATGGATGCACTCAACGTATTAAATTCGCAAACAATGACTAACTCATAGAACGGAATCGAGCCGTGAATTGTTCAATCTTAAAAAAGGGACAATCAAACCTCCCTCTGTAATATGAGTAAAGACTTAATATGTATGTTTAGGGTTGCTACCTATGCATGAACTGAATCAGGATAAACAATGATGAATGAACGATAAATTAAAAAGCATGGCCACCCTTAGAATGTTGACAAGCCAATTACTCCATCATTAAGCTGAGCTTGAGTTTTGAACGAATAAAATGGCTAAGTAATATCTCATTACGATTTAAGTATCGGAGTCAGAGGAATTTTCTAGTTGGCATTTAAAGAATAGTTTGTCAAACGATTTCAATGAGCAATACAATCGGTTAGAGTATGTTCTTAAGCTAACAAGCAAACTGCTCCGATATAATTGCAGTCATTAAGCCAAACTGAACTTGAGCTATTTGAAATAACTAATTACTTAATAAGTGGTAATAAGGCCTAGTTGGAACGATGTGTATAAAATGTTTGCGGTGTTTACAAGTGCCGAATACTCAATCGATTGTTTAAATCAGAGTCTTGGGAGAGACATTAGATTAATTACCTACTTGATTACATGTTAAAATTTAACATCGCCAAGTCAAAACGTCTGGGTTGTTATATTGTAAACATCTATTAATTAATTATCTATTAATTGAGTAGTCACACTTTTAGACGAATGCAAGAAAGAAAAATTTATTGAACCCTCTATATTTTAATTAATTTCAACACTATTCAATAGATACCAATAAACATAATATCAAAGCTATGATCTTACAAAATATGAAAAGGTAGGTACGTATGCGTCTATAAAGAAAACTTCAAAAGTCCGTAATTACGACATCCCACAGTTATTTCGCCTATACAAAATGAGAACGAGCATTGGGAACGGATTTCATATGCCATGTTATTTTAGTGAACATACTCGTAAGTCCAGAAAACAATGGCAACAAAATGATCATGTAAATCCGATAGTGTTTGCATTTATACGCTTTTGTTTTTAATCTGTAGTCTGTACTTGTCTGGGAAGTATAGACCGGCAGGACCGACAAGCGTTTTTCGCATTTACCCTATTTAGTCTCTGAGACGATTGCAAAAGTTAGTACAGATAGAAAACAACGATAAATATTTAGGTATGTAGCTTACTTTTAGTAGGTAGTTCAAAAGGGTTGTACCTACTAGTAGGTAATAAGAATTCTAACGTGAATGTATTAATAATAGATTTATGATTTAGACAAATGTTGGTATCTTCGCCGATGTAAAATTACATCTCTCACCGTATATCACCTTAGCTAAAATCGATGACTTAACGTGTCTTAAAATGCACGTTAGGCCTACTGGAATTTTAATCTGCACATTGCGATTTTAATTTGCCAAAAGATCTTTTCTGTATGGAACATATTTTTATTAAATGTGGGTTGCAACTGTGACTTCCTGAAATCGAATAGTTGCTGAGGTTCTTGCCGGCTCTTAGTACTTAGAACCAAGTCTTCGACTTGTAGTCTACTACAGTTGAGGCTGAGTTTTCATATTAAAATGGCATTTTTTGTCTGTATATTAAAAAAGAGACCCGTAAATGTGCCTATGTGAATTGGAATAATACCAAGTTTTTAATTATGTAGTTTATGTATGTAAATGAATGCAATTTAATAAATGAAATGAAATGATAGGAAATCTTGGTGCCGTATCTAGAACTACAATTAATCACGCAGCGATGATTAATCAACACAGCCGCGGGCACATTTGAAACAGGGTTTAATGATCCGTTTGTCGGACGGAGCTATTCCTCCTGGAGCACGTGCCGGGGACGGGTTTCAACATCTCGCTTTACGCCAAATCGCCGCTTTGATGCTTCCCTAACGATACTTTTAAGAAAATGATTGACAACTTTTTGTCGATTGCCCAAAAAAATTTACAACATTTAAAGTTATATTTAAGTGTTAGCGACATTGTTTACGACATCAAAAATATATTATGTTACAGAATATTAAAAATATGTTGATAATTTTCGAGTACATACGCAACACAGCACAAAGGAGATAATTCATTACCTGAAAAAGAAGAAAAACACAATATGAAATACGCTTGAAGGAAGTATAATAACTATTAGTAAAGACTAAGTAATAACACTGCGCCTACCTATTGAATAACACCATTCAAAGTTGAATGATGAAAGAAAAACATGGGGAGGGATTGCGCTTTTATTGAAACCAATCTCACCACTTGCCTCGACTGACTGCGCTCCGGGCTGAATGCACGTAATTGCTTCGTCATTCAGATGATCGCAGCTTTGCCCGCTTGTCTTGTTGACTGTACTCGGAGGCACTCGCTTTGTACACGCGGCCTTACGTCGCCTGACATGTGCCATTGTCTAGGGAGTTTCGTCGCTCGCTTTTATGACGGCAACAAGTTACAGCTCGCGTTTTCAACAAAACCCTTTTTTATATTTTCCAACATAAATAAAAGTTACACCCAAAAAAGCCCCTAATTCCTATTGACTAGACCATTTCTATGAAAAATGTTGGAAACGACGGCGTCGTTATAAAAACTGTATCCGAAATACGGTCATTATTTTTAAAACCTTCCTCCATGTTTTTTGATGAAAGAATTAAAATGGGTGAATAATTTTAATACCTTAATTAACTGGCGACGGTGCTTGGAATTTCTTATTTTGATGAGAGACTCGACATCTACTTTTGTTCGTCAAGAATTTTCATTTGACTTGGAATAAATAATTTCTTTGATGTTATTATCTTAATCGTTATTGTATCTCCTCGAAGTATATAAAGCAAATTAAATAATATGCTTGTACAAAGATATTTCGGTAATGAAATAATTCCTGCGATTTATGCTGCGGTAAGACAGGAATATTATGTTTAATTAACATTAAAAGGCAAATCCGACAGAACCAGTTATTCGCCGCGCCAGTTATTCGTCGGTATTCTAAAACTAGAGAAAACACAGTTACAAATGCAATGAAAGCGTTTTTCCTGCTCGGCAATCGTCCTTATTTTCATTTTCATTTCGGAAATCGCAAGAAAGTGAGCGTTGGGGAAAAAAGATAAAATGAAAGGAGAGTCTGTGTTTTAATGGGTTAATTAGCCGACGATCCTCCGGTCGGAGCTTTAATTAAAATGAAAAATTTTCGTGACTAGACTAAGAAAATTAATTGCTCCCTTTCATGGAACTATTCAGGTGAGAAGAGTAAATAAAGTGACCACACTGACCGCTATTATACACGAGGTTTTTTAACTATTTAAACAGGTAGTCCCATCCCAATTTCCACCCTTGGCCCACTTAAAATTTATAGCGTGTTCAAAATGAAATAATGTAAAGCCGAATGAGCGATATTGTTCAATTTAAACAAAATTTTAAATAACAACATGGTTTATATTGAAATTTAAAACCACAAAATTTTTATATTGTAAGTAGGTACGTTGATTGAGCGGAAGCAATTTTGGTTTTGTTTTCAATTTACACAAATAGATGTTATTTCAAATTCTATACTGAATTTCATGCTACGACTGTGATTGCATGAGAATATTAGTGACATTAAAGTTTTATTAGTTTTAATGGCTTGTAGAATAATTATCTACCAGTAAGGCGTATCTTATTCTCTATGGTTAATGGCGTAGGAAACTAACTTACGTGAGGTTATATTATCGGCCTTCCCTTATCCTTATCAGTCCCTCAGAGTCGTATTTTGTTTGTAGTATAGACCTGCTGCGAGGCCTTAGTTACAGTAAATTACTAGCCACAAAGGATACTGAGGTCCACTAAACCAAACTTCTAAATCTGGGTTAGTTTAATTTTGTAATGCTGCCACTTTTTGATAAAATTTAATTCCAGGCCAGGGTAGAAAATAAAAGAACAAGTATTGGAAATTTAATTTGAACGTATTAAAAGTTAGGTAAAAGTCGACTTGATTCGAGAAAAGAATTCAAATCAAATACTTAAAATACTTTAGCGAATATCGTTGAAGTAGCTCTGTGCAGTCGAGCTTATAATTTGCGTTGGAATAATCTGTAAATGTATCTCTCCTGGAATAAATGGCGCTGAACGCGGGACTTGCTGACACATTAATATTGCGGCCAAATTCGAAGCAGGACATAAATTACGCGACTCCTTACACAAATTGCATTCTTAACTTGCAATAAACTATGTAAATTTCTGAATTTAAATTACAAACAACAAAGTCAGTCAAGGGGTAGGAATGGCCGTGGCATATAGATGGCGGCTAGAAGTGACATTTTGTTTTGGGCAGTTTGTAATAATATGAGCCCGTACGAGTACATTACACACCACCTCTACCTTACATAGTTAATAATAATATTATGTGCGGCAGAGGTGGTCTAATAGCAAAAATCTTGATCCTCTAATGTGTCCCGAGCCTAATTACTTAAGTTATTCTTTGTCATCATATACCTACTAAGTTGTGAGTAATATTACTCGTATAGTTACATTGCCATAACAACGTCTTTATGAATAGATCGTTTTAATGACTTACCTAATTAATTTACTCTAAGTTTGACTGACTCAATAAATATGAAGCTATTTTTCTCAATATTTTATCTAAGGTACTTTTTGCAACCTAGGGTTGTTTTGTTCACAGGCGGGCGGCTTCACAAAATTGCTCGAATTACGAAAGCCGCAGCGGAGTACCAAATAAAACTATTTCAAATAGTTGATAATATGTCCAAAAAGTTTACTACATGATCCACGAAAAAATCTTAATTACTACATCTTAAGGCTACGTGACTGATCGCGACCTGATATTATGAGGGTACGTTTTTAGGGTTCCGTACCAAAATGGTAAAAATGGAACCCTTATGTGCGACTTTCTCCGTCCGTCCGTCCGTCCGTCCGTCTGTCACAGTCGATTATTTCAGTAACTATTAAAGCTATCGACATGAAATTTGGAATAGTTGTGTATAATAGTGGCCTAACATCATTAAAATAAAAAAAAATCGAAAATTATTTTTAGTTTAATTAAAAAAGGGGGAAAATCGGGGGTTTGAAATTTCAAAGTGTGATAACTATACTGAGTGGGATATCATATGAAAGGGCTATTATTCTACATTCTAAAACAGATTTTTATTTATTTTTGTGCATAATAGTTTTTGATTTATAGCATAGTTTTTTTGATATTAACAATAAACCTCTACAAACAAAGTTAGTTTTGCGGTTCATTTCGTCTTGTTGTAATACGTCATAAATCGTAAAACTTACAACAGGTTTGTACGGAACCCTCGGTGCGCGAGTCCGACTCGCACTTGGCCGGTTTTATTTTAAATTAGTCACATTATATTATATTGATAGTTAATTGGCAACCAATGAGTTTTTACAGAGGAAAGTATACAAGATATATTTAGTTCGCGCACGAGTTGAATGCAGAGCAAATGTATGGTGACACATACATTTACTCTGCATTCAACTCGTGCACGAACTAGAATAAAAAGATTATTTTAAATGATAGTGTATAGAGTACCTTATTTCGAAAGACTTTCTGAAAGTCAGTCTCTTTCCTCAGTCTGTAGTCTTGCGCGAAATTGAGAAAATAAATATTTGATTAGCAGATTGTAGAAAATTAGGTAGAGAGCAAGCTGGAAGTTCATTTAGCAAGTATCACCGTGTTCGCAGCGTTGTTTTGGAAGCATTAACTAAGTTGAGAGAAGGCCAAAAACGGAAACATTTAGCGCCGCGCCGCCCGCCATACTGTCGTTTCGACCCTCAGAGACCTTTTAGACGTGAACCATTACACAGCTGCGTCAAAAAAATCGCTGGACACATAATTGTATGAAATCTCAGAGCTAAGAGTGAACATTAAGTTGTCAAGCGCGCTCCAGCCTAGATTATTTTCATCATTACTTTCCGTAAGGTGAAGGTTAAAACTGTATAATTACCTATGTGATTTGTCACTTTCTTAGTAATTTGTAGCTGTGACAATGCTACTGGACGCAGACTATCCACATAATCTTTGCCTAGTAGCATTTTTGCCGCTTTAGTCTGAGTCTAGATGTACTGATGCTCTCATGCGAGTTTGTGTAACCCGCTTTAGACACAATCAACATATACTAGGGCCATCCTTGTAGGAGAACTGTGCCCAGCTACAGTGGTCGTCTATCAGTTGCGGTGTGACAGACCTTTTAGCGTCAGACCGTGTCCGCCATACTGGTTATTCCAACGGTTATTATTCCCCAAAAAATAGCATCGTTTCGCCACATTAACATTATTAACTGCAACCATAATTTAGAGCCCCTACTACTCCAATATTCGTTTATGTTTGTAGAAGTAAACGAGTGGGTCGTGACCTACTTTAGTCGAATGTCAAATGATATAAAAGATTAAATCGTGACGTAATGAGATGCGATCTATTTTTTTACATCGCGAGTTTTCAGATCTAGTTCAGTTGCAGAGGAGTACCGTGAATGGACGTTTAAATATCATTTTTTTTTATTTTGTTTTTTTTTTTGTAGTGCCCTAGTGGTACTTAGAGCCTGTAAAATAGGAACCTCACCTCACCTACAAGCTCTCTGCGCCAAATATAATTAAAATATTAATTTAAAAGGGTAATTCAGGCTGAAATAGTTTCATGCGACTGTAGTTATTTATAATGTAACTTTAACTACAACACTAAATATTATGTTATTCTTACTACTTAACAAATAAATAAGAACATTAGCTGAATAAACACTGCTACCGTACTGGTCTAGGAATAAAAAAAACACGAATTGTAATCGTTGGGCCTGGAAATTCACCGCAGTACCAATCCTTGGTAAGTATGTGAATAAAGACGCAGAGAGCTGATGCACTAAGCTGTTCAATATAATGTTTTAGTAGAACACAATACACATACTGTATAGGCACTGGGCTTATACTAAAGATAGTTCGGGCTCGCAACATTAGTTCGATGGCTATCTTGTTTGCTTTTATCCTTATAGAAAATTTTGTGCAGCTCACTGAATGCAACGAGCCTTCCAATTTCATACGGATTATCCGCTGTAAAACGCTGTAAAATTGTACACGGCTTTCTTGAAAATAAACCTAATGTGTTCGGTTTAGCGGTCGAAATCGAACGGGGACAAAAAGAATACGTATTTTGCCTAAATATTGGTAACAGATTGACGCAGCTCCAGTCGGTAAGATAAGAGTGTGGGATGCATAGTGATACATGAATGGATTACCTTACGTGGTCTGGACTGCTTTGAGCATTCGTATTCAAAGGCAGGTAATCTTACAAATACGTGTGTCCAGTTGTGCTATTGCTATTCCCGATAACGTTTAATATTGCGAAAGGAAGCCTTTGTGAAGGATTTCTGAATATTTTCAGTTAAAAATTTGTTGTGCTTCGTTGAAAATCCCTTAAGAATGGACGTGGGTAACGAATTTAAATTTCTCTGAAAAAAAAAGTGTGAAAAGTTACCGCTTTTGATTGTTAGTGTTTTTCTACTGTATTTGCGATAAAAAGGACAATATTACATTTTGAATATTTCAAACTATGTTTTCTACTTTATTGTACCTATGACAAAACCCGTATTACGCGCTTACCCGTACTAGTAGGCATTGTTTATTATGGTAGAACAATGTGAGGTCATGATTTGTTAGCTTATATTGAAGCACGAGAAACAATGCTCGTATAGCATCACAACCATATTAGTCGAACTCCCCTGTGTTTAGCGTGGTTATTATCCGAATAAATCGATTATACTAATACGATATAAATTACATACGCGCTTGTTTATGAAAAAGTCAATACAAGTCAATATTGGTATTGGGGAACAGCGAACTGGTCTAAATTTCTATGTTTGCTCGCCCATATTGAAGCTCTGTATGCATGAGCCAGCCGGCGCTAAGCTGTGATCATACTGTCTTATAAAACGAAGGCGGATTCTATGGAACTTCTTTGTTTTCTTACACAGAGGAACTACCTAATATAGGGACTAATACACGACCACGTCTACGAACGCGTATTAGATTTTATATGTATGAGACAAAGATGATTCTTGTCTTTAAAGAAATGCAGTGGGGACTCTCCAGTATAAAAAGTAGCCAAATTTCTTCAAAATCGGTTGAACAGATGGGCTGTAAAAGTGTAGCATGCAGACAGTTATTATACTTTTGCATTTATAATAATATTAGTATGGACTTTTCTTGATATACGGAGGTTTAATAATAATTTATATCATTTGTCTCATAAAATCTTAATTATCATAATAAGCATATCATTTCATTAAAAGAGACCCTTAAATCAGAAAAGACAATGAATAGTATTTAAATACGGTGCTGCAAACTTATATATTAGGCCCACTTGCACAAGGACTCTTAAATGTTTAATGCTGACATTAATTTTTATGCAACCGCAATATGGTTTTGCCAAAAAATTACAGCATTACAAAATTTAACTAAATCAGTTTAAATGTGCAAGTGGCCTGATTTGAAGACTTTATGTTCAATTTTATGAGCGGTTATCACACCGGTATATATTGGAAATAAAAATACCTAAATCATATTACCTAATCATTATTTTGTTTCCATTTTGTAATTCCTGGCATTTAACTTAAAATGTTTCGACAAATATTATGACCGCCGCCTTACAGGTTGACTTGACAGGTTGTAATGGATTGTTTACCTCCACGGCCACGCGGACGTCCGCCGCCCATCACCGACATCGACCTAATTACATGTAAATAAATACGGGGCCAATCCGATCTAAGCCGGAGCAACCCTTTCAATACATTGGGTCAAATTGACCTTCGATCAATGATCCTTCTGCCGGTGAATATTTGAGTTGATGCCGCTTAGAATAATTTGTCCTTTGGTTCTTTATGTAAAACAATCCTAAACAAGAGGGAATTTTAATCAAATTATTCTTATGAATAAGGATTTCAAATCAATGTATTTACAATTTGAGTTTACATTATATTTTGAAATATAGACTATTTTAGAAAATTAATACTTATCATTCAATAGATTGGCAATCTGCCTATGAACGAACGAGTTTATCCTTTAAATAAAGTTTTACCCATTTAAATATATCCCATTTATTATTCTTATTACTCGGAAAAATGATCCATAGAGCACTTTGTCTCTCTACAAGATGTAAATAAATGATCCTACTTTTATGCTCTGCCTACGTATAAAAGAGGGGCTTATATTTTTATAATAATAATAATAATAAACTGTATAGTATTATCGTCACTTTTTTTTGTTTACTAGCTGATGCCCGCGACTTCGTCCGCGTGGGTTAAGTTTTTTCGATTCCCGCGGGAACTCATTAATTTTCCGGGATAAAAAGTAGCCTATGTATGTATGTATGTATGTATGTATATTCTTTATAGCTGATGCCCGCGACTTCGTCCGCGTGGAATAAGTTTTTCAGTTAATTTTCCAGGATAAAAAGTTGCCTATATTACTATCCCACGGTATAATCCCCCTATAATGGTGAAACACGTACTTCTTCATATTTTAACGAAAGCCCAAATGCTGTTTCATGGCTATAACTTGAGAAATTAAGGATTTTCATATAAACTCTCAACCCCTATTTTACCCCTTCAGGGGTTGAATTTTGAAAAACTGTGAAACACATATGTTTTCATTTTCAACATGCAGCTCATATATCAAGTTTCATGGCTATAACTTGAGAAATTAAGGACTTTCATACAAACTCTCAAATCCTATTTCACCCCTTCGGGGGTGGAATTTTGAAAAACTGTGAAACACATATGTTTTCATTTTCAACCCGCAGCTCATATATCAAGTTTCATGGCTATAACTTAAGAAATTAAGGATTTTCATACAAACTCGCAACCCCTTTTTCACCCCTTCGGGGGTGGAATTTTGAACAACTGTGAAACGCATTTGTTTTCATTTTCAACCCGCAGCTCATATATCAAGTTTCATGGCTATAACTTGAGAAATTAAGGACTTTCATACAAACTTTCAACCCCTATTTCACCCCTTCGGGGGTAGAATTTCGGGATAAAAAGTATCCTATGTCCTACCTCGTAGTATAGGCTCAAATCGTGTCAAGTTTCGTTTGAATTCATTCAGTAGTTTCGGCGTGATGCGCGGCCAAGATACAGACAGACAGACAGACAGACAGACAGACAGACAGACAAAAATGAAAAAAATTACAGATTTGGCTTCAGTATCGAATAATGAGTGCCCTCCAAAAAAAATTTTCAAAATATCTTCAATGTACAGAATTGGACCTGTTACAGTTTTATTATAAGTATAGATACTAGAATTAAGCATAATATTATAATGCCTGGGCAACTTATCTGATTTAGAGAAAGGCTGGTAAGGGTTAGAAAGTACAAGATGGTCAAGTAATTTCCCCTTAGTAAGTAGGAGGGCAGAAAAATAATTAATGAATTATACTACAGACCATAATTTATGAGTTTAAAAAATAAATAAGACACCACTCTAATCAGCGGCGGGACGCAGATAATCTTAAACAGAAATATGAATAAAGATGCGGCTATTCAACATGTATCTCCGGCGGATGCTAGACAACTTCGTCCACATCTCACTGGCAAACTCATGATCGGAGAAAAGAGACCTCGCAGACCCTAGCCTCAGACGTTGCATTTGGTCTGACTCTGACCATATAAAGAAGCGGTCGACTCTCCAATGCAATGCCTTTCGGAATTCGGACCGTGGACGACTTCCTAGAGGGAGAAATGGCATAGAAGACAGTGGCATCCCGAGGGAGTCAAGATTCTCAAATTTGATTAAACGACAAGAGCAGAAGAATAAGAAGTTAGCATAAAACATGCGCAGGTGTTATAGCAATCCCTGTACAATTTTATTACTTTTCTAGTAAAAATAGTTTCCCCTGAATTTTGTTAGGTATAACATTTACGTAAAGCAAACGATTCGCGGAAAATGGGTACTACATTTCGTTTCACGCCAAATGTTTTTACGGAGTATAACTTTCTATGTGAAAAAAAATGAGATGGTTATTTGTATTGGTAAAGTAAAAATTCATTGTTGTAGTTATCTGCTCATGAAAATAGAAAGTGTGAGTGAAGTAATAGGAATAAAAATATTCTATCCTCTCTCTATCTATAGTCCTTCAATCACGCCGCAACAGGGCAACGGATCGACGTGATTTTTGGCATGGGTATATATAGTTGAGGACCTGGAGAGTGACATAGGCTACTTAAAATTAAAGAATTCCCGCGGGAATAAATAAAACTTAAACCACGCGGACGAAGTCACGGGCTTTAGCTAGTAGGAATATAATCGTTTTATGGGAAAATTAATTTATTGCCTGTAGGATATAGGCATTAATAGGACTCACATAATATTTAGATTGCAATAATATTGCTATTTACCATTTTTTTTTATAATTTAGGTACTTGTATGATGTCTGCTACTTTCTTTTTTCTAAAAATTTTAATCCCTAAAAAGTTTTAATTTAAAAAAAATCAATACTTACTAAAACATCTTAACTGATTCGTACGAGTATTATTATTCACGATCTTTAAAACAATATTTTTTTCAGGACCAAACTAAAACTCACAAAAATAAATATTTGCAACACAAAATGTACTTTTGTGAAAAAGTATGTAGGTACTTGTGATATTAATGTTGCGTGTTTGTTATTTTTAGATATCTACGTGTATTATCAACTAGCTGATGCCCGCGACTTCGTCCGCGTGATTTAAGCTTTTTTGATTCCCGCGGAAATTCCTTAATTTTCCGTGATAAAAAGTAGCCTATGTCACTCCCCGTCCTCAACTATACCCCTGAAAAAATCACGTCGATCAGTTGCTTCGCTGCAGCGTGATTAAAGGACAAACCAAAAAACCAATAAACCAACAAACAAACACACTTTCGCATTTATAATATTAGTATGATAATAAATTAAATTGATAGTGTCGTTTCCGAGGGAGCATTAAACTGGCTGGGCTCGGTTAAAACAGCGATATCGGCCGACAGCCACGAGTGCCGCTTGAATTCTCCCGTGACAGGTGAATTGAGCCACCATTATTCCGAACTGCTGTTTGACCCCGGGTCAGTCGCTTACTTTACTGGGTTGTGAGCCGTTATTTTTAAACAGTCTTACCCGTTGCCCTAGGCGAGCGACAGAAGCGACGCGACGCGATACGACACCTTAGTAAATGACAAACTTGTCTATGCGATAACGTAGGCAACGTGAAGGGTCGGCTATTGTTTGATACTGTCGTGTCGTTTCGAGTCGGTCGTATCGAGTCGCTTTCGTCGCTCACGTAGGACAACGAAACGTTGTCTTAATATCTAAGCTTGTAATCCATACTAATATTATAAATCTTATCATACTAATATTATAAATGCGAAAGTGTGTCTGTCCGTCTGTCTGTCTGTCTGTCTGTCTTTCTGTCTGTCTGTCTGCTACGCTTTCCCGGACCATCTTTTCAACCGATTTTGCTGAAATTTGGTATAGAGGTAGGTTATATCCCGGGGAAGGACATAGGCTTTTTATCCCGGAAAATTAAGGAGTTCCCGCGGGGATCAAAAACCTTAATCCACGCGGACGAAGTCGCGGGCATCATCTAGTTGTAAATAAATATCAGCACATCCCTCTTCCTCTCTTTGCAACTATCACGTGAACGCGCGCTCTACAATATTCTGACTCACTAATGCCCTTGTGAGCCGGGTCGGGCCATAATTAAGTATTGGGTTTTTCCGACTAGAAATTCTCAGTACTAGCCCGGAGTTAGGAAGTTGGCGGAGTTTCACCCCCGTGCCTCGGAGAGCAGGTCAAGCCGTTGGTCCCGGTTTTTATCACTAACATGATAATTCACCGAGCGAAGCGAAGGTCTCTGAGTCTACTTGAGTGAATTTGCACTTTGCATTTGCAATTTGTCCGTCCGTCCGTCCGTCCGTTGGTCTGTCAGAGCCTTATAAATTCTGAATTACTGAACGTAATTATTTCAAATTTAAATATAATATGTAAACCGATGGTCTCCCGCCGAATATGGCATAAAAAACTATAATTTTTTTATTTCAGGGGGCTCTCATAGAAGCGAATGCGAAGTAAAATATTTTTTATAGCGTTACATAGCGTTGCGGTATATAATTTTAAAGATAATTAGGAATAGAGTCCAAAAATATATTTTTTTAAATTTTTCCCCTAAAATTGACGAAATAGGGGGCTTTCAAAGTGGCGATTTTCTAACGTCCAAAGTTGACCTCAGAACTCTCAATTTTCTGAAAAGCTGAGCCTGAAACTTATCAATTATTTGAATTATATCCTGTACTTGAACAACATATACTAAAATTAGATAAATATTATAAGGAAACGAAATTATTTAATTTTTAATGAGCTTCAGTGTATTTTTAACAGAACTTTACAATGATGTCAATAGATGGCGCTCTGTACAAGTTTATGGATACCGCGAGGTCTCCACCACTAGACGTAGTCGTTAAAGCCCGCCAACCATTGGAGCAGTGTCGTGGGTCTAAGCTCTAATTCCCTCTCTCCTATGAGAGTGGAGGCCGGTGCCCAGCAGTGGGGCGTTAATGGGCTGTAGTGGTGGATCGCCATTCCAATATAATTCTTTAATTCATTCCAAGGAAACTCTGGTATAGTTTCTTTGATGTGATCAACCTAATGTGCCTTCCTAGATCGTTCCGAATTTTCACATCCAGCTAATGAATTTTCGAATGACTTACGTCGTACTACCGGTTTTTACGTCCCTGGCATAAATGTTTGCTGTCTCGTTTTATCTTGGCTATGTCGCCCTTTAGATCTGAGTTTGAGTTAGGCACGAAAAAGCTGATGAAGTGAACCACGCAAACTTTACTCTTGTGATAAATATAAAGATTTTTATCCAAGGTGGAAACTGTAGGGAAGCATTTGAAGCAGAAAATCATCCCGATCCCCTTTTTATTTAAAACCCCCCGAAATTTTGGGTAAAGTTTTATAGTGTGATAAAATATGTCTGTTTTGATAACTGGTTTACCGGGTATATCTATCGTACGTCTGGAATGGCGAATATACAATTATATCAGTATTGGTATTGATAATATTCGACGTTCCCAAGGGTGCATTAAACCGGCTGATTCAGTTGAAGCTGCGATATCGGCCCCGAGTGCCGCTCGAATTCTCTCGTGACAGGTGAATTGATCCGCCATTATTTGGAACTGTCGTTTGATCTCGGTCAATCGCTACACTGAATTATTCAGATGTACTTTTAAAGGATTTTACAGTAGGAACCTATACTCAAGAAAGTTTGTCTTGTGCTAACCTTTACTATTGTGGGGTAGCTTTTTGAAGTTTCCTACTGTAACGAACCTTACCCATAGATAGTAAGTAAGTATACATTATTATGAGTGAAAATCTTAGAAAACGATTAGGTTTGCATGTGATCTTTACATTTTAGGGCCTTGATTATGTTAGAATCCGATCTCCTTTTTAGGGTTCCGTAGCCAAATTTGGCAAAAACGGAACCCTTATAGATTCGTCATGTCTGTCTGTCTGTCTGTCTGTTGTCTGTCCGTCCGTATGTCACAGCCACTTTTTTCCGAAACTATAAGAACTATACTATTGAAACTTGGTAAGTAGATGTATTCTGTGAACCGCATTAAGATTTTCACACAAAAATAGAAAAAAAACAATAAATTTTGGGGGTCCCCATACTTAGAACTGAAACTCAAAAATTTTTTTTTCATCAAACCCATACGTGTGGGGTATCTATGGATAGGTCTTCAAAAATGATATTGAGGTTTCTAATATCATTTTTTTCTAAACTGAATAGTTTGTGCCAGAGACACTTCCAAAGTGGTAAAATGTGCCCCCCCCCCCCCCCCCCCCCCCCCCGTAACTTCTAAAATAAGAGAATGATAAAACTAAAAAAAATATATGATGTACATTACCATGCAAACTTCCACCGAAAATTGGTTTGAACGAGATCTAGTAAGTAGTTTTTTTTTAATAATTTAAAACTTACTACAGGTTTGTACGGAACCCTCGGTGCGCGAGTCCGACTCGCACTTGGCCGGTTTTTATCTATCTGGGTTAGGCAGTTCTTGTGCGGTGCACCCAACAGGACTAAATTTCGTTTCACCACGAGTTAGCCTGTCGCCTAGTGTCGCTTCATAGTAAACCGATGGCGTGGAATTTTGTAAGCCAGGTTAACCTTTTTTGTCAAAAACACGCCTATCTTTATAACTTAAAAATTATGATGACAATCGTTCAAAAAATAATTTAAAAAAACCACAATGAATAACACAGTAGGTACCGGAAGGTTTCTTCGCCATTAATAACGTAGACGACGTACTGCGACACTCCCTAGCGAATTCAGGTTGAAAGCTTGAGGCATTTTTATTTTCTTGAGTGTAACCTAAATCTGGTTTTGTAATTAATGCACATTTCATGAGGATATAGGACAACCTGAGAGCGTTAAATTTTTTATGTGGTAACAATGTAAGTGATGTTAATTGTTAAGGTTCCGTACCCAAAGGGTAAAAACGGGACCCTATTACTAAGACTCCGCTGTCTGTCTGTCTGTCTGTCTGTCTGTCTGTCTGTCTGTCTGTCTGTCTCCAGGCTGTATCTCATAAACCGTGATACCTAGAAAGCTGAAATTTTCACAAATGATGTATTTCCGTTGCCGCTATAACAACAAATACTAAAAATTAAAAATATATATGTATTAAGGGGGGTCCCCATACAATAAACGTGTTTTTTTCGTATTTTTTTGCTCAATATTAAAAACGGTAACAGGTAGACGGTTCAAATTTTCACAGAATATTAACTTGTATATTACCTTTCAAAATAAATAATTAAATATCAATAAAGTAAATATTAAAGGGGGGCTCCCATACAACAAACGTAATTTTTATTTTTAATACGTCATAAATCGTAAAACTTACTACAGGTTTGTATACGGAACCCTCGGTGCGCGAGTCCGACTTGCACTTGGCCGGTTTTATTTTTATAATAATATATAATATAAGAAAAAACATCTCTTTTTGCAATTCCCCGTCTCGCCTTTGTGTTTCTGCATTTAATTTCTATTTAGAAAATATATCTGGTGAACATTGGTATTAAGCAGTATCTTTACTCTATATCTCTACTTTATACTGTGGATATAACATGTCACTTTACTGTGGACCGCATCGCATATAATATGTGGCACCACGCAAGCATCATCACCACGTACAGGTACAGACAGCATCGAAGATCTTCCCACGGTTCAAGTCTATCTGTGAGGATGCAAGGTTCTTGTCATTTCGTTTCGCAGGGGATCTGACGCATCACTGCGGACGCGTCTGTTTTAAACACTGATGAAGCTCTTCCCACGGTATTTCGTGCGAGTTCGTGCGTGATAATCCGTAGTCATGGACTTTGAGAAGTAGCTTATTAACTGTGAGTTACAATTGCAAAATCAGCTAGAGAATGATACTGACTTCATAAAAACGAAATTCAAATCTATGTTATGTGTTTATATCGACTCAATAATGTCAGCGCTATGGAACGTCCATTATGTTTTGCGAATAGTGTACCTTATTGTCGAGCCATGTGTCTTCGAAGGAATGAATGGCATTGCAGATGCAAGCAAATAACTGCACAAATAACTATCTTGTAAGTCGCGGAAAATAATGCATGTTCTAAATGCAGGTTTAAAATAAAAAATAAATTCCTTTGCTTTAATCTTTCTTTACCGACTAAGCGCAATCGGGTTAAGTAGGTAGAGCAAAGGCTCTCTTGTCTAATGAAGGAGCTGCCTTTTGAAGCGTCTGCTAATTAAATGCGAAAATGTTGTCTTGGATGTAACGGTTAAATTTTAAATTGCTTAAATTGAAAAACATAATAAGTGTTTCACATCATTGTACATGATTGGCTACATACCTCTTACATAATACTACAAACAAAACTATATAATGGTACAAACAATACTTAATTTTTGCCACTTGGAGATTTGATTGATTGATTACGAAAGACTTTATTTTATCCAGAGCTTGGTACCCTGATAAACAACAGCCTCAAACAGCTGTTCCCATTATCAGCCAAATTCTGCGGGGATAATGTTTCAACGTTCTTCTTTTCCTCTGCAAACCGATAACGATTTAGTTCCTGACCACTTGCCGCTAAGAACAGCAGCGACTTTTTTTACCGGGTTATTCTTAGCCTCCTCTGTGTGTACGAGGTGCTTCCTAGGTTCTTCCTAGGTTCTTCGTTCGTGCATTAGTCTAGTGCAGTAACAGATGATGTGTAAAGACGTTTCCGCAACCATAGAATAGGTAACGGTACAGGTGTACCGCAACCTCTCGGCATAGCCTTCTAAATACATCATTAGGCTTGAACGTTAAATACTACCGCCCAAAAAAGAAATAGATTACTTAGAAACTAATAATTAGGTACTTTACTAATTTTCCCTCAAGGCATTCAAGCCACACAAAACTATCTCAACAGTGTAATCATTAAATTGAACCGTGCAAGTTTCCTAATCGCTTCGCAAACTGCAATTGTGTACGGGAACTCCACTTATGCTTATTAAATTTCCTCTGTTGGTAGACAAGAAAATGTAAAACCAGTTTTCACAGAGGACATACAACAAGGCTCACCCGCGCGGCACATTGGCTCGACACAAAATAATGTGCAGCCAGGGTAAACGCGCTCTAACTTCCAATACAATATAAATTGCACTTTGAAAATGCCCTGTACTTCAAAGTATGTACACAATTTACGGCTTTAGCTCGCAACGCGAGAGCACATTTCGGAGGAGCATGCCGGAGCGCGGCGCGGTACCATAATACCGGTAATGTGGTGTCGCCTTTCTGAGGCGAGATAAGGGTACGCGACATTGACTATTCAAAGGGTTGCGGTCTTCAAAATTTACGCTCAATAAGTCCAAAATACCTACGCTTACCTATCGCTGATCGCTGAGGCAACATTTATCTCGTGTTTCATTGGATTTTTTCTTTTTAGTACCTACTTTTGAATATTCTTTATCTATTGAAATTTGATTTTTGGTTTTCCGCAGAAAAACAAGGATTAAATTACTCAAGGAATTAAAATGCCTAAGTATAACTGTTGTCTTTGAAAAGAATTGAAACACTACCATTATTATTCCTGAAAAATAATATGAGTATCTACCTAATATTAGCAGTACACTCACTGACTGGCTGATGGACTCATCGACGCCCATTTGCACATGTAGACAAGGAATAAGACCGGATTTTCTTAATTCCCACGGGAGTGAAGCCGCGGGCTATAGCGATTGGAATAATAATTAGGAATCATTTAAACATCTTCTTATAAATAATAATGCACCTGTGGTATTCGCTGTATGATGTTTCAAATGAATTTCAGTCATTTATGGATTCCGACTCTTATATAAATGTTTGGTTGATATTTTAGTCATGAGTCAGTGGAATAATTGAAAGTGTACTATTTGTATGCTTCTTATTGTGTAGGGGGCGGAAAATCGTCTGCATATTTCATTTCACGCAGGTTTGGGAGTGCAACAATAGTTATTTGTTATACAAGAGTGAAAAGTTGTTTTTTAACCGCGTGCTCAATTTTGATGACCGAGCAAGCGAAGGATTCTAAAATTGAATCACGAGCGCAGCGAGTGATAGCGTCAGCGAGGGAATCAAAACAGCGCGAGGTGAAAAATCTTTTCACTCGAGTGCAACACGTAACTTTTCATCCCACCTCAGCGAGGAAATGACTAAATGCAAAAAAAATCACAAGATAATTTTATTTCAGTTTAGGTATTAACTACTAAAGGTAAGTATTACAGAATAATCTTATCAAATAATACTATAATAGGTAGGTACCTATAATTAAGAAAAATTGAAAGTAACGTTGCTACAGTTACCTAAGTTGAGTGTAGTATTTTACGTGAAAGAAAATGGTGCGCGCAAAGCAAATTAAAAAAGTACACCAAGAAGGATAGGAGTGTGAGTTTTTAACAAATTAAAAACGGTTAAGTATGGAAATTCGGCACCATAGAGGTAGAAGTAAATAGGTTTTAATGATGTTTTGAATTCACAAACTTCATAAACGAGTGATATTTACTAACGTGCACACGATGTTCTAAATTCAATTTACTTTATCCTCAAGAGGATAAAAGAGAGAAGAGTAAAAATACTCTTTCCGAGATGGTGGGATGAAAAATATTTGTCTGCTACAAAGTCACTTATTTATTATCATAAAGTTTCTGTGGTTACGAACGAAGTAACGTAAATCAAAGCGTAAATCTAAAGTAAAAAATAGGTTGAATTATAATGGCATATAAAACAAAAAAACGTGCGGTGTCGTGGGACACCAAATAGGAACGAAGTTCCTTATTACATAAATACTAATTCCAAGTTCTAGTCGAGGTAAAAAGAAAATAATTATTTAGGTATAAATTTTTTATTATGATTTTTTTATCGTTAATAATCAAAAACTACTTTACAAAATTATCGCACTTTTATTTTATTCACAATGATTCATAAAAATATATATGTAATAATAATTAGACACTGTATAGCTAACATACATAAACTATACATAAAAATCTTACTCCACGCATTTTCGTTACGGACGTTTCATGCCGGCTAGGGTACCCCTCCGCATCGTCCCATAAGGAACTTCGTTCCAATAAAATCAAAAGTCATTCATGGTGGTAGAGCGAGCTGTGGTAGCTGACATTCTTTGAACTTTAATAAACAAAATTGATGAATTTTTTAAACAGGGAATCAACGATTGGGATGAATTTTCGGGAAGTGATGGTGAATATTAATAACGGTATCAAATGACTACACCTAAGGTTCGAAATGCGACATGGTCTGGGATGAGGCCTACACCAAACGGACGAATATCCGAAAGGTTGTTGGTTCCAGAAACATTGTCGTAGATTAAGACCTTACCCTTTTAAAGAAAGGAGGAGGAAGAAATAAAATATATAAACACTCATTAAATTATTTTCTCCAACCATAAATTTACGCTCGGATAGAAAAGGGGACCTTATATATTTTACACGCAAGTTGACATATTACTAAGTATTATGCGGTATTTTTTGGGTATCTATGTGTCTCAATATTCTAAACTAGCTGATGCCCGCGACTTCGTCCGCGTGGAATAAGTTTTTTAAAATCCCACGGGAACTCCTTAATTTTCCGGGATTAAAAGTAACCCAACTTTACCCATGCAAAAAAAAAGTCAATCAGTTGCTCTGTTGCGGCGTGATTGAAGGACAAACTAACGAACAAACACACTTTCGCAATTATAATATTAGTATGATGTAATTAAATCTTGGCCCATTTACCACCTACTTATGCTGACTTTAACGCTGCATAAGGAAAACTGCTTCATTTTTCCTAAATTATTTACAAGGTATTTCGGTAGGGACTTTAATGGATCGCGAATTATGAGACAACACAGAAAACATTTTTATTATTTAAAAATAAATCTCTGAGCTCATTTCTGGAATCACAACTGTATAAAATATCCATTAGGGAGCAATCAAAATGTCTGTCACGTCTTTTTACAAAATATTTTAAAGCTTTAAAGGTTAGACGGGAATGAAATGATGTTACGATCTTTTAAAGAGTCCATTTATTAATACATTTAAATCTACTGCAATATCGAGGTCTGAAATTCAATCCTACTTTCAACGTTGTCTCCGCTTAAATAAATAGTTATTTGTTATACAAGAGTGAAAAGTTGTTTTTTAACCGCGTGCTCAATTTTGATGACCGAGCAAGCGAAGGATTCTAAAATTGAATCACGAGCGGAGCGAGTGATTCAAAAATTAGAATCCTGAGCGTCAGCGAGGGAATCAAAAGAGCACGAGGTGAAAAATCTTTTCACTCGAGTGCAACACGTAACTTTTCATCCCACCTCAGCGAGGAAATGACTAAATGCAAAATAAATCACAAGGTAACTTATCATCCCATCTCAGCGAGGAAATGACTAAATGCAAAAAAAATCACAAGATTAAATTCAATTCTGTTAATTTCTTCGTCACTAGAATCACTCATTTTAGGTTTTTCACTTATTTTTAATTTTCTTGTTTTTAATCGGTCTTAATTTTAAACAGACGTGAAAGAAAATGGTGCGCGCAAAGCAAATTAAAAAAGTACACCAAGAAGGTTACGAGTGTGAGTTTTTAACAAATTAAAAACGATTGTATGGAAATTCGGCAACATAGAGGTACAAGTAAATAGGTTTTAATGATGTTTTGAATTCACAAACTTCATAGACGCGTGATATTTACTAACGTGCACACGATGTTCTAAATTCAATTTACTTTATCCTCTAGAGGATAATACCGGCTTTTACCATCAGATATCGAAGAATAAAAATACTCTTTCCGAGATGGTGGGATGAAAAGTTAGATTACATATTTATATACCGACTTCCGGAGGAGGTTCTCACTTCGGCGCGTATCTTTTTTTTTAGGGTTCCGTACCAAAATGGTAAAAATGGAACCCTTATGGTGCGACTTTCTCCGTCTGTCTGTCTGTCTGTCTGTCTGTCTGTCCGTCCGTCACACTCGATTATTTCAGTAACTACCGAAGCTATCGACATGAAATTTGGAATAGTTGTGTATATTACTGGCCCAAAGACACTGGAATTAAAAAAAATTGGAAATTATTTTTGTTCTTATTTAAAAAGGGGGGAAAATCGGAGGGTTGAAATTTAAAAGTGAGATAACTGTACTGTGTGGGGTATCATATGAAAGGGTTTACTTTGTACATTCTAAAACAGATTTTTAATTATTTTTAGTCATGATAGTTTTTGATTTATCGGGGAAAAAGTCAAAAAAAATACCGTTCCCCCCCCCTTATCTCCGGAGTTTACCAATCGAAAAATCTGAAATAATTATGGTCAATAGGAATTTATGTATATTTTACAGGAAAACTATAGCCAATGCTCTAACTAGCATAGTTTTTTTGATATTAACAGAAAACCTCTACAAACAAAGTTAGTTTTGCGGTTCATTAAATTCATTAATCGTAAAACTTGCTACAGGTTTGTACGGAACCCTCGGTGCGCGAGTCCGACTCGCACTTTGCCGGTTTTTTAAATGTATGTCGGTGCATATCTCCTTGGTTTCTGTACCGATTTGAATTTTTTTTTCTTTCAGTGGTTAGAGGAAGCTCGCGAGGTGGTCCCATAAAAAAATTCTGACTCCAAATCCTCAATCCTGATGCTGCAGGGTACAGAAACCCTCAAAAATAGGGAGTTATTAAATTTTGATGGTGAATTCATATAGTAGGTATCAAGTCACGTGTACACGATTCAACTTTGAGTCCCAACTCCTCAACCCTGATACTGCAGGGTACTGCACTCCTAATCCGTGGGGATTTAGAAAATGTTGATGGTGAATTGATATTAAAGGCACCGAAAATGGACTTCATCATTGAAGTTTGAACTAATGAGTAGTTTAGTCTTTGAAACTTATTATTTTACACCTAAGGTTTCATTCTGATTCTCCAGAGTTGTACCTATAACATCAACCATTAATTTTTCTAAATCAAATAAGCATTATTTACTTCTAGAGAAAAAGAATAGAATATAACATGATAGAATATAATAGTAAATTATTCTAATAATAAATTATTCAAGTTTACCCTTCAAATCAGTTCTTCAGTTAATCAGTCCTTTAAATCAGTAAATAGCTCTACACTTAGTTCAGAGCCTTACCCTTCCTACCAAGAACAATCAACAACCTCCACGAAACTCGACGGTTTTTCTTTTAAATTTTAACAATACTTATGTTTTTGCATAGTTACATTTTACGTCATGAGCAGAAATATATTTTCCTTGAGATAATATAATATACTCGTACCTAAATAATATCGACACAAACATTCGTTTCAAAACTTTAAAAATTCGATTACGGAAGATAAAAGTAAACATCAATGACAGTTATTTAAAAATAGAATGGTAAAACAAACGAATTGCACTGGCTGGGAGCTATTGCCGAGATCAACATTTTTGATTTTTTTTACATCGGCGCCGAACCGTTTTATGAGGCCATGGCGTGTTTTATTATATCGAGTGCTAATATTCCGAAGCACATCGCTTCGCATACAGGTGCTTTATTTGCGGCAGCCATTACATTTATGATCGTTGCACTTGCCAGAAGTGAGTCAGTTGGAAAATTTAAAAACAAAAGATTTATTTCGATCACCTCTCTATATTCATTGTTAGTACCAATGTTATAACCCTTTATAGTTTACACCATATAGTACTGATAATAATTGCGAATATTTCTTTTTTACTATTTTTTGTTAACTGTCTTAATATTATTTAACTAGATTTTAAATTAGCTTATGGCATAATAATTAGGGTTATACTTAATTCAAGAAGCTGTTAGCCTCACTACCTTGCAACATTTGAGTGAAATTTAACAAAATTGTTGTAGTAAACTAATGTTAGTATATAACTATAATATAAATTGACGTCACACCTTGCTTTGCTCGGAGTGCATATCGGAACACCCTATATTGACTTAAAAAAACGTATAGTATGATTGCGATTGGCTCACAGCCTCAACGGATATAATGACGTCACGACCGTTTTTATTCATTCAAAATTTTAACTATTTTTTATTAATAATTACAAAAAAATGGAATTGGTAATAAAACAAAATTGTTTAAATATACTTTAAATGTATTATTCTTTCATTTGTATATAAATTTGTGGCAAATAAAAATAATGCAACTTTTCTATTGTTTTTATGGTATTTGAAATTAAAAATAAATTAGTACTTACATGATCATTAGACCACAGAGTAGTACTTTGGTTAGATATATGATCATTAGACCACAGAATAGTACTTTGGTTAGACTAGCAAAATAAATAACGATCGCAAATTCAATACTTTCCATTTATACCCCTTAATTATCAGGGTTTGGCACATATTTTAGAAAATCAGTACTAAAACTAATATTTCAGATAGATCAGAAGCATAAGATTAAGCTTTTATTTGACACTAGATGATTCCCGTGACTTCGTACGCGTGAATTAGGTTTTTTGATTCCCGCGGGAACTCTTTAATTTTCCGGGATAAAAAGTAGCCTATGTCTTCCCCGGGATACAACCTACCCCTGTACCAAATTTCATCAAAATCGGTTGAACGGATGAGCCGTGAAAGCGTAGCAGACAGACAGACCGACAGACAGACAGACAGACATACGCACTTTCGCATTTATAATATTAGTATGGATAGTATGGAGTATGGATATGGATTAAAGCTAGAGCAAACGAATTGCAAACATTTGCTAATGGAAAGGATACCTACATAATATTTCCTAATATATTTTTACCTTGAATAAAACGAGAGAATACAAAAGTACAGCAATTTCTCCGGTTACTGTGAGGGGCACCGCAAGGCGGGAGACTTTACTGTCCTCCTGGGACGAAAGAAGCACCTGAGTACATTGATTCTATATGAGCATGTATGTTTTTACTTTAAAGATATGTGTATTTGGAAGCCGCACTTACACACTTGCTACAAAATTTCAGTTTATTTGAGGCAAAACTCATATAATTATTATGAAGGCTTATTCACCCGTAAAGAGCCCATAAAGAAACAAAAATGTAAGGTGGAGGTGCAATAACGCAATGTTGGCGGTGACCAGACCAGACTAACAAATTGTTGCGTTTTAGAGCAAAAAACAAAAGAAGTTATATTTAAACGAATATACAGATAAACAAGAACTGCTTTGTTTTAATTTTATTTAGAGAAGAAGAAAATACGTTTTGGAAAGTACGCGAATATACAGAAAATTTAATTTGTAAATGTGTGGTACTTAAATTGTTACTTCAATTACTAAATGCAAATTCACATAAGCGAGCATGTATGAGGAAGAATATTATGTGTAATAATATATTCCGGTTTAATACGGCGCTCCTTGCAAGGGTCCGTTCCTACACGAGGGTGAAGTGGTTAGAAAACTTTTGGGTCTTTATTTATTGTTATTGCCTCATTAAGGTACCTTGCAAACGATATCCTACAAATTGCAAATAAATAAACCAAGCGGTGTTCGTAGAAACATTAAAGGGAATTATTTCAGTTCTGGAATACGCACTCCGAATAGAAAGCTTGCATTATTCTTATGTTCTCTATCGGTTTTGGTCACAAAATACCTAGCTGATAAGTGATAACTATAGGCGGTGGTTTAAATCCGAAAAATTTGCATGTAAATATTTTATGAAAGGAGTTAATAACTGACTGATATATTACTATATCTACTACTACTAAGTAGAAAGTTAAGATTTTGCGTGTAGTAGGAATTCTCTATGATGTAATCTTCAGACAAAGAATACATTTTCAAAAATTACACACGAGAAACGTAGTTCCACTAGTTATTATTATATTTGATAAGGACGCCCTTTATTGATAAGGACGCCCTTTACCAATATCAATAGACGAACTAAATAAGTCATTTAATTAACAGCAAAGTCAATTGTTATTATGATTAATTATTATCATTAATGTTGGAAAAAAAATGAGGAGCATCTATTAAAAAATAATAAATGCCTTATCCAGGAGTCGGGAGAGTTGTTCACTAAAGTGAGAGTAATTAAATTTGCGAGTCATTGCGATTTAAGTAATTTTAATTAAGAGTCAATTTGTACAGTAATTGTGCTTCGGGTGTTGTTACGGTTATACATGATAATAAATTATTATTATTTTGTGTAGAAATTAGTAAATACTATACCTATTATAGGGTTAGAAGGGTTAATTCCAGTTTATATAGTAAAAATTAACTTATAACTTTAAAAAAAAAATGCTTAGAAAATGTTCTTATTGTTCACCTGTGAATAACTTGAAAATGCTTTAACAATAATATTACAAAGTTCGCATCGTAGTTCTATAGTTTCGCGACATTGGCAAAGCAAATATTGGGCTGGACGCAATTAAATGCCCCTAATTAAATGAAGATAGTTGAGTATTAAGTTTAACTTTACACAGATATTGCCTTTGATCAATATTGTGACGTGGTCAGCATTATGATGGATAGGAAGGTCAATTACAGGCAGGGGCAACTAAGGATTTTAGTGTATTTCTACAAAAATATCTCATGTCTGATCAGGTGGGAGGCTAGTTAGCCCAACAGTTGGGCTAACTAACCTCCCACCTAAACAGGTTATGTTGAAATTTTTATGGAAGTTTAATTCAACTAGTAACTAGTAAAGTGCAATCGCCAAGCTATTCCGATACTATGTCGCGTGGACTCCGATTAAGCTTACCTATGGGTTGAATTAAACTTCCATAAAAATTTCAACGTAGCCTGTTTCCATAATATTAGCATTGTTCCAAACTCAAAACAAACTAAATTTTTTTACCATTTAACACCAGCTACTAACCAGGTGAGATCGCAATTAGGGATTAATATTATGGATTCCAGTTATCAAAAAATACATTTTTATGGGTATTTGATAGTTATTTCAGTCGGTTCTGTCGTATCGAGCATGGGGCGCTGCGCAGACCACATAATGCGCTCAGCATTTCATTGGAAACACATTGACGAGCGAATGTTCTGCCGATTAATGTTTTACAATATGCACAAAAACAGTGCAATTTTATAATTTTCGCCGAAATTTCTGGTTTGATTTCGCTAATTGCGAACCTGAATGCATTTACGGGTTACTGTATTATAAAATGACGGGGAAATTATAATATTGTTTTAAAATTGAATTGTTGAATGTTGGTCGGTAGCTGTTACTTTATTTACTTTCAGCAACCAGTTTTTGGATGTAATTATAAAATGGTTTTTTGTAAATGTAGATTTAATAATTTTCCCAAAATAAACAGGCTTTCGTTTTCATACGTACTTACTCAAAGGACCGAAACGAACGGAATACATTTAGAAGTAGAGCGTTTAATTGTCTCGTCTAACGAGCTGTGATTGGAATTAGAGGGTACACTATGCTTTGTTGCAAATTAGCATGTTATGCGACCTTAATGTACGAGAGTACAAAGGAACTGAGTACATAGAGAGAGATAGAGGCGGCAATGATATAGTGTCGGGCTGGCGCGCGCTCCCTCAGGAACGATAAACCCTTCCCGTCTACTCTTCTTTATGGGAAGGCCGGAATGGGCAGCCCAGGTGAACAGGTAGGTAGATTGCGAAAGTATTTTTAGAACATCTTGCCGGTCGTTCGGTGTTTTTCCTTTGTTATCAAATGTTTTTGCTTCCTCCGATGCGGTTATAGGTGTCCTTAATATGTCGGGCTTTAGTAGCTAAGAGTTACCAACCTCGCTCCAAGATAAGAAAATGTTTTCGCCCTTAAAAAAAATTCTGTCGCTTCGATGTGTAATATTTTTACGGATTATTATTGACCGAGCGAAGCGAAGGTCTCTGAGTCTACTTGAGTGAATTTGCACTTGTCCGTCCGTCCGTCCGTCTGTCAGAGCCTTATAACTTCTGAATTACCGAACGTAATTACTTCAAATTTAAATATTATAATATGTAAACCGATGGCCTCCCGCCGAATATGGCTTAAAAAGTTATAAAAAAATTAATTTCAGGGGGGCTCTCATAGAAGCGAATGCGAAGTAAAATATTTTTTATAGCGTTACATAGGGTTGCGGTATATCATTTTAAAGATAATTACGAATAGAGTCCAAAAATATATATTTTTTAATTTTTCCCCTAAAATTGACGAAATGAGGGGATTTCAAAGTGGAGATTTTCTAACGTCCAAAGTTGACCTCAGAACTCTCAATTTTCTGAAAGGCTGAGCCTGAAACTTGATCAATTACTTGAACAAAAAATACTAAAATTAGATAAATATTATAAGGAAACGAAATTATTTAATTTTTAACGATGATGATATTTTTAACAGAACTTCACAATGATGTCAATAGATGGCGCTCTGTACAAGTTTATGGATACCGCGAGGTCTCAGTTCGGGGCGAACCACTAGTATTTCAGGTGAGACCTTGCCCTTTAGTAATAATGTTTCACTACTCTACTTCTTTGAGAAGTTGTGTTTCACTTCTTCTTTTTTTCCATCCTCCCCTTCCTGTCTAAGGTCCTTGAGCGTATCGCCTGTCAGCAACTAAATCTGTATCTATCCAAAAACAATTTTCTCAGTCCGTACCAGTCTGGCTTTCGAACAGGGCATAGTACTACTACGGCTCTTATCAAGGTTTGCGATGATCTCCGTGCCAATATGGATCGCAAATTGGTTTCTGTCATTGCGTTGCTAGACTTTAGCAATGCGTTTAATACTGTGGACTTTGAGCTACTCCTGTCTGTCCTAGAATCCCTTAATATTTCTTGTAATAGTATCTCTTGGTTCTCTAGCTATTTGTGTGGCCGCCAGCAGTGTGTGAGGCTTAACAACAAATTCTCCTCCTTCACCTCACTCACGGCTGGTGTCCCACAAGGTGGTGTCCTCTCTCCTCTCCTTTTTGCGATCTTTATAAATACTGTCACTCAACTCCTCTCCTCTTCTTTTCACTTATATGCTGATGACCTACAAGTTTACGTTGCTGCTCCTGCCCATGACATCAATGTGGCCATTCAAAGATTAAATAATGAATTGGACAAGATCTGCGTATGGAGTAAATCTCACGGTCTCAGCATTAACGCTAATAAATCCCAGGTAGCTATAATAGGTAGTACCAGTCAACTAGCTAAACTGAACTTCAACGCTTTGCCTCCCATCCGAGTAGATGCAACCAACTTACCTTTTAGTTCTACCTTCAAAAACCTTGGTATTCTTATTGATAGCTCACTCTCATGGGTCCCCCAGTTAGCTGAGGTGAGCCGTAAAATATTTGCCACAATTGGGTCGTTAAAGCGTTGGAAAAACCTACTACCTATCAAAACTAAGACTGCATTAGCTAATTCCCTTCTTCTTCCCTTACTCGACTATGCTGACTGTTGTTACCCTGACTTAACAGAAGAACAGCTCAATAAGCTGGAGCGGCTACAAAACCTCTGCATCAGGTTCATTTTTGGCCTACGCAAGTTCGACCATATTTCCAGCTATCGCGCCCAGCTTAAGTGGCTCCCGATTAGGCAGCGGCGTAACATACATGTCCTGACTCTTCTTTACTCAATCCTTTATAATCCCTCTACTCCCTCTTACCTCAAGGAACGCTTCATTTTCCTCGGTGTTGATAATCCGTCGGGTCACTATCTTAGGTCTCGCTTTGATAATCGCCTTAAATTTCCTACACACTTTACTAAATTCTATGGTAATTCTTTTACCTTCAAGGCTGTCGTATTGTGGAACTCCCTTCCATTTGAGATTCGCCATTCTAAATCGCTCCCTATATTTAAAGATCGTCTGAATAAGCATTACCTTTCTATACAATCCTAGATAACATTAGTTTATTTCAACTATTTATGCATATATTTTTTTTATTTTTTTTATTACTATTTCGTGTACCATATTTATGTTTATTTAAAATATATTATAAGTATTTATGGATAGATATATATATATATATATATGTATATATATATATGTATGTATGAGTGTATATATACATATTGAGCATAGTATTGAGTATATTTATGTATAGTATCTTAGTAGGTATATATATATTATTATTGACTAATAATTATGATTATATCTATGTGTTTAAGTTTTACTTGCACTATCCTGTTATCTTTATTTTTCCTCTCTAGCCAAGGGTTGCCTGGTAGAGATTGCTTGCAGCAATAAGGCCGCCTTTGCATACTACCATGTTAGTTTTAAATATTATATATTTTGTTATTTGGTCATGTAACTATTTGGTGTGCAATAAAGTTTTTTCATTCATTCATTCATTCATTCATTCATTCATTCATTCATTCTTTGGTTGACCTTGTGAAAAATATGAATGTTTCATGAAAAATTATGAAAATCAAAATAGCAAACCATTGATCATTTACCTACAACTAAAAATGAACAAGACGGACAGTGTGTATTTGGAATTCCAAAGTTATTTTACTGGCGGCAGAAGTCGCCACAACTAACTCTATAGGTTATGCGCCTATCTCAGAGTTTATGGTGCGCTGACGTACAGCCGCCTCGTCCGAAAATAACAAATTGGTTCTCTCACTGTACAGGTATGTGTATACGCTGTGCTTATAACTTGAATTCGCTAACTGATGTACTTACCATTTTTTATTTAGGTACTTATTAGAGGTAAGAATGTATTGCGGTTTTTTTAGAAATCAAATGACTATATTTGTCGCCAATAAGTTTACTCGCCTTGCGTTGGTACGGGCGTAGTACAATAGACAAAAAATTAGCAATCCATTTGTTATTTCCATTTGAAATGGCGCAGGTCTTTTATCGCATGTTGCACCAAACGTTCGTTGTTTGATATCTTCCTAGCTTTATTTGCAAATCGCGTGCCGGCCGTACACGTTTACACTCGCAATACTTACTTGTTGAATTACCTTTGTTAAAGTAGAATTGGGTTGGAAATGTAAGTACTTTTTATTTTCAAATTATGATTCCGCCATTGTTTTTTCTTTCAGGTAGGTATTGTATGGAGTTTTGAGCATTGGATAAAATGAGCTTAATAACAAGGCTGAGTTGGCGACCAAATTGTGTTGTTGTTAGTACTTATAGTGTTTTTTTGTTTTTTAAAATGTCTAATTTAAATGTTTGAGTCCAGCAATGTAACACAATAAAGGTTTTATTCATTTTTATTTTCCGTTTTTTACTTAATGTGTTTACTGTCTACGTATACGAAAGTTGTTACGATATGAAAAACTCTAAAGAAGGGAAAGGTTGGGAATACAAATATGGTGATCTGTTTAGGATTAGTTAAGTAAATCGCGCACTTTTGGACTACATCGGAATTTAAACACGACGTAGCATTAGATCTGAACCTCATGTATCAACTGGTAACTTCTACGAGCTGGGAGCTGAAGAGTTTGATAAATTTCTTTCGCACACTATGTGTGTGTTTTTTTGAAGACAAGTCGGGAGCCATCTCGACTGTGATCTCATCAGGTGGTAAGTGGCCATGTAGTCAACGTTGGTAATGGGCTAACTTGGGAGATACGAGTATATTGCAGTTTTACTAAAGTACGCCGGTTTCTATGTGGAATAGTACTGAAAAGCTAAATCGCATGGCAGCATGTTTTATCCAATAAGGTGGTAACGATCAACGGCCGGATTCTCCTATACCAGATCCAAATGCTGACAATTTATAAATCCTAAATCCTTCAACCAGGAATTTAAGCCTTGCCAGGAAACCGGGGAGTCTCAATTGTAAGACCACAATGATTAAAAGTCGTTCAGGCTTATAAGCTACATCATCATACTATAAATCATATTATAAATGCGAAAGTGTGTTTGTTTGTTGGTTAATTATCCTTCAATCACTAGTTGAGGACATGGAGACTGACATAGACTTTTTATCCCGGAAAATTATCTCTTATGGGAATTTAAAAACCTTAATCCACGCGGACGAATTCGCAGGCATCTGCCAGTAACTTTATAATCCAGTAAGATCACAGCCAAGCGCAAGCCCGTTATGAATAAAATAATAGCTAAAAACTTGAAGGAATTTCCATTTGATTGCCGGTATGCAGTGGACTGGTGGGTACATCCGCATAAGGTATGAATTGGTAATGAAGGGGGGAATGGGGGTGCATTTTGCGAAGCCGCAGTTTGTGCGAATGCCGTTCCGGGACGCGTTTGCTGCATTTACAACAACCTACATGTTATTTCTTTAAGCGCAATAAATAACAAGACGAATTCCCATTTGAGGTTGAATATAGCCGTTTAATTCTTGCGCTATTAATTTCCTTGCGCTTGCTGTGAAAGTTATTGCGTTGTGTAGACTAAATAGTGAAAGCTTAGTGTATATGATTTACTAGCTGATGCCAGCGACTTCGTCCGCGTGGACTGAGGTTTTTTGATTCCCGCGGGAAACCTTTAATTTTCCGGGATAGAAAGTAGTCCACTATATCTCTATATATATCTCTCTATCTCTGTGCCAAATTTCATCCAGATCCGTTCAGCCGTTCTGGCGTGATTGAGTAACAAACATCCATCCATCCATCCATACGTCCATCCATCCAAAGTTTCGCATTTATAATATGTATTAGTATATATTTTATTGATTAAATATCACTTGCTTTATCGGTAAGGGGAAACATCGTGAGAAAAGCGGTATGCCTAGAGATTTTCATGTTCTCAAAGTGTCAATCTGCACTTCGCCAGCGTGGTAGACTACGGCCAAACCCTTCTTATTCTGAGAGGAGAATTGCTCAGCAGTGAGCCGCCGATGAGTTGAAATAATGGTAATGATGATAGACTAAGTATTTAGTAATTTATAACTTAGATTAGCTTTTAATTATGTCTATATTACGTATATGTTTCTCCATTGAGATCGACTTTCCTTATTTTTTTCCTTATTCCCTTACTGGGTCAATCTTAGTATAACTTAAGGTTTCTCGTCATATAGACTACTAGCAGATGCCCGCGACTTCATCCGCGTGGAATAAGTTATTTTTTAATTCACACGGGAACTCCTCAATTTTCTGGGATAAAATGTATGTCTCCAGGTCCCAGGCCTATATGTCACTCTCCAGGTTCCCAACTATACCCATGCAAAAAATCACGTCGATCCGCTCTGTTGCGACGTGATTGAAGGCAAACCAATAAACCAACAAACAAACACACTTTCGCATTTATAATATTAGTATGATAGACTGTCTTTATTTATTTACTTCAGTGGTTTTAAAACTATATTCAAACAAACAAGATTTAAGAAACAAAATTGTTTGGTCATGATTTATTTTTCCGTAAAGTCACTTTGTATTTAATGTAGGCGGCTGTTTGATGAAAGCTAATTTGTTTTAAAACAGAAAGCAAACTCTTGATTATCATGCAAATTGATCGATCAGGTATTAACTGGCTATTATAAACTAGTTCGAGTGTGTATTCACACATAGAATATTGCATTCGGTTTAATATTTAATGAAATGCGTGAATTAAGGATTATTTAAATCTATTTTGACGCTCAATTACCATAGGTAATTTATATTTTGTAATTATGCAATTCCACTACCTATTCACTTTAATTATGTCAAACTTAGGACGGCTACAGATTAGCGTTTTTTCTGCGCCTGCAAGCTCGTTTATGGAAGCGCGTGTACGTATAGAAACTGCCTCGTTGGTCCAGTGGTTAGCATGTTTGACTGCGGCCGACGAGGTCCCAGGTCGGGCCATAATTAAGTATTAGTAGATACTTAGTAATGATAGCGTTTGTACCAAGCGTTTGTAGGATCGCCGCTTTCACACGCGGGAACGGACCAAACGCCGTAGGTTCCTAAAGGCATATCATGTCCATCAGTGTGCTAAATAATGGTCTTAGGGTCAAAATTATAGAATAAACCTAGATAGATATAAGTACATTCTAAAACAAACACAAGTATGTGAGCATAATATAATTGAAACCAAAAAGCAACTGTTCAAGTTTTAATTAAAGTTGTATATTAAGATTAAAGCGTTCAACTATAAAAATGATTGCCAATATTTCACATACAAAATCACGTGAGTTTGGCCGACCAAGTCTACAACGAGCAAACTTAAGCTGTACACTGCACATGTTACGTTACCTACAAACAATGGTTTCTAGTCATAATATTATGTGTAACATTGTTGATATACCTACTAGTTGTATTAAACTTGCTTTTGCTAGCTTTTCGTCTGCCTGGATTAAGATGGTTTTTAATATCTACCTTAAGAGCCCGTTTTTTTTTGAAGAAAAAAAATTAATTCCCTTATTTTTTTATAGTATTTTTTACCCTACCTGTGCACTTAATCCTTGCACTCAGACCATTTTAGCGGTAGAGCAGTAAAAACGTGTCAGACGGTCATAATAATACATTTACTTGAATACATTACTTACATTGATTTAGAATGTACCTACAAAAAATATTTTTAAGGGGCTAGACTTGTAATAAATGGATGTTAAAATCAAATAATCTGCTAGGAAGTTTAGAAATCGAGCGAATTCATAAACGAAAGCGGAATGAAACTTTGTTAAGAATATGGTAAAACATATCATATACATAGGTATTATTTATATTAAAATATGTACTTCCAGACATAATAATATGATAAATGCGAGTGTGTTTGTGCGTTAGTTTGTCTTAAAGGTAATCACGTCGATTGACAAGATTTTTTGCATGGGTAGGCATAGGTAAAAAAGTCCACTTTTCATCCCGGAAAATTTTTGAGGTCTCTGGGTTTTTGCAATCTTAAACCGGATGGAGTCGGGAGCATCGTCTACCTGCATAACAATATTTATTAAGTACTATACAGAGAGACAGTAGACGATTAAAGAGGTCAATGTTCTCAGAGCACATCATAACTACAATCAATGTATACGAGCTTACAAGAAGCTACATAATATGAGCCAAGCGGAGACGGCCGTCAACATTTACTTAGGCGATTTTCCTCCAGGGACGGCAGAAAATGACATGCGCTTTTCATCCCACTTTTCCCGAGCTCCATGCAATTGCATACGAATTTCTGAGAGCCATCTTTGAGGTGAGCTTATATTTTTTAAGTTGCCGACTTAATTTGCAAGCTATTTTGCCTTTTCAAGGGTTTTTCGTATTATTTTAAATTCACTGTTACATTGTGAGCATTTTTAAAGTGTTTTACAATTGAAATAGAAAAGAGAGTAACAATTTGGCGTCAACTTAATTTTTAAAATATATTTCATACCTTGCAAGTAGAGGTTTATTAGTATTTTAGTTCAAATTTGGCATATTTTATTCCTTCGGAATAATAATGAGTAGTAAATAATAGTAGGTGCCTAGGTGGATACTATAGTAAAGATATCTAGAAAAAATAAAGTAAGTACTTAGTTACTCGGACATCATAAATACATGAGTGGCTACTATACAATGGTGTTTAATATAACGAAGAGCAGACGAGTATGCGCGTCACCGCCGGTCGAGGAAGCAGAAATCACGGCTGCAAACATTGACTTTAGACTTTTACTCTTTTACTCACTTAGCCTAACTCCCTGCACTGCAAATCACTTCGCCCCCAGGAGAAAGTTTTATTATATTCTAAATGTTTTAAAAAGGTCGCCCGATTCAGTCTCTGGAGCCAGGAGTCGATTGACAGAAACACGATCCATTATTGCATTTCATTCTTCTCACTTACTTTTCAAGTTGTAAGTTTCATGTTTATTTCCGTACCTTTTGCGAAAATTGTATTCTTATCTTTTATATTTGTATATTTTCAGTGTAATATCAGGTAAGGTGATTTGTTTGTTTAGGTAGGGTCTATAATAGTTTTTTTAGCAATTGTTATGGGAGCAAAATCTCCATAGACCCACCAAATTCATTTTTCACGTTTCATTTACAAATGGATTAGTATTGTTTTGCATCATTGCATTGGAGGCTATTTACATATTTTACTTGATAGAATAGGTACTTATGGGTAGAATTTAAAAGAAAACAAGGGACTTCTGTTCTACCATATTTTACGAGTAGGTAAGTCAAAAGGTAACAAAAAGATTTTATTAGGAAAGAAATATAGGGCATTTAGAGGTAAGCATCAGACTTTAATTCTACTAAAATGCAAACTAAAAGTAAGAGAGTCTGCACAAATACCGTTTACCAACATTCAATACTTACTCGATATTTCTGCACTTCATACAACTTGTCTGAATGAGAAATGGTCTGCATTAAATCTTTTCAGACTTTCTCAAATATCGGCTCATTAACTTGTGTAGCCACTTCAGACATCCTCGATTTGTTATTTTAAATGGTTTCAATAGAATAAAGGAACGCAGATTAAAGGATAACCAGCAACGTAGGTACTATTAGGTAATCTGTGGGATAACTTAGCTAATTTCAACACTCGTAAAGGTTTGTTCAATCAATATCACACGTATTACTTACTACACGTAAGTAATTTGTTTGTTTCTCTTTAAGTCTTAATTAACATTAAGTCTTAATTAAAATACCTCGAGGAGGAAGCAGGTTAATTTTAACAGGAATGTGAATTGTACGATTAAAAACGATAGTTTTCTAGCGCTTAGGACAGATTAGGATCTATAGAAACAGATAATACGTAAGTAGGTAGCTAGTTTGCCGGTTTTTCGCAGTAGAACTTTTTTCCGGATCCATAGTACAGTCCTGACTTGAAATAGACATTTCATTTCATTTCAAGCATACTTAAACTAAAACTTGATTAATGATATATATGACTTTTGAACATAAGTTCTATCATCTCTAGGATACGAGTATAGCAGTTTGTCTTGTTCATTTTCCGGGAGAGCACAGAATTTAAATTGAGAGTTTAACAAACAGAGAGAGGAATGATAAATCAAACTTGTTGCAGAGATAGAAAAGTTAAGTACGTACATGTAGTAACAAACAAGACTAAATTAAAAGAGAGCAAATCAAAAGAAAATAATTATAGGCAGTTTCAGGACCGCCATTCACCCCCGAGGTATCTGCCCTAGTAAAGTTCGTACTTTCTTATAAACGTTCAATCAACTTAATGTACCTACGAATTCGTAACTAATTAATCTTGCTTCCCGAAGTTAGGATGAAGCTTTTTAAGAAAAAAGAGGTTGTTTTTATCAATTTAAAAGAGTGATCCCAAAATATAGATTTTTTGCGCACTTTTTCTCTACTTTCCGCCAAAGCAAGCAATTATTACGCTAAGAATCTACGTAGGTACTTACTAGTTACTCCAAAAGTTTATATATGTTTTAATTAAAATTTACTTTTGAAATATTACTTTTAACATAACACGAATATTTTTCGGTTATTTAATTAAGTAACAGAATATTCTATGTTATAATTATTGGATAATTTAGAAGGGTACGATCGCGTACGATCTTACTACAGCAATTCCCTCTATTATAGTACAAATTGTCTCCATTACATTCTCTTAGGAAGGTGTCTATTTAGCTAACAAACGGTAAATATTTGAATATTTTATCGCCGAATTCTGATAAAGCGATGTAAATGACTACTCGTCCAATTTGCATTGAACAGATTAACGTCATAATCGAGGCGATTCAATCAGTGATCCCAAGGACTCACTCTGGACAAAGGGGCAAGGTGGGGAGGGGGAGGAGGGGGGGCATGAGATGATGGTATTCACCCGAGTACTAATATCTTTAGATAAAATGCTAATTTTGTGTTCATTCGATTTGGTAGACGAAGGTAGCCTTGGAACCAAGGGTCTTAGTTAAATTGGGTACAGGCATGATTACTTTTAGATAAGCAACCATAAAATAAGATAAGTACACAAAATACAGGTATATACAAACAAATTACAACTGTATTGTATAAACATGTATCTACTCATATATGTAGGAACGTCAATCAAATTTCCATCGTACCTATAGGTATAGATTCTATTGATTTTAGCTGGTGTAACATTAATTTAGTCAAAGCGTTATCCAGTTGAACATTTGGTGAACCACATTTAGTAACTGATATGAGTAATATTAGGCAGCAAATGAGTTATATTTTAACCGATACTAATTATTATAAACTAAAATAGTCTGGATATTGCTTTATACTCGTATTTTGGTTATTAGATTTTTTTTTTTAAAATAATAATAAAACAACTAGCAAGCGCTCGACGGTTTTAGCTTACTTCAACTCAGACGATACTGTTAACATTTTTACCCGCTATCCTAGGTGACCGATGAAAGCGACGCGATACAACGCGACGCCTGAGTACATAATCCACTACTGCGCAGTTTGATGATGAAAATTAAGGTGAAATTGGGACTAAAATTGGTGTATCATACTTCATACTTCATCATACTAATATTATAAATGCAAAAGTGTGTTTGTTTGTTGGTTTGTCCTTCAATCACGCCGCAACGGAGCAACGGATCGACGTGATTTTTGGCATGGGTATAGTTGAGGACCTGGAGAGTGACATAGGCTACTTTTTATCCCGGAAAATTAAGGAGTTCCCGCGGGAATCCAAAAAAACCTAAACCACGCGGGCGGAATAATTAAAATATTTAAGTATCAAAAATTGTGGAGCCAGCACGATATTATCCGGATTTTTCTGGCTATCACGGTCTAAGAATTACGTCTATCTTCTTGTGTCTAAAATATTATACACACTACCGTAAACTGGTGTAAGTGAGTGCCTATTATATTGATTTAGTGCTTTGAGTGTTTCAGAGGCTAAGATACGAACTCGGACGTGACTGGTGGTCTCAACGACGGACCAACGTGTTTAACTTTGGTCTTTAGAGGGAAGCATGTAAGTACACAGGGACCCATTCTACACTGGAGCCTTAAAGTATTTTCGCTTTTTATATCCGTAATGCTTAACTGCCGATTGAAAAGAAGGTAATGGTATTATCACAAGTTAAAAATCAACTTTTCAAACAACCTAGAATTTTGATTAGAAGAATTCACTCGTAGTGATAAAAACACTCTACCTTGCTATTAATTTTTGATAATGATATTGGTAATATAATATTTATTAATTTGTAATAAAACGATTTAACTTATTTAAAATTAGAAATACTATGTAGGTTAATATTAAATCTCTCATTTTACCTAAAAGTAGGTATCCAGATAATGTCTGTAATTAGGTAGGTATGCGTATAAACATAAACCTTTATAATACATATAATCCACTTTTCCTTAACGATTCTAAAAGCTAAACAAATAGCAGAAATCTTCTTGGGGAAACGCTTGCCCGGTGCTCCAAACATCTCGATTGCATCGTTATTTCGCCGTAAGTAAATACGTCACATTTAGGTTAGGGCCTCTTCCGTTTGAACAAGAAGCGAAGTACTTTTTTCCATTTTAAACACGCTAAGGGAATATAAGGTATAATTAGTATTACTTCTCTCTAATAATAATTTAAAAATTACCCCGAACCCTGGACCTCCCGCTCATAAGACAAAAGTACCCACCACTGCGCCAGAGAGGTCGTCAAACCTAAAGTTACCATGCAAATTGCTTGTATTTTATAAACATCTTAAGAAATAGGGCAACAGTTTACAAGGCACTCCCTCCTGCATAATACTGCAGAAGCGTGGAGAGAACGAGATGCTAGGTAATGCCATCTTGACTTCGATTGTTTTAATACTGATACGCAATCCTTTCTAAGCATGCCGCAGCTATATTGATTCAAAGCTACAAGTATTTCTGAACGTGACTGCTGCTGCCGACGGACCTTAATACTCTAGAAAAATCACTATTACGAGATACACTTCGAGCTACCATGTTCTTTTACTTGCATTGTCTTTTAAAGTCAGTATTCTGCGGTAGAACTAGAGAGATAAAATCACGAGCGATTTGTTCAGTTTATTTTATTTTATTGATAAATGGTTTGCATTCGATTCCAGTATCATCAAAAGCTAAAAGAAATACATATTATTTTACAAAATAAACCGGCCAAGTGCGAGTCGGACTCGCACACCGAGGGTTTCGTACAAACTTGTAGTAAGTTTTACGATTTATGACGTATTAAAAAAAACACAAAATATCCCTTTGTAATGAACCGCAAAACTAACTTTGTTTGTAGAGGTTTATTGTTAATATCAAAAAAACTATGCTAGTTAGAGCGTTGGTTTTATTTTTCCTGTAAAATATACATAAGCTTCTATTGACCATAATTATTTCAGATTTTTCAATTGGTAAACTTCGGAGATAAGAGCTGGGGGGAACGGTATTTTTTTCGACATTTTGCCCGATAAATCAAAAATTACTTAGTATGCATAAAAATAAATAAAAATCTGTTTTAGAATGTAGAAGTATAGCCCTTTCATTCCACTCAGTATAGTTATCATACTTTGAAATTTCAAACCCCCCTTTTTTAATTAAACTAAAAATAATTTTAGATTTTTTTTTATTTTAATGATGTTAGGCTACTATTATACACAACTATTCCAAATTTCATGTCGATAGCTTTAATAGTTACTGAAATAATCGACTGTGACAGACGGACGGAGAAAGTCGCACCATAAGGGTTCCATTTTTACCATTTTGGTACGGAACCCTAAAAACGGTTTTAAATGTACAGCTGGTGACTACGTAATCTGATGGACTACCATACTAATATTATAAATGCGAAAGTGTATTTGTTTGTTGGTTTATTGGTTTGTTGTTTTGTCCTTCAATCACGCCGCAACGGAGCAACGGATCGACGTGATTTTTGGCATGGGTATAGTTGAGGACCTGGAGAGTGACATAGGCTACTTTTTATCCCGGAAAATTAGGGAGTTCCCGCGGGAACTTAAACTTAAAATCCAAAAAACTTAAACCACGCGGACGGAGTCGCGGACATCAGCTAGTTTTAAAATACTTATCAAAAATTGTGCAGCCAGCACGATATTATCCGGATTTTTCTGGCTATCGCGGTCTAAGTCCTTTAACCATTAGACCACGGCTTACGTCTACCTTCTTGTATGGAATATGCAAATTATCTACATACTGTTACTTCGGATGTAGTAGGTAACTTTCCCACATCTTCTTTGTAAATCTATTGCCAATAATAATTATCCCTTTGATACGTTTTAAAAGGACTTACGCACAAAAATGCTATGATTCTGATGAAAAGGAATCGACAGTTTTTGCATATTCCCGGGTTCGAGTCCCGGGCCATAATTGAGTATTGGGTTTTTCTGACTAGAAATTCTCAATACTAGCCCGGAGTTAGGAAGTTGGCGGTGTTCACCCCCGTGATCCCGGTTATTATCAGTAACATGATAATAGTCGTTAAAGCCCGCCAACCCGCCTTGGAGCAGCGTGGTAGATCTAAGCTCTAATTCCCACTCTCCTATGAGAGTGGAGGCCTGTGCCCAGCAGTGGGACATTAATGGGCTCTAGTGGTGCATATTACTCCAGAATTTCTAACTAAACAAATGCAGGTTTACTTGCAGAACTCTTCATTTAATTAGTATAGATATGAGCAACGAATTGAAAGTGAAACTCTATTCGAATCTAACACTTCTAACCACTACATAGATCACTGCTGAAAATAACGTAGCACGTAAACTAACCGCACACTAAAACTGAGTGACAGATCTTTGTTGATTGGTTAACCAAACATTGACTATACTAATGGGATACGCTAAAGCCATCCGATTTGCCTAATGAGAACCGATTCTCTTCTGCCTGACTTCGCACAAGGACATTATGCAAAATTGTGTTTGACTTCTACATTAGCTTCCCCGCTTTCTTAATCACTAAGACAACAGACCGAAGATATGATATTCCTATAAACGGATCTTTGTTGATTTAGTAGGTACCTTATAATTGAAGAGTGATTTAACTTTTGAGTTAAGATTGAATTGCCTACAGGATTTCTTGAAAATTTGCCGCTATATTGGCCGCGTGGATCTTGGTTTATAAAAAACCCAGTGGGAATTCAGTTTTTGAGGATTTAAAAGTATCTCTATCTCCGGCATGTAAGCTAACTCTGTTTTGCTAAAAGGTGGCACGTGGGTGATTTTTTTATATCATAATCAAAATGTTCATACTCGTAGCAGTATAGATTTACTATGCCAATATTTTTTGTACCTTCTGGTTGTTACTGTTGTGGAAGGAATATTATATTAATAGTTTAAATCATACTACTAATAAAAATGCGAAAGTGTAATTGTTTGTTTGTTGGTATGTCCTTCAATCATGCTGCAACGGATCGACGTGATTTTTGCATGGGTATACCTAGTTGAGGAACTGGAGAGTGATATAGACTTAAGGAGTTAGGCTTGGAAGGATTTAAAAAACTTATTCCACGCGGACAAAGTCTCGGGCACCACATAGTGTGTTTATATATTTTTTAATAAATGATGTCCTCCAACACGAGGGTTTTCGTAATGTTTTGAGCATACATTTTTGAAAGAAATCAGAATAGCTGTATATGGGTACCTTGAAGCTTCTGAGCAAAAACTAGCAGCTGGGGTCTGTATGTTGTGGCGAAAATTTGCCTGTCTAGTTTGAAAATTCAAAAAGGACACACTTTTATCTACCAAATCAGGGAAAACTTTGAACTTTCCCATACCATATATTCGAAGTGGTCTTTTAGTTCCAAAGCTAATCAATTCTGAATGCACTCCGACGTTAAAAATAATACAAAACTCGATTCCCGCTAAGTTTTCAACTCGAAGCGAGGCATATTCACTTAGCAAAACATTCATCTAGCTGTACTGGTAATCCTGGACTTTACAAACTGTATGTCTATCTGCACAGCCTATCTGTAAAAGCAAACTATACTCGATATATTGTAAATAGGTAAATAACAGTACATGGTCATGTCAATTAAGGAAAAATAGAGCGTAAACAAAATGAGAAAATCAACGTGAAATGGCACAAAATTGTTTAGTACGTATTAGGTGACGGCCAAGGCATCAGCCGCGAAGATTTAGGTTTTTTAAATGTCGTGGGAAATCTTTGATTTTCTAGGATAAAAAATACGTAGCCTATTCTCCTAGGTCCTCATCTATAGCCATACAAAACAAACCAAGTCGTTCTGTAGATCTGTTCCAACTTGATTAATAGACAATCTCACAAGCAAACACACTTTCATAATATTAGTACGGATTGGTAATTTTTAAAAAAAATTGTGTGTGTCAGCTCTGACGCACGTCTCGAGTTATACCTATTATAACTCACGATTACGTCACGATTATAAAGAGAGAATATAGATTAGTAAATGAGGGTAAATGAACGCATTTTTTGTACTACTGAAAGCATGCTTGATACATTTATATATTTGTATTAAATTATTATATAATTTATATTCATCAAAATACATTACATAGTCATGAAAACTACAAGTGTTACCATGGAAACATAAAGTCAATAACGTAACGGTTTTGATTTTACTCCCCATAAATTTTCATACCCCGTGCATATAATATATATATATATATATATATGCAAATAGATTCTAAAGGAGGTAAAGTCCAAAAATAAAATGAATATGAGAACGTTACTATTTGAAGTAAATACCTGAGTTATGAACCAATAATGTAATAATTATTATTCGCGGAGTAGTTTAAAAATATTAAACAAAACTTAGGTGCCTATTTTTTGCGCAAAAAATTAACTAACAAATTAAAAATTACTTACGTTTTGTTTTATTTTTTGTGCCAAATTGCTTTATAAAGTAATACTCCAATTGCCATTTGCGTCGTAGAAAACTATAGAGGAAGCCGTTTATGTAACAAATCGGCAAAAGTTTTCAAAACAATATATTGAAAGTGCCTTATTAGTTACTACTTTCAAAGCTAATGAATTCGAAATGCACTCGTACTTTTCTTTCTTTAAAAATAATATAAAACTCAATTTCTACAAGTTCCTAACTCGGAGCAAAATAGTTTCACTTACCAAATCATTAATCTAGTTCTGTAGGTACTCCTAGTGCGCCATACTATGAAAAGGAAAGTTTTCGGTAAAGTCGTAAGTACGAGTATATCTATATAGGTACCTACCTCTATCATGAAATATACAGACCACAAAAATAGACAAGCTTATGTAGAAGATTTTATTATTTATTTCATAATATACCCACATGCCTATTCACTACTTAAATAAAAAATTAAGGAAATTCCTAAAGTATATCGAGGTAAACTACTTTAATCATATGTGTGTCAAAAAATATTAGAACCGATGTCACAGCAACAAAGTCCAGGTAAACTGTCAGAAAAAATATTTCAAAACTGCCGTACCCTAAAAGGCACATTTTTCCGCAACTTTATGAAAACGTTTCTGTAGATTTATGAATAAAACCTTTCAGGGAAGACGCGAAGCCGCAATGTAATTTAAGGCGTATGGTGGAGAACCGCAGCCTCCCAAATTAGACCGTTATCATTCCGCCGCTGTCGCCGCTCAGATCACCAGTTATGTGAGCCAATACACCGAACGAACAGAATAAATTTGCTTTATATCACACAGTTGACCTTCATATCCAATATTGTTGCCTTTATACAGGAAAATATTTGGGGAATCTCCCGCGATCGCCCTCTTTGGCCTACCCCCGCATTTACGTTTAAAGTTTTTTTTTCCTATTGAGCGTAATAATATGAGGAAATTGGATGCTCAAAGCCAATACAATCGTAAAAATAGAAAAAATGTAACCAAACGAAAAATGGTGTTTATCATTATTTAAAGTGTTATAGACCTACATGCGTGTGGTGATGGATAGGGTTTTAAGATGCAAACTAACAATATGTAATACACAGACTCGATCATTCATTAAGGAAGAAACACAATAACACTTATGATATTATATTAAATTAATTGCAATGTAACAATATAACAACAACTAGATCCATAACCACTCGCGACCAAGGTACGAGTATAGAGATAGGTCTACTTTCTGGAACACTTGCTACTCAAGGCAAATCTGAGTATCGAATGGTTAAAGACTTTGAAGTTGCTATAATGTAAATTCGAAAGCAGTATTGTGACGTCACACCATTAATGGCGGAAAACCACGCGTATAGACTGCCTTGCCACGCCACAGGTTCAGCGCCATCTGTAGTCATCAAGCGGCACTAACATCGAGCGGCGCTGTCATCGAGCGGCGCTCACAAAAGTCTTCATTTTTTCTCTCATTTCATTTAGAACGTAACGAACTCATTTCGTTATTCAAGAAAATATAAATAAAGGTAATGTATAGTTAACCCCTACACTAACAGCCTATAACAAAATAATATTTTAATTTTACGGATGTTTTAAGAAGTCACCCTACCCTTCCAGAAATACCTGAATGGTCTGGGTTAAATAATTCACCGCTCTTAGGTGACATCAAACTAGTGATGTTCATAATTTTTATCATTCTAGGCTTTTTGCATATCTATACCGTCCAAATGATAACTAGGTAACAGTTAATATTTTCAGCTATTAACATTATTTAATTACGTATATATACAACTAGTAATATTATAGTGATCAGTAATTAAATATTAGGTACTTAATTTGGGTACTATATTGGGATATTAAATTCTTCTTCTGGTAGACGCAACGAAATGCTGCTGCTGTATTTTATAACTGGAAAAATTAATTGTATCAAAATCGTCAGCTAACTTTCTCTCACCTAATAACCAACTTTCAGGCCGGTAGCATTAGTAGGTTAGCTAAGATAAGTAACTAAAAAAGGTAGGTTATCTAAGATAAGTAACTAAAAAAGGTAGATTACCAAAGATAGATAAAAGATCCTTACTTATTTAAGTATCTAATATCTATGCCATCAACAGGTGCTTCAAAATAATTCTAACAGCAAACTGTCAAAGCTGCAAAGACAGCTAAGTTCAGAACTTGACGACTATCGGTACTTTTCCCTTAACTAGGTACTATGACGATAAGAAGGTCCAGAACGGATAATTTCGTGACTAAGTAATCAAAATTCAAATATCAAAATTCAAATTTCGTCAATAATTTCGATTCATTTCGTTGAAACTCCTATTGAAGTGAAAACTTCTTTAGCCGCGTTGAGCACTTTTTGGTAGGGGGTAAACTTGTGGATTCGCGTCACCGACACCGTCACCGACCTTCGATGCCCCATGCTCGCGTTGTTACGAAGACAAAAGGTCTTAAATATAAATATACTACATTCGTAATAAAACTTTAAAACCTTAGTTTTAAGGTTTATAATTTAACTAGCTGATGCCCGCGACTTCGTCCGCGTGGATCGAGGTTTTTCGGTTCCCGCGGGAACTCCTTAATTTTCCGGGATAAAAAGTAGCCTATGTGATATTCCAGACTATAACCTATCTCTGTGCCAAATTTTATCTAGATCCGTTCAGCCGTTGGGGCGTGATTGAGTAACAAACATCCACACATCCATACATCCATACATCCATACATCCATACATCCATCCAAACTTTCGCATTCATAATATTTATTATTTGATTTGATGTTTTTTTTTTAAATTTTAATACTTACTAAAATTCTAAGTTTTCACTTCTATGACGGCCAATTTTTTTTACAATACATCACTACCCCGTACGTCATACACACGCAATGACGACCATGGCGCCCGGGTTCCGGTGGGTGGTCTCTTTGTCTCAATGCCCTTTGTGGAAATTTTCAATTAATATGTCATAGATTTTATATATAAAAGTAAATAGATTTATTCTAGCATAGGTACTGGAACAATACCACCCACTACTTGTATTATATGACATGTCAAACATTGTGTACCTAATAGAAAAGCTGAATTTGGTTTTAACGATTAATTCTTATTAAAGGTACAATATCGTTATGTGATGATAAGTATTTAATAACATGATCTACTAAAATAACGAGTGTATGACACGTGCAAAATAACACTGACGGCAGCAACCGTAATTTGTAACTAAAATAGTGCAATTAAAAGTGATTGAGTGGGCCATAACTTCATTTTGCCCGAAAGTATCTGATTAAATAGCCTTAATTTATACTAATGGATATTAAGGGCTCTAGAATCTAGTACCAAAATGTGTAGTCGTGTTTGCTCATCTCAATTAATATCAAAATCAGAACAAACACGGAAAACACTATTTTAAACTTCAATTCAAACTTCATTAAAAGTTTTGTTTAACTTTTCAAACAATTAAAAATTAACCATCGCAATTTTGTTTGCCGTTTACGTTCTATCATGATAATTCCATAGACTACCAGAAATCAGTAGAGAAACAGAACCTACCTACTTACCTACTTTCGGAAATTCTAAAAGGTGTATTCCCGTGGATTGTAGATATCTGTTGCATCGGAACATCAAAAGCTTTAATACCGATAAACGTTTATGCATTAAGCCTTTACGGAAAAGAAGATTATAATGAATGGTGAACTGGAAAGGAGAGATTTGTACGGAAAAAGATCTCACGGATGTTTCCGGAAACTAGTTCTTAAGCGCAGCCGGAAAGTTCCGGACGTTCCAGACAAATTTAAAATATAATTTTCCATCTTATCTTAATTTCTTGTGATACTCCTTAGTAATTTATAACTAAAACATTATCGTTAGGAGTCTGGACGAATAGGTTGTTGAATTTATCCCATAAATTAAAACATTGTAATGTGGAATTATTATATGGCCAACTTTCTATCAAAAATATTGGCCATATAAACAACTGAGCTCAAAGTTATGAGTTATGACCAAGTCCTTTGCTTGGCTTTTATTGGCTTGGCGACATTTTTGACCGAGCGAAGCGAAGGTCTCTGAGTCTACTTGAGTGAATTTGCACTTGTCCGTCCGTCTGTCAGAGCCTTATAATTTCTGTAACACTGTAGTGCTTCACACTCAAGGAAAGTTTATAATCTTGCTTATTTGATATGTATATCAAAAATTGCGCTGGTTGCCAGAGAGACGCAGGTTCCAATCCTGCCCGTTCCGCAATTTTTGATATGTAGGTATTTAATTTGCTATGTATTTTGATAAGTTTATAATAATATTAGTATGGATTTTATAAAGCAAAAACAAGCTGCAAATGCAAGGGAATGTATCTACGTGTGTATCGGCAATATTATCGGGCAGCATTGTTGAGCGGTCGCAATCGGTACGCTTGCGAATTACATTTGCAATGCGTCGCAGCTGCTATGAATTACACATGGAAACAGACAATGAGTGAGCAATGTAGTGTGAGAGCAAGTGGACGACGTAACAGAGAAAAACCTTCTACAAGTACAAAGTACGTATAATACCTACCTAGCTGATGCCCGCGTATTCGTCCGCGTGGATTGAGTTTTTTGGCTCCCGCGGGAACTCTTTAATTTTCCGGGATAAAAAGTAGCTTATGTGTTGTACCAGACTATAATCTATCTCTGCGCCAAATTTCATCCAGATCCGTTGAGCCTTTCTGGCGTGATTGAGTAACAAACATCCATCCATCATTCCATACATCCATCCATCCAAACTTTCGCATTTATAATAATAAGTTCTTAAAGAAGATTTAATTACATAATATCAATTTGTAAGCCCAAATTAACATTGCGTGATACTCTGATCGTTATGCAATAAATAGTTACTTAGTTTAGCAATAAATCGGATAGCTAAACTAACATAATGTTATGAGTACTGCAGTAACTTTCCACTCACCATTTAAAGTGGAGAGTATGTTAAATATGAAATCAATTGAAGCGGAGTTTTCCATTAATAAAAGAACTCGAGGAACAGTGTGGCCTCTCTAATTAGAAGTCGCGAGTCGAATTTTCAATGTCCCCCCCGTCGCTTCACTAATGGCGAACTGAAATAAAAGTTTATATTTACTGTGCGTGGGTACCTACTCCTTCCTCCGAATGAATATTTATATATTCCCTCTTCACGTTATTCACCTCAAAGCCAACACCGGCGGAACTTTTTGAGGATATACTTTTTGTAAATTAAATTTCTTTGACGTTTCTTCCTTTTCTCAAAGTTGAATGCGATTAGGTGCTTCTTTTCATTCAAACTTTTACGTGTCACCAGGTAATTTAAGTTTGGCTTAGAATATTAATTTAAGATTATGTAATTATTATGCTAATATAATTTTCTGTTGATGATAAAAGTTTGTGTCACAAGGTCCCAAAATAATATGTCGTATGAAATCTGGTGGTGGAGGTGCAGGTGGTGGATATTCTTTCTGTAATGGTTGTAGAGTCAAAACATGACAGCATAAGACACTTTATGTCCTGCCTATATGAAATGAAATGAATAATATTATAAACTAGCTGATGCCCGCGTCTCCGTCCGCGTGAACACACTTTCACATCATACTAATATTATAAATGCGAAAGTGTGTTTGTTTGTTGGTTTGTCTTTCAATCACGCCGCAACGGAGCAACGGATCAACGTGATTTTTGGTATAGGTATAATTGAGGACCTGGAGAGTGACCTAGGCTACTTTTTATCCCGGAAAATTAAGGAGTTCCCGTGGGAATCAAAAAACTTAATCCACGCGGACGAAGTCGCGGGCCTCATCTAGTAGTCTATACTGTTATAGTAGTGAATGCCGATCAGAAAATGATATCTGAATTTCAAAAATAGATTGATTGATTGATAGATTGTTTTGAAACCATAATTCAGAGTTAAAAGTTGTAAACGATCATACAATCATACGGCTGACGAGGCTGAGCTCGGCGGCGAATCATTTGTTAAGCGACTAATAAGTCGAAGGATTAGCAGACGTCAAGGGGCTTCAGCGACAAACTTCCAATAAGCTGCTTCCGGTACATCGAGAGTCGCTTTAAAAGAGTAATGATGCTTAATTTTAATGACGCGTCGCCGAACAGTAATGTTAGTATAAGATTTTACTCTCGCCAACGTTGATAGAATACGAGCGTCTAAACAAATACAGCTAGAGTAAAAAGTACTTGAAGGTATTGTTGTTTTCATTAAGCTAAGTATTCACTTTAACTTTACATAACTACCGGATAAACTAACATGTTACGTCAGAGAAGTGCCCGATTGGTTTCGAACCCGTTGGGGCCCTTATTCAAGAGTCTGTTCGCGCGACGCGGCCGCTGACTGACTGAAAGTTAGTTTTCATTAATTTTAATTGCAATAAGTGTACGTTTCGAGCGCTGGCTGTTGTTGAATAAACGAACATGAGCTTCGATATTTACTTTTGAAGGTAAGGTACCTATGTCGACGCTCGAATTTTAAGAACGCTAACGAGATATTAAGATCTCATACTAAGTATACTGAGAAAACGCGCGTCGCCTGCGACGTTCACGACGCCCGCCCACCGCCGAGCGCCGCGCCGGCCCCCGCGCGTGACTTGACTCACCAACTACCTTTCATATTAGAAGACTCTGCCTCGACCGAAAGTCTGACGATAAATTTAGTTATTACTTGTGAAAATAGACGGAAGGAGATCGCTAACTTGTCCTCGTGAGAAGATAATGGATCATTCGGGGGGATGTTTTAGTCGTTTTACGAAAAAGGTCTCGTTAAAAGCCCCTTTTTATGTGAAGAGTTTTCGAATTGTGTGGAATATGTTCGAGATAATTTTTCGCTTAGGAAGTATCGTTAGGAGCGTACTGCGCGAGTTTTGTGGACCGTCAATGTCCTAACATTGACGGTCCGCAAAACTCGCGCAGTTCCATTAATTGAAGCTTATACCACAGAATAGGTAATAGTACGTAGGTCTTGAAAAGTTATAACTTATGTTTTTTATAACCATCGAGGGATTAAATAGGAAAATTAGAATATCTAAATACTGTAACTTAGGTATTCTAACTTGAACAGAAATTACGATATTGTCGGTAGGAATGGCGTTCAGAACCCAGTGGTGATTCACTTGACGATTCAAAAGAACTTGTAAAAGTTTATTTGTATAAAAAATATTTGGATTTGAATTTACGAAAATCAAGCTATTTAAAATGTGTCATTTTTGTAACACCCCAATTAATATTCAGTATTAAATTAAACGAATCCCAATAAAATATTTGCTGATAAATGTCAGGTATGTTAAATTGAAGATACCGCGGGCATTGATGATGCAGGCGATCTAGCCATTGGCGTTACCGCCCTGATAAGGCTGAATACACACAATGAATGAGTGTCCAACGCCACATCTAAAAGTTTTTTTAAACATTTAATGAAAACAATACAATAGAAATTAAAGCTAGATAGCCTAAAAGTTGTGAGGAACTATGAAGCACGTGCACGCATTGCTTTGTGACGTATTTCATACAGTTCTTGATATATCGTACCCTCAAAGAGTTCGTTTAATTCCACTCAAACTTCTTTGCGGCTGGAAAGTTTGCACATAGACGGGTCAAGCAGGTACAGTCATTATTAAAATCTGCGCCGAGTGTCTGGTAATGTAATTACGATACGTCTTGTGCATTTTTATCAGCCGCAAGTAAGGTTGCATCGAATTTCGAATTACATTCGCGTACCTACTGTAACGTGACCACACAGTTGCCATCACGCTTGCGTCTGTTCTAGCCTATTATTGTATATTAAATGCACCGCATCCATCATCAAACTGTTTGTTGACACTGAACGGATACGTTTACTGTTTGCACATTAATTATATTTCATCACGTCATTCACCACAAAATGATTGTGTTCGACGTAATGACGCCTTTGTTAAAACTGAGTTATTTATTAATTATGAATAAAGAAATTTGAGGACGTTTACTCTATAATTACGACAGGTAGATGAATTAATTAGTTAAATAATTAGAAAAACCGGCCAAGTGCGAGTCGGACTCGCGCACCGAGGGTTCCGTACAAACCTGTAGTAAGTTTTACGATTTATGACGTATTAAAAATAAAAATTACGTTTGTTGTATGGGAGCCCCCCTTTAATATTTACTTTATTGATATTTAATTATTTATTTTGAAAGGTAATATACAAGTTAATATTCTGTGAAAATTTGAACCGTCTACCTGTTACCGTTTTTAATATTGAGCAAAAAAATACGAAAAAAACACGTTTATTGTATGGGGACCCCCCTTAATATATATATTTTTTTAATTTTTAGTATTTGTTGTTATAGCGGCAACGGAAATACATCATTTGTGAAAATTTCAGCTTTCTAGCTATCACGGTTTATGAGATACAGCCTGGAGACAGACAGACAGACAGACAGACAGACAGACAGACAGACAGACAGACAGACAGACAGACAGACAGACAGACAGACAGACAGACAGACAGACAGACAGACAGACAGACAGACAGACAGACAGACAGACAGACAGACAGACAGACAGACAGACAGACAGACAGACAGACAGACAGACAGACAGACAGACAGCGGAGTCTTAGTAATAGGGTCCCGTTTTTACCCTTTGGGTACGGAACCCTAAAAAGATATTTTTTAATAAAACGTAATTTTATTTACGAAATGTCGATATTACGAACCAGTTGCATGGATCATGGCCATGACGGAAATGCAGTGGTGCGGAACGTCAAGTTGAAGCATGCAACGAGGTCGAAATATCGACAGTTAATTAATAATTGAACTATTTAATGTTATAGATATCTCACGATAATATTATGTCACATAAATCAGAATAGGTAATAGTTGATTATATCTCAGTTATACACTTTATGATAACGTAATTAACATTACTAAATTAAAATAAGAGTATGAAAAATTTGTATCTAAAGAGCGAACACAAGGAATACCCGTGTACGGATAAACCTGATCAGGTTTTTGATACACCTTAATGGGCATTATGCTTTGTATTAGAATGTAATATACTTGTTTGAAATAAATAAATAAATAATTATCGTGGTATGTAACCGTAGTTTATACTTTCAGTTTACATAAACTGCAAAGTCGTCAAACCACAAAACAATTCTGGAAAAGACTATCTATCTGGCTGTATTAAGGCTACGATAGAGTACCTACTTAGTCAAGTATAATAAGCACTAAAACAGCTGATATCATTCCACGGAAAAATAAAAGAAGTATTTCTCAATAAATAGTTCTGTAGGGGTACAATATTACAGTTAGTAAGATATGAATAAGTTAAAGTTGAGAAAATTTTATGTAGTGCACTACTTTATTCAAAAATTCTTTTGACATTTTTGTGTTGGCAGAGTTAAGGACACTAATTAGACTCGAGTTTCTTACAAAAACTCAGTGAGTGCTATTAAGATTCCAGTCCTACGTCTTCTTGTTGAGAATATGCGGCCTCTATTCCGCTATACTATTATCTTGTAGGTACTTACTACTTCAAGAATCTGTATTGTATTTTAATATAAATAAGCTAACTAAGAGTTTGTAAGTTACAATATGAGGGTATTCAAAGAGTAAAAAATTAAGTCGCCAAAAGCCAGTAATGCTTTGGTGGTTCATATTACGATTATGAATTATGCTACTGCATGATACATGGATACATGGATACATACATGGATAGTAAGTGCTCGTTTCCTCTGTGATAATAATTGTAAAACTCTTTTTTTACACATACATTATTCATGAAGATAAGTAGGACTTATATTTTCATCAATAGAGCACATAATATTGATAAAGTTCAAATTATTTAGTATTGTCCCTTGAAAAAGGCAGAAAGAAAGAAATATAGCATCGTGTAAATTGTAGGAGTATCGCATAAACGCATAAACTTTCACAGTATACCAAGTTGACTAATTCATAAGGTACAAGTACAAACTTTCAAAAGAGACTAAGCTATCGTATGTAAGTTATTGTAAGACAAGCGTTGGAGCCACGACAATAAACGAGTAACACGGCGGAAGGTAACAACATTTCCAATGCCAACAAATTGAATAAACACATCACCTCCTTAAACGACGAATAGACAAGTCCAATAACGTGGGGTCTGATAAATATTCGTCTACAGCGTCGTCACACATAGCTATAACATTATTCTGTCCTTCACTATTTCGCCTAGTTACCGTATAATCTATATAACAAAGAAAAACCTCACACTCTAGTAAAGTTATAACAGAGAAGCTAATTACAGCAGCTTTTTTAAAAGCTTCGCTATTTGCTTTGACCTTTAAATTGCTTGAAAATACTCATTTACCTACAACGTTCCCTGAATATTAGTTTTCATGGCATACGTTTTCATGAAAGGATGCTATGAACTTAATAACTTCAGATTAATCTACAGCGCGTTTATATCCAGCTAAGTGAAATAATGGTCTAATAATGAAACATAATATTTAAATATTGCTAGGCTTCGGCCATTATGTTGTGTCAAGGAAAGTGGATTTTCCTAACAGTTTTAGCTTTTCTGGAGGGTTAATTTAATATAGGCGGGTTGACTGACAAAGATGAAGGAGTCTTAAATTTTTCCATTGGTACGCATGCTGGCACCGGTACATATGTCGGTGCGTGAATTCTTCTAAGGTCACGTATGGCTCCCTCTAATACAATTTGTTCCGAGACGCGCGTCCTACGCGGAATGCAAAGCAAGCGCTACTTCATAAAACAAGACGATTACAGGCAATTTTAAGAGAACGTGGCAAATTATTAACGTGTATTGGCTGTCTTTTCCTAAATAAAATAATTATTAGTTATTACATATTATAATAATTTTTCTATACATATAATCCAATAATCCGACACCCTCTGGTTTTTAATAGTGCCGGATTAGTGAGATTCTTCTGTAGATGTCAATATCGGACATGTAGCGTCATAATGAGCTTCTAATAACTTATTTTGTTAAGTTCTCAAAAGCGCCTGCGACTTCATGGACAACATGCCAAAAATCAGTAATACATATTTGTGCGGGCACGAAATGAGCGGGAGCGGGGCGACGGCGGGAGCGGGGCGATGGAATTCGAGAGCTGGCGACGAATTTCGGGAAGGTGTTTTTAGGCAATCTGAAATTGTGGGAAAAATATAATTTCGTTCATTGGCGAATCCAGTTCTGCCAGTCTGATAGAGCGTTTGCGGTTATTTCGCTACTGCGCAGCATATAACATTTGCAAAAAAATCCGAAAAAACATTTTATCATTTTCATTATGAACAGAAAGCCTGCAAACTTTGCATAACCGCTTTTGCACTGTAATTTCTAAATGACGACATCATGCATACTTTCATCTAAGTTTTGGACAAGTAAAAAACGAATTTGACGTTGTTTGTAAAGTATGTTTGCGGAATGTACGCTCGCCGACAATGTTAACATCGATATTACACTCGAATTATTAAGTCTTGGCGGCGTTTACCCGCAAAGCAAACACATGAATAATGGCCAGGAATATAGTAAACTACGAACACGATATGCACAGTCCAGGGATTATAGGAATTTATGTGGCATGGAATGTGACGCACCTACATTTGTTTCGAATAGGGGCCGTCGGCTCGAAGAAAAATATTGTGGCCGGAGAGCTTAAAAATTGATGGATTTATGAACGCTCTTAAAATTATGACAGCCCTGAGCCACCGGCAACTTTATTGAATCTTATCCCGCGGCTGAATTTATTGGGGACTGTATCAAGTTTGGAGGGGCATCATTTTGTTCGCAGTAATGGGTACACCTTGTTTTCGGAATGGTGCTTGTTATTTTTAATACGGGAAGATTTGACAAAATACGTAGATCACACTGAAACTTTTGCGTAACTTAAAAAAACAACATGTTATAACCAAAATATTATGTTCATTGCTTTTCAAAATACTCTCCTTTACATTTTAAAGATTTTTTCATGCGACCACAGATCTGAAGGCATGTTTTCTACGTGCTGGTTGAATGCTATCACTGCCTCTTTGGAGTTGGTAAAAGTGAAACCTCTCATCAAATCTTTGATTTTGGGAAAAATACAGAAATCACAGGGTGCTAGGTCGGGGCTATGTGCAGGATGGGTGACGAGTTGTACTTTTTCGAAAGCTAAAAATGACTTTGTTTTTTTGGCCGTGTGTGAAGAAGCGAAGAACTTTTTCTAACACCCTGGGTAAACAAAATATGGTAGAATACCACTCGGCATTAACACACTTTTGATCTCCAAGTGGAATTGTGCAGATGGGACCCATAACTGAGAAAAAAACGCGATCATTTTTTTACCAACGTTTCTCGCCTGCCTCACTTTTATTGGCCCGTTCTCATTTTCAAACACCCATTCACAAGATTGCTGTTTTTTTTCGGGTTCAAAACAATAAATCCACGTTTCATCTCCTGTGACAATGTCATAAACAGCATTAGAATGTCCGTGGTTGTACTTCAGTAGCATCTGTGAGCACCATTCCACGCGCGCCCGCTTCTGCTCCGCTGTCAGTTCATGAGGGATCCAACGACAACAAAGTTTCCGAACTTTTAATTCTTCGTGTAAAATTTTCTGAATTTGGCTCATACCGATTCCCAATAGTCCTCGAATTGTCTCATAGGTAATCCGCGGGTTTTCTTCAATTAGCCGCATGACAGTAGCCACATTATTTTCGTTGACGGCAGTTGAAGGCCGCCCTGCACGAAATTCGTCATTTATAGAAACCCGACCTCTCTCAAATTCAGCAAACCATCGCCTCACGGTGCTCAAACAGGGTGCTTTTCTCCCAAAAGCATTTTGAAGACGAGCGGCACAGTCTTGCGGAGAGAGAACTTTTAAAATCATAAAAAATCATCGCTCTAAAATCTTTTCGACTTAATTCCATTTTCGTTGCGTACGTAGAACTTTGATGTGTGATAAAAAACAATTGACAAATGATTTCCCGCCAATTTTTTTTTATTACTAAGAAGGTTGCAAGTCGTTTAAAAAAATATATCATTCGAAATTCAAATAGTTCCGATCAGAAGAGCAAAACTTTTAGTGTGCCCCATGTAGTCTAGGAAAGGAAGCTAGTGGACCCCAACAGTAATTCCTCAGACGACGAAACTTTACAGTATGATAAAGTATCATAACGTAAAGGTATTTTATAAATATCCAACAAAAAATTTTACCAGAAGTTAGGTATTTTTACCTAAACCCTTTTATGTCTAATATCTTGGTCCGCAAAAATGATCCGTCAAAACTTTCTTCACTTGAAACATTCATGTAAAGGTATGGAAACTAAATAAGAAATATCCAACAAATACTCGAAGATGAAACAATCAAATTTTGAAAAAATATGTTTTTTTAATGTTACTTGCATCGGAAAATTTGCTCATTGAAACTTTTCACTGGAATGTCCTTTTATTGCCGTTTAATACCTAAAAAATTTAAAATCCAACAAATATACTATCAGTCTATATTTTTTTCAAAAGTTACCTTTTTATTCGTAGTGAAAAATTTCTCCGTCAATTTTTTTTATTGATACGATTACAATATTTTTTTTCCTATCAACTATGAAAATATCAAATATAATAAAATCAAACGCATTAAAAACTAAAATCATTTTCTAAAGAAATATTTTGTATTTAATTAATCAGGGAAAGCAGGAGCGTGGTGACGTCCTGAGACCGAGATAATATGCCTACAGCGACGCGAGCCTGTACTCGATAACCGACCGTATTTCGTTGATACGACAGTTCAATTTTCAATCAAAAGCTTTTGCAAATGACAATCAGTATGACGATCAATGCGTTCTGAACCGTATTGCCTGAGCGTTAAAGTAACTGATTGCTCTAAAACTGGTTTGTGCAACGAAAACGGCTTTAAAATATAATGTTTCTAGCCTCACAGTGATGATTATGGAATTACATTGTGTTCTCGATTGTATTTCCCTAGCCGTAAAGTAACAATTTTAACGTCCCAACACAAAATGGTCTTTGAAATTGGTGTGTCTTCGCACTGTATCCAAGGGTATTCTCGCATTTGGTTGTTTAAGGGGTCATACAATTTTTTTGCGATCTTTGAAAGCTTTGTATTTGAAAACTATTATACATACTAATATTATGAAATCGAAAGTGTATCTGTCTGTCTGTCTTCTACGTTTTAACGGTCCATCTTTTCAACCAATTTTGATAAAATTTGGTACAGAGATAGGTTGTATTCCGGGAAGGTAATTTTGGAAAATTAAGGAGTTAAGTAAAAAACTTAATCCACGGAGACGAATTGGCTACAATTTTTTTCGATATACTTACTTAACTATTTTCCAAAAAAAATATTGGTAAACCTGTTAAGAATTCTTCTGTACTTTTTTAAAATTAAGTAAATAACAAAAATTTACATAATATTACTTATGTGAAAGTTAAATTTTAGTAACTTTAAGTACCTAGTTTATTAAATAAAATATAATATGATAATTTTCTCCCGTTGCGGCCAACATTGCTTTTTTGCCATCTCTTTCCCGGGACATACAGTGCATTATATATATAGAAGACAACTCTAGACGCACCGCGTTACCGAATATAATAAGAAGTTTTGTATGTTTAAAAGAAGTTTTGTAGTGTAAACGAGATTTTCATTTGTAATCGTCTGTTTGGAGCTGTTATTCTTTGCCTCAAAACGATGCAAAGAAAGTGAGAAAGATATTTTTTTTTCTCATTAGTGTACCAGAATAGAGATGGCAATAAAGCGATGTTGGCCACAAAGCGACAAAATCAAATTATAGCATTTACTACACTACAATTTAAATTACTTATCTGCATCTATGGTTATTTTAATCAACTACAAAATTAAAGAAAATTAAAATTCTTTACCATCTCCGAAAAAAACTAAAGTAATGAAGATTTAGAGCAAGTATAATATGGGTTTTTACAGGCAAGTGCCTGATTTAATAGCTATAAAAAATCACAGATTTCGCAGTCCCCGCAAGAATCGGAGCATTGAAAATGAATACGTAAATCTCTTCAAAATATTTCAAAAATGAATTATCTGATTTTAAAAATTCCAACTCGAATGCACTTCTCGCCTGCATCCGCATCTTTAAACACCACTACCATTACGATGGGTCAATAATGATAGAAGCTACATCACTTTTTATATACGAAAATAACCGTTTTTCTACAACTCCAAATCTAAAGGGGTCACAATTATTAACCGATTTTCAGAATTTTTTCGCCATTTTGTAGCTAAACTAATACCCTGGGACCCTTTTTTATTTTTTTCTTAAGTCGGTTTTTTTCTGAAATATTTACAATTTCGAAATAATTCCAAAAAAAGTTACAAGCCGATTTTCAAAATTCAAACATTCACACAATATGTCTCGATAAATTCCTCAACTCTTGGTACTATTCCCATCTCGATCCTCCTAAAATCCTCGGAGCTATGGCCAAAAATACGTCTCAGGCGATTTGCATCTGATAACCATTTTCAATGGTAAAAAGTGATGGTTGTCTACTTGAAGCAGTTTTTTTTGTTTTTTTGGCAAAGATCCCATAAAATAACATGTTACGCGATCTATTTCAATCTTATTTAATAAGATGCTGCGGGATCTATTTAATCATTGCGACGAAAAGTAACCTATTTTACTTTTTGTCGCAACTATATCAGCGCAAAAACTCAAACTGTAACTGACAAACCGCGTAGTTGAACGCGTGAATGCGCCAAATGCGTGAAAAATAGCTAGCTCTCCAACAGGAACCATAAATTTTCTGGGATTAAATGAAGCCCATATTAATTACCAAATCTTCAGTTCTATCCATGCAAAAATCACGTTAATGAGTAGCTTTTGGGTGGCACGATTGAAGGACAAATACGTGATAAGTGACGTCATGTTATACTGCGGGTACTATTAGTTTTTCCAGGACAAAGGTAGCCCATGTTACTTTCCTGGTCCTAAAAAATCACGTCGAATTGTTATTTCGTTGCCGTATGATTGAATCCAAAATACGTAAAAATCAGCATGAGATCCCACAGGAACTGTTAACTTTCTTGGAACAAAAAGGTAGATCACGTCGATCCGTCGCACCGTTGAAGCGTGATTGAAGGATAAACCAACCAACAAACAAACATACTTTCGCATTTAGTATGGATAAATTTAGGACTTTTGTAATGTGTTCTACATGTGTTAGGAATACTGTACCTATTGATATGTGAATAAGATGTGAATACAAATTACGGGGGTGTATTAGGAAGACATAGACATTCTACTTCAAATAAAATCTTCACTAACAGTTCTTGAAACGCGTTCAACTTCTTTAGTTGTTGAAACGCGGTATCGTTATGGAAGAATTTTGTATTTTGTGCAACAAGAGCTTTGCTGGCTTTCACACTAAACTTCTTGAGCAAATTACCTTGATTTCGCACAAGCGAATTTTAGATCCTAAGTGCGGGACACGACGGTTGAATTTACAATGCGCAAAATTACGCCCACTAACGTCACCGTCACGTCAAATTACTACAACGTCATCTAATGTTCAAGAAGACTGCCGGCAAGTAGACCAAGCATGAACAGTGCCGCCATTTTGAGGATAATTTCCGAAGTGCCATGTTGAGGATAACTTCCATTTTGCTGCATATTTCTGGTGATTCTAATATTTATTTGATAAACGTAAGGGCCATATTTTGGATTGCGTTACTTTTACATTTTCTTTACATGGAAGCGAAATTATTATAAGTTAAATTTAAAACATAATAAAAATTAAGTATATTACTGACTTCTTTTAATTTCTCAATGTATAGTTATTGTTACCATACTTGATTTATCATGCTTAGTTATTATTTACATGGCAAGAAATGTTACTATCGATATCTAAACTAATTTATTGTATATTTTATTAGGTATGGGTTAATTTTGAAAAGTATTATAATATATTTATTTCGACTCAGCTTAAAGAATAATTTTTGTTGCCTTTAGTTTGCAAGATAATGGTTCTTAACTGCATTTTTGAATATGCCCAGCAGCCCGGTGACTTAAATTGGCGTATGGCGTACAATTCATTTATTATATATAATATATATACTTACAAATTACAATAAAAGTCTAAATATATTTACAGTAATAAGGCTTTATGCAGTTTGCCAATTTCTGGCGTGCAAAATACCAACTTAAACATAATATAATTAGTACATTTTCTCAAATCCTAGAAGTAATGAGAAGAAATCAATTAAATAATAATAATAATAATAATAAATAAATAAATCGTTTATTTTCAATCATTATGTTACTATCGATACATTATAATTGATCTTGGAACTATTTGTGCTTACATCAAAAAATGTACCTAGATAAAATGTTGCAAGATCAAGAACTGGCTATCCTAGCTAGATTTTTTAGATCTGTGTTAAGGATAACCAGAAATAAATATTTATTCAAACAAAGCTCAAAAATAAGATTTTTTATGGGCCCTTAATTAAACTATGGAAATATACCTTGAAGGTAAGTCGTAACAGTTAGTGGTTTTTATTCATGTTGAATTTATCTTCTGTAATGCTATATTGCTTATCTAAACTAATATTATAAAGAGGAAAGATTTTTTTGTTTATTTGTTTGTTTGTTTGTTATGGATAAACTCAAAAACTACTCAACTGATTCTTTCGAAGGTGTTTTTACTGACATTGTATTAATCCATATCAAAATAAAATGGTTAGTCATCTCAAGTATTTAATATAGACCAAATTCGCCCTTTACACCATTTGATTCAGATGAATATCTTAGAAGATATCATGGAAATTAACGCGCCATAGAAATAGGGGCGGCCGGCAGTGCGAAAATATCGCAGCCCTAATGTAAAACCTGCACAGCCCATTGCCTGCTATTATTGCATTGTAGAAGACAGTAAGTGCTAACGAGTGACGACAACCATATCCACCCGTAGTATCCACACTGTAGTAATAATATGATTATGATGATAAGATTGTGATTTCAACGCTTCGCTCGCGCACGCTAAACTATACCCAATAGAAGAAGGATTAAGATACATTATCGCGTAAGCGCAGTTTAGTTTTCATACGTTCGGTTTAATTCGGTGTTTTGCATGGATATTTTGTTGGATATTTAGGTTTTGAGTGTAAATTTGCCTACTTACTATAATAAAGAAAAGAAATAGGTATGAGAAGTTTTTTATACCGAGTTATAAATAATTTTAATTTGAAGTGAGATAAATTGATTTTGGTATAAATATTTTGTTGGATTTTTTAATATGTTATGCTAAACAGCATTTTAAGGACATGTGAAAATAAAAAATTGAATGAGCAATTTTTTTGCCGAAATTACGGACAAAAAAAGGAAACCACTTTAAAAAAAAATAGGTCCGTTTAAATAATGTTTTGGATTTTTATCGAGTACCTCATAATAAGGCTATTAATTAGTTTGGTAAAAAAAAAAATGGAGCGAGATATTATTCAGTTCAAAATATTAAGCTATTTGTACTTTTAGGTATAAAAACCTAACTTCTGTTTTTTTTTTTTGGTGGATATTTTTGTGTAAGTTTTGGATCATCCAATACTAAAACCCTGCCAAGTTTCATCGACTGAGGATTCAATGTGGGGGTCTCCATACAACCGACCGCCCCATTGCCTAGACTAATGTATATCTGCACTAAGTCGCGTTTGTAATACACCTTACTGAAATAAATTAGTGTTAATATTGCCTCACTGACTGCAAATTTTAATGCATTAAACTCGTCATGTAATTTCACTAAGTTGGTATAAAAATCATAGATGTAGGATTGGTCTCCGCTGAGCTCCTCGAAGCGGAGACCATCTATGATAAAAATAAATAGGTAAGTATACCTTACACACAATCAATCTAATTATCACACACACTAATCGGCCTTTTAGGTATTTTGACGCTAAGTAATAAAGTCTATCTAGATGACCACTAACACCGTGATTAGTGCTCAGTGCTTTAAAGTAGAATTTACTAGCCGTGAAAACAGAAATGAATGAGCTTAATCAAATCTGAGCCCATTACTTATCTCAAAATTGATCACGCTAATGCCGTCACATTTGACAATGCAATACACGCTAACGCAGAGCTGACCCTAAGCTCCGGCAGATTTATAGCTGTGCTGATGCGATAGCGAGAGTCGATGATAAAACGGACCTGACAAATAAACAAGCTCAATATTTCGCTTTAGAATAACAAATAGATGCGGACTAACACAGTGAAGAAGATAAGTTGGTATTCAATGTTCATAGATTGTATCTACACGGTAGGTAATTGTCAGTGGTCAATTTACAAAATTAATTGATTCTTAATACAAGCTGACCTAGGTACTACGGCTTCGAACGGAAGAATCCTAACTTGCTAACTTATATTATAAATGTGAATGTGAGTTTGTTTGTTACGCTTTTACGACCCTTCTTTTCAACCGATTTGGATGAAATCTGGTTCCGACATAGATTGTGTACCGGGAAACGGCATAGGCTGTAGCCTAAAAATGTAGTAAAATGTATTTTATCTCCGAAAAATTCAGGAAAATAATTAAGGAGTTCCGCGAGAATTCAAAAAAATAACGCGACTTCGAATTTACTCACGTTTTTTTTATTCTCGCGGAAACCCCTTAAATTACTTAATAGAAAGTAAAAAAATTGCATATGTCCTACCTAGGGATGCAACCTTTCTCAGTACCAAATTTCATTTAAATTGGTTGAAAAGATGGGCCATTTAAGCGTAGCAGAGAGACAGACAGGTACGCTTTCGCATTTATAATATGAGTATGGAATATGGATACATAGACAAAAGCCAGTTGCGACTTTTTAGAGAAGAGAACAAATTGGAGAGAACTTTGTATTCAAAACACATTTTTTGTTTCTTTATGGGAAAAATTAAATACCTACCATATTTTATTACATTTATGCACGAAGTTTTATGTACGCTCGATTTCAAGAAAATACGAGCTCGTTTATAGAGAAAATCTTCTCTTCAGTTCAAAATAGACACTCACCGCCTAATACAGTTAAAAGCCTCTTTAAGTTACTGCTATTGATATCAAAAACGTCTCGAGCCCGCCATTGTACATTCATACGTCTGACGAAGTTCAAAAGAAAATATTCTCCGATAGCTAGGGAGCTGGTGGCAGAAAATTTGAAATCTTCCTTATTACTATATTTTTTGCATTGTTTACATTAGTGAAAAATTAATAAGTTGTTTTTTATCAAGCTGTGTAACGTCATTGACCGCATCTGGTTTTTTCTCGCTTGTGATTGTGTTCTGTTTTCCTGCAGAATGGCTTTCAAATTGGCTTTATGTCTTTATTATATTGCTTTTATGTCTAATATTGCTTTTTAGTTAAACTTAGCTCTATCAGACGGCATAATATTAAGCTATCGATGTAACATAGTATTATTTTTCACCATCTAGAATCTAGAGTTAGGTACTTTATTGTATTCTACTGTTCAGAAAAAAACATTTTTTTCCTATTCGCAAGGTTGAAAACTCTATGTTCGATCATTCCAATCTCACTCGATCAAACTTTCCACCAGCTCGCTAGCTATAAAAGAGTACAACCAAACTAAATCATTTGAAGCAAGAATATAAGTTGCGAGTAACAGACAGATGGGCCAAGTTGAGGTGCAAATAAAGTTTGAGTGGAAAAACTTATTCCTTCTGCTCAAATCCTGAGTGTGCCGCCCCGAGTCTATGCCCGCGGGACACCTTTAACAATTTGTAAGTTATTTATTGCTGCAAAGAAATATGATTAACCCTTTAAATTCCCTGTTTCATAAAACAGGTACCAGGTTTTCTTGAAAATTGCGCAGCGTCTGGCTTTTCATTTGCATTCTGATATTACCACTCTTTTTAACAGCTTTCAACAAGTAATGAGCATTTAAATGAAACTATGGATCGTTACTGTTTATTCAATATTTTCAAATATTATGGTAATTTCACGTAACACAACCTGATAAATTATCTGTTTGTAACGTATAATATTTAAAAAATCCAAACAGTCTAAAGCAATGACGCAACCAATAAAGATTATTAACCCCTTTTTGTGCAAAACCAGGCAAGTCAGCTAGTTAATGACAAAACAACTGCAGTCATAAAGACAAACATTGCTAAACAAAGTTACCTGAGTCACAATTTTGGCAAACTAAATAATTTTAAAGTCATATAAATTTAGCATTTTATTACTCCTAATTTGGGACTACAAACTTATACAGAAACACGAAGCCGTTCATTAATAGTACATTACTGCAGCGGCCATCAAAACAGGCATTGAAGGACGAACGTGTAAATGTGGGCCGAGGCGAAGCCGAGGCATACATACGTAAGTCCATCAATGCCTAGTTGTGGCCAAGGCTTGTATAGTGCTTTTCTCAAATAATGCGCGGAAATTAAAACTAAGTGTTCATCACACTCATTGTCTTCACTTGAACTCATTTTGTCAAAAACATTTCAAAATCAATGACGAACAACGAACAACAATAATTTTTCCCGCGTCAAAGTGTTCATTTGTTTTTTTTTTCAATAAACAGCTTTCTATTTGCAAGCTAGTTCGAAATTTAAATAAAACCTTTGATAAGTTACCTCCTTGGTTGCCATGTTTCGGAGTAAAAGATCGTTCCACTTTTAAACTACACGACAGATATGAATTTAGTATGTAATTTATTTGGCGCTAAACCACGACAGATATGGATTTTCATACAACTTTAGAAGGCCGCTGCTCGCATGTATTTGGCCAGTACAGCAATTTCGATTTATCTCGAAGAAGGTTGTCAAAATAATGCTCAAATTTCCAAGCATGTTTGAGAAAAAGTATTAATGTCTACTTCACGAGGAAACTTTACAAATAATTTGTTAGAAATCTTAATAATTTCATAGTCATCGTCAAGTTAGCTCGTTGTGAAAGTTTGCCGGGTTATAACGGCCAAGCTAAACTATTAGTTATGAAAGCTGAGTTGACATGCAAATCCTTGTTCACTCCGCAACTGAATGTTCCACTTATCGGGACTTTATGCTGTCCCTTAGGCTACGTTCGTACGGATACAAATCTGTGATATAACTGATAATGTAATACGTCCATAGAATGAATATACCTATCACTATATTTTAGTTAAAGGTATTTATAAATATAGTATTAATAAGCACAAGATTACTGTGACACGTTGGAGGCGCTTTCATTTTTAAATTAGACGACCTCTACACACATCGGCTGCAAAACTGATAGGTTAATCATATCTACTCATAAAACCTCCCGTGGAATAATAAGTACTAATTTTTAATAAAGCGCTTTTACATCGAAATTTAAGAAACATCACTAACATACAAAACAACAGCAATAGTTATCCATTTTATTCACTTTATGAGCCTTCAAAGTTTTATTTTTATTTTTATAGTTGTTTATAAGTACAGTTTGTTTATTAATTATGATATAATTTTATTCCATTAAAGAAAGAAAATTTTGTTTTTTAAGTAATTTATATTTCTATCTTTAAGGGAATGTATGCCTAATTTATTAATCTATACCTACCACTTAAATAAGAATCAGCAATCTAAAATATATTTTATATTATAAAAATAACTATTTATACAATATCTACTACTTTCTTTTTCTACCTTATTATTCTGCCTTTACAATTTTCTGCCAAACAGTTTAAATATTATACTCTACTATGCCAGTGACGTTCGCAAAAAGGCGGCCACGGATAATCAGTGTTGGGGTACCTGGTACCTCAGATGTGCGCCAGTGGTTTCGTGTCTGAGAGGCCCGAAGCCCCAACACAAGCTGAGTGGCTTAGCTGTTTGTTGCACTGCTGTACAATACAGTTGATTTTGTATGCAAGTGTTTAGTTTAAGTTTATTTCTGTGCAGTGCCTCAAATAAAGATTTTTCTTTCTTTCTAATTTAAAGCAGGAGGTTAATTTCTTTTTATCCCAGTACATACATACTTAGCTGATGTGTCACAGTTTATGCAATAGCTACAAACTGGCTTCGCCAAAGAAAGTTCATGCGCAGTAGTTTTTGCCACATGATTAAAAATTCATGACTCTTCAGTGCATATGCGAATATCCTTTTTACTAGCGAACTTCACCGATTCGCTTTGGATTTTTCAGTGAAAGTCACTTTCATGTCAGCATTTACATTCATATGAATATTGTAAGCTCAAGCACAAAAAATAGTGGTTTACCTACTACGTATTGGTAGTACGTATTGGTTTGATAACGTAATTTATATGCATTAGGTATTGTAGTTTGACACTAGGTAAACGATGTAGACGTCGTCTAAATGAGAATTTCTAGACCTTACCTGTCCGAGAAATGTTCTGACGGTCGTATAACTAAAACTCAGAAGTAGTAGTCAAATGAAAACATTATCATGGCATGAAAAATACTAATAAAACACATCATAATAAGAAGAAAAAGATAATGCCTCGATTCTTGAACCACATTTCACTCAAACCTTTATTATAATCAAAACAAATATTGGTATTAAACCCGTTTTAAAAAGGATTACCAAACAGAAAACAATTTTACAAAATACACCAATACCTACTTCGTTCAAAGTTTAATCTCCCTCGATTGTATCTGATATCCACGTCAAAGTTGAGGTATCAGAGTTTGATTGATCTTACATTAATTAACCAGCCAAGAATGCGTAACTTAAGTTGTTGGCTGTTGTTCAATTAAGTAGCAACTAATAACTTAGTTAGAAAGGTGAAAGTCTGATAAGAAAAACAGATTTCACTGAGACCACGAAAATCTGATTAAGTAAAATTTCTGTAGCTTTTGAACGGTACTTGTTAAGAAGTGAACTTCGCAGTTTTAAATTTAAATGGATAAGACGTAACTCAATTATGTCACTGTCTTTTGGGAGAAGGTTTAGTGCGGTGATTTAAGTTTTTGTGGAAGTTAATAATATGCATTTTACCCATATTTTGACTACCTACATAATCTCACAAAGGGAGATGGTATGTTATTATAATTAACAATATTAATACCAGAGCCACAAACTAACATAATGGAAGATCTTGTGAAAGTTTTTTGGGAAGTAAAATGATTTTGATTTTAAGAATGTGTGTAATTTACTTATTATCATATAAATATTATAAATGCGAAAGTTTGGATGTATGGATGTATGTTTGTTACTCAATCACGCTCCAACGACTGAACGGATCTGGATGAAATTTGGCACAGAGATAGATTATAGTCTGGAATAGCACATATGCTACTTTTTATCCCGGAAAATTAAAGAGTTCCCGCGGGAACCGAAAACCTCAATCCACGCGGACGAAGTCGCGGGCATCAGCTAGTAGAAAATATTATCAAAAATCATGAATTCTAGAAGATCAGAGATTCAAATTCTATCCTTAACTAAGGTAGTACTATTAAGTATAAGTAAACTAAGTTACATAGTGATGGGTTCAGAGGGATATTCCGTGAAATAATACTCGAAACATTCTTAAAACCAATATATTCATCATTTCCTTATCGCTCTCACAAAAACTTCTGTAATCTTCAGTAATACGGGTACTCTCACATCATTAACAATTTTAAGCGAATCTACCGCTGGTTCGGAATGCCACGACTTTGCGAGACGAACCAGCAAGAAACTCGGTGGCGTCTAATCTTCAAAATAACTTTTTCACAGCCACCGATCAATCAACAAAAACTATCACCCACTCCTATTAATTTCTAATCACCCAGTGCACGCTTAATCCAATATTACCTCCCTTTCAGCCTCTTTTCGATCTACCCGCAGCTCCAATGCAATAAAAAGTGTCGACATAAGTCAAATTGACAACTATCGAAATAATAAACCTTACAGCTCGGCCATCCTACCATAAGCGAGTCCCCTCGCGTTTTGAGGCTTGACCTAATGTCTCTTAATTATCTTAGACTACCTTTTACTTAAAAAAAAAAAAAAAAAAAAAAAAAAAAAAAAAAAAAAAAAAAAAAAAGCTCAGCTTCAGCCTTATGCACAAAAATTTACAATAAGCTGCCAAGAGATAATAAGGCATTAACAATAAAATTATTCAAAAATAAGCTGTATAAACGGCTAGTAGTCTAAAACTTCTATTCCTTAAAAGAATCCTTGAATCTTGAAACTAATCACCGGATTTTGGAACTAAGTTCTTTATGGGGCGACAGGGTACCCTAGCCGGCAAAAACGTCCGGCGTGGATGCGCCCGTGCGTTAATGCGTGGAGATTTTTTTTAACGAAGACAAAAGGTCTTATCAAAAAATGTTATTAATAAAAATAAATAACTGTAAATTTTCAAAAAAAATGAAATTGAAATTTAAGTATGTAATAAGGAACTTTGATCCTATCTGGTGTCCCACTACACCACACGTTTTTTTTTTTTAAACTCTCATTTGTCTATTTATGTAAGTTAATTTTACAAAAATTTGAAACTTGCAACTTGTTTAGTCCCTTTTATGAAAACTATGGTAGTTTTAAGTATTTTGCACGCTACCCTACTTACAACTATACAAATAAATAAATATTATATTCTATTCTATTCTATAGAGTCCTCTTGTATGCGCCATTTCTACCTTGGGCTGGGCACACCGCCCTACTGAACCCATTGGTATAACCTCGGCTTCTTCTTTAAATGCGTATTCAAGTCCATCGACCTCGTCGCGTGCTAGCCTTGAAAAGTGCTTCTTTACTCCGTGCATTTTCATAGTCATTCGTCACGGTGTTATCTGAAACTTACACTGGCTTAATATGTGTCCTTTCTTATATTAATAACCCAACAACGCCATACATATCCATAACCCAAAAACATAAAAGATATTAATTAGTCCATATTGGTTTTGAGACTAAATGACATGACCAGTAACCGCCCTGCGATTCGAGACAATGTGCAGGATTTCCTTTTTTTTACAGTAAGTTTTAAAAATTAGAGCCAAAATTACTACGGATTTATTATTCGGAATATGGTTAAGTTTAAAATGTCTAAAGAAACAATACATTAACCGTTTAAATCTTGAACGTTCGCTTTCCTCTTTAAGCACTACTCCATTTTAACGTTCCGTTTTATACATGCCTAATAATATTATTGTAACCCTACATGAATACCATTTAAGTACCTTAGTCACTATAGTGCTATGAGTGATTAATTATTGATCAATTAAAATAGTAATGAAATGGAAATGTATGTTCTGTTTATAATTATTTTTGATAATTGACAAACCCCAATGAAACGTGTAATTGATTCTTTGAGTTATTAAACTGAATTCGGATGGCGATGTATGATTCTTCCAGTAAAATATTTTGCATAAAGTTATAAGATTCACTACACTATATTTTACTTCTCCCATTATTCTGGATCCAAACCTGTGAATAAACGAAAATAAAACAAACTTGCTACGTACGTATCATCCAGCTCTTCATCCTTCCTTAGATTGGACTCTCTGTACCCAGAATCCAATCCTCCTTAGGTATGACCCAGTGCCAGCCCTTTCCTTTGATTGGACTCTTTCCCTTAGAGTCCAACCCTCCTGAGCATGACCCTGTGTCTGCCTTCCTTACATTACACTCTTCCATCAAGAGTTTCATCTTCCTTAAGTATCAACCTTCCTTAGATTGGACTCTCTACACCCAGAGTCCAATCCTCCTTAGGTATGACCCAGTGCCAGCCCTTTCCTTTGATTGGACTCTTTCCCTTAGAGTCCAACCCTCCTGAGCATGACCCTGTGTCTGCCTTCCTTACATTACACTCTTCCATCAAGAGTTTCATCTTCCTTAAGTATCAACCTTCCTTAGATTGGACTCTCTACACCCAGAGTCCAATCCTCCTTAGGTATGACCCAGTGCCAGCCCTTTCCTTTGATTGGACTCTTTCCCTTAGAGTCCAACCCTCCTGAGCATGACCCTGTGTCTGCCTTCCTTAGACCCTTTCTCACCCGGGGTCAACTCATCATCCTCCACTGCTTCTTTCCCTGAAACTTTCAAGCACCGCTTCATATATGATACCACACAACCCAGTTCCAACGTTCAAGTCATTTTTACTCGCTATTAAACCATCACACAATGATAACTGCTTAATCTCTCCCTTTTTTTTTTTTTTTTAAATCGATCGTATAAATTAATTATGTCCCATCCCTATTATACACAATTTATTTATTTTTTTGAATTGAACACATTAAAAATCGGACTATTCCTATTTATTGTATTTCCTGTAAGTTTTAATCCAGTAGACACATAAAGTTCCTTTCCCATCGAAAATAAGTATCCCAATTAAAATGATTTTAACGGCTCGTAGCGATGAACAAAATTAAAATTTACACCAATTCAAAATTTTGCCTTTAAATCAAATCAAATCAAATCGGGCATCAGCTACTAGATAATATAAATTGTTTAAATCACGGATCTTAAATAGTTCTCTCGCCTACCACTATCATGTGACTACAGGGAACACGGGTCCAAACGGGTCTCTAGTCTATTACTGGTATTTGTAACCATTTTGACCAGCCTCAAAGGCGATTCAAACAAGCAAGAGCGGGTTCAAGACGAAGGCTACAATAATGACTGGAACCAATTTGATAACCTATCCTATAACCTAATTTGATAGTCCATATTAACGATCTTCCCAGTACAGTAAAAGAACTAGCAGGTATCGTATTATTTGCAGATGACACTTCTCTCGTGTTTAAAGTCAACAGGAAAAACTCCGATTTGGGAAAACTTAATAAAACACTCACCAAGCTTTCGCAATGGTTTTCGGTCAATAATAAGCTTAGCATTAAATAGTAAAAAAAACCAAATGTGTTTATTTTGCCTCATCGAACTTCCGTGGGGAAAGAAATGTTGAGATATTTCTGAACAACGAAAAATTAGATATAGCAGACGACGTTCTTTTCCTTGGCCTAATCATTGATTCTAGATTACAATGGGGACCGCACATTAATAATCTGGCAAATAAACTAAGTTCAGCGGTATTTGCGATTCGTAAAATAAGGCAATTATCAGATGTAAAAACTGCTAAAATAGTATACTTTGCACATTTCCATAGCTTGATGTCTGGAATTTTGTTGTGGGGCTCGGCTTTCGATTGGAAAACTATTTTTATACTCCAAAAAAGAGCTATTCGCGCCATTTATAAGATGAAGCCCAGAGATTCTCTAAGAAATTTGTTTAAAGATATCGGCATTCTGACTATGCCTTCACTTTATATATTTGAGAATATTATGTACATTAGGAAACATCTAGCATCGTATAAGAAGAACTCTGACTCTCATCACTATAATACACGAAACAAACATAAGTTAACTGGGCAGACATTCAGGTTGTCTAAAACCAGTAAATCATTATTGGGCAGCTTGATACGCTTCTACAACAGGATTCCAAAGGATATAACCGATCTTTCTGACAGACAGTTTAAAAGTAAAATAAAAGAAATTTTAATTAAAAAAAAGTTATTACATGATTAATGATTACTTAGATGATAAAAACGCATGGAAAATATTATAACACCGCACAAGCTATTGAACGAGCAAGGATAAAAATTATGTACATGTGTACTTTTAATATAATATAATATTGTGACTATATTTATTTTATGACATGAAAATTATGTACTTGAGTAATTTTCCTTTCTTTTTTAATTTAAATATAATAATTATGACATTTTATTATGAAGTTGCGACATTGTAATTTGTAAATAACATAACATATGTATAAATTTTTTTATGACTAGGTACTCGGGTAACTTATTAATTTTTATGACATATCAATGTAAATTTTTATCAATGTTGTATTGTACTTTATCGACCTGACTTTCTTAAGCGCTTTTTATAAGTCTAAGCGAAGAATAAATATAAATATACAAAAATATACAAAAATAATAAACCCATCTCTAGCTTATTCAATAATCTATCTCAGTAGGTAGATGTTTCCAAACGAATCTGCCACCGTGCGACAGTATCATGGCATTTCATAAATGCTACTAGTTGTAATACGTGAAATAAATAAATAATTTCATTTCAATAATTTCATTTTACCAGTATTACTGAAAACAAACTTCATCCAAAAGAAATACCACTGGTTACTATTTTAGATTGTTGGCTCCCCCAAACAAAAAACAGAACCAAACACTTGGAAAAACAAAATACCAATTCAAATCCTTAGTCAGTTATAATCCTACGAACCCGATCACGATCACGATGGGCTATGATCCACAAAAACAGTTTTAATTTTTGTTTGAAAGACAAGTAAAACCTTGCCAAACCTAGTTACCGAATTTTAAGCTAAAATTTGTCTAACCCTTCTTCTTGCAATCCTTTTGAGAGCGCCCTCAAAACTAATGAATAAATTCCACCATTACGACATTGTTCAGCGTCAAACCTTCCCACCAATACAGTACGACACGTTACATAGCTCAGCCCGCCTCCACTAGTCGACGGGTCTCACGCAGTTTGCAACTAAAGTCTAACCAAATCAAAATCTTCGTATAATAATAAAGAGGAAACAAAAAGTACTTACGGCAAGTATGAGTCCCTTTAGAACAATCAAACATTTTGTATAACTCACACGGCTGTACCACTTGTTACCCAACCTGCATTAGCAGCTCCTTCAGCACCATCTAGGCCCTCGTCAACCTCCATTCCAGCCTCTCACGCAGCTCCTCAGTGGATTCACTTCAACGCCTCGAATGACTGCGCGAACCGATACACGGGCGCTGCCTCGATACCCAGCTAAAAAATTAAAAATAATACAAAAGTACACGTTCCAATTCCACTTATCCCGTATCTCGAATACCCATAGTCCAAACGCATGGCGCCGGTGCTCCGCAAACTACTCCACAATTAAACATAATTTACAGACGCGGAACCGCAAATTAACAAGTAACTTTCTGATTACTAATCGTGTACTAATATCTTATCGACCAGTACTTTTATCACCTGCGTATTCAATTTAGAAGAAAAAAAAATATATATATATGGATTTGTATTGTATTTTATACACACATCACGGGCTCCACTTATATCCAAAAATACATAAATTTGGCCAAAAGAAAACATTAATACCAATAAATAAGAAAATATAAAAAAACAAAAATAGTACATGACCTTTTTTTTCCCTTTGGGCGTAGTCCTTCGACGGGATGATAACTGTACTATCTTCCCGTTATCCCTGCTTCTGAACTGATGGGTTCAGAGGGATATTCCGTGAAATAATACTCGAAACATTCTTAAAACCAATATATTCATCATTTCCTTATCGCTCTCACAAAAACTTCTGTAATCTTCAGTAATACGGGTACTCTCACATCATTAACAATTTTAAGCGAATCTACCGCTGGTTCGGAATGCCACGACTTTGCGAGACGAACCAGCAAGAAACTCGGTGGCGTCTAATCTTCAAAATAACTTTTTCACAGCCACCGATCAATCAACAAAAACTATCACCCACTCCTATTAATTTCTAATCACCCAGTGCACGCTTAATCCAATATTACCTCCCTTTCAGCCTCTTTTCGATCTACCCGCAGCTCCAATGCAATAAAAAGTGTCGACATAAGTCAAATTGACAACTATCGAAATAATAAACCTTACAATAGTATTAATTACATTAAGGTTCGTGTTCTGCTATAAGCTAAAAGTGCTTAACTCTAGTTTACTTACATAAAAATCGCCTCTAAACTTGTTAACCATTGAGCACAATAACATGTAGTACCTGAAAAAAAAGAATGAAAAAACTTTATTTAACATAATTAAATTCAAATACGAATATTGAAAACTAGATGATGTCCGAGACTTTGTCCGCTTTAGCCCATGTCCTTCCCCGAGACATAACCTATCTCTTTACTAAATTTCATCAAAATCGACTGAACTGGACCGTTAAAGCGTATAGCAGACAGACAGACAGACATTTATAATGCGTGCGGAAAATTTACGTAGGGTCCATTTAAAGTGTTGAGTTATGTATTTAATTACAGTTAATATATTGCTCTACTATCGTTACATATTAATTAATACAAAGTAGCCTAGTGGGCCAGTAGGTAATGTATAATGGGATTCGACCTATAAATTAGTTAGGCAGTGTGGATATACCTAATTCGATTACTGAATAGTCAGTAAGTAAACTTCATGAGATTACACCAATTTGTGCGCACTTCAAAGGTTAATTTAGTTGTTATAACTAATGTAGAAATTGGGATGATAATGTTGTATCGTAATATTAACCTTTAATTAGTCTAATTTAACGTGAACTGATCGGGATTAATCGTTGATAACCTACTGTTTCCAATATTAAAACGCCGGATATCCTTTGATTGGAATCACTTTCAAATAATTAAATTAACATTCCTCATGACACGAATTCAATATCTCCTATCCACTCTATCAGAGCCTATTGAAATAGTAGCTAAAGGACTGGGCAGATAAGGAGCGAAGAAACGCACTATGGAAGATGTAAGAGTACATCGTACTAAACAATAAGTTTTTTATTTTATTAATTTATTGAAATTTTATTAAGTTATTTAATAAAAATCGAAGCCGGGAAATAGCGGGCATCATACAGATATGAATTATTTACATATATTTTCGCATTTAGAATTTCATTATTCCACGAAACATACACTTGAGTCGTAACATTAACATAACAAAGTAGTAATTATGGACAGATAAAGAATGGTATGTCATGACGTTCCATTTCTGTTAAACCGAAGTAGTACATCAACATTTATCTTGTTAAATAATGGCACGTCAGATGTGCGCGGCCGATTTTTGTTTGGAAATGTTACTTGTCGTAATAAGCCAACACGTCTCCTTTATACTTCGAGTAGAATCAGAATCCATCACTCATCGTGGATATTCTCGCCATCTGCCTGCCACCAATGACCTGACTTATTGTGATACCATTGTGACAATGGCGGCCTTGAGTTGGAGTGATAATGTGATTAAATATCCAGATATAGGTATTTCAATGTGCGTGATGAATGCTTGGCATGTATAAGAACATCTCATGAGCAAGTTAAGATTTTGTTAAGTCTAGATCATACCTCTACGATTTACTAAAATCATATTTGGCACAAACACCTAGGTGCAGTCTCTTATTCCTTAATTCATAGCCCGATAGGATAAAAAATACGACGCGGCTGGAGAGAGATCAGACGCGGGGCCGACGGAGTTACGTGCGCTCCGACGCATAGGGATGAAACAATGCTAACTTTGACTCCGGGCTAGCTGAAAATTTATTAAAACCCAAAACCTTATTTACCAAACCCGGAAATCGAACCCAGGACCTCGTCATCCCTAGTTCAACATGCTAACCATACTACAACAACGAGGCAGTTAAATTGATTGAAAACAAACTGAAAACATCACGCATAGGTAAACTTACGAAAGCACGATGGAAATAGCGAATTTATTTTAGTTATTGCACAAAACTAAAACTATAAAACTAGACGCAAAAGAAAATAGAATGATAAAAGTATGTAAGCTGGGACATTGAAAGTATTGGTGAATCGTGAAAGTTTGTGGAAGTGGCCAAGTTTTAGGCCGACGTTGGCCGGGACGATAATGGCGCGTCAGTCATCCGCTCCTGGATGCTACAGATTTACATTCGCGTGATTTATGACTTCTTCATAGAGAGGGGAAAATATATACAGCCAAACACAAGGGGCGTACAGCTTACCGTCGGTACAACGTTTTGATGTGGGTCCTTTTGTAAAATGCTATTTGTAAAATGTGAAACGGTTAGGTTAAGTGTTCGGTGCTGAGTTTTCTCGGATCTTCGGATCATTGGAAGGGTTAGATGTTAGCCAGTCAGTCCACTCAAGAATTAACATTATCTAAAACGTATATTTCCAAACCAGACGATGCCCGCGACTTCGTCCGCGTGGATTAACTCCTTGATTTTCCGGGATAAAAAGTAGCCTATGTCCTTCCCTGGGATACAACCTATCTCTGTACCAAATTTTATCAAAATCCGTTGAATGGTTGGGCCGTGAAAGCGTAGCAGACAGACAGACAGACAGACACACTTTCGCATTTATAATATTAGTATGGAAGTATGGAAGTATGGAAGTATGGAAGTATGGAAGTATGGAAGTATGGATATGTATAATATCCCAGAATTTAGCTTTAGTTTTAAGATACGGTAACTGATTATCACCATCATTGTATACCAGTGTACCTAAATTGAATAAATATAATTTGAGTTTGAGTTTTGAGTTTGAATACCTACTAAAAAGCATTTCAAAGGTTGCAAGTTTTAATTGAATACTACGTAATTTATGTGTTAGGTGTTTTTGGCATTTTGATATTAAAAGAATTTAAAATAGTTATTTGCTAGTAAATTTTGGACTGACTGTTTGTGTACAATAGACTAGTAAATTAAGTGTAGATAAGACGTACTTAGAGCAGATTGTGCAGCATAAATTCTTGTAGGAAAATCGAGTGTGAAAAAAGGTACGGTCGTTCTGAATGTGATATGCTTCAGACGAACAAAATAGAAAAAGGATATTGAATCGGCAAGAAAATGCCGTAACTTAAGAAAATGTCACCCTCTATCAACCTCCTACGTGTTGCTTTGTATTGAACCTATCTTGATATGCTTACGGAAGCTTATGATGCAGCGTGTAGAGGAAAATGACTTCATTTTTACAGTCGGGTAAACATGCCCAAAATTTTGAATGAATTCTTAATGTATTTTAACTTAATATTTCCGCTCGTATTTATGTACCTATCTATTTATGGCATGCCAACTGGTAGATTGTTTTTAACTTTTTTCTCTTCACACTAAGAGCGAGCGAACATAAGAGGCGAATGCTCAAAATATGTATCTGTCTACTCGTACAGCTCCGATAAACACAAAACTAATAAAACCAGACAAAATAATAAAAATACAAAGCTTTTTGTAGGCGAAAGTCTACAAATTAAAGTATTAGCTCTACAAAATTATGAACTGGGCTAAAATATGTAGAGAAAAAGGTCATCCTTTTATCTCACAATTTGCAATTTGAATACGCAGACAAATTAATCCAGCAAAAAGTTAAGCAAAAGAATACAAAGCCACATCGCCCTAACAACGCTACTCCAAAATATTATGCGGCCGAGGATAACATTACTTACCACCATTCTGTTACACTGGTAAACCAGTAATAGTAGGTATAAGGCCCGGATAGACCCACGAGTAAATTCTATCTACAGGGAAATGGCCATTTTTACTTGAATATAGCTAGTGATAGACCTGCAAATAAATTCAAGACTTTAATGTATGAGTATACTTATCGATTTCGGGAGCAGTTTAATGTGTGTTTGACAGTTTATCGTTTATCATTTTAACAACATTGATTTGGATATCTGCCTCGTTGGTCTAGTGGTTACCACGTTCGACTGCGGCCGACGAGGTCCCAGGTTCGAGTCCCGGGTCGGGCAATAATTAAGTGTTGGGTTTTTCTGACTAGAAATTCTCAGTACTAGCCCGGAGTTAGGAAGTTGGCGGTGTTTCACCCTCGTGCCTCGGAGAGCACGTTAAGCCGTCGGTCCCGGTTACTATCCCTAACATGATAATAGTAGTTAAAGCCCGCCAACCCGCATTGGAGCAGCGTGGTGGGTCTACGACGGTCGATAGTATGTCTTATGTACCAACATACCAAATGCATTAGTGCACATATTATTAAGATAGTAAGTAAGTAAAGGATACGAAATATTTATTCAGTTGTCATCAAATAAAAGGTATTGTAATGTTAATTACGGAAAATACATAAGTTATTCAGTAAAAATAATAGTCCCCCGTGGTGAAATTATAAAAGAGTGTTGGGGTTCTGTTTTTGTACTTTATTTATTCTTTAAAGCTGTACGCACACTGACAATAACCGTGAGGCTTAACTTTTAACATCTCGTACATACTCGATAGTTAGAAAATCATCGAACAGGTAAAATCGGTTATCCGATCCGCTTGATAAGCGGACCCATTGTATAGAGTTGAGAGGAGACGATCGGATAACTTTGCGAGAAATATAGTTGCGTGTTACTGTTACCGTGGAATTGCACATAATGCAATATCAATCTCCGTATGTAAGTCAATATTCACATATTACCTATATCGTTATTCAAAACTTTGACACTTTGGCCTGCACGTGTATCATTAGCTTAAAGATATTGCCAACTTCACTTTGTAACATTCTTATTACGTTTGTTATTACATGTAATTGGGCCACTTTCACTGTGCTAGTAAAAGAACTATAGGTAAATTATGTGCGATGTGAATGTTTATTATTAAAAGTTTTATTGTTCAGATAATATGAAGATACTATCTATACCTATACCTATATAGGTTCTACTAACGTTAGTGACCAACGATCTCCAGTGACACTCAATCGCAAATGCAATCTACGTGCTATCTCTTTGATATTCACACCACGTACTTCAATTCCAAAGGTGGTGTTTGTTATTCCCTAACAATGAAAATCACGAAATGTAAGACTTTCTGAGGAAAACAAAAAAAATCTTCTGTAACTAATTTTCTTTTGAGGTCTCTTGTGAATAGCCGTGAACGTGTGGAAAATATCAGAGGCTTCTTAGCGTCTTGGGCTCGTTGGGAGATAATAACCTGTCTTGTTTTCCGCTGTGTTCGTCAAGCGTCACCCGTCTGTCTTCACACCTTGGGGACTAAAAGGAATGGCGTTACGTCATTTTGTCACTAGTGAATCATTTGTACTGTTTGTCTGGCCGTTATTGAGCTTGTTTTCGGCAAAGTGACTGGCGTATTGCAACGCCCACCGCCTCCCAGACTGAAATGAAAGAGCGTTTTGGTTCAGCCCAGAGTTGGTTGCGTTCATTACAATTAACGGGCTCTGTTTGCGCGTCTGGCGAAACACTGGTATTACGACTAATTAACTGAGTATTGTGATGCCTTTGATAACGGAGGAAATAATGAAAAGATTAAAATCGTGGAATGGTGAACGAGTCTCTACATGTTATATAATTTATATTATACTTACATGCTTAATTTTAAATCACAACGTTTCAGCGGATCGGAGTAGAGAAGATGCCGCCTAATAAAAGTGTAAAAGCCTAGTAAAAAAACCCTATTGGTGACAAGGTGACGTCTCTGGGATACAAACAATCTCTGTACCAAATTTCGACAAAATCGGTTGAACAGTTGGGCCGTGAAAGCTTAGCAGAGAGATAGACTTCGCATTTATAGTATAAGTAAGGATATAAGGGACGATATGTATTCAGGTAAAAATATAATATAACTAGCTGATGCCCGCTATTTCAACCGCGTGGAATACGTCTTTTAATTCCCACGTGAACTCCTTAATTTTCCGGGATAAATGTCACTCTTCAGGTAGGTACACTAAACCCATGCAATAAAATCGGCCAAGTGCGAGTCGGACTCGCGCACCGAGGGTTCCGTACATACCTGTAGTATTATTAAAAAAAAACTACTTACCAGATCTCGTTCAAACCAAGTTTCGGTGGAAGTTTGTACATCATATATTTTTTTTAGTTTTATCATTCCTCTTATTTTAGAAGTTACAGGGGGGGGGGGGGGGGGGAGGGACACATTTTACCACTTTGGAAGTGTCTCTCGCGCAAACTATTCAGTTTAGAAAAAAATTATATTACAAACCTCAATATCATTTTTGAAGACCTATCCATAGATACCCCACACGTATGGGTGAAAAAAAAAATTATGAGTTTCAGTTCTAAGTAAGTATGGGGAACCCCAATTCAATTTTCAATTTTCAATTCAATTTTTGTAAGAAAATCTTAATGCGGTTCAAAGAATACATCTACTTACCAAGTTTCAACAGTATAGTTCTTATAGTTTCGGAAAAAAGTGGCTGTGATATACGGACGGACAGACAGACAGACAGACATGACGAATCTATAAGGGTTCCGTTTTTGCCAAATTTGGCTACGGAACCCTAAAAATACATCGATCCGTTGCTCTGTTGTGACGTGATTGAGGGACAAATCAACAAACAAATACACTTTCGCATTTGTAATATTAGTATGATAGGCTCAACATCTTAAAACATCATAACAGAGAATCATTAGTTAGCATTCCAAAACGATCGCAGTAATTTTCTTTTCCAATTTTTAAATTCCCCATAATATGCGAGGCGAATAAATGAAATAAATAAGTAGAGCTCAATTTATTTCGAAACTGAATTTGCGATGAAAATGCGACCCTCCTCGCTCGGCACCCAAATGTATATTAATGGGCCTCCCGAACCACAACAGTAGGTAATATTGTTTTCTTTTTACACCCCACGACCTCTCGCTTTTAGTAGTGTCAACTACTTACTACACTGGCTTTTTATGGTTTAAGTAATGACGTAACGGAATATGTTGTAAAGATCCTGCCTACAGATAAAGAAATGGCCTCGTATTTATTTAAAAGCTTGCTTTGTGCTTTGTCTTTAATAGGTCATGCGGTTCGAAATTGGGATGCAGGGAGTATTCTTTTACTCTTTTTGTGAGTATCCACGATATCAGAAAATTCACAAAATAGTGGTATTGATTGGTGGAGTTCTTACTCATGTTTACTTTTTACAAGACTGCTCAAAAAAAAGGAGTGTGATGTTTTCAGGGTTCATGTATTGTAGGTATGTATGTGAGTTTCTTTATTCCACCATAACTTCTTAATGCCTGAACAGGTTTAGATGTATGGGATATCGTTAGAATCCTTACATCCTTCCGAGTGTTAGGGGTTATAACTTTTTAGGAAAAAGTCCTATGAATGAAAAATTCCTAAATAATAGGCAGGGTAAATCCACTCAAGAATCAAAACTAATATTATTAATGCGAAAGTTTGGATTGATGGATGTTTGTAATTCAATCACGCCGGAACGGTAGAACGGATCTGGATGAAATTTGGCAAAGAGATAGATTATTAATTATAGTGTCGATTAGCACACAGGCCACTTTTTATCCCGGAAAATAATAGAGTTTCCGCGGGAACCAAAATAACTTCAATCCACGCGGACGAAGTCGCGGGCATCAGCAAGTCGTAAAAAAAATACAAAATTTTCAATTCTTTGAATAAAAATCTAGGTTGATCAAATAAAATAACTGCCTCCACTAAGTTTCTTAACTTCATAGTAACACAAAAGAATAAAAACAAAAAGTTTTACGAAAACCTCTACGTACAATGTTCTACAAGCTTTCAATCTATGGTTGATGTTTTTATCGAAAAACTATTTGGTAGTTTGTAAGTGAATAAAATACTCAACTGTTTGTATAATATTTGCGTATTCCGTTATATAGATAAGAGCTTATATACTTAGGCGCAAAAAAATACGCTAGTGTGAAATCCGCCTAAAAAACCACATTGATGCAATACTGCCTTCTATAGAAACTACTTACAAATAGCGAACTAAGTTCAGGTAAGAATCTTTATAGGTACAAGTTTTATGAACTTGTCTGGCGACTTCACTTTCTTGAACTTTTCTGCGAAGAAGGACAAAGTATAACGGATGATGTTCATAACCGATTTTGTACTGACGTAACAATTTCAATTGATAGAATAATTCATTTATGCAAGTCACGTCGACTTTTGCGACCGAATCGACCGCGATTTACTCCTTGAGTTTAAGTTTTTAATATAAAAACGAGATACTGGAGTGAGATATACTACTACTGAATGGAAAAGTCAATTTTCAACGTTTGCAAAATACGGCTGGAATTGATAAATATAAGAAATATAACTATCTGTCTTATTATTTGTCTTATTTTAGTTTTAATATAATGGTGATTTTAATGTATTTAATAGATTTACTTAATATTATAAAAATATTTTTAGTCATTTGTAAAATATTATTATACGTAGCCCAAAACAATAAACATGAGATAGGTTAACACAATTAATACGGTACTATCTGTCGATAAGTTGTTATTTTTTACAAAAATAAACAATTCTTACATACATACTAGTTTGAAGTAGGTAGTAAGACGCACTTGTCACGTTAGCCAGTAGTAGTTTTTCAGCCAGTGTCAAAGTTACACTTTTTAGAGCGTACTGTACATCCTTGTACACATGCAGCCTGTGGGCTAACTACACAAAGAAATCGTACAGTGATCTCCGTGTCCTCTATAATAATGCTTTCCGAACGTTGTTGGGGCTGCCACGATTCTGCAGTGCCTCAGGCATGTTTGCGGACGCGCGCACTGACTGCTTTCACACCACTATGCGCAAGCGATGCGCGTCTTTGGTACGCAGAGTACGGGGCAGCTCCAACGCCGTTATGAAGATGATTGCGGACCGGTTTGATTGTTTCTACCTGCGGCATTGCTGCGATAGGCATGTTGGAGTACCAATGCCGGAGAGGAAATACTAGGGCCTGTCCGCAATCATCAATCATTGTCGCAGAATATGGAGGGCAAACGAAATTTTAATAAATTAATATATATTGAATGTAATGTGTCGTTGCTAATTTAAATTTTGATTTTGATTTTTAAAATAACACTTAATTATATAATTTCTAATAATAATGATATTGACATGAAATGTTTAATATGGATTTTTGTTATCTGAAATAAATATATTGAATTGAATTGAATTGAATTGTTAGCGATTACAAAAAAAATTCAACACAGAAAATACCTACTAGGTATCTTATCACAAGAAACAATATCTGAGGTTTAAAATTAAGTATAATTCACCCGGCGTTTAAGGAAATTGGCGGTGTTTCACCCCCGTGTGCTCCGGTCCCGGTTATTATCACTAACATAGTCGTTAAAGCCCGCCAACCCGCATTGGAGCAGCGTGGTGGGTCTAAGCTCTAATTTCCTCTCTCCTATGAGAGTGGAGGCTTGTGCCCAGCAGTGGGACGTTAAGGGGCTGTAGTGATAATTCAGGTAGGTTCATAGCAAAGTTTCCATACATAATAGTACTAATAAAAAGTACATACAATACATAAAGCACACTTTTTCCAAGGGAAATATTTTTAGGGTTCCGTAGCCAAATTTGGCAAAAACGGAACCCTTATAGATTCGTCATGTCTGTCTGTCTGTCTGTCTGTCTGTCTGTCTGTCTGTGTGTCCGTCCGTATGTCACAGCCACTTTTTTCCGAAACTATAAGAACTATACTGTTGAAACTTGGTAAGTAGATGTATTCTGTGAACCGCATTAAGATTTTCACACAAAACTAGAAAAAAAGCAATACATTTTGGGGGTCCCCATATTTAGAACTGAAACTCAAAAAAAATTTTTTCATCAAACCCATACGTGTGTGGTATCTATGGATAGGTCTTTAAAAATGATATTGAGGTTTCTAATATCATTTTTTTCTAAACTGAATAGTTTGCACGAGAGACACTTCCAAAGTGGTAAAATGTGTGTGTCCCCCCCCCCCCCCCCCCCCCTGTAACTTCTAAAATAAGAGAATGATAAAACTAAAAAAAATATATGATGTACATTATTATGCAAACTTCCACCGAAAATTGGTTTTCGAACGAGATCTAGTAAGTAGTTTTTTTTTAATAATTTAAAACTTACTACAGGTTTGTACGGAACCCTCGGTGCACGAGTCCGACTCGCACTTGGCCGGTTTTTTTTTACATTGGAACTGTGTTGATTCCTCGAATGTGAACAAAATGTAAGGCATATTAACTCTTTAAGCCGTAGACTCCCTTATATCTAAAAAAAAACAAACGCTCTTATACGTTGAGCCGTCCATCCGTGGTCCGGCGTTGACGTAAGAATTTTATTACCAGTTGCTACCCCCTCTCCCCCCCACTGACTGGACCAGGCTTCCCTTTCAGGAGGATTAACTTGTAATCCCACAGGAGGACCAATATCATTCATTAGGATGCTATTTTCAGCTTTATTATTCCTGACATAATGTTTGTGTCGGCCTCCATCCCGTTTTTTAAATGAATTTTCATACTGATTTATCTATGTAAAAGGGTGTTGGCAGATTTGATCCTGTCGAATTTATAATGATTACCTATCAGATATGTGCATAATTTTAAATTAAAAACTGTCGATGATCCCCTATGGTGATATTGTTTTCCCGGGCATCGCTTTTTAACAACGCACTGGAGACTTATTTTTGATTTGTGGACAACCTATGGTGTATCACTGTAACATGAACTATTTTATGGGGTCAGTGTATTTCATTAAATTAATTTATAACTTACAAAAAGCGGTGTTTGCCCAGCGTTGTTTAGGTTTTATTTAGTTATATTCTGGCAAATTCCACTCCCCCCCCCCCCCTCCAGAGGGGATACCTTGACTAGTGAAACAGGCCGATTCTGGCACGCTTTTCTATTAAACTTTTAGAAGAGAAGAAAACATCGTGAAGAAATTGATCAGTGTTAATCTATGGCCTGAGCATTTCTCATTCTGACAGGAAGACTGTGCTCAGTTACCTACATTAGTGGGCCAGTGATAGATTGAGTTTTAGTGATAGATTGAAATATAATTTAAAAAATCTTTACTTAAACATTATGTGGATTAGGTAAGAGCCATACGGTATAGAGAACCGTAATGAGCCATGGTATATAGCTTATTGTTTGGCGTTTCCGCTTCGCTTGATAATCAAAGCTATCAGTCACGTGACGCATGACAAGCGCCGTGACGTCAGGATATCGACAAAGTCGCAAATCGAACGTATAGATTGTCCGCCATTGCCATTCGAGAAATAAAAATCATACCATTAAATGTAGAATCTCTATAGGTATGAAGTTTAAGAAATATGAATTATGAATCGATGTTATTAATTAGTTAATCAAAACTAAGATTTTATATTTTCTTATCAGTGTTTTCGAGGTAACGTGTACCCGTCCTACGTGTACCTAGGTTTTTAATTGCAAAAAATATCGCGCGCTTATCTTAATATAACCAGCATAGTGCATAAAGAACAACTCAATCATAATGAGAAATGTGGAAATATTATGATCAGATTAACAGGCACTGTTATTAAGCCCGGACCTAGACGAAGCTATTAAAATTTCAAGCGAGCAATTTTTCCGTAAGCAGCTTAATCCGAATCGAATATGGGGAAGTTAAGCGGCCACCATAAAATATGATTAGTGGCCGAGCGGGGGCGTCAACGGCCGGCGCCGGCGACGCCTAGTGCAAATATTGTCGGCCTACACAAACATGCACGGGGAAAAACGGGGCAACGATTAACAAATATTGTTTTAGCAAATCCTTATGAATATCGGCTAAGTTTAGTTCCACACCATCCGTCAACCTTCACTGTCTCTTTTTCTTCTAGATCCAGAGAATCCAGAACAAAATCGTCACCTACATACTACGTTGGAATATTTTCCCCTGATTTTTTGAATATCTATTATTGAATTTTATTAAGAATAGCAATTCAGCATAGCTTTAAAAATATAAAATAAGAGTTGTGCAGTAAATGACTGAGAATTTTCATAGCTTAGATCGCTAAGATAGCTGGATAAATAAAGCGCTCTTATTGGTGGGTGACACACATCAATAGCTTAGCAAAGTAGCACGGTGGAAAGGCCCCCTAATATTTCGGTTAAAGAACTCAAATACATGTTATGAAGGAACTAGAAATTTAATTTGCTATAATCCGCAACAGTAGGCAAATATTTATGTGGAACAGTGTATCTTGCACTTGCAGCTTATCTTGCACTTGCAGCTTGCAATATTCACCACATAAATCTTCCAAATTATTCTCAACGTACGTTTCATAATTTGGAAGATTTAAGTGGTGTGGTGAATATTTCAAGCTGCAAGTGCAAGTTAAGCTGCAAGTGCAAGATAAGCTGCAAGTGCAAGATAAGCTGCTGCAGTATAGTAAAATTATTATTTTACATATAATATATATTTTTTGGGGGGAGCCAATGACGCTTTAACGTTTTAACGGTTCGGTAAAAGCTATTTTATAACGCTATTTCCCCTGCTACGTCACATTAATTGGATTCACTGACCACAACACTATCGGAAAAAATACGTATTTTCGTGAAATATATTGGGTAATTTCCAGGTGAATCGGCGCTCAATTATCTACGTGGGCAGAGAATTATTCAACGTATGGTACCGAGAACGAGTATGGAACCCAAAATTTGTACATATTCTACATTAATGCTCTCAAACGCTCACGTAGGGATAGTGAGTATATGGAGCTATGGTTGGAGTATCTTAAGTGATCTAATCAGAAGAAAGAATAGCTTAGCCTGCGATCTCACCTGATGGTAAGTGATGATGCAGTCTAAGATGGTAGCGGGCTAACCTGTTAGGGGCAAGGCAGTTATATTAAACCCATACCCCTATTCGACTTTCTACACGGCATCGTACCGGAACGCTAAATCGCTTGGCGGCACGTCTTTGCCGGTAGCCACTACTACTAACTAACTAGCCACGGCCGAAGCCTCCCACCAGGCCAGACCTGGGAAAATTCAGAAATTATAAATTCCCAAATTGACCCTGCCGGGAATCGAACCCGGGACCTCCGCACGTTAAGACAACAGCGCTACACACTGCGCCACGGAGTTCGTCAAGCAATGTAAGGTAAAGCCATGAAAAAGCCTTAACCATGTAGGTAAATAAAACTCAGTAAATAAATGACCCGTTAAAATAAATGTAAAGCAATTATATAAGGGACATTTTCGCAACCTCAAATTAATTTCGACCACTGACCGCATAGTACCTACTTTAGGGATGATAATTTTGACATACTCGTACCTACACGTTATTTGACTCTCATTTTTTTTCTTGATTTGTGCATCGTGCCTCACTATAATTAATGAACCAGGCAGGTAAATTTTACATTCCATCAAAAGAAAGTTAATACGACTCATAAAAAAATTTCAAAAAAAAAATAAAAACCGACAACAAAAACCACAAACACTAAAAAGTAAAAAATAATTTAATTTATTATGTATACAAGAGTTAATTTAGTTCTATAATAACATTTTTTGGAGTCGGTACCAATTAGCCGCATGAACCGTCTGTCTACCTACTCTTCATTATTGTTGACGTGACGCCACATTGGCACCGACTCCAGAGAATATTATTATAGAACTAAATTAACTCTTGTATACATAATAAATTAAATTATTTTTTACTTTTTAGTGTTTGTGGTTTTTGTTGTCGGTTTTTATTTTTTTTTTGAAATTTTTTTATTTCACAATTTTTAGTGGCCCCACTGTTTTAAAATACAGGATGTAACCAGAACGAGATATGCTATGCATGGTTAAAACATACTGTTTACAAGACTATCACACTGATCGCGAGCAATTTACTCTTATCCATGAGGAGTTCCGTTCTCCATCTCCGGAGATATTCATCAGATCTTCACTAAATTGAATTGGGACCACACGGGAAGCACCAGCTTTCAAATAAAAAAAGAATCATCCAAATCGGTCCACCCAGTCAAAAGTTCTGAGGTAACAAACATAAAAAAAAAAAAATAAAAAAAAAAATACAGTCGAATTGAGAACCTCCTCCTTTTTTTGAAGTCGGTTAAAAATATAGGTAGAAATTCGGTCGATAGACACGATAGTATTATGTTCCCTTTAATTCTAAAAACTTAGAATGCACGGAGGCAGTAGGTACAGTTCAGCCATATCTGGCTGCTTATGAAGCTAAGATCCTCTTTGGGTCACTGAGCCAGCAAAGAAAGGCAAGTTGGTAAAAAAAACAACCAATGAACGGGAATGTTTACCTTTTCACATGCTTTTTAGGGTTCCGTACCAAAATGGTAAAAATGGAACCCTTATGGTGCGACTTTCTCCGTCCGTCTGTCCGTCCGTCACAGTCGATTATTTCAGTAACTATTAAAGCTATCGACATGAAATTTGGAATAGTTGTGTATAATAATGGCCCAACATCATTAAAATAAAAAAAAATCGAAAATTATTTTTATTTTAATTAAAAAAGGGGGAAAATGTGGGGTTTGAAATTTCATAGTATGATAACTATACTGAGTGGGATATCATATGAAAGGGCTATACTTTTACATTCTAAAACAGATTTTTATTTATTTTTATGCATAATAGTTTTTGATTTAACGGGCTAAATGTCGAAAAAAATACCGTTCCCCCCCCCTTATCTCCGAAGTTTACCAATTGAAAAATCTGAAATAATTATGGTCAATAGAAGCTTATGTATATTTTACAGGAAAAATAAAACGAATGCTTTAACTAGCATAGTTTTTTTGATATTAACAATAAACCTCTACAAACAAAGTTAGTTTTGCGGTTCATTTCGTCTTGTTTTTAATACGTCATAAATCGTAAAACTTACTACAGGTTTATGAAGGAACTTGAAATTTAATTTGCTATAATCCGCAACAATAGGCAAATATATGTGGTACAGTGTATCTTGCACTTGCAGCTTGCAATATTCACCACACCACATAAATGTTCGTTCTTTCTTCTTAAAAATTGTAAAACAATCTACAATTTACAATCGTGCATTGTCGAGTCAACATCTCCTGAAGATGCTCCGGTGTCGGAGTGAAACGTACGTTGAGAATAATTTGGAAGATTTATGTGGTGTGGTGAATATTGCAAGCTGCAAGTGCAAGATACACTGTACCACATATATTTGCCTATTGTTGCGGATTATAGCAAATTAAATTTCAAGTTCCTTCATAATCATGGACTTCCGCAAAGTAACGCCTGCTTCTATCCAATACTACAGGTTTGTACGGAACCCTCGGTGCGCGAGTCCGACTCGCACTTGGCCGGTTTATTTTATTTATTCACACACTATTTCTTAACATAATATTTATTAACACATTATTAACTTTCAATGTGTGTGGGTTTGTTTAGGTCAAGTATTGAATCTCAAATCAATTATCCCTAACCGATCTAAATCTAGGTGGACACCCAGCAATGGCAGATTAGTTATTTTTTATGCATCCCCCATGATAAAGGTACCAAATTTAAGGATGTGCTGAGAAGAATACGAAAAATAAAATGACGTCACGTTAAATTAAATATGGCGGACGATAAGAGATTGTTTTTAAAAGTATTTTTAATGATTTAAGACGTATATTCAAAACATCCTTCGGAAACTCTTGATTTACTGAGGTAAAAGTAGACTGTCCGTTTCCAGGTTGCAAATCACTGTCGCAAATTTCGTTAAATTTGGTTAAATGGATGGGCCGTGTAAAAAGTAAATACGACAGACAGACACACTTTCGCATTTTATAATGTTAGTATTGATACGTATCTCACTGTATTGTGTCAATTGGATCCACTAACCTATACTCTCGGGATGAATAGGTGTACCTATCCCCCACAAAATATATTGGGATATTTTCAGGTGAATGGGCACTCTATTATCTACGTAGCTCGTGAATTTGTGTTTTGATGCGAAAACCAATAGCCTCCGATAAACATATGCCGTGGTTTGTAATCCAAACCTTGAGTCTGATAGCGGTTCCAAGCGGAATAATTACTCAAGCTTAAACCAACATGTGCTTAGAGACATGAATAAGCATATATTATGTAATCGTTAAGATAAACATTTCCATTCAATGGAATGGAACTAAATGTAGTTATGTTACTACAAACGATAACAAGTACGAAAAATTTGCATCTAATTATTTACGAGTGATTCGTTTCGTATTAAAAAAAATGAATTTATTTATTTATTTTTTTATTGAAATGCCAACAAGTATTGTTCAAACAATTAATAATAATAAAATAATACAGTCATGTCTCGTTCTATCACAACACTTAAATTATAGGCAAATACAGCATTATTATAGATAATCCGGTCAAAACTTTTTTTTTTTTTTTTAAATATTTAAATACAAAAGCAAAGAATACCTACAAGCTATTAGATTCACATAATCAAAGTTAAACTTGAATACATAATAATTAATATTATACAATTAATTTAAATTAGATTAATAAATTAAGTACAATAAAATAAAATAATTACAATTAAATTAGATCCTACTATACAATACCATTAAATTAAAAATTGAGTCGGCAAATTAAATAAAAAAGAAAAACATTGCATCCATAAAGTTACAGTTTCATTTCAACGAATAAAGTTTCATCGGGGTCTACTCTCTTTCTCTAAAACGAAACTTCGCAAACAAACGAACGAAATTTCGTTAACTCCTCTTCTACATAATATTATCTCTATGTTCCTCTCTATTTCGTTTTCGTACACGCAGACGAAGTACGGATCCATAGAAAATTTTCGTGACCGATTGGATTGAACGATTTTGTGTGGGTCTAATAACCGACTAATTACGTTCGTTTGCGAAGTTTCGTTTGAGAGAAAGAGAGTAGACCCCCAGGTAGTTAGAGTGTCATGAAAAATGTCAATGTCAAGGTGGGTCAAATTGTTATAATTATTAATAAATCGACTAATTGGGGAGTATTTGCCAAGATTACTATTTGAAAAGCATGGTATAAAGGTGTTTTTTAGGGGAAATCTAGGAGGACGGCGAGGAACATGTATGTTAATCTGGTTCAACAAGTCAGGAGAGTCCAATGTGCAGTGTACAATTTTATACAATGAAGTTAGATCAGCCACAAGCCTTCGTTTTTCAAGGGGTTGGATCTTAAAATATTTTAGACGCGCTTCGTAGTCAGCTCTATAAGGGCAGGATTTGTCCTTAAAAGCTAGGTACCTCGTAAAGGAGCGTTGGACTCGCTCTATTCGTGTGATATGTGATTTATAATGCGGGTTCCATGCCGAGACTGCATATTCAAGGATACTTCGAGTCAGCGCGTTGAATAATGTTATGATACAGTCGGTTCTCCTAAAATCAGTAGTGTTACGCTTGATGAAACCCAACAACTTCCACGCTCTAGAGACTATTAGGTTCTGATGTTCCTTGAATGTTAGTTTATCATCAATCGTAACCCCGAGATCCCGAATTACTGACACCTCATGGAGTAGCTGACTGTGTATAAAATACTCAGTTTTTATTTTGCTCTTTTTGCGGGTGAATTTTATATGTGCGCATTTAGTGACATTGAGGATCATTCTATTCTTGGTACACCACTCTTGAATAGAGTTGAGATCCTCTTGTAATAGACGACTATCCTCAATGGTTCTGATTTCCCGATAAAGCTTAAGATCATCAGCAAATATGGAGCATTTGCTGTAGCGAATTATACAAGTTATATCGTTTATAAACAGGGAAAAAAGAATAGGTCCGAGATGAGATCCTTGCGGCACTCCCGACGTAGCTATAAAAGGATCTGAGGTATAGCCCTTTAATGCTACTCTTTGAACTCTATTTGCAAGGTATGATCTGAACCACGAGAGTAAGGGGTTATGGACTCCGTACCCACATAGTTTTAATATTAAGAGGTTATGGTCAACTTTGTCGAAGGCACTGCTAAAGTCAGTGTATATTGAGTCCACTTGATGTCTATTGTCAACACATTTAGATATATATGAAATATAATTGACCAGATTAGAGACAGTAGACCTGTTCCGACAAAATCCATGTTGGTCGACCGATATAATATTTTTCGAATAGTTAGAGAGAATTGGACATATTATACTTTCAAAGATTTTGGAGAATGTATTTAACAGGGATATTGGTCGATAATTTCGAACGTCGTTCTTGGCTCCTTTTTTAAATATGGGGAGAATATTGGCGGATTTCCAGGCATCCGGAAAGGTAGAGGTTTCCAGAGATCTGTTGAAGATAATTTTTAAAGGCAATGTAAGATTTTTTTGGGTCTTTTTTATAAATATAGGTGGTATACCATCAGGTCCAGCACCCTTACTTGAGTCCAATGATTTAAGAACTTTGCCAATCTCACGTTCAGATATGTGAATTTTGGAGAGAGACATCTGGGGAGAGGCCTCAACAGTAGTTGGTGTCTGATTTGGAGCTGAAACGGTAAATAAAGAAGAGAATTGTTTAGCAAATAGGTTACATATGTCTTTTCCAGAGTTTGCCGTTTTGTCATCAAGGATCATATCGGAGGGGACTTCGGTGGAAGAGGCCTTGCGTTCTTTCACAAAAGACCAAAACTTTTTGGGCGCGCGCAAGATGGATTGTTCTGTGCCGGAAATGTAGTTGGAATAACAGGATTTCATTGAGGATTCAACCCTGGTTTTGGCTAGCTTAAACTCCAACTCGTCTCTAGGATTCTTATAAGTTTTCAATCTCCGTCTTATCTTTTCTTTCTCTGCGATTAGCTTTACTAAATTTTGTGTAAACCAGACAGGATGCCGCCAGATCTTTGGTTTAAATTTAGGGACTGAATCGTCTATAATTCGGTTAAGTATGCTATAAAATCTATCAACCATGACATTGACATCGGTACAATTATTCAATACAATAGAATACAATACAATAGAACTTAAAGTTAGTTAGTCTACCCTTATTACAATATAAATCATGCCCGCGTGGAATGGGAGCAAGAATGCTGGCTGCATCCACGCGCTTGACAGCCAGGCTGATCCTTTGCGCAAAAATGAGCCAGCCCTTCTGTCACGTTTCGTATCTAAAACAGGAATTACTCACTACGAAAATACGTTTTTCGTGATTTTATTTGCAAAGCCAGAGCAAAGTACAATATAATCATTGATATTATTAACACTAACTGATGCCTGCCATATTTTGATCCGCGTGGAATAAGTTTTTTAACTCCCACGGGAATTCTTTAATTTTCCGGCCTATATCACTCTCTGTCTTCCACAATACCCATGCAAATAATGACATCGATCCTTTGCTCTGTTGCGGCGCGATTCAAGGACAAACCAACACAATTTCGCATTTATAATATTAATATGATTTAGTATGATCAGTTTTGACACATACTTCATATTTTATGTTTTGTGGGTCTGGGTAGTCTCAAAGTCAATTTCAAGGATCCATTCGGAGTGCGAATGGGTACTCTTATCCCTTAGTTTACGACTTCTAAACAACATCATTATGGTACTAAGACTTTGTCAATACGAGTATGTTGTAACTTACCAAGACTAAAGATTATTGTCACTTTCACTACTTATCAAATAAATATTATAAATGCGAAAGTTTGGATGTATGGATGTATGTTTGTTACTCAATCACGCTCCAACGGATGAACGGATCTGGATGAAATTTGGCACAGAGATAGATTATAGTCTGGAATAGCACATAGGCTACTTTTTATCCCGGAAAATTAAGTAGTTCCCGCGGGAACCGAAAAACCTCAATCCACGCGGACGAAGTCGCGGGCATCAGCTAGTTATACATAAAATGTTGTGAGTCTTTTTCACCTAATCTCAGAAACTACTGTATTATGAGACTGTTTTATCAGATTCCTGTCAGTGTTATTGACAAACGCTGCCCATAAATAGTTAATAAAGCTATTTATTATAAAAAACAATTCTTTTTATTTTGGTCTACATAAAATAGAAATTTTCAATAGATTGAAAAAGTTGCCCGTACGTTCGAATATTAACTCACAATAAACAAAATTTTATTAAAAGGTACAACTGATAATATCCTTGGGAAACCAGGACGTAATTTACTCAACGACCACAATTTCCATAGACGTGCCCTGTCAAACAAAGAATGTGAACTTATTTTACTAACGCCAACTACTTAGTCTGAAAAGCGAGACAGCACTATGACGGGGACAAGGACAGGCTTTTACAGATGAGGGGCACGCCCTACAAGTCAGACGCCCAACTTTTTTCTATGAAAGGGCCCATCTAGTACTCAAATATATATGGTATCGATGGTAATACTAAGTACAAAAATGAGCATTATAACACTTTGAGAGAAATTTCTAGCAGGTATAATGATAAATTGCAGATAGCTTACAGTCTATTAGACAAATGAGCGAGCATCAATCGCGACTGAACAAAGATCGACAGAACACAAACCGGGGGGAGCAAGGCATTAGCAGGCTTCCGCCTTGCAATACTAATTAATCTCTGCTAATTAGCATGGATGCTGCAAAATTTGACTTCAGGTTCAAACGGTACTGATAACCTTAAGTTTTAAGTTAATTTAACATCCTTATTATACTGGTCCGTAAAACTGCTCACTGTTAATAAATTCAGAAGCTGTTACTAACTTTCATTCAGAGACTGGTATTCACTGGTAAAAAATAATCAACCATACTACTACTATAACTATACATAATATCCGGATAAACTCACGTGTTCTGTCGGAAAAATGCCCGACTAGTTTCGAACCCGTTCGGGGCCCTTATTCATGAGCCTGTTCGCGCGACGCGGCCGCTACTCGACTCGAGTGTCGAGTAGCGGCCGCGTCGCGCGAACAGGCTCATGAATAAGGGCCCCGAACGGGTTCGAAACTAGTCGGGCATTTTTCCGACAGAACACGTGAGTTTATCCGGATATTATGTATAGTTATAATGAATATCACTCACGATAGTTTAAATGTTAAAATACTACTACTAAATACACAATCACAGTACTACTAAAGTGCGAAAGTGACATCTGCTTGTTACCGTCTGTTAAACCGATTTTGATGAAATGTGATAGAGAACTATTTTGGATTGATTGGATATATTTGACGCGGGAAATCAAAGATTTTCCCCAGGGTTTTTTGATAACATAACACGCGGACGAAGTCGTAGGCATCATCTTATTGATAAACTAGCTGATGCCCGCGACTTCGTCCGCGTGGATTGAGGTTTTTCGGTTCCCGCGGGAACTCTTTAATTTTCCGGGATAAAAAGTAGCCTATGTGCTATTCCAGACTATAATCTATCTCTGTGAAAAATTTCATCCAGATCCGTTCAGCCGTTGGAGCGTGATTGAGTAACAAACATCCATACATCCATATACATACATACATCCATCCAAACTTTCGCATTTATAATATTTATTTGATAAAACTTTTCAATAAACAAATTGATCAGCAACACAGCTGTTAGCAACCTCGGGTACCTTTATTTTGGTATCATAAAATTTTGCTTGAAACTTATAAAAGCAAGAAATTAAAAACATGATTGTATGTCTCATGCAGTCATGTCAGATTTTTATTTTATTATATCGCAATAAACTTCCTTTTAAATATACAAGTAATGTTTATTATGAATACCACCCACGATACTTGATTACCAACGCAAAAATGTCAACCTTCCCATTTCTGATTTTTCTTAACTAAATTTCGGGCCCGTTAATCAAGCCGGCAAGTGCCAAACCAACTATACCTAGTAAACGAGTGCATTCTCAATTCCCATGCACTCATAGACCGATAACATGGCAATCCGAAACAACCGGCAAGAGAATATCAGGTACAGGACTAACACTAGATGTGTCTATAAATACTAACCAACTCGGACTTAACAGGAGATCCGATATTTTTTTAGCTTCTCGGAAGTCGAACACGATCACGAATTTCCAGTTGTAATAATATTAAATCCACAATAAGTGTGAACAATTTTTAATAGCAGCAGTTCCAGCTTTAATTACTCAAACATTTACCTACGAGTCTAAAACGATATAACAACTCTGTGGCAACTCCAGTTCTGCTAATGTTGGGAATAACTCCGAATTTCCGTCCATGGAATCCACGCCGGGATATCCAGAGATTCTGTATGGACATTGCTTCTGATACACACAGCTCCCATCATCGAGCAGCAATGCTTTGATCGCTTTCGCTTTTGTTTATTGCGAGGTTACTTGTTTATTGGTTTCATAATATAATGTGTAATGTAATTGTGTTATGAAAGAGGATGAGACATTGTAAAAATGCGATGAACTGATGGTAAACGGGATGATTAAAAAAAATATGGTTCCTACCAGGTTCAAAGGTTATCCATCGCCATTCAGCTTGATAATGCAGCAAGCTTGATGCATACCTTTGGCCCTGGGGTAACCAGGGATGGTCTTTTTGATAAGGGTTTTTTTTAAGTTAAGTTCAGTTACATAATGTATGACTTTTAATAGGTAGATTTAATTATAACTTTTATTTTATACAACAATATAATATTTAAAAAAAAATGAGAAATGATAATAATTACTTTATGATCTTTTTGATCAAGATTTTTTAATTATGATTAAGTATAATTTTATATTTAAAAGCATCAATGAATTAGACTAACTTTTGTATTTATAATTTCCTCAATTTACTAGGCGTAGTAGTAGACAATTTTACTATGACCAGAATTGAAAGAAAATAGGCTTTGTTCTCGGATAGACAGTATGCCTCACGTGTTACCTGAACCGAAACTATGTTTATTACGAAACACAGGGAAGTTTTACCCTCGCCATGATGAGAATTTAACCAAAACACTAAATACAAATGGCATTTTACGAATGCGTTATAATATAATTAAACATATTATCATGCTTTTCATTATTGGAGATTATGGAAATAAGCCAATGTGTTCAAATTATTAATATTAATTTTAAATTCGATGGTCAGAGGTCATGACATTTATATTTAAATCCCCAATTAAACGGTAAAGCGTCATTAGTGCGATAAATCGAACGACCACCTCTCGAATTGCTTTGTTCCTTGTATCCCAGCGGTATACTTACGAGTACTAGTATGGAAATATATTGACGCAGTCACGTCAAATTCGAAAAGCTACTTTGTTGAAGACTTTCTAATCAACATTCAAGGAGCGAGGCTGCGGAGCTGTCTCCATAAATTACATATCAAGCATGTGTAGAGGTTTTATGAAAAATGTTTTCCCTAGTAGGTTTCCTTCGGATACTTAGGGAAACTCCGTCGCTCGCGGCCATGTACACGCTTATGCAAACAAAATATTATGTATGGTGAGCCTTTGATGCGCTTACATAGTTAGATAAAATAGGTACATTCTATTTTGCGTACAGTCGTAGAGCAACTTTGCTGCGATTAATATTTTAAAAGTAAAAAGTTGGAGCTCTACTAAGATTTAATAAATAGACGGTCTATTAATAATAATTATATGTATACTTCACGACGACTAGACACTCTAAGTAAGTTCTCTACTGCGAAATCTAAGATGGTAGCAGGCTACCATGGCGGGGGCATATATTAAACCAATAACCCTAATCGGTTTCTACACGGCACCATACCGGAACGCTTAATCACTTGGCGGCACGTGTTTGCCGGTAGGGTTGTAACTAGCCTCGGCCGAAGCCTCCTACCAGACCAGACCACAGAAAATTCTGGTTTTTTTTTCCACTACAAGTTAGCCCTTGATTGCGATCTCACCTGATGGTAAGTGATGATGCAGTCTAAGATGTTAGCGGGCTGACCTGTCAGGGGTATGGCAGTTATATTAAACCCATACTGCTATAGTCGGTTTCTATACGGCATCGTACCGGAACGTTAAATAGCTTGACGGTACGTCTTTGCCGGTAGGGTCGTAACTAGCCACGGCCGAAGTCTCCCACCAGACAAATAAATTCCCAAATTGGCCCTGCTGGGGATCCATGAAACATGAACATGAAACATTCCACTTATAAGACAAAAGCGCTCAGCACTTCGCCACGGGAGGTCGTTATTCTAAACCAAAACGCTTAGATGTTGCATCAGCAACATTTCGATATTCCTTTGCGAAAGTTAACGTCTGGCTTGTGATTTGTAGCTGCGAGTACACACATATTATATCGGGTCGCAACGCCATCAATCCGTAAGTGAATCTCCAGCAAGCACGTCGCAGCTGCAACTGATATCACCTGACGATGTCGTTTGTACCCGTCCACTGAGGATTAGACTACGTGAAAATCGATTGAATAAATTTACCGATTTCCAATATACGCATTTAGGCTTAGATAAAGCAAGCCACGTATGTGGCAGATACGTAGTTACACAAACAAAAAAGTGTCGCCTTAACTTTTTTGCTTAGAGCAGAACCACAGTTCACTCTGGCAGAATACGTGGTTACGAACGCTACGAAAATGCTACGAAAGCACGTAGCGCCTAGTGTATAGTAATCCATATTCCATACTCCATACTAAATGTTAAAGTGTATCCGTCTTTCTGTCTGTTCGTCTGTTTGTCTATCTGCATGTCTGTCTGTCTGTCTGATTGTCGATTTTGACGAAATTTGGTACGGAGATATGTTTTTTTTTTACATTTTTGGACCACAATCATTTAAGCCAATTAGGAAATACAAAAGGTCACTGTACCTATAGATAAATTGATTTAACTATATCCCGGGTTTGCTTTTTATCCTAAAAAATTAAAGGATTTCCAGGGGATCTATTACCTTACACCACACACTTAAAGCGGACAAAGTAGCGGGCATCATGTATTGAATTAATTACTCGATATCGCCCAGACTTTACCAGGTACTTAGAAAAGGTTGTATTTTAAGCTAATACCAGAATGATTCATCTCAAAATATGAACCTGGTTTTGACTAGTTAGACAATAATGAAATACATTGTAGTCGGTGAAGTTTATTTCCCTAAGAGATCTCCGAACATCGTCAACCGTGTCCGAGTCTTAAGCTTGATGATCCAATTCTATCAAAGTTTCCCTTTGTTTCCGAGTCGAACACGGATCGGGGCCGTATTGCTCTCAATTTGACGTTGTAGTGCTCTATGGGACTTAGTTTTCAGAAACAAAATTTGTTCATCCTATGGTAACGTATATTATTCATAATATACGTTACCATACCACTTGCTTTTCCAGTCACGTAATTTGCTGATCTGTTCTCTGGGAACAAAAGGTAAAAATATAAATACATTGCGAAAATTACAGCGAGTATAAAGTCGCGAGCATATACCTACTACTACTATTTTGCTATATTTTGTTGAGTAAATGGCACATAAAATAACTTACTATGTACCTATTAACACCTAATCAGAATATGACCACAACAATATCTAGTAAGTAGGTACCCTTTATCGATAGTTATCAACGGTACCTTATAAATACGAAAAAACACGAAAGCAAAACTAGTGGACCATGATGATGTACTGCATAATTTAATAGATGACAGTTTGTAGAATGTATATAAGGGCCATAAAGACAGAAAGCGCTTTGCGCGGCAGGACACTCATCAAGTCCTCGATATTTCACCGAACATTACAAACGGTGCGGCAGACAACTGAAGTTAATTGGATACGCTGGCCACAGCATGGCACAGCTATGAAATATAAAACAGGCACACGTTGCCAAGTGAGTACAGACCCATTATCCCGCCTGCAGTCAACGTAACGTGTCGCGACTCGTTACCGAGGCGTTTGCTAAACGGAGTTACCGTCTCTGGTATGCAGGAATTTGTTGAAGTGACACGTGATAAGCGAAAAACGTCAAGTATGCGGCGTAGTTACGGCAAGATGCATATACGCTCGGATACTTTGTGTTCGCTAACGTGGAAATCTGGCACCGTGCACGTGTCTATTCGTGGATACTTACACCGAATACGGCGCACAATACGTTTCAAACGGACTGTGTAATAATGGCCCATCAAAATTTCCACGCTAGAGTTGTCGGGCCGATCGGAAAAATTCACTCGACTCGACTCGAAAACGGTGTCGTAATCCGCGTGCGCTGCTGTGTGAAATTGAAATTAAAATTCTATTTAATGTGGAAAGATAGAAACAGATCGCAGGCACGTGGGAATCGTATCTGGTTTAGCAGTTATGAAAAGTTATTTTCCGTGAGGTACTCTTTTAATTAAGTATGTCGACTTTTATTTTTCAATATTTTCCGGGCGATAAGAAAACAATTCCCGGCGCGTAAGCTAACATTGATGGCTTTTCCTTTTAATACTTTGCGGGAAAGCTAGCTTTTAATTTCAGTTCAACATAATATTAAGTTGTATTTCAGGCCAAAACTTATTTAAACTTACTTTATAATTTTAAATAGAATTAAACATATTTCTAATTGCTAATTCAAAGCAAACTAATACGGTAGATATACTTTTTGGATAAACCACAATTTCAACATATACATACTGCTTTTTGTAGGTTAGTAGGTGATTTGTGGTATTTAGGTCGTTATTGTCTACAGACTTAGTATGAAATCGCCGAGCGTAAGAACGGGGCGTACGCTAAGTCCCGATTTATTGTGATCGTGATAAACCGGTCTGCAGAGCACCATTCGTCCATTAGCTGCCGTTCCCGGCTCGCCTTGTAAATGAAAACGCTTTTTGTCGCTGTCAATCGACGCTGCAAGAAAACAAATGGAGAATTTTCCCATTCACCTAACCGAGAGTGAATATTTGGCAGTTAAAGTGAAAAAGGATGTTCGAAAAATTTTTTATACGAGTTGAAAAATCCATCATGAAACGTAACAATAGTCGGTGCAGACTACAGTAGCGAGTTAGTTTTACCTAAACTAGCAGTCACTAGAAAACAATAAATATTTTTTTAGTAGGTATAGCGTAGCCTGACCAGACCAGATAAAAACTAATATTTATATGACGATTTTTACATGAAAAACAATGAGAAATTCAATCTAATCGGAATAGGTGCAACCTGCCCCTCCCTTAATTTTTGATTACCTTTTTTAACCATTTTCCTTTAAAACTAATAGCAAACTGATATAGGTACAAGATGCCCTGCATCAAAGAAGCGTCCATTTATTTCTACCCCACTAAATCTTACATTTTTGATCGCGAAGAGCTGATTTTTTCTTAAAATAATTGGCGGATCAAAGAAATTCATTACTTTTGGTGCAGAGCTTTCCGTATTTAATTCGACTGAATGAAATCACAAAACTTCAATTTTGTACTTTAATCTGTTATCATGATACGATTTAGAGCTGACAAAAATATTATGGGCAGTATATTACGTGTTTTGCTTTCAATCAAATATTGCCAAATACTTTTTTAAATTTTGATATGAGGAGTTCTTAGGAATTCATTCTAGAATAATTTTATAGTTGCGAAATGTATCTAGGCCTTTTTGTTTCACCAATTCTGATGGTAACTACTGGAGTAGTTTAAATACCTACTCATTTTTATCCCGGAAAATCAAAGAGCTCACAGAATAAAAAATAAAATCTAAGCCAGCTATGGCGTCTCAGGCATCGCCATATTACAATGAGGCTTTGGCAACCTGTTATTGAAATCTAATTTGCCATTAGGATTCTTTTTGTTGTATTCGTATTAAAACAACAATAGAATGTATTTAATAACCGTGAAATATTCAAAGCTTTGCTAATAAAAATCTAGGAGCTGAATAGAATCACTTACACAGTCACAAAGGAATGGAGGCAGAGCTGATCCAACAATGCAATGTCGAGAAAACCCGCTTATTTTATCGTGAATAAAAGATAATTCATGAATGATCAAACAAAACGTTCAATAAAGGCTATCGACTCTATATTTCACAGAAATTAGCTTATTTGCCAGATATGTAGATTAGACAGACAGACCGGCGCCCTCCTGTGTTCATTGCGCGGAAAATTTAGGTTTCATAGTCATAATAATATGAAGACAGTCTATCATTTATTATTGCCGTTCGTCAAACACGCTCTGAGGATTCATAATAGAATTACATTTAGATTCTTATAAAAGGATTCAATATTAAAAGAAGGAGAATTTATTTTACTCCTACATGCCTCGTTTAATATGTCTTGAAGGCTCCCTAGTCCGTTTTTGGAAGAAGATTGTTGTCAAGCTACCGCTAATGAAATAATTATGGTTAAATTTTGTAACAACTGGCATAGCAACGGAACTCCGCCTGTCTTAAAACGCACTTAAAAGTTAAAGTATGTTAAATGATAAGTGTTACTATTTTTAAAGTATAATATTAAACAACATTTTAATACATAAAACGACGTAAGTCCAAAATGTACAGTAGAACTTTATTCTAATTTTAATCATAGCACGAAAAAGTTGACACACGATGAACTGAAGGCTTGAAAACTAATACCGATAAAAAATTCCCGGGCTACTGAAAAAGAGAAACTCGTATATTATCTTAGATATCGCCAAACTAATCTCGCCGCCTGAGTTTATCAGGGGAGATAACAAAGTTTTTCTTATTAAACATCAAAGGGCCGTCGTAAATACAGAAATTAGCGAGAGTATCATCGTCAGAGCGGTGTGTAAACATCTAAAGTTTGGAAGTGGCGTCTCGTCGCCGTCCCGTCGAGCAATCTTATCGCCCCGCCACGTGTAACTTGCTTCCTAAGTTAATCCTCTATATAAAGTTACATTGAACTAGTATTAGTTTACGGTTCCAACCACGTAAAATACTAGGTACGTATACTCATCCCTATAATATTGAACAGTCAGCTCTCACAACTTCAGATCGCCTCATAGCTTTGTACAATAGTGCGATTAGTTTCTAGTTTCACGGAACCGATGACTCGCCCGCTCCTATCCTAAATGTTCACATAGGTGCACAGTCTAGGCACCTAAAAGCGAAAACAGACTACATGCCGCACACACTAAGATCTGCGTAGGAGGGGTATAGGTACGACGATTTTTCCTGTCGCCTAGCTTGCATGTTTTATATTATAATATTATTATAAATCATCATACTAATATTATAAATGCGAAAGTGTGTTTGTTTGTTGGTTTATTGGTTTGTTGGTTTGTCCTTCAATCACACCGTAACGGAACAACGGATTGACGTGATTTTTGGCATAGGTATAGTTCAAGACCATGGAGAGTGACATTGGCTTATCCCTGATAATTAGGCATTTATCCCGGAAAATTAGGGATTTCCCGCGGAAATAAAAAAAAACTTAAACCACGCGGACGAAGTAGCGGCCATCAGCTAGTGTTGTATATAAAAGTGAAGGACATGGACAAAAAGTTGTCAACTAGACAGTTTTTATCGTCTTTAGTGTGTTTTCGCCCTATTGATGGGTGAATATGAAAACTGCTCTAAGTACATTTTCTAGAGCCCCATCCGTTTACTTTAATTGATATATTTTGACATGTCAACAATCAAACACTGACTAATGTCAGTGTTTGATCTTATTTCTGTAGTGAGCAGTAGATCGTTTAACAATGTATTATGTAGCACTGCTCAAACAATCTTTGTGCTCAGATCGCCTTGTGGGCATACTACTATCGCTTTATTGTCCGCGTGGATTAAGATTTTTAATTCCCGCGGGAACTCTTTAATTTTCCGGGATAAAAAGTATGTCTATGTCCTTCGCCGGGATACGACCTACCCCTGTACCAAATTTCATCAAAATCGGTTGAACAGATGAGCTGTGAAAGCGTAGCAGACGGACAGACCGACAGACACTTTTTTATTTATAATATTAGTATGGATTGTTGACGTTCGTGTTTTAGAATTATTATAATCCTTATTTTATGGATGTCAAGTTACGTGACATAAAGCTGCCATTTTGAAAGCGATGACAGTAAGCCCCGAGGGGGCTTACCGCCATCGCTTAAAACCGTATTATTTTAATATTGTTGACGTTTGTGTTTTAGAATTATAAACCTTATTTTAGAGACGTCAAGGTACGTGACATAAAACTGTAATTTTGAAATAATACTGCTTTAATCGATGGTAGTAACCCCCCTGGACTGCTTGAGCGATCTCGTGTATGATTGTGAAATTGAGAGTATATTATAGTATATTAACTAAACAATGCAGTCGCTGTTTGAAGTGGTCAGTCACGCTCACACATGACTGCTTTGAGCAGTACAAAGTTGCTTGTCTATGCTTTTAAAACTAAAAACATTGTTATATTTGTGTTCCAGGATCCTAAAATATAATAACTCGGGGGGTTTATGAAGAAAAAAAATCTACAGAAACAATACTTCTATATTAGGTCGTAAGAGAATAACATTAACATTTTCAATAATTAGCCAGACAATATAAAATAATTTGCGTATGCGCTGCGTTAGCGGACCGCTGAACGAGCAGGGTCGGTTCATATTGTATTATTTACTGTTCCGCAGAGGACAACTTTTTAATGGCGCGATAACAGACCACCCGAGAGCGAGGTTCGCGTTAAATCTCAAGCTCATAAATACGTTATGTAAACCCACCCTAATAATTAGTCGCGGTTACGGCGTGTAGTTAAGTTTTATGGATCCCGTTGAGGCTCTAAGTGGGAACGAAAGCTCGGAAAAATGTTCTTTAATTTGTCTGGCTGCGTTCGGAGGCGATGAAACGGAAATTGTTATGTTTATTCGGAAAGTCTTGCATCTCTGGTAACCAAGGCCGCAGTAGTAGAGGGGCTTTAATTCCTCCATTTCATAATATGAGAAAAATAATTAAGTTTGGTACAGGGGTATGTTGTATCCCGGGGTAGGCTACATAGGCTACTTTTTAGCACGGAAAATTAAAGATTGCCACTGGAATCAAAAAATCCTAATCCACGCGGATGAAGTCGCGGGGAATCGTCTAGTTTTTTAATAATTTTTCAAATAATTTTTTTTAATTCAATTTAGTGCATGAAAATTACAAGAATTGTAAAATTTCTTTCGTTAAAACGACAACTTGTCGCTCAAGGAAAAATTCCTTTGCCGGTTTTATACCTAGTGAAAAATTTTTGTTTGCAGTTTTTATGTTTTTATATCTTTTGACACTTTCAACATCCATCGATACGAGATTACAATCCTAGTCTAAAATATTTTCTTAATAAGGGATAACTTATCCACCCCCTCTGAAAATTCCTGGCTGCGCCCCTGTCAGTTACCCTTTTATTTTTCCGCCGTTTTAATGCGATTGGATTCCCGTAGATGCTTCGCAGAGTGGAGATCGCATTGAATATGTATAATTTAGTCTGATTCTATGCCAACCTTCGCTTTCGTTGCCCTTAAGCTTTTAGAATATTGGGAAAATCAATTCGCGCCGAACTCACGTATCGCGTGTAATAAGTGTAGATTAAAATTACTCTTGGTCGTTTCGACTGAAGCCTAAGGGCTTCAGTCGAAACGACCAAGAGTAATTTTCCTTCTTCCTTCTTAAAGGAAGATGAAAGGAATTAATGATTTTCGTGGTATGAACGTGTGTATGAAATTTTAATTGAAAAAAGGTCACGTGGTGTGAGATAATTAGGCCTGAACCAGTGTGAGGTGTGAAATAAAATGTATCGTGACTTTTTTGACTTACAATGGTAATGGTTACAATTACTTTCGTTAGCTGTCGACAATCTAACAATCGTCTCGTTATAAATGGTATTAGAACGTGATGGTATTTTTTTAGAAATATACAATTTATAGGTAGGTGCTTATGCCGACCTATTTCATAGATTACCTCTTCGCGAAGCCTTATTCATAGATGGGAGTCCCTTTATAAAACTGCGTTAAGTTAACATACTTTCAGTTTTTGTCTGAAAGTGAAACTTAATGCATCTTTGATGATAAACAGAGCGTCAATAAGGGTGATTTTGAGCATACGAGAGGAGTCATTGATAAGGAGCGCGTGCCGGTCGCCATGGAGGCGGCGACGCGGGGGCGCGGGAGGGGCGCGGGGGGCGACAGCGTGGACACAGTACCTGGCACTGTCGCTGCACGCCAACTCTGCTCTCAGCGCACGCTGCACGGTCAGTTCCTCAAGTTCACAACTCGCGTTTGAAGCGACTGGCGAAAGCTCGTGAAGCCCGTGCTGCTCGAGTTACAAGTACGAAGCGAGATACGGAGTCATGCGGTCAGCCAAAAGGACACAAACCTACTGGCGAGCTGGGTGTTGGAGTGCGGGCGGGGCGGCGGGCGGGGGCGCGCCATTGGCCCGCCGGGGCACGCCTCCGACGACGTCGGTGCCGCCGACGACGCCGCGCCGTCGCTCCGCATCACACCACTTCTTCCTCACTTACCTAGGCCTACCATACTTCCTTTCGCCGAAAATAGGACAGGAGGATCTCTTGACAGATAATAGCAAACCAAGTTCGACCTTGGGACTTTGACATTGAATGCTCATTACTAAACACGTAACTCAAATATAAGATTTTGGCACTTACCTAAAATATGAGAGCATATATCAACTAATTTACTAACGTAATGTGAGACCGATTCTAGCCCAGTAGTTTAGACGCCCGACTTCCTATTCAGGTGGTCGGGAGTTCGATCCCTAGGTTTTCCTTTGACCTATAACTTTTCGGAGCTCTGTGCAATTAAATATCACTCGCTTTAACGTTGAAGGAAAACATCGTAAGGAAAACTGCGTGACTGAGAGTTCTTCATGATGTTCTCACAGGTGTGAAGTTCGCCAATCCGCACTAGTTAGCGTAGTGGACTATGGCTGAACCCTTCTCATTATGAGGAGAGACTCTTGCTCAGTAGTGGGCCATCGATGATGGACGTGAGACCATCTCATGAACTATCATTATCCTCTCTTCTTTTAGATTAAACTACTAGGTACGTTACTACTTACGGGTACTAGGTATTTCAGAATGCGTCATCACTTCGTCAAGTCTCGGAAAAGTCAAGAAAGGGACGACTGAAAAAAGATATTTAAAAATTGGAAAACTTCCAATCAAACCGAAAACATGGCAAAGCTAACCATTTTAAGCAAGAAACTCCTAAGTTACTCGCCGTCTTAATAAACAAAACCTTAAAAATGCATAAACTTTCGCGAGTCTCAATAAAATACGCACAAACGATGCATTTCCGGAATGAAGTATAAAATCTATGCTACGAAGTTTAGTCAATTCGTAGCACCCAAAATAGATACGGTTTCGTAAAACTGAAAGTTCGACGTGCATCGGTGTTTTTTGCTCCATTTTCCGACCAGCTCTCTGATGTTATTACACTAAACCATATCGTATTTTTAGTTGCACCGCATATACGGTCAGTACAGTACGGTAGTGCTTTGATATTACGTAAAAGTTTTTATTTTAATTTCCATGAAATATTATATAATATCTACTATGAATAAATATAGTCATACTACCTAGAATCATAGATGATGCCCGGGACGTCGTCCCCGTGGATTTATGTTTTCAAAATTCCCGTGGAAACTCATTGATTTTCCAGGATAGAAATTACGAAACGGATCCTAGATTTCCCAGCATATATCCTTCCCCAGTATTCAACCTTTCTGTGTACCAAATTTAGTCAAAACTTGTTAAGCAGATAGGACGTGAAAAAGTAATAGACAAACAAACAGATAAACAAACGGGCACACTTTCGCTTTATCTACTATTAGTACCAAAAAGTTCTGTCCTTCTGGCGTTATCACAACAATTAAATGGCGTATTATCAACAATTAAATTCATACTTAATATTATCATTCAATTAAAATTCCCATTAAAAATCAGCGTAAAAGTACGCTCGATTACATTTGCTTCCCATTTCATCGAGCCTCATTATTTGCACAAGGCTCTATTAATGTAGAAAATGAGGCTACGGCACTGGAATTCGAACCAGTGTACACTGTAAGCATGTGCAGGGAGCTTAAGCAATTTGCTCACGTGCTCAAGTAACTTTAGCTCGACTAGTCTGCCTCACAGATGTAGTACTAAAGTCTTCCTAGTATCAGTACAAAATCGTTCGGCTTTCTAACAAATGTAATCAAACCCCTGATTGTGTTAGAAAATCGTAATTTTGTTTACAGTTGCGTTTTTCAAACGGACTTCGGACTGTTCAAGGAGTGCATCTACGAGTAGATGCTTACAAATCGAATTAATACTCCATAAACATTATTACATCATCACCACCTGGATGCCTGATTTTCAAAGATATGGGGCTCTTCAAAGGGCGGATATACAAATTTCTCAAAAGCAATGCATTGGCGGTTCCTGCAAATGTTATTTGGGGGCGGTAATCACTTAACTTCAGGTGACCCGCCTGCTCGTTTGAAAAAAACTGTTCGTTTTAATCTCTCGCCCCTATTAATCGGTTTCTACACGGAATCATATCGTAATCGGAACGCTATATCGCTAGGTGGTAGTACGTCTATAGCCACTGCCAAAAATTCAGAAATTATAATTTCCTCAATTGACCCTGCCGGGGATCGAATCCGAGACCACCCACGAAAAGTCCATAGTTGTATGAGACTACAGCGCCCACCACTGCGCCAGGAAGGTTATCAACCTCATTGAGCGTCATTGTTGACTGTTGCAAAGTCCCACAAACTTATCTGACCCGATGATAGAGTCGCTAGTAGATAATATGAAAAAAAAATAAAAAAATTAACAGGCATAAAAATTACTTCCGACTAGATGATGCCCGCGACTTCGTCCACGTGGATTAAGGTTTTTTGATTCCCATGGTAACTTTTTAAAATTCCGGGATACAAACTATCCCTATACCAAATTTCATCAAAATCGGTTGAACAGATGGGCTGTGTAAGCGTAGCAGACAGACGAACAGACACACTTTCGCATTTATTGACCGAGCGAAGCGAAGGTCTCTGAGTCTACTTGGGCGAATTGGCACTTGTCCGTCCGTCCGTCCGTCCGTCCGTCCGTCCGTCCGTCTGTCAGAGCCTTATAACTTCTGAATTGCTGAACGTAATTACTTCAAATTTAAATATAATATGTAAACCGATGGCCTCCCGCCGAATATGGCTTAAAAAGTTATAAAAATCTTTATTTCAGGGGGGCTCTCATAGAAGCGAATGCGAAGTAAAATATTTTTCATAGCGTTACATAGGGTTGCGGTATATCATTTTAAAGATAATTAGGAATAGAGTCCAAAAGTATTTTTTTTTTAATTTTTCCCCTAAAATTGACGAAATGGGGGGCTTTCAAAGTGGCGATTTTCTAACGTCCAAAGTTGACCTCAGAACTCTCAATTTTCTGAACTCTCAAGCCTGAAACTTGATCAATTATTTGAATTATATTCTGTACTTGAACAACAAATACTAAAATTAGATAAATATTATAAGGAAACGAAATTATTTAATTTTTAATGATGATGTTATTTTTAACAGAACTTCACACTGATGTCAATAGATGGCGCTCTGTGAAACCGCGAGGTCTCAGTTCGGGGCGAACCACTAGTTGACCGAGCGAAGCGAAGGTCTCTGAGTCTACTTGGGTGAATTGGTACTTGTCCGTCCGTCCGTCCGTCCGTCCGTCCGTCTGTCAGAGCCTTATAACTTCTGAATTGCTGAACGTAATTACTTCAAATTTAAATATAATATGTAAACCGATGGCCTTCCGCCGAATATGGCTTAAAAAGTTATAAAAAATCTTTATTTCAGGGGGGCTCTCATAGAAGCGAATGCGAAGTAAAATATTTTTTATAGCGTTACATACTACATAGGGTTGCGGTATATCATTTTAAAGATAATTAGGAATAGAGTCCAAAAATATATTTTTTTTAATTTTTCCCTTAAAATTGACGAAATGGGGGGCTTTCAAAGTGGCGATTTTCTAACGTCCAAAGTTGACCTCAGAACTCTCAATTTTCTGAACTCTCAAGCCTGAAACTTGATCAATTATTTGAATTATATCCTGTACTTGAACAACAAATACTAAAATTAGATAAATATTATAAGGAAATGAAATTATTTAATTTTTAATGTGCTTCAGTTTTATTGACAGAACTTCACAATGATGTCAATAGATGGCGCTCTGTACAAGTTTATGGATACCGCGAGGTCTCAGTTCGGGGCGAACCACTAGTATTAGATAGTATTGATTTTGGCCATCGGGTCAGATAAGTTTGACGGACTATTCAAAGCTCTATTGAAGTTTGGCATAAGGCAACGGCGCGAGAACAAGATCGTGTGCACGAGCATTGGAGGATTCTCTCACGTGCACTGCAAAGTAACTTTAGCCCGACTCAGGTCTACATCAGCTTTGGGCTCAAATTGTTTGGCGCTCTAACAAATAATCAGATTATCTAGCAAATTTTATGCAGCTTTATCTGGCGTTCTGGGAAATTGTTTTGTAATTTTCAACTACCTAATTAAAAAAAATAGTTTATAAAAACCACTGCACACGGAACACTTATTAATTAATATTGGTGTTATACTTATTTCATTTATTTTTATTTTAAACTAGCTGATGCCCGCGACTTCGTCCGCGTGGATTGAGGTTTTTTGGTTCCCGCGGGAACTCTTTAATTTTCCGGGATAAAAAGTATAGGGTTATTAATAGCCTATGTGCTATTCCAGACTATAATCTATCTCTGCGCCAAATTTCATCCAGATCCGTTCAGCCGTTGGGGCGTGATTGAGTAACAAACATCCATACATCCATACATCCATCCAAACTTTCGCATTTATAATATTTACTAGCTGATGCCCGCGACTTCGTCCGCGTGGATTGAGGTATTTTGGTTCCCGCGGGAACTCCTTAGTCCTCCGTAGGATAAAAAGTAGCCTATGTGTTATTCCAGACTATAATCTATCTCTGTGCCAAATTTCATCCAGATCCGTTCAGCCGTTCAGGCGTGATTGAGTAACAAACATCCATACATCCATACATCCATACATCCATCCAAACTTTCGCATTTATAATATTTATTTGATATTTGATATAAAATACATTTAAAAAATTACATTAGGTAAAACTGCTACGGTGTCACCAAAACCAGATCGGGCTTACCCGTACACCGGCATTAATCGCAGCGCGCGGAATTTCTATTGCTTGGAATGTATGGGTATAATATATATATAGGTTCGTCCACAATCAAGTTTGTATAGCCAAACCTTCAATTTTTATGCAAGCTTAGAAGACTGACAATTTATGTAGCCTGCGTTATACGATAATATACTTTGGTTTCGATAAACAATAGCAACGACGAAAGATACAAAATATGCTTTAGAACGGTTGTCATAAAAATGCAGAATACTTGTTTTGCATACAGCAAATGTAACGTAGCAACATTGAAAGAACGTTTCGAAATCCTTCCAAAGTGTAAATTTAAAAGTTCCAGAGTGCGATCGTACTTCAAACTGTTTTGCGCCGTAGTTTCCCACTGTCTGCCTCCATGATATATTGTACGTACTGTTAAGTGGCATGCAAAATGTATTTATACTTTGTACTTCCTTACGTTGCGTCGTTATGGCAAACGTCCAAGTAAAACAATCTTCCGCCGGCCAGCGATAACGGCACTAGCTAAGATTTTATGATGTGACATTGCAATAAAAATTATTGAAAGTGAAAATCATTAAAAGGTGCAGTGCCTAGTTATTATTAATAGTTGCTGGTAACAATAAGAATTCTAATTGCAAAGGGGGCGGGAGGGAGGAGGAGGGATCAAATTTCAATGAGTAGTTTGACAATAATTATGCACCGACAAATACACCGTTAAACTTATCTATAGATACTAATATTATGAATGCGAAAGTTTGGATAGATGGATGGATGGATGTTTGTTACTCGATCACGCCAGAATGGCTAAACGAATCTGGATGAAATTGGCACTGATAGAAGAAGAGTTCCGCGGGAACCAAAAAACCTCAATCCACACGGACGAAGTAGCGGGCATCAGCTAGTGTGTCATGAAAATATGAAAGCGACATTAGTGAACTATGAACTAACATCAATAAGCTTACTTCTTGACAGCATCATGAGATCCAAGATTCATATGAAATAAATTGCCTCTCAGTCGATATTCGGGAAGGGTCAATGAGGCGTGACTTTGACGAGGGTTAGCCTGGTGTGGCAACAATGAACAAAATGCAAGGGAACCGTCTTCGAGCATGTTTAACAAGGCACGATTCAGGTGGACTCCCTTACAATCCATCCCTCGGTAGAACACTTGCAGAAAATATTACATTTAGGATATTAACGATATGTACCTCGCACCCGTTGACTCGTGTAATGTATCGTGTTACTGATACATTGTAGATAATTATATTGTTCACAATTTCTAAACTAAACTAAATTGACACGTCTATGTAAATAGATCTACATTATTATGTAATGTACCCATAGAGTTTTGAAATGCTAATAAGATGTAATTGTAAATTAATTCTTTCAAAAGAGCAACCGCCGAGTTTCTTGCTGGTTCTTCTCGGTAGGAATCGCATAGTGCTTGCTGTACTTGTCTGAAAGGGATATGGCAATTTTAAACCTGTAGTTTTAGTTTACTTTACAACTTGTGTACAACAGACTTAGCCACAATGTAAATCAAATCGAAATTTCGTCCATAATTTGAAAAATAATCTTATTATCAATTCACCCGCTAATCTTTTGGCACGATTGATACTATGCAAAAAGTAGGAGCTGTGATAAAAGTACTGGAATGCAGATAAATTTATACTCTTTCTGTTTGCTACGGTTTCATGGCCCGTCTGTTCAACCGATTATAATGGGTACAGAGGTAGATTACTGCCCGGGGAATGACATAGGCTTCTTTTTATCAAAGAAAATCAATCAGTTCCCATAGTATAATAAAAAATCCTTAATCCACGCGGATGAAGTTACGGGCATCGTCTAAATGTTAAATTAATATAAATTAAAACTTTATCAGTCAGTTATTAAAACCAACGCCTGATCCGTGCTCAGTAAGTAATTGATTACACTAAAATATACAAAAATATCACTAAAGGGTTTATAAGGGGACAAAGTTCCCAATATTATGATAACAGAATAAAGCGATGCAGCGTATATTTTCACGGGTGAGCGAGTGACTCCCAACCCTTGTCACTGTCGCGGCGTTTTATCAGTGTTCATATTGAACTGCAACATGGTCTATACTTTTAAACTTTTGTGACAGCCTCCCTGGCGCAGCGTTGAGCGCTGTTGTCTTAACGTGGGATCCCTGCCGGGATCGAACCCGGGTCTTCTGAATTTCCTCTGGTCTGGCCTGGTGGAAGGCTTGGGCCGTTGCTAGTTACCACCCTACGGGCAAAGACGTGCCGCCAAGTGATTTTGCGTTCCGATACGATGCTATGTAGAAACCAATTAGGGGTATGTGTTAAATATAACTGTCATACTCCTAACAGGCTAGCCCGCTGGCCGCTACCATCTTAGCCTGCATCATCACTTACCATCAGGTGAGATCGCAGTCAAGGGCTAACTTGTAGTTGATAAAAAATACTACGTAATTTTTTCATTCAGATTATTTTAAAGTGGCCTTTTCAAAATATTAGTTGGGATAAACAAAAAAAGATACGCGTCGAATTGAGAACCTCCTCCTTTTTTGGAAGTCGGTTAAAAATAGAGACAATTAATGCATCCAAGATCTTAGAAGTTTCTAGACTGAAAGGTTTCTGCTAGTAAATTATAAGTCTCTTTATTGTATATAGGAAGATTAAAATGTTTTACTTTTCTCAGTAGAACCAGTTTTCCGAACCGGCGGAAAACTCTTATTAAAAATAAAGTATACGACATAATTTGTTTTAAAAAATGACGAAACTATAGCGATATATCTGCTCAACATTTTGATAAAGAATGAAAACCTTTAATTTAATGCGTGACAAGTTGTCCTTAAGTATCGGTAAATCTATGCTTAAGATCAGCTTCCCTAAGCATAGATTGACCAATACTTGAGAATCTGTTCTAATGTCTGTGTAGCTAATGTCGGATAATTAATGCGGACCTTAGGCAAGGAAGAATTGCTACTGATCATTCTACAAGCCACACCGCAAAGCAAGCGCGTCACATTAAAATGTGTTAGTTAAAATCAAAGAGAGTAGTCAAACGCAAAACTGGTAAACATTAAAAAAGAATCACCTGCGCATGCATTTTTATTCTTCAATTTGTGCGATACGATTGTGATCATTATTATTAAAAGCGGTGTAGCATCCATTGTGACGGGTGAGCGAGCACGGTCCTTATCATTGTGGCGGAATATTGTCTGCTTGCGTATTGAAGTGCGATACACTCAACTGCGCTCTCTTATTGCAAATAATATAAATATTATGATTTTCCACGCTTTTTATGAACTGTTCGTAACTTAATATTTAAATAAGTACTGTTTTCGATGGCTGATAATATGTAAATAAATGAATTAGTTTGAATTTTTGACGCTTCCAAATATCTATAATTCTATACTATAATATTATGGATGGATGGATGTATGGTTGGATGGATGTTTGTTACTCAATCACGCCAGAACGGCTGAACGGATCTGGATGAAATTTGGCACAGAGATTGATTGTAGTCTGGAATAACACTTAGACTTTAACTCGGAAAATCAAAGAGTTCCCGCGGGAACCAAAAAACCTCAATAACCATAATCTCAACCAAAATATAATTTTTCTTTGGTAAAATCCAACAAAGGTTTGGAGAAGTCTAATACTTAGTTATAAGAAACTTTTAGAAAACCAGTATTCACTCATAAGATCCGCGAAAGAATGTGTGGCTAGTTTATTTTGATAGACGAACAACATTAAGAAGAAAGTAAGACCTAGCTCCCGTACTCTCAGCTCTGAGTTTTCATTAAACCTCCTTTACAGCACCCTCACATAAAAGAACAATTTTTCCCAGTTGGAAAATCTCGATGCAGCCGCATTAACGCTTTTATTTGCTTTGTTACTCGAAAAAACTTATTATTCCACTTTTCTCACCAGGCGAATTACATTATTCTCTGGAACTTCTATTTAAAAGAACCATTTAATGGTTACCTTCCATATTTGTGCCTACTACCTACCTACTAAGTTTCAGCAGAAACATTTCGTTAAAAAACTAAATCTGTTAACAGATCATACTAATATTATAAATGCGAAAGTGTGTTTGTTTGTTGGTTTATTGGTTTGTTGGTTTGTCCTTCAATCACGCCGCAACGGAGCAACGGATTGACGTGATTTTTGGCATGAGTATAGTTGAGGACCTGGAGAGTGACATAGGGTAGGTACTTTCTATCCCGGAAAATTAAGGAGTTCCCGCGAGAATAAAAAAAAACTTAAACCACGCGGGCAAAGTCGCGGGCATCAGCTAGTTATTAATAACTATTAACTTCTGTAACTTTTTTTTTTGTTACTTAATACATGGGCACACATACTCGTTGTCAGATAACACAATATAAAATTGTACTGTTCCAATTATACGAAAACCTTTTAACAACTAAGTTATTTACCGTATGTAAAATGAAAGCCATGGTAAAATAATTTTACTACAGAAATATTCATACAAAACCACTTTAACTGACTGCCATTAAAACAAGTTGAAAACGGTCATAGTAAGCTGTAATTAATGTAATAACTCATTAGTCAGCGTTTTTAATACAAAATAATTCCACCATCCCACTTTATCTCTCGTTACACAATTCCCAACTACGCAATAAATTTACTCCTACCTAACTTCAATACGAGTCCGCAAATGCAAATTGCAATGGTAAACTACAATGGAGTCATCCATCTTTCCGGATTGCTCTTTAACTTTGCTCCCGTAAACACAATGCTATTATAATAATATGAAAACACACGGACGAGTCAACATAAAGAGCTACTAGATACCCAGATTTATTACCAGAATAAAAAGAGGAAATGGTCTAAATTAAAAAGCAATGCCTTGTCGAGACAGAGCGAGCGGAAACAAAGCGTTGGGAATTCATCAAGCTCTTTTGAACCCCGAGCATTGTGGTCCCGTATTCAGAGACCATTGGCGGAAAGAAAAATCTTGAAGTAGATCGCCACTCTTTGACGCCCCGATGCAAAAAAGTAATCTCTTTCGCCAGGAAAATCCCACTTCATTACGTCGGCCCCATATAAAGGTATTGAAGATTTTGAAACTGAGTGCTACTTGTTGAACGCGACCGCTTTTGAATAGATTTAACGAACTTCATTAAATAATTTATAAGTTTTGAGTGCCGATTTTATTCATATTCAGATTTTAATGATCAATAGACGACGCTTAAAGTCATTATAGGCAGTTTTAATTAAAGAGTTAGTCATTTGTAATCCGTTAGTGCTTGATATTAATTGCGTTGTTTTACACGCTCTTGATTCTTGCTCAGATCGATTATTTTAGTTTCATTTGCAAAATATAAAATACTACAATTTGCTCTGTTCATTCAAAAAATCTGTGTTAATAACGAGAGACATAATATATGGAATTGCAAAAGGACGTATTATTATATTTTATTACTTACTTCTAAGGCAGCGGTTTCATCCGCGTTGATTAAGGTTTTTGATTTCTGAAACTGCATAATTTCTTAGGACAAATTGTAGCATACGTGTTAATTCAGGGTATGAGCTATGTCCATTTCAAATTTCAGACGGTTTTTGAAGTTTTTACGATTAAACAATGCTACCTCGTCATAAGGTTATATTATGGCTTTGACAAAATGGTATTGTTTAGGTACAAGTTAGTTTTCCACGCAAACAAAATGGGTCGATAGTTGAAATGAAATAGTTACGGGAAAGTTATGAAAGTATGAAGTTATACCATACGAACCCAAGCGCGTCTTTCCTGCTAAAATGTAAAAAAAGTTCAGTGTGAAATGACTAGCAGTGTAGCCACGTCTCGACTACTTCTCTATTATACGCCATCTCAACTACATACAATTATTTATAGATACATACTTTACATTATGATTAATTTAAATTTTTCATATCACGTTTACAGTTAAATCTATTTTGTAACTAGCTGATGCCCGCGACTTCGTCCGCGTGGTTTAAGTTTATTTGATTCCCGCGGGAACTCCTTAATTTTCCGGGATAAAAAGTAGCCTATATCACTCTCCGGGTCCTCAACTGTACCCATGCCAAAAATCGCGTTGATCCGTTGCTCCGTTGCGGCGTGATTGAAGGACAAACCAACAAACAAACACACTTTCGCATTTATAATATCTTTTTTTATTGAACAAAGGCTTGGTAGTAAATAATATGAGTCTGTTATTGTGAATAGATGTTCTATTCTGTTCATAATATAAAGTGTTATGTAATTAAAACCCCAAAATGCTAATTTTTTCGTCTGTCTGAGGGTTAATCAGGGCTGATTCTTGAAACTACTAAACTAATTATTTTTGTAAAATTGTGGCTAGCCGGTAATTATTTTTTGTAAAATGTTCGCTATAAAAGGTAGAGTTTGATGTACGTATCTACCAATATCTCCTTCTGGTGGTATAGAGATGGAGTCGGCGTTTCTTCGTAGTCGACAGTGTGAACGCCTATGTTCCTTAACAATAAAATAATATCGTAACACGTTGTGAGTGTAATATCACCTACAAACTGGGATTCTATTTGCAGGAGCATTCGCGTGTAGGTATTACTGGTGAAGTCCCATGCGACTTTTGATCAAGATTGATGCATTCGAATTCAACCGAGTTATATGTAAGTATGTAATGGACGCCCGAAATCATTGTGACAACTGGAGCGGGCGCTTTCAAAGTGATAAATCAAAAAGGTAATAAAGAATTCAGTATGGATATTGGTTTTAAAATACTCGCACATGTGGGCACTGGGCATGTTGCTGTTAAGTGTATTTTTCTGGATTAATGGATTATCCTAAATACCTGTGTGTGTGTGTGTGTGTGTGTGTGGTATCTTATAAGAATAATATTCTAAATATGTATGAAGATATTCATCCCTAACTTGTACTGTGTATTGTATTCGCAAACTTATGTACTAAGAAGATAACGTAACTCGGTACTAAATTACCCGAAACTTATTTTCATGACAAAACACAATTTTTAGCGTAAAGTTAAAAAGATTTTAACGTCGTTTTATACTTATTTCTCATGTTCTTGAATTACGGTTTCCGCCACAAACCGGAAGTTTTCCAGCGTCACGTCAGTTCCTTACCCTTACTCTGAGATTGATCGAATTTAAAATACGGTCTCACTAAGTGAGGTGAATTACATATGCATCAAACTAAAATGAATCTTAATCTTATTAATATTTAGAGCTCAATTTCGTTTATGCATTCACAGCTAGCGCTCCAAACGATACGTTTCGAAATTTGAATCGGTTGCACTGAATTTGTGGCTTTAAATCAAGAGTATTTGGGTCCATTTTAGTTTGACTCAAATGTGATTCACCTCACTTAGTGAGACCGTATTTTAAATTCGATCAATCTCAGAGTAAGGGTACCTCTGTCCGCAATTTCGAGATTATGAAAATGCTGTCTCGGAGACATTTTGTCTTCACATAATACTCCGATACTTTACCTTCATGTTGTTCTTGTCATCTTCTGAAGAATCTATGCTATGCTCTTGTTTCAATAGTGAAAGTGTGTCTTATAATCAAATATAAATATTATAAATGCGAAAGTTTGGATGGATGGATGTATGGATGTATGTTTGTTACTCAATCACGCTCCAACGGATGAACGGATCTGGATGAAATTTGGCACAGAGATAGATTATAGTCTGGAATAGCACATAGGCTACTTTTTATCCCGGAAAATTAAAGAGTTCCCGCGAGGAACCGAAAAACCTCAATCCACGCGGACGAAGTCGTGGGCATCAGCTAGTATCTTTATAGTAAGGAAAGGTACAAGAGAGGCTTGGTACTCGGAGGACGTGCATGTTGCACGTTTTACCGCATTTAAATTAGGCCAGTATCCATTATATTATAAGAAAAAAGCATTTCAGTACCACATAAAGTTCTGCATCCAAATTAAAGAAACTTTGAAGCAAAAATCTGCGAGCCAAAACGATATAATCGTTTAAATATGGTAGTGAACGTTTTACTAGCAATCCTGCGTTGATACGTATGACCCATTAAAAACCTATACATGCAAATAAAAGTCGTGTGCACAGTGCACGGATATAAAGTGGTGATCGTAAATGGCGCACAACACATCACTTTGTGGCGCGCGATAAATTGACGTGAAAGCTTTCACAGACTTTCTAAAGAGCTTTTACATTGATTTCTTAATTAATTAGGATTTTTTTATTTTTAGACTGGGTGCACTTTGGTCACTATTATCAGCAACTAGTATGAACTCAAATAATATCCCGTTCGGATGTTGAAGATATCTTAAAACGAATCGAAGAAAAGCGAGCTGCCAATGAGACTGCTTACAGTATTCCTACATCAATCACCTACTATGTGTTACTTTGGAAGGAGATATAATATACCGGACGAAGATAAATTCCAAGACCAATTGAATAATCCATACTAATAAATACTATGCAAAAGTATGTCTGTCTGTTTGTGTCTCACGCTGTCAGTAACTTCCGTAGTGAAATATTGAGTTATAGCAGTTCAATTAGCGTTCCACTTCAGTGGAAACGCGTCTTTGGTATCGTCTTCGTTATTGTCTGCTGCACATACCTACGTCCAACCACAAGAGAAGACTTGTAGGTAACTCTCTCTTAAGTACTCTTACTTATAGTCACAAACGGTATTGGCTCTTGTGCTACTTGTGTACCGCTGCTAAACCATATACCTAAGCATAACTCTTTAATTTAAATAACTAACTTTACATAATTTTAGCGAATGTTTACTAGTTGCCAACTTACCTATACTAACTTATATCTAGATGGCAACTTTATTGTTCAGCACTCACGGTTGGCACCTATTTGCTCTTTCAATAAGAAATAATGAAAAGAGCAGACCAGTCGATACACGAGTCTTCGAAAATAGTCGCCGAAAAAACTTGAATGCATCTCGAATGTGAACAATTAATAGCGATTTGGCACCAACCTACGTTGGATTGAAGAGTTTGCAAGTCTCGGACACTCAGCTTCCCCTTAATGAAGGCGGGAGAGTCGCGTACGAACTCATTTGTGGAGCGATAAATGAGGCCATTATGACTACAAGTCTCTTGCAAACTTAGTCTAAGCGACCTGTGAACCTTTGCCCTTAAATCTATGACGCCACTTTGTGGCCATACGTGAACAAGATAATTATTTATTTAAGGTTTACAGTCGTAAAGACCCATTGGTTAGGGGTGATAGGATCGAGATTTTTAAATTCTTTCGGATTGTTTGCTTCTTCAATAATATAATGGACCAATATTATTTTATTGAAGAAGATAAAATTTCGATAAAGTTTGTTTCTAACTTGTCTGGCAGTAGGTAGGTACATCAAATAGAACCACGCGGTAGTTTCTAGGTAGAGTTCTTAATGTGCTCTTTACCTATTAAATACATTCGAAATTAATGCATAAGTTAAGCCTCCTAAAACTTTAATCATGACGAACTCATAGAAAAAGAAGTCGCAAACATACTTTTAAATCTTTTGGCTGTGCTTCAGAAAGTAAAGCACCTGAGACTAGACATGATCGGATTATGGATGCTGTTCCACTAGAGAAGAGGATTTGTAGCAAAATATGTTTGTAAAACCCTCAATATGATCGATTTCTTTTCACAGTTCAGCTCGTTGAAGTAATAAAGTGGATATTAAACGCGCGTCACGCATCTTGACTGAAGTTTGGACGACTACAAAAAGTTGCGAGTAGTTGCGATATACGCGATTGTACTTATCGCGTTTCTATCGCGTCGCCTGCGTGTCGACAATACGCCGACGTGTGCATAAGCTGTAAAGTGGCATATACAAGTAGGTAAGCAGATAATTGGTGCACACGCAATTAGGACAATGCTATTAGCCGAATTTAATTTAGTTCATGAAAGAGTTATGACCGTAGCGACTGATTAAACTAACGGAAGGTAAATACACATGACTCATTGCATTGTTGTTTGCCACTTGATTATGTTGATGTCGAATTTTATAACATTTTCTGTTACGCAAATAAGTATATATTATTGATTAAAACTAGTTAGGTACGTATTTTAATTTTTTCTAAATTATGGTGATTTTGGTGGCACGAATAATTATTAAAGCATGTAAAATAGTATGATGACAATAACATGAATTATATGAATATTAATTTATTTTAATTTCCAATTAATGATCCAAAATAAATTTACATAATTTACTTAAAACATTTTTAAAAGGGCTGTGACACACAGACGGACTAACCGACTGGACGGAACTATAAGAGTTCTTCGTTTTCCTTAACCTAAAAACTGTACCTCATATTTAATGCTTTCTTCGAATTAATCTAACAGGTACTTACTAGATTGATACCCTTGACTTTGTCTGCGTGGATCTAAGATTTTGGTAAATTCCGTAAGAACTGTTTGATTTTCCGGGATAAATCAACCTATGTCCACGGCATACAGCATACAACCTATGTTTGTACTTTAAAAAATTGTAGTAATCGGTTGAACAGAGGCCCAATTGTCTAAGCCAATCGTATTCATTTGACAGCTCATAACGTAAACACGAACTTTTTAAGGAGTACATACATGCGTTTTAACGTGCAACCATCTATGACCTCCTTAAACAGGTCGAATTATACGTTTGACAGACTATTATGATTACGATTTCCTTACACAATCGCGGGGCAGATGGGTCGCGAAAACCTGGCAGACAGACATATACTTTCCCACTTATAATATTAGTGTGGATGCGGTATTAGCTACTTTAGTACTTAAAAATAATGAGATCGCTTACTGACTACATAATTTAGGTCGTGGTGCAATATGTGAGTTCCGATCTTCAGCAACCGGAAGTTCTTCCCGGATTATGTTAATGTTGTCTCGTAGACATTTGTCTTTGCGTAATGCTCAGCTACTTTTGTGCACCCACCGTGTTACGCTCTGAAGGCTTCCATCTGCATTATTTATTGTTTCGGTAGGAGGATTTTGTCATTCATATGTAGTACATTTCTCACTTTTAAATTAAGTTCTAGTCATATTTCCTAGAAGGAATTGCTCAATACGGTACAGATTCAAGTACTTACATTTATTTTCATAAAGTTTCTCATTCCTATTGAAGAAGACTATTTCATATAAGCTATGTTTGTACAAGACATAATAATAAAAAGTACATCCAGAATTATATTCATAATTTCGCACCTATTCAACCACGCTACAACAGAGAAACAAATTTTTTGTATAGTAAAGAAGAATGAGGGACGAGTGGCCTAGTTGTGACAACGCATATCAGTCGATTGCGAATGTTAAGCAACGTTGACCTAAGCCGGTAACTGGATGGGTGACCAAAATTGGAGGTTCAAAATTGGCCGTTTCGTTTCCTCCGTGCCTCGGAGAGCACGTTAAGCCGTCGGTCCCGGTTACCATCACCAACATCTGATAATTATCGTTAACAGGTTCGCTGCCACCCCCGCACGGGTGCGGGGTGAGGTGTACATGCTCACCCCGCACCCGTGCGGGGGTGGCAGCGAACCTGTTAAAAACCTAAGAGTTTAAATACTCTTATTTGACTCGTATGCGGAAGGACCTGGGAACCCACCGCATTATTATCCCAAGAAAACTCCTACCATTATTACTGGAAAGGGGTCACGACCCTCAGTAATGAGGAATACCACGCAAAGAAAGAAAAAACAATGACCTGGCTACTTTAACCCTGGCAAAAGAAAGAGCTCCCCTGGGTTTTTAAAAACATTTAGATTTTATAAGTCCCCTGGCTCTTTAGGGTTACTATCTCCCTGTTCGTTTTTCCCTAAAAACGAAGTTAAGGTCATCTAGTAAAAGATAATATGCCTAACAGTTAACTTCTGTATAAAACACGACTAAAATTTAGAAGATCATTTATTTGCAATTTACTTAGACCCTATCGTGAGCTCTTGCAATAAAAAAGTAAAGCATCATAAAGAACAATTCAGTCGTGTAATATAGGGAAACCCGTATTTCATTTATTAACATAAATCGACGTTTGCATTGCAGTTCATCGACACGCGCAATTCCAAGAAACAGGCGCTATGGCATGCCATACACTGGCACCAGCGAGGCGCCATGTTCCGTTGCCTTGTAATTATTATAACAACTAAGCGTCCAAAGGTTTTTTAGGGGATACTTTTCGATATTAATAAAATATATTAAAGTATTAAGTGTAGCTATTATTTTATTTTTATTTTTATCCACTACAAGTTAGCCCTTGACTGCGATCTCAGCTGATGGTAAGTGACGAAGCAGTCTAAGATGGTAGCGGGCTAACCTGTTAGGGGCATGGCAGTTATATCAAACCCATACCCCTATTCGGTTTCTACACTGTATCGGCACGGCATCTGAAACACTACGTTTAAACATTTAAATCCTCTTGTAAACTGCGTACAGACCCTGTTCAGACGAGCGCTTTTTACGCCGGGCGTTGACGTTACTTTTTCCACATCAAAAAGAAAACAACGTCAACGTCAAAAGGGCCCGTCTGATCGGGGGCCAGAGTTGTAGATATTCTTGTAAAGTATAAATTCAAAAAACCCTTATGTTTTTTAAAGAAACTATTGAGATTTTTTTCAATAATAATGAATTTTCACACTGACTTTAAATTCGCCAAACAAACGCTGGCGCAGTGAAATTATAACCTTTAATTCACTTATCCCTGCCCCCCTAGCATGGGCCGAGACCATTTTCTCCCCGAGGAAAGGATAAATTTTTGATCCCTAAATAAAAACGCGAAATAACGGTGGATACTAGACTCGGGGGACTATTCCCCCGAGTCCCCGTGAAATATCAAACGGGGATAAGCTTCTCCTCTCCCCTGTTGCCGTGCTCTGAGAAGTGGATAAGTTAATTTTATCTCTTGTCAGTGGATACAATCGGGGGATAAAATTTTTATCTCCGGCCCATGCAAGCCCTGGCAGGGCTAGCATGGGCCGGAGATAAAAATTTATCCACCGTTATTTAGCGTTTTTATTTATTTATTTAGGAATAAAAAATTTATCCTTTCCTCGGGGAGAAAATTGTCTCGGCCCATGCTAGGGGGGCAGGAAGAGAACATTAGATTGTAAAAAAATGTTTGGCGGCGTTCGTGGACTGTCGCGGTGCGAATGGCAAAAGGGCATGATGTGCAATCAGGTTTAACCCTTCTTGATTCATCAGCGCGCTGAGGAGAGCACTCGAAGAAAATCTTTAAAGTTTTTGAAAATAAAAGGATCCTTAACAACATTCAAGCGCCGCGTCTCGAATGGTTTGTTAGAACATTTTGAATATGAACAATTAATGGCACTTGCAAATTTGGCACCAGGCTACACCGAGTTGGAGCGGAGTTTGCGAGTCCCGGACACTCAGCGCGCTCTTAATGAAGGCGTGAGAGCTCCTTGTGAACGTACTCGTTTGTGGAGCGACAAATGAAGCTTCTACTAGCACAGATTAAGAAATATTTCATACAGTCGGTCGACAGATACCCTATGATCGAGTTGGGGATTTTATCAACAGACAAAGTTGAATTTATTAATTTAAGCACAGAGGTTTTCGGATAAGAAGATTCTTGGTTCTATAACTGTAAAAGCCCTTTTGCAAATAACTGGAGCATCGTCTTACTGTTCTTGCGCCGAGGTATACATTCTTGAAAACTTACAGGAAAATTATTATGCATATTTTCAACGTTTAGGATAATATTCGGTTTTGCAGTGCGGTTCATACTTACCTAGTAAATCATGAAAATGCATCATGACTTTCAAAGCCTATTTACTTTAGAATCGTTTCAGTTAAGTGTGCTGGGGAAAATCTTTCCAAATACCTACTCACTACCAACAGGACAAAACAAATTGTCGACGCATAACGCCTACGTCATCGGACGTTTTGCGCGCGTTACATGAAACTTGAAATTGAGGAATATGTATTGCTCTGATATAGCATCAAGCCACCACTCTTATGCTAACGCCACGTCGCATGTACGCTAATCCTTTGATCCTCGTTGTCAAAACACACCGTTTGATCGTTAAACCTCCAGGTAATTAATTAACAGCATATAGTCGCTGGGGCTAATCACATGGTACTTGCTATGCAAAGTTTCTTCGCACCAGATTTTCCGGTATCTATTTAACCTGATAGAACAAACGAGCTTATTTTGCTCATACCTATTATATATAACATCATATTTATAACAAATAAATCTGTAAAATTATCTTCGTACTTTCCTCCTACATGCAAAAGTATTGGAAAAATATAATTTTAATTATCTGAAAAAAAATTAAGCGAGCAAGCTCTAAGCGCTCGCTACTTTCATGCTTAGAGCTTTTACAGAAGATGACTTGTTAGTTAAATGGAACCAATCTTTTTTTCGATTAGAGAGTCCGATTTTACTCAAACTTTACTCACTGTTGTCTGTCGTTAAAAATCTGGTCCGAAAAAATTATGATTTATAATTTTTTACAGGTCTGGTCTGGTATAAGGTATCAGCCGTGTCTAGTTACCACCTCACCGGCAAAGACGTACCGCCAACCTCGTTTCGGTACTTAGAACCCGATTAGGCGTATGGGTTGGATATAACAGCACGCTATACCCCTAACTTATTACCATTTGAGATCACAGTTAAGGATTAAGTTGTAGTGGAATAAAAAACCTATTACCGAAAGACAATCAAACAGATGCCATTTAGAACGTAACCTTTATATTCGATTCCACAATTTCGTCACCGTACAATTCAGAGTTACATTTACAGGCCCAAATACAGGAGATTTAAGGCCGTGTCGGGAGGCAACACGAGTAAATGTGGCAATTCGTAAGCGACTCGTCCCACAACAGACATTAGCACTAAATGACGTCTACGAAAAATCTTCGCGAAGCCCAGATAAGGAATAGGGGAAAGCTTTACTGCGTTGACTGCCTTGGATGTTCTAAAAGCGTAAACTTCGAAATATACATAATATAATGTAATCAAATTATATATTATATAATAATGTTTGGATGGATGTATGTATGTATGGATGTTTGGATGTTTGTTATTCAATCACGCCCCAACGGCTGAACGGATCTGGATGAAATTTGGCACAGAGATAGATTATAGCCTGGAATAACACATAGGCCACTTTTTATCCCGGAAAATTAAGGACTCCCCGTGGGAACCGAAAAACCTCGATCCACGCGGACGAAGTCGCGGGCATCAGCTAGTACGGCATAAGTTTAAATTTTGTTTAGGCTTTACTTTTATATATTTTTTACATCTTTAAACGTGACAATGTAGCCACCACTTTCTGTTGTGGTTTAAAATGATTGCGGAAAACCGGTCTTGCAATGGATGCTCCATAAATGAGATCAATTAATTAACAAATCCTTAAAGGCCTTAGCCGCCATTAGATCACCATTTGAACTACCAAAACACCCTAGATACTACTGAGAATAACCATCATTAAGAAATCTTAAAAAAGATTTACTTATAGCATTGGTTTTACCAGTAAAATTGTATTTAATCAATGTTTATTTTGTAATGAAATATTTTAAAATAAAGTAAAATACCTTAGATGTACAAAACGTTTCATAGTAGATCTGCAATCAATTGGCATATTGATGTACTCGTAGGTAATAACGCAGTTAAGGTCCGTAGTCTCGGATGCAATTGGGACACAATTGGCAGGGGGCACCTGAGTCTACGAGCTAATTCAGGCCTATATCTCCACTCTACCTACTCGTATAACTGTGCTTCACTGATAATTGCTACCTAAACAATTTGGTTTAACCAAATGTTCGCATGTAGAAATACAAAACTAACAAAAGGTTGGTTAGTATTAATTGAGTTTGTTCAAACATGTATTTGATTATACCAATATTTTAGTCCGATGTATAGGTACAACCTGTTAATAGTTTATAACGGATATACGAGTACCTACACACTTTTTGGAACACGTACCTCCATTGCATTGATTGATTGCATTGCGTGGATTGCATTGATTTTATAACGCATATCTCTCGTTCCTCTATTATTCCCGTTTTCACCTTTCTTCTTCTTCTGCATCTTTTTCTATTCAGTACACGCAAGAAGCTAATTATAAAAAAACAAATATATAACAAAAAAATAAAAATATATAAAAAAAACAAATTATAAGTTATTCAAAGTATATTAGTACCTTTTCTCTATTAACTGAGTGTCAAAAATTTAGGTAGGTAGTCACAATATAAATTATCATGCCTAGTGTCCCGTGCCTGTTAAACATAAATTACTGAACAGATAAAGAGAACTATACCATATGATCTTCAAACTTTACGAATAAACAAAAGTTCTGCAATAAAAATATAGGAAAATTTATATTGCCAGTTAGTCTTTCTACGTTTCTAAAATAATGTGTTTTCTTTCAAATTTTACGGTGATATTATTACTCCGTTGTAATATACTACTATATATATATATATTACTTACGCAAAGGAGTAATATTTGTTACACATCCAGAGCACCATAGTTTCAATGTCAAATAAATTAGTGACGAAACTGTTTAAACTAATTATTATTATGATTATATCGCGGTCGGTATGTTCTTAATAATCTAGGCATGGACCCTTTAAAAGGACTTCGTCTTTATAATCATTAACTGGAGGCGCTCTTGTGACGCCTGATGTACTAGATTTGCTACTCCTAAAATGCTAATACCATTATAAATGTGAAAGTTTGGATTTTTTGAGTTTTTTTTTTGGTTACTTAGACGCCAGAATTTTATTTCAACTAATTTTGCAAAAACCTGTAATGGAGATAGCTTATAACCTGGATAAGCACAAAATCTTTAATTCATTTCAGAAAGTTAAAGAGCTGCCGCGGAAATAAAAAACCTTCATCCACGCGGACGAAGTCATCGGGCATCATCTATTTAGTAAATGATACAAAGATTTATAAATACTCATACTGGTTTACTGAGGTCATGTTATCGAGAAGAGATTACTTCTAGACGACAATTTCTCTTCAATATAGTGTCAAAGCTTTCAAATAAATTTCTCTAGAGCCACGAAGTGATGCAGTGAGTTTTACGATCGCCACTTTATACCCGTGCATGTGAATTTTATTTGCTTATATAGGGTTTTAATGGATCATTCGTATCAGTTACTCCGCTAGTAAACTATGCACTGAAGCGATTATACGGAGAGGTGATACAAGTTGCAGATTTACTGTCGTTTTGATATATTACATTATGTGATTACTGTATTTTGTCGTGTGTATAACAAATACATCATAATATACGATAAGATTTAAAGCATCTAACAAGCGAAAAAAAATTAGTATATCGGGTAACGATGCATCAAGTAAAGAGTTTTACCATGCACGTAAGCACCAACATGTAAGCACTTATGTGCCTATTATATAATTCCTTTATTAATACTATAAATGCGAAAATGTATCTGTCTGTCTGTGTGCTACGCTATAACTGCCCATCTTTTTAACAGATTTTGATGAAATTTTGTATAGAGAGAGGTTACATCCCGGGGAAAGACTTTTATACCGGAAAGGGAGGTTCCCCAAAAATAATAAAATAGTCATATTCTAGACTAGATGATTCTAGTCATAAATTCCATATCCATTATCCATGCTAATATTATACATGCGACAATCTGTCTGCCTTTCCGTCGATCTGTTCGTCTGTCTGTCCATCTGTTACCTTTTCGCGGTCCATGCATTTAACATATGTATTACATAGACACAGCGCAGATAGTTTGGATCCCGGGGACACACATAGATATAGGTATACCTACATTTTCTGGGAAATCTTAGAGATTTCATGGGACTTATTTTTAAATCTAAAACCACGCGAAATCGCGGACGGTATTTAGTCAAAAATCAAGACAAGATTATATAATCAACATCGAAAAACAGTTCGTATAGTTCCTAATGGTAATTTATGTGTTATCAGCATACTAAACGAATTTGTTCTCACTAGTACCTATCTACAGTAATAATAATCGTTTATCTGCGGACATTGTGTGGACATTTCAATTCGGCATTTATTCCAGGTATTAGCCTATCATCGCGATTGGATATTTCACATCTAATATGACAAATATCAGATACTAGTTTTACAGTTTGTTTTACAATGCTATTGTTCGCTATGTACAATGGTTTTATCGGCATCCATATTATTATTTAGAAGCGGTTTCAGTATTAGAATACCTACGTCATCCAAGTTTATCATCGGAATTGAGATGTTATTATAAGACCGTAAAATGTTATTTACATTTGAATCTGAAGGAAAGAAACATGATACAACAGGTATAGTGTGTGGTACAACCCAAAAAAAAATTCCGAACTCAGCATAAAACTACGCTATGTAGGTATACGTACAAGCAAAAGTATATGCTGTGCTGTTTTCCAGCTGGGGCCCTGATGCGGGTGATGCCACAGAACTATACTAAAAAGAAGGAAGCTTTCCATGGGATTTTTCATAAACTTTGAATCGATACTTAATACCTATTATAAATGCGAAAGTATATCTGTCTGTCTGTCTGCTACGCTTTCACGGCCCACCTGTTCAATTTTGATGAAATTTGGCACAGGGATAGGTTGTATCCCGGGGAAGGACCTACTTCATACTTAATATTTTAAATGCGAAAGTGTGATTGTTTGTTGGTTTGCCCTTCAATCACGCAGCAACGGAGCAACGGATCGACGTGATTTTTGGTATGGGTATAGTTGAGGACCTGAAGAGTGACATAGGCTGTTTATCCTGGAAAATCAAGAAGTTCCCGTGGGAATCAAAAAAACTTAAACCACACGGACGTACCAAACCATTAAAGTCGCGGGTATCAGCTATAATATTATAAGTACTTTTTATCCCGGAAAATTAAGTCTAGTTACTCATAAATGACTAGAGAATACTTCTGTAACTTTGCCTTACATCATACTAAACGAACACTAAGCCTTCATTAAAGAAATAACAGGGGTCGTAGCGGTCGTATCGGTCGGCCTGCTGGAGCCGCTCACACGCCACTGCATAGTGCACCCGCTTCTAGGAAATGTGTCGATGAACCAGCGTTATTGGCGCCATACGTCCATTACGTTTAATAAATTAAATATGGGTTTTTACCAGAACGTGCCTATCGATTATTATGGCGTATCACTACCAACTACGACAATTCAATCAAATCAGTAACTCTTTATCAAACTTAAAACGCGCATCTAGTATGGAAGTTAGTATGAAATACATAGGTAACTGTGACGTCATCAAATTTCAACTTTTTTTCTTTAATCTATAGATTAAAGAAAAAAAGTTGAAATTTGATTTGAATTTGATTTTTTTGAGACTATAGTCTAAATTAGGACTTTTGGAAGACCTCTATTTACGTCAGTACCTATTGGTCCAAGATCCCGCGACGATCAGACCTACGTTATTTTATTAAAGCTGAAATTTTTTGTATGTATGTCTCTAATAGAGGTATACCTCTATCGTTTATAAACGATCCCCGACTATGAAGTTTGGATCGCGGTTGCTTTGGAAGCTATCAGGTAATAAAGGTGGCACCTCAAATTCGTTAAAGCATTAAGCTCCGTTTTTTTATATTTTGCTTGGGAATAATATTAGAAACCACGTTATCCATTGTCAGACACCTAGTACGATTGCAACCCCCTGTCAGACACCCTGTTGTTTTATAATTTAAGAGTGTCTGACACGGGGTTGCAATGCGTAGGTCTGATCGTCGCGGGATCTTGCTCTATAAGAAATAATGGCTTTTTGACATATGCATCATCATACTAATATTATAAATGCGAAAGTGTGTTTGTTTATTGGTTTGTTGGTGTGTCCTTCAATCACGCCGCAACGGAGCAACGGATCGACGTGATTTTTGGCACGGGTATAGTTGAGGACCTAGAGAGTGACATAGGCTACTTTTTATACCGGAAAATTAAGAAGTTCCCGAGGGAATCAAAAAAAACTTAAACCACACGGTCGAAGTCGCGGGCATCAGCTAGTCCCAAATTGTTTCTAGCAAAAATTAAAACTTTAACCTGATATTGACTGTGATAAATGGATTTGCTTCCGACAGATCGTCTTACTTCCCGGGTGACTATTTAATCATAAATTTTGTTAGAGTCTATGTAGATCCTAATTAATGCTAGACTTAGATGTCTGCTATTTGCATCCTTATTTGCAAGCCGTTAAGCTTAACTATTCTAATTTCATTGCATCTATCTAACTGTTAAATATGGCAAACTTTTTGTTTTAACTATAGGAGAGTGGCCCACTTTTGTCTAAAGTCCCGTTATACGACCAATATATTTTATTATTTTTAAAGCGAAACTGAATGGTTTATTCAACAGAGATAATTTTAGTAGAAAAAGGGCGAATCTGTACTACATAGATATTTAAAAATACTTAATGTTCATAGTTAGCAATTAAGTTTACTAAGATGAAGGCATATCGTTAACTCAACGTTTAAAATTATCAACTGGTATAGGTATATGAAGTTGGAGTTCCTACTATGTACAACTTTCCAATATATACGATGTGAGACGTAGATTGATATTAGCCTAGAGAGTAAAGACGTAGATGTTAGCTATTGGCGTCCCAATTGAATTTCGAGCTGTAAACCTTAACTGCCTTTATCAAAATTCGAATTGCATATCTACATAGCATTTTGCAAAGTAACTACGTCTTGTTTGATGAAATATTATAAGCCTATATGCCTTTAAGTATAAAATGCATACAATGTATAAAGTATTTTAGTTAGCATTAACGCTTACGTTATTTCGATTGCACCTTCATTTTGTGGAAGAAATGCACCATAGAATAAAATTGTATACAAGTTCATTCATATAGCGAACACTGCTCTCCACTCTCCGTAATCAGGACACCTGGCACCTCAGACGCGAGACCTAGTGACATGAGGCATCGCCAGTTTTTAGTCTCAGAGGCCAGGAGCCCCAACACAAGCTTAGTGACTCACCTATTGGTAGCGTTGCACTGTTGTAAGAAGTAACAATTTCTAATAAGTACAGTCGACGTCAAAATTGCATATAGAATAAGCAAATAAGTTGCTTTGCATGCGGTCGGACACCCACACACTTGCAGTAGTATAATATAAGTCGTTCAGCTTGTAGGTATTGTAATAGCCGAGTAATATCGATAATTTCACACCTCAAGTAAGTGAGCTCAATGGCGAGGTGTGGAACTACTTGGATTGCACACCGTAACTGTTGCTGGTTCAAATCTCGACCCCATGTAAGTTTTTTTTACTTTTTTTATTTGATGACTGATATTTTTATACCAGCAATAGCATATGCGGGTAGTTTAAAAAATCTCTGAACAGATATGGCCACTGAGTACTGACGGAGACGGAAGATTTGACACTCGTTAGTCGTTATTAGCAAATACTACAAAATTATTATAATTTACTAAGTTTTGCTGTTTCTTATCTTCAACAATAATGCAGGCTTATATTCATATGCAGAAGAGGATGCATATTATTGAGCTAAATAATATCGGATACAATATACTTAGCTCAAATTTGCAATGAAACTGGTTTCACTGTGAGTATTGTTTTTATTGTTAAAAAATGTGTGTTCATAAACTTAGGATTAGTTACATAACGTTTTATTAGTAAATATCTAGACAAGATACTTAGTAGTTTCAAAAGTGTTTATTTTAATCTCGCTGTTTGGTTTTTAGTGGACAACCAAGTGTTGGGTGTCGCATCCTGACGAAGAGAGTAATGCTTCACAACGAAGACATAATATTATAGATGAACAATATGAGAACAATATCTGCATACCAACTGTCGAGTTCGCGAACATGTTCGATACTTATACACCAGCGCCAAAGCTGCACATTATAACACATGGAAGTGATGTCCAGCTGTTGATGTGCCACAACTATCATTTGTGCATGATAATTGTTGTCCTGTGCATCGATCACATATAGTGCGTAATTGGTTTAATCAAAACCCAGACAACAGTTATTCCCTGGCCAGTAAGATCACCAAACTTAAATCATAGAGAATATTATGAGGTTTGATGGTGCAAACTGGTGGGTTATGTGAAATGAAAAGACTGCAGAGGAAACGGAGGCTCACTGTATGGAATTATGGGAGAATATATTTAGAATAACGGATATCTATCCTAATATTACAAACGGATTCACCCGGCGGCGCTTGCTTGATGTTATTGAAAAAAGTGGAGGTTTTATTGAATAGTAATACTTTTAAAGCTATATAAAATTTAATTTTTAAGGCTTTAAATATGAAACATAACGTTTATTCTTTTCCTAACTTGTAATAATTATTATTAGTATATCTTATTAAAATTAACAGACAAAAAAGCAGCGCCGCCCTTTGCTTACTAGATTTTTAAGGTTTAGCTTCAATTTTCTTTTCTTTATGAAAACGATTACTTAAGCTATAACCTTAAAAAATGATAGAAAAAGTAGCTGAAGTTATTTATTACTTTTGAGAAAATGTAACATGATAACAATGAAAATAAATGAAAATAAAGTCGATTATCTAATAAAAAGTGTTTCTTCCAATTTATTTTGTTTGTTTTATTACTTATTGACTCATAATAAGCAATAATTGACACCACTAACATAGTTATAGCTTTCCTCCCAAAATAACTAACTTTGTCCTTAAGTATTATCTTGTTATAATTAATGTTTGCGTTTATAAATGGAAATAAAGATATATTATAATAAAGAATAACAAACAGACACAAAACACATAAACAAAACATAAATTTTGTTTGTATTCAAAACAAAATAAAAACTGCTGTAAGAGATTCGAACCTAGGTCATATGATGCGTCGTAACTCGTATACCAACTATATTATCACGACACTGGGAGTGGTTACTGTAAAGTGATGAAATAAACAATCAGAATAGACAAGGTGATTGAATAGGAATATTTAGAACCTAATGCTAATGACATAAGGTTGATATTGTTGACAGTTTATGGTAATGCAGGTAGTATTGAACTGAAATCGTTTGAACCTTACGGTGTTGATTTAAGGTTGATAATATTATTGACAGTTTATGTTTATCAGTGTGAGTGAGCACGTGAGATTCACAGCATTGCTTGCAAGCGGTTTTAGCCTTAGAGCTATGTATGGACTTTTGCAGTCGACTGTACATTGTGTAACTTAGCATTTTTTTAAAATTTTGATTTTTTTTTTGTGTTTTTAGCTGCCAATGAAGATATTTCTATTATATTCTAATCTAAACTCTTCGCTTACCACTCATGATTTTCGCTTTCGTTCTTCAGTATCCACTAGGCAAGCACTCACTTAATATCTCCACCATTCCAAAAACCTTGTAAATCAATATGGCTGTAAAACGTTAGTATCAATTCTCCAATTGTGTTCTAAAAATATATCCTTAAACTAATTTAAAAGCTTCAATAAATTACTTTTACTATAGAAATTTGTCTCAATTTCCATCTATTTGCAATGTAATAAGAAAGGTCACGTATATTTTTAGAGATTCAAGATAATTCAGTTAGCTTTGTATGAGCAAGTGAAACTTAAGTGCAGGTTGTTGTAACGTTCTCGTAGCTATCACGTAGCACTTAAGGACTATTATACAAGGCGTCTTCTAATAAATTTAGAACCTGGGCTTGTGCCAGAGCTGTTTCCATTTTAAACCTAGGGCACACGACAAGCAAACAACATGGACGATAGGGTACAGTTGCTTTTGTTTAATAATGTGACGACACGTGTGTGTGTGTGTGTCACGGTGTTAAGCGCTGTTGTCTTAACGTGCGGAGGTCCCGGGTTCGATCCCCGGTAGGGTCAATTTGTTAATTTATAATTTCTGAATTTTCCCTGGTCTGTTACCACCCTACCGGCAAAGACGAACCGCCAAGTGATTTAGCGTTCCGGTACGTTGCCGTGTAGAAACCGAATAGGGGTATGGGTTTCATATAACTGCAATGCCTCTAACAGGCTAGCCCGCTACCATCTTAGACTGCATCATCACTTACCATCAGGTGAGATCGGAGCCAAGGGCTAACTTGTAGTAGATTAAAAAAATTCTAATACAGTTTCAAAAAATGACAAAAAAATATGCCTTCGTAGCTATCGCGTAGCGCACTGAGGTAACGCCACGGACATAACTGATTGTGATTCCTTTGAAATTAATTAGTCTGTATTTTATTCAAATTCTAATAAAGTAACTACTGAACTGACTGACCCTCCGCTCTTAACTTCGCTCGAGAGGAGTTTTTGTAAATCCTTTATTATCTACGCTACATGCATCTATCGGGTTGAGATGCGTTGTGTCAATCACTTTCTGCTTCTGTAAATATAGCAATAAATATTAATAGAACTCACACTAAACAGTGTAGTAAACACTAAACCCATGTGTATTCTTCACGCTAATTTCAACGATAGCAAAAATCTACTAAAGAAATTGCATTGCAAGCTTGCGTGCATCTATTTGATGTCATTGTACAATAATAGTCTGTTATAACCATTAGTGGGGACTAAAAGGCCGTTTCCACGAATTCCGTCTACATGGGCCTCGGTGCATGGCGCCAAACGTTGACTCACATTTTAGGTCTAGAACTACGGGCAATTTAACTTTTAACAAATAACTCCATAATGATCAGACAAAGCATGGGTGCCTTATAAGCACTAAGTTGTTCTTGCGGAATTAAACATTAAAGGAGGTTTCGCATATATACAAAAATTACCAAATTCTCTTGCATACTATGCGGCTTTATCCCAACTTTCTTTTGATCTGATTCATATACGTCTTTATCCTTACAAATTGCCTAAATCATAAACTTTATTACTAGACGTGTATTATAGTACTTAGCTACAATCATTAATCATCATTACTTCTACTACAACATACTACGTACGTACGTATAGGTATACGTTAATCCAGAATAGTATTAATCGATTACCGCTTTTATCACGGTTAGTGTTTTACTATCTAGATGACCTTGAATTCCAAAAAAAAAAGACAACCGTATCAGATTCAGCGGTACGGTTACCGCCTTGCGTTTTGACGCAAGCGTGACTTCCTTCGTCCATGACCGCTTACAATTAGGTGAACCTCCAGCAAGTTGCGCAGATATAAAACTTTATGTACGCATATAAATTTGGATGTCGAGACATGTTTTATTATACAGTCGTAAAATTTAGGTTCGGAAAAGACCGACATATTTATTAAATACGAACAAGCCCGTAAAATTGAATGCAAGCATCTTCGTGGCATCGATAATGTTACGATCAAACTGTTTGTGATGGTTCATAATATTTCGGGTATCGATCACGGTAACCAAATTATAACGTGAGTAATTTAAATTGAGAAGTAACTCAAATATATACAGAGGTATTAATACAATTCTTAGTTTCACGTGTATTACGGGTCATAAGAATCGATCGGTTTATAGGTACGACTAGGTTCAAACGACATTATGAGGCACTATAGGACATGGGGATTCCCGATAGCCCGATGACGTGGCCACGTAGAACACCAATAGCCAATTGTTCTCCCCACACGCTTATAAATTTAATATAGCTCGCATTCCGTGACAGTTTGGGGATGGACATAGAAAAGACTATTAAACCTTCCCGGATGTTTACCGCGAACATTTTCTTGTTTCCCTTTCAAATTTATAGCCCAGTTACCAAGTCGAAATAAATTCACCCAACAAAACCTTGCAGTATGTCTCTGAAAGAGCGGCCACAGGTAGTTGGCGAGACTCCAGTTCTTACCTGTGAAGACTGATATGTTGCACATTAAGCTTAGCACTGGGGACAACAAAAACTCTAATGACTCTCGAGAGTCGTGTATTTTCGTGCTGTAGTATGAATACGTTCGATCGGCATAAAAGTAGCCTTCCAAACGGCAGCTATTGAGCTTTTATAAAAAAAGGATCGAATCGTTTGCAGTGAGATATCGCTGTAATCCGGATGCTGCCAGGTAATGATGGACGGATTAAAACACCGCTTTACTGACGTTTCTGCTCTGCTCGTGATTTATTTTATCGTTAAAACATTAAAATATTGTATTTTAACCGCTTTTTGGAAACTTGCCTTGTTTTCTATCGACAACAATTATTAAACGTTAAATAGCAAGCTGCTCTTTAAGCTACAGAAAAGCTTCTGATAAAAATAATAAACTTATGTACAAATTTCTAATTATCTGTAAATCGTAAGGTCTCTCGCTAAACTAAATTGATCATAAAAATTCACCCCTACACGGAGAAATTATAACATACACACATTTCTAGATGATGCCCGCGACTTTGTCCGCTTGGATTAAGTTTTTTTTATTCCCTCGGGAACTCTTTAATTTTCCGGGATAAAAAGTAGCCTATGTCCTTTGCCGGGATGCCACCTATCTCTGTTAAAATTACGTTACAAAATCGGTTGAACAGATGGGCCGTGAAAGCGTAGCAGACAGACAGATATACACTTTCTGTCTTATTATATTTATATGGATATATTATAGATTTGACAAGCTACAATATAGAATTCGATGTCGGACTATAAAACTATAAATAATAAATATACGCAGCCATAAAATTTTATGTTGTTAGGAACGATAGAGCTGTATGGCGTACATCATTGTTCGGCGCGGGCCGCACGCCTCCATAAGCCAAATATTGTCAGAATTTTTCTAGTAGCGCAAAATGGCTTTAATAATATTATATTTGATAGAAAAAATACAAAGACTTTGTTGTATGCCTGGCATATTGGCTCTCAGTCGATCATACACGGTTCGTGACTTTATGCGGGGCAGCTAAATACTGAAATACCGAACGAATTAGGTATATAAAGTACTTATATAAATTCGATTTATAAATTATCTGATCCCTTATTAATTAGTAACATTTAAGCATTTGGACACAGTTTTTTTGTGAAAAATAAGAACTCATTACTTTGCAAAAAATATTTTAAAAAAACTACTCAAAATGTCGTCAAATCTCTTCATGTTAATTAAAAGAGCAATAAAGAGATGAATTATTATATACATGCACGTTTATTATTATTAAAATTATGCACCTAAATTTTTGGAAGTATAAAATATAATATTTTGTTTTAAATACTTTATTGCACATATTATTGAAATGCACAAAGGCGAACTTAATACCTAGAGGTATTCTCTTCCAGTTAACCTTTGGTAGTGGGGACAGGGTTGAAAACAGTGCGTATAATAATTTAGAGAGAAAAATTGGGGAAAGAAGAAACATATTTAATTTATTTATTTAATAATTGCTATTTTTTTTTGTGATTTTTACTGTTTATTGTAAATAATCAAATAAATATTATAAATGCGAAAGTTTGGATGGATGTATGGATGTATGGATGTTTGTTACTCAATCACGCTCCAACGGCTCAACGAATCTGGATGAAATTTGGCACAGAGATAGACTATAAGTAGTCTGGAATAGCACATAGGCTACTTTATATCCCGGAAAATTAAAGAGTTCCCGCGGGAACCGAAAAACCTCAATCCACGCGGACGAAGTCGCGGGCATTAGCTAGTATAAAATATAAAAGCTCATAATTGATAATTCATTTACTGTCCAGAACATGGTAAATTATAATATGGTTACATATTACAGATATTACATTTAACATAGTACGGTCAGCATGTTCTACCGTCGCCGGTGTACAATATTAAAGTTAACTATTTCTTTATTAATCCTTAACATTGTATCCTTTTCATACAAAACTTAATTTGGACAATATAGTGTCGCAATCCCAAACATGATAGAATTCATAAAATTGAAAGCAGTTGTAATATTACGATAAGGACATGGCCATCTATCTAAGTATTTTTCATGGAAGACATAAAAGTCTTTTGAGAATAAAACAATGATATTATTATATAATATATTTCCCTGTTAACGATAGGTTTACACGATAGGTTTTTGCTTGAATTTTACTTGGATATTATCAAATTGAATTGTATCTAAGCGTTTAATGACTATAAGACTTTGTCCGCGTTCATTTGGATAGTTTTGAATTCTTTGGAATGTATTTGATTTTCCAGGATAAAAAGTTGCCTAGGTAGTCAACTTTGTACGATATTTCGTAAAAATCGGTAAAAAATTGGGCCGCGAAATAATGACTGTCAGACAAACGTGAACGTGTTTACGTTAGATTTTGCGGAAAATGTAAGAAATCTTACGGGATTATTCAAAATCTAAACTCACGCGGACACAGTTGCGGGTTTCATCTAGCATTACAATAAAACTTATAATCGTAAAAAATGTCTAGAAGACGTCATGCCTGTGACGATGCATGCCCACGCAGGGGCTTCGCTGAATTTCCACTCTGAAGGTCTAGCCGCACTACAGAGGTGCGGCGCGGTGCGGCACCTAGAGACAAGTATTCTTTGTATGAGGTTGTATGGAGTTGGGCACTCCGCGGCGCGTCCCAGTGCAAACTCATACTTACAAATAATATTTGTCGCTACGTGCAGCGCCGCGCCGCTCCGTGCATTTCTCAAGTGGGGGGGCTTGGGTGATTCTTTTCGCAAGCGCTCGCCCTTCTATCACCAAAACAATGAATTGGTAGTAACTTTAAGATTATTTTAGCTCGACTCAAAATTAATGTAAGCATAGTCGCATTTGTGTGTACGGAACTTTAGGTTCCTTGCCCTTGTACATTGACATTTAGTACAACCCGAGCGATGTTTTACGATCGCCGTGTGCCCCTCCGTACAATCGACTCCAACCTGAATCCATAGATTATTGAATTTAAGAAATCGAAGGCAGAAGGGTAACCCAATATCCAATATTGGCCTGTTTTTACCTTCCTGCGGCCCGGAAACGTGTTTATTTTTCACGATATTTATTTTTATTGGGCAAAAAATATAATAAGATAATATTACCTTTTGTAACGTCTGAATACATTTCGTTTTCAACCTTTTTAAATAAAGTTTCTTGTTCCATGTTTCCTTTTCTTTGCTATATAAGTTTTGTTAATATAATATTTTATGTAGGCTAACTGAACTTCCGACTTATGGATTGACAATACAATAGTCGGTTCCGAAGGTAGATTCTACTGAGAAAAGCCATGTGTAAAAATTGAATAAACTAGAATTCAATCAGGGTTTTGAATAATTAATTAACAATGTTAATAATTAAATAGTGAATTAATAGTGCGTGATAGGTAAGTAAGCGCGGTGGACTATGGCCAAATCCTTCTCATCCTGTGAGGAGACTTGTACTCATTAGTGGGCCTGAAATGGTTTGATATAATGATAGATGATGCATGAAACAATGTAAATTTAGATAACCATTATTTATAAAGAAAGATAATACATACTTAAACATAATAAATTATTTAGTAAAATTACAAAGTATTTTACCGTAATTCTAAAATCTACACAAAGCAAAATATGATATTACCTTTAATGTGGGAAGTTGTACGTAGAAGCAACTACCCCGTAGCCGTGGATTCTTTTAAAATATTCAGCTTTTCCCGGCCTTAGAGGTCAAAAGCATTTTCATCTTTTCACCAAGTTTTCATTCCGCCGCTCGAGTTTAGTACAGCCCCATATTACCTATCGCTTAAAATTTCCTCTTGGAAAATTCATTCTTTAATGCATTTTTTACTAAAGGCCATGCATCTTATATTGGCAGCGTGTCAGTTAGCTATCGCATTTTTGTCTTTATGCCGTATATTTTCAGGTCTGATTTCCGTATCGCACCTCATCGATCTTGTGATTCGGATCAAATGATCCTGTTCCATCAATTAATTAGAGTTTCTCGAAGACACTTCATGGTTAGGTGTTTTAAAATCTTTTCATTCTACACGCTCTTTCAATATTACGGCTGCTAACCAAAAAATACGTAGCTTATCAAATATGTCCCCTTTTCTACTCGTAGGTAGACCATTAGGAGCGAAAACACACTACAAGAAGTCCGCGTTATTTTCTGTTAATAATTTATAGCGTGCACAACAGGCGACAGGACAAAACATTGCCCCCTTCCAGCGCAGACCTTTCGTCTAAAACCCTATACATAAATGTTTCGCGCAGACGACTTATCATGACTCTAGTGTATTTTCGCTCCAAGTAACATGAACACACCGACTGGTGGTCTGTAAAAGGTTTAACATCGGTCAGTCAATCTAAATATCCCCTCCTTATTACAAGTATCGAGATTAAGCCCGTAATATAAATGAGTACGCAACCACACTATTAATGGCTGCAATCGACGTCCCAATCCTTATAATCCAATAGTATAATGAAGATATTAATGGATAATATTAAAGTTTAAATTGTCGCTCGCATCGGCCCAGCTCGGCGTCGGTTCGAGCGCAGCCATCAAATTAATTAACGTACGACGCCGGTGATGTGCTCCACGAGACAGATAATCGTGCTAAATGACTTTTCGAATGCTCGATGGCTTCATTCTATGCAATCGATGCCATTGCCGGTTAAATTATTTTAAATACCATAAGTTGTAGTTCTCTTCAAGCATGTCAATTCACTTATTTCTTTCTGCAGCTCTACACTTTGGGGATTCGGTCTTACAAATCATTATAATAACTAGCACAATGAGTGCAATTAAAAAGCCGTTCTAAGATTGTGCTTGCAGCTCAAGTAAAAAAAACTCAGGGGTAGAAAAAGCACAGAGAGCCATGGTGCTTTTTGAATTCATTCTGTTCCAAAAATTGCGCATTTAACGTTTACAAACTTGGATTTGTGCTTTCCAAATTACAGGGATTGATTTTCAGACGGTATATTACTTTAACAAAATACTTAGCTAGGTAGTAAATTGTTTCTTGCCATGCTACGGAACTCTTTTATATAGGGGATGAGTCTGACACGCACTTCACCTGTTATTTATCAATTGATTTATTTTATTTATTATTACTTACATTGACCAAAAAAAAATATATTATTACTTACATTACACTAACCAAAAAAAAAAAAATTTAACAAAACGTTTCTCATTTAAGTAAACACAGCAGCAGGACTAAAATCAAATGCAGTAGCCGTTAAAGAGGACTTAAAAAATAGATTAACAAAAACAACAAGACAAAGATTAGGTACTAATATTTAAGTTACCAACAACGTTTTTACTACATTTTCGGGTTTTTCTTTTTGTAATAAGCATTCTTAAGAGACATAATATGCACAAGAAAAGAAAAGAAAAGCAGATCGACAAGTTGGAGAGCAGCTTATCAAGTACCTAGGTACGTAGCCTAGCTATAAGAGCCAAGAAAAAAGTTCTTATTCTCAGGTAAACATCGAAAATTTTCATCATCTTATTTATACAGTTAGCTTAGGAACGTAAAATGAGACCGTGGGGTATAGGTACGTAGCTTAATGGAAGGAAAACATTTGGGTTTCGTTTTCATCTATTTAATTATATAGAGTTTTAGCGGCGCCGTCTTGTCGGTTGACAACTTACTTGCCCATAATATACTCGACTAACTGACTCGTCCTGACTAAGTAGGGGCTGCTTCAGTTATTTATACAATAGGTTAACAGTAAAAGATAGATACGTATACCTATACCCCGTAAATCATTATTAAAAAGCTAGGTCAAAAATTAAGGGAAATTCCTTATGGATAAAGGATACATCAACACAGTCAATTTGTGAGTAAATTTCAATTAAAACATACATGACAAATGTACTAAAAACAAAGTTGAAAATGGGCACTTACAGAAAGCACTTAACACAAAGTGATAAAATTTAATTTAAAACTACTAGGTACCACCGTAAATTTACGTGCAAAAAGTGGTATAACTAGGTGAAAACTCATCCAACGTTGAACTCACATGGGATTCGAATCATAAATTTGGACAAACTGGAAAACAGGAAGTCGAACGATGTATGGTTTGCATACTCTCCTGTACACAACTTTTACGATACGAGTACTTTTAACTTATTTTACAGAAAATTAATTTTTGTTCTTATATTTAGAACAAATTATAATTTTCTATTTCGGACATCACTGTACCATCTTTATCTGCATTTCGTATAGAATCCGACTAAATGACGTCATTATTAACATTTTCAGTAGTGCAAAGTGCATCACGTGCTGCTCTTAGTGCGTAAATACAAATGTCTGATGTACAAACAGTCACCACACAAGCTTGACATTACAAAACTTCCCTCCTCTCAGACGCAGAGTGTTAGTCCTATCTAGTATCTAGTGTATTTACGCTCTTACACTCTTGCGGTTATATGCGATGAGATAAAATCAATTCTATCATACTATATTCAAAAGGTTATAATATTAAGAACTACTTACAACAAGTACTAGTACATTCCAATAGCAGACAGCCACAACAAGTTAGAATGGTCAAAAGCGATTCAGGCATCATTGGGTCTATTATTCCCCGCTGCTTCCAGGCGTAGGATATGGTCAGCTAAGTGTTTGCCCTCGAGGGAGGCACACTAAATTCCTCCAATTTACGCGGGCAGCCGCTCGTTAAGATTATGAAATTATGTAACGGCCCCGTACCCAGATTTGTTTGCAAGGGTAACCGTAAATTGACTAAGCTTGAATAATGTTTTCTTCCTTGTGCGATAACGCAACCTTAAGCTTGCTTCGTAAGCTAATGTGTAATTCACAATCCATATAATAGACTAACCTAACCTTCAAATTAGCAAGTACTAGATGGTTCCGCGACTTCGTCTATGTGGATTTACGTTTTGAAAATTTCGTGAGAAATAATTTTCAGGGATAAAAAGTAGCATACACTAACTAACTAAATTAAAGAAGCAACTTACCAACTAATATAAGAAAACACACTTTTGCATTTATAAGATTAGTACTAGCTATATGCAGGAATACCTACTATGTCCGTGAATAACGCCTTTTGTTTTTTGACTGTTTTTATACGCTTTATTAGATACTAGGGCAAGCATTTAAATTTAGGTCATTCGATTCGATATTTAATGATTGAATTTGGGGAGCATAATGGGATAGATAGCGGATAATCCATACTTACTGAATGATTTCGATTCGTCGATGTTCACGATAAAATAAACGCTTTAAATATTATTTGTTAAAATACATAATACTTAGTGAACAATTAGATTTATGTAATGAAATTTAATAAGTGGCATTACGGATATCGTCTACTCAATCCCATGTTTGAGTCATGGGGCTCGGAGACCATGTTCTTCTAAAATTCCATGTCCAGTCCAAAAAAGCATGCAGGTCTACCCTTGGCTCTTAAGATCCTCGAATTGAGTATTTGACAAATACTCAATTTGAGTCAAATCAGCAACTTTTTCAAACTTCAAAACGCGCGCTTAGTATGAGATTTTGTATGAAATACAGTGTAATTGTGACGTCATCAAAGTTCAACGCACTTTTTTTACTTTAATCGATAGTTTTAAGTTTAATATGGTTATCTAACATAAAATTAATAGGGACGTGGATTTTATCTGGTTTGGGAGTGGATATTACGTATTTTCGGAGATCCTCTACTAATTAATGATCACAAAAAAAATTACTAATTGTCAAATACCTAATTGTGGCTTTCTTGACGATCCAGAACTTGACTGCGAGTGCAATCTCACCTGGTGGTGGTGGTTTTTACATGGTGGACATCGTACCGGATTGCTTTAAATCAGGTAGGATGGTCACTATCTCTCACCAGAGATGAATTGGTAAGAAATATTTTTACGTCTAAACTTGTTGCCTGTTTTAGCTTTGGTATACGCAAGTTCAAATGGTGTACATACTGTATCGCATCGACTATGTTAATGAGAGAACCCTTAATATGCCATAACGTGGCCAACCACATTAACGGACTAATTAGTGCGCTGTGTAAGGCTCATCAACATTAGCTCACAGGATGTAGTGGCGAATTAATATCGTGCGCTGCATATATATTTCATGTCCCTATCTGTTTTGGAAGATTTGTTATCACCCCGTGTTCCCCAAAAACTACGATGCGAAGCTATTTGGGGGGCGGTAATTACTATCCTGTGGTTACTCAATTCCATGAAAACGGTCAACGCATTCCTTTTAGTTATGGGTGGCAATAATCGCTTATCAATCAAGACTATTAATGGCATACTCGACTGCTATGCGATCAAAAAACATTGGTTGTGACATACAGGACAGACAGACCCTCTAAGGGATCCTTGTATTAAAAAGAAACCACTTCCTTCAGTTTCTAACCTTAAAAAAATAAACTAAGGAGGGCAGGAGTAGATTGTAATAGTGTTTGAATCGTATAAAATTTCGTAGTTTTTGAGTGAATATTAATATTTTAATTATTTAGATGAGGTAGATAATGGTGCGTCTGCATATTCACAATAATATAACCTAATGTATGTTGTGATAATGATTTGCATACAGATGCTTCAAAAGAGAATAATTTGCCTATCAAAAACTAATTTACAAAAAATAAAGAAGCTTATATTTTTTGCTAAACTTCGACCCTCCTTGTATCTATTATCCTCGTAAATCGAAGTGCTTCCGGGTAGTTAAGATTCACAGCATTTAATAATATTAAGCAGGGCGGCATATTAATGGAAAGGAGAAGTATCGAAAAAACATTACATTTAAATAATATCACCCGGGCGATCACTTTCGCCTACGCGTGAATGGCGATTCGTTCGGAGGAATCTGGCCTCCAGGGCACATAGTAATCAAGCCGAGGAGGCGATTGCAAGAGCTTCCCTTTTGCAAGGAATAAAAAGATCCTTATCGCAAGAGGTGGCGAGAGCGACGAGATTGTAATTTGTGATGACGCCAGTTTAGAATTAGTGAGGCGCTAACATTTGATTTTATAGTTTCAGATTGTCATCTCTTGGAGAGTCAAAAAGAAGCTTAGTTTACGTTTCTAAAGGAAAGTTTGCTTCTGCTCTTTCTAAGTTAATTGGCGATCAAAAGCTAAGTTTAAGGTTTAGCGTAGGTAAGGAAAAGTGTAGCTGTGTTTTATAAGTCATAGGCCAAATGAATAGGTACTGACGCAGAGTCGAGTCGGAGCGAAGTGTCATGTTCTTCATAGTAAAAGCTGTTCACCAATCGACGCTGGCTGCTTGCAGATACGGGTGCGTTCGCGCAAATTAAGGGTATTGTACGCCTCTTTTTTTCGTAATAGGTAAATTAGGTTGTGGAGATAGAGTCAATATGCGAAGCAAAATTTCAGACCGACCCTTCGATGAAATAACTCTTTGTTTTTATCTCTATCTATTCATACACTTCTCTACTTACCACAAGTATTTATCCCCTGAACTCTTTTTACGCTCAATTTGCATAAATATGGATGAGCTTTACAAGGTAGCAGCCTGTTAAAAGCTGTGTAAACTTCGCCATAGAACAAATTGAATCAATAGAGCAAAATATGACAATGCTGTCTCATTTTGCCGAGGGGTTGCGAGCTTATACGCTCCGATGCTCCAATCTAGATTGCAATATTCGTTCGCGAGCTGTGCAGGTAGGTACCTACTTTTAGAGAGGCATGCATGGAAAATCGTAAATAAATAAAATAAGTAATCATTTTTCTTTTTCTATGACCAAGCATGTTTTAGGCAATATGCAACCTTCTTAAATATAAATTTTAATTAATGACTGTTAAATTAACGAGCTTAACCTACTGAATGGATTGGACTGAAATTTGGCATACAGATAGATCATGGCAACGGATAAGCATCCGCAATTAAAGGACTTTTACATCTCTCATATTCGGTAAGTAGGTCCTTATTACCCCCAAATGGAGCTTGTAGGTGACCAATTAGCGCTCTAGGGTAATAATGTAGCTAGAAAAGCCCTCGGGCGGTAAGTAATTAAAAAAGTATGATGGTTAGATGTACGCGAACTTTTTGAAAGAGTGAAGAGTTTTTTTTTTAATTACTTACCGCCCTAGGGCTTTTTTAGCTACATTATTACCCTCGAGCGCTAATTGGTCACCTTCAAGCTCCATTTGGGGGAAATAAGGACCTACTTACCTCACAATCGAGATGTAAAGCAGAGTAGTTAGCTCGGGTGTAAGCATCAATTGCACCCTCGAACTATAGGCGCCCTCGCTGTGCTCGTACGCCTAAATATCTCGGGCTGCAATTGATGCCTTACAGCCCTTGGCTACTAATCTACTATTAAAAAATCCGCTTTTAAAAGAAACCCAGGAGGGATATTAGGGGTTTGTTTACCAATCAAAATGGAACTTGACGTAAACGAAGCGGCCGTTAACAGCTGCAAAGGTAACATAATACAAGAGAAAGTTTAAACAGATATGATTCCCGTCGATTGACATATAATAATTATTTAAATACGCAGATAACCTTTTTTTTTAGTGTAGCAACTGGTAACGACAGTCTCTACGGTGTTCACCTATCTATCTATACTAATATTATAAAGAGTTAAAGTTTGTGAGGTTGTAGGGGGTAATCTCTGGATCTGTTGAACCAATTATTAAAATTCTAGTACATTGGTACTAGAATTTTACTCAATTAATCATTAGAAATCATCAAAAATCATTAGAAATCATTAGAATCATTAGAATTAATTTTTTATCAATTAGAATAATTGGTACTCAAAAATAATGTGGCTTTCTATTGAGAAAGCCACATTATTTTTGAGTGTCATAGGCCCGATAGGTATTAACCCGAAAAATTAGGGAGTTCCCGTGGGAATTTAAAAAACTTATTTCACGCGGACGAAGTCGCGGGCTAATATATTATTACATATACACAAAGAGTCAGTCTTTTGTCAATTCATGAATTTTATTTCTTTTATTGGATCAATTTAACAATCTAGATTATAACACATATTTCTTATTATAATGTATAATAGTTCACAAAAATATATCTATCTATACTTATAATAAAACTGTAACAGGTCCAATTCTGTACATTGAAGATATTTTGAAAATTTTTTTTGGAGGCCACTCATTATTCGATACTGAAGCCAAATCTGTAATTTTTTTCATTTTTGTCTGTCTGTCTGTCTGTCTGTCTGTATCTTGGCCGCGCATCACGCCGAAACTACTGAATGAATTCAAAGGAAACTTGGCACGATTTGAGCCCATACTATGAGGTAGGACATAGGATACTTTTTATCCCGAAATTATACCCCCGAAGGGGTGAAATAGGGGTTGAAAGTTTGTATGAAAGTCCTTAATTTCTCAAGTTATAGCCATGAAACTTGATATATGAGCTGCGGATTGAAAATGAAAACATATGTGTTTCACAGTTTTTCAAAATTCCACCCCCGAAGGGGTGAAATAGGGGTTGAGAGTTTGTAAGAAAGTCCTTAATTTCTCAAGTTAGGTATAGCCATGAAACAGCATTTGGGCTTTCGTTAAAATATGAAGAAGTAAGTACGTGTTTCACCATTATAGGGGGATTATACCGTGGGATAGTAATATAGGCTACTTTTTATCCTGGAAAATTAACTGAAAAACTTATTCCACGCGGACGAAGTCGCGGGCATCAGCTATAAAGAATATACATACATACATACATACATAGGCTACTTTTTATCCCGGAAAAGTAATGAGTTCCCGCGGGAATCGAAAAAACTTAGTCCACGCGGACGAAGTCGCGGGCATCAGCTAGTTCATACATAAAGTAGCACAAACACATTTAACAAGAATAACCGCAAAATACAATGCATAAACGGGCCCTAGTTTATGTTGCGTTGTTTTGGCAAGCCATGGTGTTCATCGCTGCACAATTTGCCTAAGTGAAAAAGTCTAGTTAAAATTCCACTGCACTAGGTCAGTGGGGCTGATGGGGGGTTGTAGGAAATATGCGAATGGTGGTAGTATTAAATAATTGGTCGCGTGCCGACCCCGCGGCGCCGGTGTCAACGCCACTGCATGAGGCGCACTGCGGCAACTACTTGAGCCAGTAAAGGTCTACGCCCATTGAAAAGAAGAAATAAGAAACATACGAGTATTAATACTCTTGTGGTATACTCTCATTAAAGTGTTCTCATAGCCAAGGGCCTAACTAATGAGTTAAGACGTTTGTCATCATGTTCAAGTGGTCTGAGGTTCGATTCTTGGGCACGCACTTCTATTTTATTTGTTTTATCCACTACAAACGCATGTAACTGCGATTTCATCTGGTAGTAAGTGAAGTATGGTAGCGGGCTAACATGTTAACACGTTGAGTGCGAAACCAGGTTTAAACACCTTGTATGCGTCTACGCTTACAATGCGGCTAAGAAAAGTATAGACTTCCTTGTCGTGCGGAAGGCCTAACTTTAACTTGGTTCGGTGTAGGAAAGAGATGAATATATATCTAAGATGTATTATTAAAATAGAATCCAATGGTGTACCTACCATAATACCAGGTTTTTACACCTGGTACCGCACGGAAGAAATAAAATTTCATCATAATGCGAAACCAGATCGAAGCACCTTGTACCCCGCTCACCTGGTACCGCACCCCGCGTTAGCTTCGCGCGACTAGTGTTGGCTTGCAATCGTGAGAAACGCACGTGTCGACATGGCGTCAAGATCAACAAAACGGTGCCGAAAAAATATATTATAATATGATGTTATCGAGGACAGTGATGCAGTGAAAGTTAAATCTAATTATAGATTGATTTATCAGAGACAGGTGAGTCATCATTACTATTTATTTTACTTACCTAATAACGTTTCCCGTTTAGTGCGTATTTAAGTTTACAGAAGTGGTCAAGTGCGAGTCGGACACGCGCATCGTGGGTTACACATATATAAACATACATATCCTCATCCAATCCACGCTCACACGCGCACACACATACTTACACATAAAAATAAATAATAATATTAAATTAATAAATTTATCTTTTCAGAACCCGCACGAAAACTTGACAAACCCACTTTGGTAAAAGGTTATAAGAAGAGGAATTGTGTCGGATGTTACGCAAAACTCCGAACCTTTTTAACCAGTCGCCAAGCTAACAAAAAAGTAAAAAAAAATCTTAACTAAATGTGTTCAGTGCAAAAATGTTTTGCTACCCATGTTTTATTGAAAAACATTAATTCATGTTTGTTTTTTTTCCATTATATTAAAACTTAATTACAGCTATCGATTTTTTTTTTCACATCCTTAAAATACGCACCAGACTTCCCTTATTCAGTGCGGCACAGGGTGATTAAGCCCTGTATTAATATATATATAGCTGCTCGTGCTGATTGACTGATTGATCACCTCTCCTGTAAAATTTTGTATGAACATTTTTTTTTTCACTCATCGTTTCGTATAGAAGACAAAAATTCATCCGGAGGAAAAATACGGAGAGAGCTGATGATTGAGGATTTCGAAGACGGATGAAGAGCACCAGCCAGGGTATTGAAGATAGGTGGGGGGTGCTCGACCAAATATCATTCGAAACCTCATCCAATTGGCGGTAGTTGAAAAAAAAATTCAAAATGGCGGATTTAAGATGGCCGCCATACAAATTTCGACGGTGTCTATCTCGGAGAGTATAAAAGATGGAAGAGTGGTTTCTTGGCAAAAGATGATCAGGACATGAGGGTCTACTTGATGAACAGGAAAAAAATTCAAGATGGCGGAATTTATTTTTCCATAGAAAAGGGTATTGAAGATAGGTGGGGGGTGCTCGACCAAATGTCACTCGAAACTTCATCCAATTGACAGTGAGCTGAAAAAAAAATTCAAAATGGCGGATTTAAGATGGCCGCCATACAAATTCCGTCGGTGTCTATCTCGGAGAGTATAAAAGATGGAAGAGTGGTTTTTTGGCAAAAGATGATCAGGACATAAAGGTCTACTTGATGAACAGGAAAAAAATTCAAGATGGCGGAATTTATTTTTTCATAGAAAAACTATGCAAGATTACGGTTTCTTTTCAAGATTTGTTTTTATGGAAGAATTCTCATTTTGACAAATGGTTCGGAGAAAAAAGTATGGAGAGAGATGATGATCGAAGGTTCGGATGATGGGTGAGGAGCACGGTCAGGGTATTACAGATAGACCTACTTAGGGGCTGCTCAAACAAAAAGGGAGGGGCGGGGGGTTGGTGGTCTTTGTTTTATGTTTTTCCTTTATGAGAATTTTCTTTTACGTCGGACGCTTGGCGTGCTGGCGCTTCCACTGTGCTCACTAGCATATCAGTGTGTTGTTCAGATCAGAACACGTAGACAGTAAACCTGCTGCCCGATTATGTAAGAATTGTCGATCAAATCGAAAAAGTTCGGCGTCAAAGTAAAATAAACCATAACAGCATTGAATTAGAGCTCAATTTCGTGTATCGAAATTGAGCTCTAATTTAATGCTGTTATGGTTTATTTTACTTTGACGCCGAACTTTGACGATTTGATCGGCCATTCTTACATAATCGGGGGGCAGGATAGTAGGACAGCGAGTAAGTAGACAGTGGACCACGCGGTCCACTACGCGGTCCGCTGTAGCGGGCCGCGCAACCACGCGCCATACTAGTTTTGAATATAGCTATAATTTTTAAACTAAACAAGTTGTTAACGAACGCCTTCAGGTGTATGTCAATTAATTCATTATTATTAATATTCAAAGCAAAAAAAACATATATATTTTTACATTAAGCCCAAAAAAGGATTTAAGTTTCTTAAATTTTACAGGGTCTTTAAGCCTTGTGCCGCCACAATGGAAGTTTTATTACCAGGTGTATAGGCCTTGTACCGAAGGAATGGAAAGTATTGAAAAGTTACTGTCGCAGCAAACGTGTTAAGGGTATGGCAATTATATTACCTATACCCCTGAAAATTAAATGAAAATGAAAATGATTTCCTTTAAATACGAGTACATTATTAACAAATCATTGTAAATGAGGCCTTATATAAGAATACCTGTGTCAGAGGGCCAAGCTATACCTAATAACATTAAATATAACTTTAATGATATATACCCCTAATCGGTTTCTACGCAGCATCGTATCGGAACGCTAAATCGCTTGACAGTGCGCCAATAGCGTGGTAACTAGCCACGGCCGAAGTTGGGAGACCCTAGATCAGATCAGAGAAAATTCAGAAATTATTCATTTCCAAATTGACCCTGCCGGGAACTGTGGCCCATCTTTTCTCATTCTGAGAGCAGACTCGAAAGCTTTAGCTGAAAGAGTGCCCACGGGATTTCTAAGAACCCAAATCCACGCTGACAAAGTCGCGGGCATGACCAAGCGCCTGGTGTAGCTGTCTGTGATGCCGTGTAGAAACCTATTAGGGGTATAGGTCTAATGTAATGTATATGTGCCATGCCTCTAACCAGTTAGCCCGCTACCATCTTAGACTGCATCATCACTTATCATCAGGTGACATCTTAGTCAAGGGCTATCTTGTAGTGGATAAATTAAAAAAACGTTCTAATATGAATACAATACGTAGCGCAAAATTAAAACGATTGCCGATTTTGACGAAATTTAGTTAGACGAGTTTAGGCCTATTTCGCATTTTATGAAAATTTCTTGTGTCTTGTAAAGAAATGTCTTATAAGAAATTCAGTCGGAATGGTTGTTGTATGAGACCATACATATTATTACAAGATATTTATTCTTGTGTCATAACAGACACGCGCATACAAAATATAAGTTAAGACATTTTCTTATTATGGCCGTAGGTTGCATCCTGGGGAAGGCCATAGGCAAATTTTTATTCCGGAAAATGCCATAAGGAGTTCGTGCGGGAATCAAAAAAATACACCCCGCGGACGAAGTCACGGGAATTATCTAGTTTTTATATATTTTTGTTGTTGTTTCTATGTTTTACTTCCGTTCTGAATTCTAGTTTATTGTAGGAGGCAGTCAACGGAAACCTTAAAGGTTGTGGGCGATGCGATGACCTACCTAAAACGATCATCTCTGATAGCTGCTAGAATCACACTAAATAATTATTATTGATATAATTTAAGATTTCTCTTTGATTCTTTGATTTCAACTATAGTGTTAGGCCTATTGCGCATTATAAGAAAATTACTTGTGTCTTATAAGAAATTCAGTCGCAATGGTTGTTGTATAATACTTATACGCGCATAAAAAATAATATAAGATATTACATATAATGGTAGGGGAGGCAATGATGCTAAATGTGGATTTGCTCGAGCGTCGTGGAGACCTAATGGAATTTGAAGATTAGATGGTAGAAAGAAAAAAAGGTCATATTATAACTTTCACCGGTGGGGGGGGGGGGGGGGGGGGGGAATTCCTCGAGATAATCGTCAGATTAAGGGTCAGCACGTTTGCGACATGAAGCTGAACCGTTTGTATGATAATCTGACGCGCTCGAGTATTTCAAAATGGCAATTTTCCTTTGCATTTTCAAAAAACCGCAGTGACTTAGCGTTACCTCAGAATCGTCAGTCTTTTGAATAGGAGCTTCCTTTGGGTCCACTTAACATCTCCTCTGAAAATCTGACGCGCTTGATTTTTTTTTTACCAATATTTTTACTTCCGTAGGTACGGCCAACCCCACCATGCAAACCGGCAGACAATTAACATACCATTCGATAACAGAGACACGTGGGGCGTATACGCTATCAATATCTGACGCGCTGGAGTAAATCTAAAAAATCTCCTCTTGGGCTCCCCTACTATAAGACTCAAGACATATTTCTTATAATGAGCAATAGGCTTTATGACAAAATAATAACACTATTAGGTGTACCTACAGTTCGCGCGCGAGTTGAATGCAGAGCTTATGTATGGTGACACATACATAAGCTCTGCATAACTCGCGCGCGAACTGTACGTGTTTTTATGAAAATTATCTGTCACTTCGTATTGTTGTCAATTTCTGCTTTAAATAATAGAGGTTACCTACAATAGAAAAAATATCTAATGACTAAATATAATTATGTCTATGTATCTTTGTTAATCCAAAAAAAAATATATAATTCTTTTACAAAAATATTTTGTACAAGAGAATAGCATAGCCTAAGCATAATTCAGAATCCAATGAGGGTTCTAAAGAAATGTTTAATGCCCAAAATGATAAAGACAAGAAACTCGTTATTAGAGATGCGTGATTTTACTTCATGACGTCTTTTTAGGGTTGCGCAGGAAAACAAGACATTATATTTTTATTTTTATCTTTTCGTCCAGTCTATATACATATGTGTCAGAGCGAAAACATACTAGGGATTGTTGGTATCACTTGAAGATAAATTCTCTTTTTGAAAATGAGATGGCCTGAACATGAAAAGTGAGATAAAAAAAAATTGTTCATTTCCCCTCGAGTGAGTGGGAACCAACTCCTAACTGCTAAAGTAAACTAAACTAAACTTTTTAATTAATTATATTAAACATAACTACGGAACCTTTCCTTGTAATAAGAGTTCTGGCCCGCATTTTATTTTTGGCTTAGCGTTTTAGCGAATAAGAACGGGAAAACAATTTCATAACGTAGCTATGTAACTTATTTAGAAAACAAAACAATCGCTCATAGCTCACGGCGTGCAATAAAATTATCTAAGCTAATAAGTACACTTTTCTTTGTTTGCAGCGAGTTCTGGTTACCAAAAAGGGGAAAAAACAGAGGTAGGTAAGGCTTTGTTCCTCTAAAAACGTGAAATTATTGTCTTAAATGGATTGGGCAGATATGTAAGCTGATTTAAAAGTAACACGGAAAGTACGAACATAATGAAATAATTCAGATATTTTTCGCATATAATGAAATATATGATATTATCATTGTAATAAAAGCATAAACATTTAAGTCATTTTTCGATCAATTAAATTATTCCTATATTGAATTGTGATTTTCTCTGATTAGTTTTATTTTACCCCATTTAATTCCTAAATATTCAAATGCCAGATGATTTTTTAATCTGAGTGCTCATTTTTCCGTGATAAAATCGGACCTTAAATCATAAAGGCTTTGTAGCTTAGAGATTCATTGTAATCTTAACGCGATATCCTAAGTTAAATGGTTCTCATCCCAGACAATTTCGCGGAGGCAAGGTGAGAGGTAAAAAATGAGAGGCTATTTTATGTGCCGTACAAAAATACGCAAAGAGCAACGGCGAACTTCCATACATCAATATTATTGAGAAAAAATAATTATGTACACGTGTGAAAAAAATATGTTTTTATAAGCGTCGAATATGAAGCTCACAGCAGCTAGAATTTTTTTTTTATGAGCCTAGAAAAAAAAGATATTTCGTTTTAAAGTTTTGTAGGTTATGTGGTAATGTCCATAGAGGTAATATAGCTCTATGGGTAATGTCACTTCTAAAAATGACAACCGGAAGAAAGCCACAAAAACAAAGACAGATGACAACCACAGACCAGTAAAACATTCGGCACAATCAAAGACAATCAGCCATAATATTCTTTCAATTCTTACCATTGTGTTAAAGATTATTAAATAATGTATGCAAGAAAAATCACTTAAATAATATAAAATACACTAAAAAAAAGAGCAATACTATTATTTATGCAAACATTAATCAGACGAAATAATTACAATTTTTAAAACGATACAAAATAATCTATTAATTTAGATTTATTCTAGCTACTAGGTAGCTTATACATAAAATGGTAACACTAAACTGAGAAACGGGAACTAAATAATCAAAAAAGATTCCCTAAATATTTTATTTTTTTACCTAGGTTCAATTAATTAAGGTGAATACTTGATAAAATATAAAAAAATAAGCAAATTACTTTCATCTTTACCTTACTTGTGTACAATCAAGATTTAGTAAATGTGGTCAATAATAATTTCGCCGTTGCTCTTTATACATTTCATCGCTGCTTTAATACTAGATAGGGAGCTGGTGAACGATTTGTTATCCGACATCAACGAATTCAATGACATACAAAAATTGAATTCGTTGATGCCGGTAGATGTTGTTGATCTTAGAGTACTTTTGCTAAACATGTAATGTAAAAAAACATAGTTTGACTTTAAGCCGTTTAGTTAGATTCACTTATAATATGGCTCTTTGCTGCAAAACGCCACTTTAATAAAAATGAATTAACTGGGTTATTATTGGATCTAGATTGAAATCGTTAAATAGTTCGATTGTCAGGTCTTGACTTAGCCCTCGTATTTCGTGTTGACAATCCTGTGTCTGTACAGTTTTCGTCTACATTATTATGTAATTATTAAAATAAATCTGTCAACAGCTCTTATACAATTACATCTTTTATTTGCCTTTGCATAAAATTAAATTACCGAGATAATTTCTACAACAGCAGTCAAAAGAGCAAAATGATGTTATTACAAAGTTTTAAATTTTCTGACCGGCTCGTTAAAGGTGGAAAAGTTTATATTTCAAATTAGCTTTTACGAAGGAATGCACTAACTAGTTCAAATAATAATTTAGGATAGTAAACATTCGAGTCTACTTTCTTTTTCCTAAATAAAAAGGTAGTCTTACAGCTAATTTGAAAACGTAAACATTTTCAGACCGTGACCGTACATCAGCAGTTTAAATTGCTGTAAGTAACTCGCAATTTATATTGAAACTAGCTGATGCCCGCGACTTAGTCCGCGTGGAATAAGTTTTTTTAATTCCCACGGGAACTCCTCAATTTTCCGGGATAAAAAGTAGCCTATGTCATTCTCCAGGTCCTCAACTATACCCATGCAAAAAATCAAGTCGATCCGTTGCTCCGTTGCAGCGTGATTGAAGGACAAACCAACAAACAAACACACTTTTGCATTTATAATATTAGTATGAAGTATGATACTAACTTGTGCCCGCTACTTCGTAAAATTCGTAATGATATTTATGATTTTAACTTCAAGACTTTTATATAAATATCAAGCCCATATTTTACACCAGGGATTGATCTATTTTAAATGCGAATGCTTTTCTAGCGGATGCCTACGTCATCATATCCTGTATGCCAAATTTCAGCCCGATCCGTCCAGTCGTTTGAGCTGTGCAATGATAAGCTAGGCACCTTTTCCTTTTATAATATCATTAAGACTAGCCCGCGGCTTCGCTCTGTTTGCAGTAAATTTCTAACCCCTATGTTATCCCCTTAGGGGTTCAATTTATAAAAATCCTTTTTTGCAGATATAATCTAAGTACGTCAAAGTACCTAGGTATCTGGCCAAATTTCAGCCTGATCCGTCCAGTTGCTAAAGATGTGCGTTGATCAGTAAGTCACCTTTTCCTTCTATTATATCTAGAAAAAAGATGATATTTTATACCTTTCTCATCAACAAACAGGAAAACAGACTTTTAACTAATAATTTTGTAAACACAAAACACTGCCCTCATCGCTAGAACATAATATAATATTTTCCGAAACCCATCAGGTATCCGTTTCTCATAAAGCCTATTCTCATTTCTGTTACAATGTTAATAAAAAGAAATGGAAAAGTTGTTCGTGTACGCGTCAAATGAAAAAGTTATTGTACGTGATGATACTGCAAAGGCTGGAGACACCTGCCGGCGACCAACTAATTACGAACTCCCTAACTTCCTCAAACACTAAAATATTCTTCTAAAAACGTCACCTCGAAACGTACTCGCTCGGAATGATAATAGGGGCGTTATATTAGCTGTTATTAATTATTATTATAGTAGATAAGGCCTGTGACTTCTTCCGCGTGGTTTAAGGTTTTGTATACTAACGTGGGAACTCATAATTATCCTTACCCGGGATGCAACCAATCCCCAGAGAAAATTATAGGGTAATTTAATCTATACTACTAATACTAAACTCATCTATACTTCTGTACTAATAAATTATTATCAAATGAATATTATAAATGCGAAAGTTTGGATGGATGTATGGATGTATGGATGGATGGATGTTTGTTACCCAATCACGCCAGAACGGCTGAACGGATATGGATGAAATTTGGCACAGAGATAGATTATAGTCTGGAATAACACATAAGCTACTTTTATCCCGGAAAATTAAAGAGGTCCCGCTGGAATCAATCCACGCGGACGTAGTCGCGGGCATCAGCTAGTAATATTAATAAATTATATTTTTTTTCAATATCGATGGAACAGATGGGCCTTGAAAGCGTAAGTCTGTCTGCTACAGCAACAAACAGATAGATCGACACACAGGCAGACACACTTTCGCATTTTTAATATTAGTATGGATGATGAACGTTATTTCTATCTCTATTCTTAGTTATTTTCGATTTAAGGTTTCCGTACCCAATCAAATTGTCTCTCAGCTTTTTGTTTGTCTGCCTATCGATATACTCGTAATTCAAACTTATCAAAGTAGCCCATACTAAATTCTTTCATAAATTATATTTATTAAACCTAGTGGTTCCCAAGCTGTAAAAGCAGTTAAATATTTGTACTTACTGTTAATTTTGAGTTTAACGGTTTGGGAGTATTGCCCAAGGGCGTCGATTTGAGCTAGCTTTATTATTCATTTTCCGAGAACTTAACGACGGGTTCTAAGAATTCTCCCAACGCTAGTGATCCTTGGAAGTATGACGCGACCTCCCCAAAGAGCCATGACTCACGGCCACGATCTCATTACGTAGCGTTATCTGAAGCCACTTTCAGAGAAATATCGCTATATTTAATTAAAAGCACTATGCTATACCTATAACATCGTATCAACTGTCTGATACAGTTGTGAATGTAATTGCTTTTTGCTTTAAGATTCGCTATTGCTTCTTACTTAATGATTTATTAAATAAGGCTTTATCATTTCTAACTTCATCATGTGTGAGCAATTTTTCACAATTTTTTAAATTTTTAGTTTACAAAGAATGTATCAATTAACAAACCCTCATATTATCAAGTAGACACACCGAACAAAGTTGTTTATGAATAAAGCGTTACAGCGCTTTTAATTAAAAATGTTACTTCATACATTTTTATCAACTAGAGTCCGGTCTAGTAGACGTCTAGGTCGGATGAAATGAACCTCTATTTCGCCAGTTATTGGCCACTTGTATCCTGAATTGACCGTAAAGCGCAATATCCTAGACGAGAATGAAAAATTTACTTTTACCAGCCATTTTATTTCTTCTTTCTTTCAAATGTATTACAGTATGAAATTTTCTGTTAAATACTTACAAGCTTTGAGTGAGTATTTTAACAACTATGAACACTTTTAAAAGTTTGGTAAGTGCACTTTTAAGTTTTTAAACAAGTGACTTTAACCGTAGCTTATTTATGCGTAAAGAATCAGCATGGCTGCTCAACGTGTATTTACAGTTAATATTCTTGGCACCATCGCATACAGTCACGACTCTTAAGCTTAAGTAGTAATTAGCTTAAGTTAGTCGTATTAAGTTTTACAATCTAAATACCAATATCAAAGTTGCTAGCTACCAGTCCTGGTTAAGTATCTATGTGAAGACAGCCCTGAAAATACTTGGTCAAATTGACAGTTGTTTCCAAACTCTGATAACAGATTCACGCCATTTATTTTACATTAGCAATCAACAAAGTACCAGGATGTTTCATACAGTTGCGCTTCGGGCGGAATCACTAATGTTTGCGGTCGAATGACTACGCTCATAAAATGATATTGCAGTTTGATAGGCCGCCGGGAGACCTAAAGTGCGACGGGCTGCCACTTAACTGAATTATTACTTATCTACTGCCCGTCGTCTGCCTTACTTGACGGACACTGCTAATAGGGTTGCCAATCAAAATTGCTGAAGACCTTTTTACTTATTCACTACTTTTTGAGTTGCTCTTCTCACCAAAGAAAACACCATCTGGCAACGTGACTCGTGATGTAAATCATTTTCAAGTACTTACTGCTTATAGGAAACAAAATAGTTTAGAAAAACTTAAACCCAGTTTTAAGCATTCAATTGTATCGTGAACTGAAATAGCTAATTTATTAATTATATAAAATTGACACAAAATTGTATCACATACAGTGCCACAAAAACCACAGTCGGTTTTACTGTGCACCGTGTTATTATATTTCGTCGCTTCATTCTTCAGATATATACTATGTAGTTTCCTTAATTATACAGCAACAATCGTACGATTTTTAGAGATGTTTTATTTTAGTTTATCGACAAAATTCTCCCGCTTGAGCCATCTCTACCTGACTGCGTCTTTCTTATGACACTCATGCAGTGAATATGTGCCACCTTGACTAGATAATATGCACATTAACTGCAAGCTTAAAAAGTGTTTTTAACTCGGGATTGACTGCGAGTCAATTGCGAGATCATAATTAGCTGCGAGCTAATTATGAGTCATATTCTTATGACAATCATGCAGTGAATATGTGTCACCTTGACTAGATATGCACATTAACTGCAAGCTAAAAAAGTGTTTTTAACTCGGGATTGACTGCGAGTCAATTGCGAGATCATAATTAGCTGCGAGCTAATTATGAGTCATATTCTTATGACAATCATGCAGTGAATATGTGTCACCTTGACTAGATATGCACATTAACTGCAAGCTAAAAAAGTGTTTTTAACTCGGGATTGACTGCGAGTCAATTGCGAGATCATAATTGGCTGCGAGCCAATTATGAGTCATATTCTTATGACACTCATGCAGTGAATATGTGCCACCTTGACTAGATATGCACATTAACTGCAAGTTTTTGTCCGCGAGACAATAATTAACGCAAAATGCGTACATACATACTACCTCCATATTCGTCCGCTCACTTATTGTATTCTTTAGAGATACAAATGAGGTTGAGCCCCATGCACAAGACGAATTCACCATTCTCTGAACAAGGGGGAAGTCGTGGAGGGTCAAAGACGTGCCGCCAAGCGATTTAGCGTTCCGGTACGATGCCGTGTAGAAACCTAATAGGGGTATGGGTTTAATATAACTGCCATGCCCCTAACAGGTTAGCCCGCTACCATCTTAGACTGCATCGTCACTTATCATAAGGTGAGTTCGCAGTCAAGGGCTAACTTGTACGACCAACTATATCGGATTCGTCACTAAGGACCGGCTTAGCAAGCCTAACACAAATTGATTTCGTTTCGTTCACAAATACTCGAGAAGTATCCGGAACACAGGTAAATTTATTATTTACCTACTTTTAAAGAAGGTTACTTTTTACTCTTATTATATTTTTTTCGTGCGAGGTAGCAAACGCACGTGCACTGTTTGTTAAAACTTTTAAATGTGAATATTTAAGTGAAATGCCGAAACGAAAACGCGAACAATAGAAACGTAATCGTCGAAGGATTATTATAAAATCCTCATCAGACTCCCGGTATGCATTCATAATTCAACCTACCCTCTCATAAAAATATTTTTTCACTATCATAATATTGCATTAAAATACAGCTAAATTCTATCGCTTTCAAAGCAGAAAACCGGCTTATTCGAACGTACAAACGCCTGGTGATTGACCAAGAGTTAAAACGATGGCCGTCTACCTTACTTTTAATCATACCTGTGTAAGAAAAACATAATATCTACGATTGCATTTTTCTCAAGAAATCACAAATCATTGTGTAACTGAACAACCTGGCGGTTCACAGAGTGTTAACACGAAGGTTTCATAGAGATAAAACCTTAGTCTCGTACCTACATTTTCAGACGGTAATATTATGTAACAGAACAACCTGGCGGTTAACCGAGAGTTAACACGAGGGTTTAAATACACGCTAAAAGTTTCGTCTTGTACGTTCCATACAACAATGGGGTGTAGGCGAACAACCTGGTGGTTAACCGAGAGTTAACACGAAGGTTCAATAAATACCTACTAAAAGTTTCGTTTTGTACGTTTCATAAGATAATGTTGTATTGCCGAACAACCTGGCGGTTAACCGAGAGTTATCACGAAGGTTTAACAGATGATAGAAGTTACGCCTTGTATGTTTCATACGATAATATTCTGTAACCAAAAAACCTGGCGGTTAACCGGGAGTTAACATGAAGATTTAATAGATGCTCTAAGATTGTCCAGAGCTCCTCGGGGTACTCGGAGAAAGAAATGATCCAAAATTTGGTGAAAAATAGACCTGAAAGAAACGTAAATCATTCAGTGAATGAAATAGTCAAGATCTCAGGTTCAAAATTTCCAGATGTAATTGTTCACAATATAAAACCTCTCAGTATAAATATACATACACCGTCAGAGAGGTAACAAGAGGTCGGAGATAATGAATATATCCTTTTTATCAGTTATCTAGGTACTTTAGCGTTATATATATTCAATTTATTTACGAATACTGTAGATACAGAAAACGAAAAAAAAGCTGCTAGCATCTTGCCTCATAGTGGTGTGCAAAGAAAATTTGCAACGAAAATGTGTGGTAAAATTGCAAAAATTACCCACAAGTTTTATGTTTTTCCTACCCACATGTTCTTGGGCTCAAATCTCTAGTTTTATATCTCCATCGTGCTGGAAGCATAATTTATCATACATCCGGTGACGTGTAAGAATGGTTGACTAAACTTAGAAGACGGCAGAAAAACAAAAACCAAATTGAGAACCTTTTCCGTTTTGGAAGTCGGTTAAACGGCGAGTATTTTTACGACCGGAAGTAGACTTCGTATGATGTACCTATCTAACAATGTAAAATTTCTATCGTATTATTGTTTTTTAAAAAAGATTTTTCGCGGGCTAGCGGGCAAGCATTTCTGCAAACTCGGGATAATGCTGCCCGAAGCGGGATCTTAACTTTAGTATCTATACATCGTCCATATATTGGAAACAATCTTTGAAAAACCGTCATAAAACTGTCGTTATTATAATACGTACATCGTTATCACTCGTGGAAAACATACAATTTACTCCGCCTTAACAACATACTCCATAATAACTTGCTTAATGCAAAATTAAAACACTTGGTTTTTTGTAAAAAGAGTAAAGAGTATAGATCCACGCTGTCAGCGCGTCTACCTTAATAATGGACGGAGGGAAATGATTTAACGCATTTATTCAAAAATAAGTAGGTACATACGTATATTAAATAATTTATAATGACTGATGACACATGTTTTTAGCGACATGAACAACTATTCCATTGTTGTCCATTGTTAAAAAAGTATAGTAGCCTGATATCTCACTTAATTAAAACTTCTTACGTCAGTGGGGTTTAAAGCCCAAACCGACCGACTTACACCTCCAAGTCAACGTTAGTACTACCTAGTAGTCTATCACAATATCGACCGTGTATATTCATCATTTTTCATTTATATTCTGCGGGGAACTTATACATAGATAGGAATTTGTCGTATTCCATAATCTTGAATAAGGCATAATTTTTTGACAAACATCTTAAAATTGTACCATTATTAATAATTTTATTAAATTATGTGCCTGTAGTAGACCTCTACAACAGGACCAGAATAACCCGTTCTTCTCCCGCCGCGTTTTGAAAAATAATAATTTTCTCCCCCCTTCTGGGTAGGTTTCCACACGTTCAAACGTCCCATTGGACGTCTGTTGTGTGTAAATAAAACCAAGTACATACTGGCCCGGCTAATATACTTTTGATTAGATTATAAATCTTGCAGTATTAACATAAATAATAATTATTGGTTTGCATCCAATCTGTAAGCTTGTTACTCAGGAGCTGATGTAAAAAGCGCAACATTGTATTTCTAAAGTAAAATGAATACTTAAGAAAAATCTTAGACTCATCTTAACTATACGTAGATGAGAATCTCAAGAAATCCGCACATGATTCCAACCTTAAGCATAAAGCTGCTTAAAACATTACGACTCAAATAAGAGATTGGGAAGAATATAAAAAAAAAAAAAAAAAATATTGACAACAATAATTAGTATCTATTCAACGTGGATACAGTTCTTGCAAAAATAGATATTTTCTGTATCTCTAAACATCTACATAGTATATATCTGAAGAATGAAGCGACGAAATATAATAGATGATCAAACGAACTTCCTGAAGTGAAGTTCGATCATTATTATATGAGTCGCTTCATTCGAAGATATATAAATAAATTCCCAACCCACCCAACCCGAAACATATTTTTGCAATAACATTAGGTATATATCTCTAAAAAGAATGACGTAGTCAGGTAGAGATGGCTCAAGCGGGAGAATTTTGTCGATAAACTAAAATAAAACATCTCTAAAAATCGTACGATTGTTGCTGTATAATTAAGGAAACTACATAGTATATATCTTCGAATGAAGCGACTCATATAATAATGATCGAACTTCACTTCAGGAAGTTCGTTTGATCATCTAATATAGGTAAGACCTAGAACAATACCTAATCATAGCTAAAGAAATAAACATGCGAATAACTTAAAAATATAGTGGATAAGCTACAAAAATTTTAACTCAGCTCTTAAAAACTACACTTTCCACCACCACTACAGTACATTAGCGTCCCACTGCTGGGCACAGGCCTCCACCCTCATAAGAGAGAGGAGAATTAGAGCTTAAACCCACCACGCTGCTCCAATGTGGGTTGGCGGGCTATAACGACTATTATCATGTTAGTGATAATAACCGGGACCGACGGCTTAACGTGCTCTCCGAGGCACGGGGGTGAAACACCGCCAACTTCCTAACTCCGAGCTAGTACTGAGAATTTCTAATCAGAAAAACCCAACACTTAATAATTATGGCCCGACCCGGGATTTGAACCCGGGACCTCGTCAGCCGCAGTCGAACATGATAACCACTAGACCAACGAGGCAACTACACTTACTTACCTTAATTTTTAATTCATAATATCATTTTTAATTCTACAGTAAACGGTAGAATCAAAATATAGAATTAAAGTCCCAATATTATGTCCTAAAAGACACATTTAGACTGTAATTCTATACTTTGATTCCAGATGTCACAATTCAAAAATTCAATGGACTATCTTCCTCCAATATTTTTTATATAAAAAGCAACCAAACAAGCAGACAGATAGTATGTTCAGTGATTATCGCTGCCGATGAAGATGTTTTGCAGCACCAGAGGAACAAAAAAGCTGCCAATGCGTTGACGGTTTTAAAGAATTTGTTCAGTAGTTTTGAGGGAACTTAGCAGACGTGGCAGAAAATGATAAATGAGAGATGGAAAACAACCAAGCATCTAGGCGGCGGAGATAGAAGCAACCAGGATTTTAAGCTTTAACCCTTTTTACAAGGAGAATCGGTTTAATATTAGAACTTATTACAAACTAGCTGATGCCCACGACTTCGTCCGCGTGGATCGAGGTTTTTCGTTTCCCGCGAGAACTCCTTAATTTTCCGGAATAAAAATTAGCCTATGTGTTATTCCAGACTATAATCTATCTCTGTGCCAAATTTCATCCAGATCCGTTCAGCCGTTGGGGCGTGATTGAGTAACAAACATCCATCCATATCCACTCTTAAAAGAAGGCTCCAACCTTTTACGTGTTAGAAATAATCTAGTTAAAGAAAAATAAACTATTTTATTTTTATTATCCATACATCCATACATCCATCCAAACTTTCGCATTTATAATATTTATTTGATATTTATTTGAAGGTAAATGCCAGTAATAGAAGTTTGAACGTGAACAAACTTTTTGCAGCGCAGTGGCAACCCTAACTAGTTCTGCGGTCTAACGACGCAGTTATTGCAGGTTTATCTCTCAATCACTATATTGAATTTGAAAACTTTGTTCCTCATTTTTAAGTTACAAAATATTAGATATTGCGGAAGTTTCTGTATTTAGTAATAACTAGCTGATGCTCGGGACTTCGTCTGCGTGGTTTAAGTTTTTATTTTTTTTCGCGGGAACTCCCTAATTTTCCGGGATAAGAAGTAACCTATGTCACTCTCCAGGCAAAAAAATCACGCCTATCCATTCGTTGCGGCATGATTAAAGGACAAACCAACAAACAAACACACTTTCGCATTTATAATATTAGTATGATAGTAAATAGTGAGGCACACCTGCGCGGGGCCGTTAGAGGTGTTCAAGATTTTTCTATACCTGTCCTTCTCATGTTAACCCCGTAATAAACTTATCAAAAGTGATAGCATCAAAAAAGTTATGTTATGTATATACGCTCCATATAAAAGTGTACTTATAAAAGACATCATCTTTTCTTCGCCAGAGTATTTGTAGTGATACAGTGAGTGCCTATGTTTTAGCGGGTTTCTTGTTTTACGACAGAACACTAATGTGACAACATAATATTAATCAACATGAATTTTGAAATGTTTAATTACTGTATCAAAATAATCACCGCTGTATACGTACCTTTGGGCATACAGTTCCTAATTCAATTTACAATTATTATCATATCAATCAGCGAGTGCCACCCGCGCGGCCCTCGGCACGAGCGAACCTCGGGAGTAACGTTCTAAACATTTTATTACATTCCTTGCACGTAAAATATAATATCCCTACCCACACTCACAGTACGCGTTGCGAGCAAATATCTAAATGTAATTTCCATGCGTTGTCCCCGCAATGTTTTCCCAGAAAATATTAACATAGAAGCCAAGGGGCTGAATCTCTCCTAAGTAAGTTGCAAAAAATGTACGTGATTTTACTTCAAAGTCCCTTTTGTCTTTATGGAGGGAAGCCATAAAAGTACTGGCACGGGAATGACACATACGAAAAAAATTACGTAACGTAATGATGATGTGCCCGCACTCTCCTTGAAAACAAAATATTTTCTTTTTACAGTGTCTAAATGTATTCAAGGTGTTAACCCAGGTTTACTGCTTCGTAATAACCCGAGGAGTAAAAGGTATCTGTTACCATTTACGTGCTCATTACGAAACTACTTATTTTTCTGGGTAGAGGAATTTCGTAGCTTACCTATGTACCTAAGCACTTTTATTCTTTTTTGGGCATAACTTTTAATGGTGTACCGATTTAAACTAGCTTCTTAAAACTTTTAGTTATTAGAAGTAAAAGTAGCTCGACTCAGGCTAACGCGAGTTTACGAGAATACGTAAGTATACCTACATAAAAGCTTTGCTTACGTAATGTTTGCTTTCTGCTATTTGATTTGATATACTAAAAACCGGCCAAGTGCGAGTCGGACTCGCGCACCGAGGGTTCCGTACAAACCTGTAGTAAGTTTTAAATTATTAAAAAAAAACTACTTACTAGATCTCGTTCAAACCAATTTTCGGTGGAAGTTTGCATGGTAATGTACATCATATATTTTTTTTAGTTTTATTATTCTCTTATTTTAGAAGTTACGGGGGGGGACCAACATTTTACCACTTTGGAAGTGTCTCTCGCGCAAACTATTCAGTTTAGAAAAAAATGATATTAAAAACCTCAATATCATTTTTGAAGACCTATCCATAGATACCCCACACGTATGGGTTTGATGAAAAAAAAATTTTTAAGTTTCAGTTCTAAGTATGGGGACCCCCAAAATTTATTGTTTTTTTTCTATTTTTGTGTGAAAATCTTAATGCGGTTCACAGAATACATCTACTTACCAAGTTTCAACAGTATAGTTCTTATAGTTTCGGAAAAAAGTGGCTGTGACATACGGACGGACAGACAGACAGACAGACAGACAGACAGACAGACAGACAGACAGACAGACAGACAGACAGACAGACAGACAGACAGACATGACGAATCTATAAGGGTTCCGTTTTTGCCAAATTTGGCTACGGAACCCTAAAAAGTAGATTAACTGAGACTAATAATATTATGAATAATAAAAAAGTATAATTATGACGTTTATTTAATAACTTAATAATGCCCACGATTTCGTCCGCGTGGAATAAGATTTTTTGATTCCCGCCGGAACTCTTTAGCCTATGTCCTTCCCTAGAGTACAACCTACCCCTGTACCAAATTTCATCAAAATCGGTTGAACAGATGAAAGCGTAGCAGACAGACAGACACATTTTCGCATTTATAATATTAGTATGGATATGGATATAGATATACTGGTTGACTCATCCCGAATTCGCACGGATACCTTATGTAATTTAGCCTTTACATATTATATTACTAGCGATCCGCCCCGGCTTCGCACGGGTAGCACTAATAATCCTAATCTATATAATATAAACTATCCTATCTCTCAAGTTAGATCGAACTGCACATGGTGTGCGAATTTTATTATAATCGGTTAAGTGGTTTAGAAGTCCATTGAGAACAAACATTGTGACACGAGATTTATATATATATAGATATATTATGGTTGGTTATATTATTTTACATCTCTCATATTCGGTAAGTAGGTCCTTATTACCCCCAAATGGAGCTTGTAGGTGACCAATTAGCGCTCTAGGGTAATAATGTAGCTAGAAAAGCCCTAGGGCGGTAAGTAATTAAAAAAAGTATGATGGTTGATGATGATGGGAGATGTACGCGAACTTTTTGAAAGAGTGAAGAGTTTTTTTTTAATTACTTACCGCCCTAGGGCTTTTCTAGCTACATTATTACCCTAGAGCGCTAATTGGTCACCTTCAAGCTCCATTTGGGGGTAATAAGGACCTACTTACCTCACAATCGAGATGTAAAGCAGAGTAGTTAGCTCGGGTGTAAGCATCAATTGCACCCTCGAACTATAGGCGCCCTCGCTGTGCTCGTGCGCCTAAATATCTCGGGCTGCAATTGATGCCTTACAGCCCTAGGCTACTAATCTACTATTAATACCTCAGCTATTACACTGATCGCAATTAATATACTGATACCCGTTGAAGATTTCAACCCGCCTATTGACTACCAATTCGACTAACCTGACAGTATAACCATTAATTTAATGAATTCTCATGGGATTCTTACATAAACAAATCTACACGGACAAAGTTGCACGTGAAGTTCTCAATATAGATTAAATCAATTCCCGTTAACGGCTGAAAAAGCAGGTTGATTTAAACATATCCATGGCGTCATCTAATACAAGGACGGGCCAATAAAATCTTTTACTTTATCAGGCATTTTTGAGGAGTGACACGGCGGGTCGCTTTTAGACTTAATATATTATCACCCGCAGGGGTACGGAAATCTATTTAGGTGCTCAGTGTGAGTCTAATAAATTCCCCATTTTATCAAAATGTTTCAATTATTGAATATCCACAACTTATTCATTCGATCATGCTCGAAGATTCGATCAATTACGACTTGAGTAGACATACTTACTTAATTACATTCTCAACTCAATCAATCAATCCATCAATATTTATTTATTGAATTTAGCTACACTCTGCACTTATTGACGTCCGAAACTTATTTTATAAGTAATTTACAAGATACTGAAAAATGTTCCCAAAAAAACTTCATGCACGATGTTGCATGGTTAATTAATTATTTGCATGATATGTTTTTCCGAAGTGTAATACTCACAAGAAAATCAATGAAACCAGTTCAATATTTACGACATAAATCCATAGAGCACTAAACTTGGAAACTCTTGTTCGTATACAGTAAGTACGTGTATTGTACACAGAGAAGTGTAGTATGAGAGTTGCTTACAGTGTAATACGGAGTGGTTAGACCAGCAGGGTCAACTGTATGCCAGACGTTACCGCTGCAGTAAGCCTTGTATAAGTTTACGACCGCCACCGACTTTACGACACTCACTTCTGGAGCCACGGAGACATAAGATCCTTTAAGAATAAAAAATGTGTTTCCAACATTTATAAAGAATAAGCAATTTTATATTCCTTCATGTCTCAATGGTTTATAATATCTTGGAGACATAAATACGGACTTATATCTCCATCTCTAAGTGAACAGGGCTCATCTAGAATTACAAAAGCCTCACAAGTAAAAGAAATAATAAAGCAAGTTAAACTTTGTGTTTTTAAATGGTTAAACAACTCGGCTTATCCTTGGCGTGGCTTACTTTAGCGTAGAAAAGTACGTGTTACGAGAGCATGATTAATAGCGTCTACTTATATTTTGGATGAAAAATATTTTTCATTTTCCTCATTACTCTATGTTTTATTATTGGGCAATATTTTTCTTCTAATAACTAGTCACATTCCTTATAATATAATGCCTATTGATTGTTGCTTCAGTGCGACTGATTGCATTTTTAGTCCGTAATAACTGAAAACAGAAAATTTTGTTACCATTCGGCGGAAAGTTGTACTATTGTAGTAAGTGTAAGTGTAAGTATTACTGATTATAAAGTTAAGAAGGGAAAATCTGGGTAGTAAACCTTAAATTTATCTGGGTTCTGAAACCTTGCGAACTTGTGCGATGAAGGGGAAACTTAACGGTAAAATTTGGTAGTTGCTAATGTTAGAGGCACTTAACAGAAGTGAAAAGGTTGTATTCTCGTCCAACTTAAGCTTCGTTTAAAGAAGTAATTACAGCAGAAGGGCAAGTTCTGGCGATCGTAGGCGACCTCATTAGTATGCGAGGCGCGAGATGCCGGCAGTGGCGATAACGCAAATTCGTTTTGCCGAACATCTTGCTAATAGAGTTTCACTAATTTATAAGGCTGTTAAGCCGCAGCTAGACCGACCCTGCGTAAACTGTCCGCGGTGGACGTAAAAAGGATTTCATCGTAGACCCTCTTACATATTTGATGGAACTCAATCTAACTCCGCGGCCGAGAGGTGGGACGCTTAATTATGAACGGCTTCTACGGAATTTTACGAATTGTTATTCTGTTTTCTTTTCATTCCACGTACCTATCTGAGTCATTTAATGAAAAAAAGTGAAATTTTAATGACAATAGCATAACCAATAGCCTTACATGAAGTTAGTAAAATTTACTTGACAGAGATAAAGAGGTTATCATGATGCTTGAAAAATTCATATCGTATCATCCTTGTCCTGGAAAAATAATAAAGATGAGCTGACTCTCCACTCTCTCAACTAACTCATAACTGCGTTAAATTATGATATTACTGTTACAATTCATTGACTGTTTCCTTTGTTATATAAAAGGTCCCAAATATCTATCCCTAGGAGCCTATTTTCATCCTACAATGGAAAGGAAAAAGTGTATTATGACAGACATTGCTAATTAAAATCCCGATGTACTTATAGCCGCATACCGACGGCGCGGCGCCGCACCTGGGGAGCGTTAAATTAATACGAAAAAATGTTCATACTAACCAGGCAGAGGTGTCTTAGATTACTTCCACACTGGCTGGACACTGGCGTACATATGGACAAAATAAAATTGTTTCCGCACCGTTACGCGGAACTAACAATCAAGTTTAAGTGCAGTAATAAATTTTGGCGGACAAAACACGACTGAAAATACGCATTGTGCTTCATTCAGTGCAAATGTGATTAACAAAATACTCGCGCACTGTGAGATGAAATCGTATTATGAAACACGATTCTGCATGTGCATTATTTGCCTGACATACAGAATGAACACGTAAAAAAGAATTCATTGTGTATTTGTATTTATCGATACCTATATAAATTAATTTGTTTGACGAGCTACATTGACGGTATTGTATTAATTAAATAAATATTTGTGTTTATTTGCAAAAACCCTCTTAAGATTCCAAATACGAGAAAGGTAAAGTGAGTGGGTACCTAATGTTGTCTCAAGACTCTTTTATAAGGACAATGTATTTTACATTGTGCCTATGTTTTACCTATGAAGAAAAAGTAGATGCTCTTGACATCAATTTCGCAAAATTGCGGTCTCAGAGTCAGATTAAAATAATTATATTTCAGTAAAGCGTAACGTGACGGTAAATATTCATAATTTATTTAGAAACATGAGGGCGAGCGGAACCCGCGCAGTTTAGTTAGCCCCAGTGTCATTACGTCGTCTCAGCCACTTTATGCCACGAAAATTTCATTTTAGAGGGCTTGTTCGCCCCCAAAATGTAGCTAATTCGTTTAGAAAACATCCAGTGGAATATTTTAACACAGATTCGAGTCATCAATAAATAATATTTTTGCTATTAAAGCAAAAAACCTACAAAGAAATTAATAACGTAAGCCTTAGGTACTGATATACATAATTTACGAGTTTGGTTTAATAGTGGTTTGGTAAAAAGTATGCAAATTTTTTGTACGTCAACTCGTTACGTACTTCGTTACAAAATTTTGGAGTAAATACCCGTAGACTATACACCAAAATATGAAGGATTGACAAATCGCATCATAAATTCACGACTTTTGCTTTAATTACTTTGCACTTTAATTTACAATATTTAAATGAGACTATATAAAGAATAGGCAAAGTATTCTATTATAGTTTCATCTATTCATTAGCTACTAGGACTAGAAATCTAAGCTTTACGTGGGTTTTCTTTGTAATTCACTAAAAAATCATGTTTAAAAATATATGTCAGGTAGTATAAATAGTTGCTGATTATCGTATTCTGACTTGGATTTATATCTTACAGGAAGCGTCGTGTGGATAGTGTAACGGATATCATGATATGTGCGCTTCGCAGTAACTCTCTTTTCTACGCGATAAGGAAATACTTTATCAGCCGTTCAACCTTTATAACATTATATAGGTGGCTTTAACTGATTAAAAAAAATATATAAGTTTAAAAAAATACTGAACATGTGTTCGTGAAGATACTCCTGAAGATTGGATTGGTACCCATAATAAAAAAAGTAGATAGATAGATAGATAAACTCTTTATTGCTACACAAGACATAAAAAACACATTAAAAATAAAACAAAACAAAACAAAGTGCGCAAGGGCGGTCTTATCACTAAAAGTGATCTCCTCCAGACAACCCACTAATTAAGAACCTTTATGACAGGAGCGGGATAGTGCAACAATATAGACTGCTATACAATATACTACATAAACTTTACATACCAATAATACATAAATAATTTAATAAATACATATAAACATAAATATATTATACCTATAAACCTACATATACAATACTTAAATATTCTATAGCATACTAGTACTAGATAAGTAATAATCTTTTAAACGATTCTTGAATATATTTATAGATTTCGATTGTCTAATGTCATTCGGTAGGACATTCCAAAGCTTAACCGTCTTTACTGTAAAGGAATTCCCATATACCTCCGTATGACTAGATGGTATTCTCAACCTGTTGTCATCTTTAGACCGCAAATAAATAGACAAGTCGTTAAGGTACATGTTAGCTATTGGACGTGCGACTGCGCCTTGATAAATTTTATTAATATTATTATACGATGTAAATTGATAATAATGAAATACTTCAATTCATGTCTTGTTTTATACTTTTTGGTATCCAAGCAGTCGGGTTTTTTGTTTTATTAAATTACTTTTTTTATTTCAAACTTTTTAGTTCCGTATTTATTGTAAACAGGCGACGTTTTTTCTGCCCGAAGTTGTACCAAATTTACTATTATAGATTTTGTGGTAGCATTTTAGAGCATGTGAATAAGCAGCGGATTGATTTATTCGTAATGACTACCATGGTGATCACCATAACCATCATCAAATTTGCATAATATGTTATAATGCTAATATAAATTTGGTTTGGTAAAGTTCGTGAATCTGCTATTTTTTCGACAGAGAGAGTGAATTAATTTTCGAGAGTCCTATCGCAGCGACGCGACGTCACGAGACCTCGGCATTTACCGCGTCCAATCGCTTTCGTAAGCCAATGAACGTCGGCCACTTACGAAAATGCCCGTGAACAATGCAAAAAAAGTATTTTCAAAAACACAATTTGTACGTATTTAGTACGTAGCAAAGTCGGAACCAATATTTTAATAGACATTAAAAATTTTAGTCGTAAGTTATGTAAGTCGAATATGCGCTGCATGTGGCATTGATGAATTTATTGATTTTTTTGACTGATCGATTGAAGGAGTATAAAATAATGTAGCTTTCTATAAGTGATATAATTTTTAAAATCGGTTGAGTAGTTTTTGAGATAATCCAAATCTTTTCTCTTTATAATAGGTATCATACCTATAGTTTGATAGATAGATGATTTATGTAGGAACTTTAAACATTTCCTTTGAAACCTCGTAAATCCTAAATTATCATTTAAACGGAAAAATGGTTTAAGGAACCTAGGTGTGATTTTAAAAGACCTATCTAACGATACCCCACTTGCCTATAGCCTATCGACTTTCATTTATTAATTGGCTTCTAGTGGACGCCATTTTGTTTTTCTCAAATTCGGCCTCCATAGTGACACTCGGAAGATTAAAACAAATCTAGTGGTGCAAGTACTATCAAAATCGGTTCAGCCGTTTTTTCTGTAGTGCGACACAAAGGATTACAACCTTTGAAACCTCGTAAATCCTGAATGATCATTAAAATGAAAAAATGTTCAAAGAAACCTAACTCTGATTTTACAAGACCTATTCATCGATACCCCACTTGCCATAGTTTATTGACTTTCATTTTTAAATTTGTTACAATATGGCTTCTAGTGGGCGCCATTTTGTTTTTTCTCAAATTCGGCTTCCGTTATGACACTCGGAAAATTAAGACACATCTAGTGGTGCAAGTATCATCAAAATCGGTTCAGCCGTTTTGTCTGTAGTGCGACACAAAGGAATACACTAAAAATGAACCTTTGAAACCTCGTAAATCCTAAATGATCGTTAAAATGAAAAAATGGTCTAGGAAACCTAACTCTGATTTTACAAGACCTATTCATCGATACCCCATTTGCCATAGTTTATTGACTTTCATTTTTAAATTTGTTACAATATGGCTTCTAGTGGGCGCCATTTTGTTTTTTCTCAAATTCGGCTTCCGTTATGACACTCGGAAAATTAAAACAAATCTAGTGGTGCAAGTATCATCAAAATCGGTTCAGCCGTTTTGTCTGTAGTGCGACACAAAGGAATACACTAAAAATGAACCTTTGAAACCTCGTAAATCCTAAATGATCGTTAAAATGAAAAAATGGTCTAGGGAACCTAACTCTGATTTTACAAGACCTATTCATCGATACCCCACTTGCCATAGTTTATTGACTTTCATTTTTAAATTTGTTACAATATGGCTTCTAGTGGGCGCCATTTTGTTTTTTCTCAAATTCGGCTTCCGTTATGACACTCGGAAAATTAAGACAAATCTAGTGGTGCAAGTATCATCAAAATCGGTTCAGCCGTTTTGTCTGTAGTGCGACACAAAGGAATACACTAAAAATGAACCTTTGAAACCTCGTAAATCCTAAATGATCGTTAAAATGAAAAAATGGTCTAGGGAACCTAACTCTGATTTTACAAGACCTATTCATCGATACCCCATTTGCCATAGTTTATTGACTTTCATTTTTAAATTTGTTACAATATGGCTTCTAGTGGGCGCCATTTTGTTTTTTCTCAAATTCGGCTTCCGTTATGACACTCGGAAAATTAAGACAAATCTAGTGGTGCAAGTATCATCAAAATCGGTTCAGCCGTTTTGTCTGTAGTGCGACACAAAGGAATACACTAAAAATGAACCTTTGAAACCTCGTAAATCCTAAATGATCGTTAAAATGAAAAAATGGTCTAGGGAACCTAACTCTGATTTTACAAGACCTATTCATCGATACCCCATTTGCCATAGTTTATTGACTTTCATTTTTAAATTTGTTACAATATGGCTTCTAGTGGGCGCCATTTTGTTTTTTCTCAAATTCGGCTTCCGTTATGACACTCGGAAAATTAAGACAAATCTAGTGGTGCAAGTATCATCAAAATCGGTTCAGCCGTTTTGTCTGTAGTGCGACACAAAGGAAATATACATATATAGACTGATGAACACATAACCCTGTGCGTTCCGCCGGAAAATTAAGACAAATCTAGTGGTGCAAGTATCATCAAAATCGGTTCAGCCGTTTTGTCTGTAGTGCGACACAAAGGAAATATACATATATAGACTGATGAACACATAACCCTGTGCGTTCCGCAGTCGGGTAAAAAACTGCACGAGTGGTGAAAGCACATAGAGGTAATTAAATGTCCGCGATTTTTGTGACGAATTTAATAATATGTAATGCCCTATGGGTAATCCTGGACACTGGGTTTCGGTTTTTTGTTACTAAATATAGAAGTTGTCTTTATGGATTTCTGATAGAATAGTTTAAGTAAACTTAAAGCAGCAATAAACACTATTTGTAACTTAGACAGTTTTTTTCAGTTCTCCGTACGCATTTTTCCCACTCTCTGCACCTGGAAGCTTTTTAACTGTTACAATTTAAAAAGAAGACAAAAAATTTACTAAAATAAATCTGCCATTTATTAGGAAGTATATCCCTATAGTATAGTATATCTATGTTCTATAAATTGATAATTATTAGATTTACAGAGTTTTTAAAACGTATCGCAAAGTCACAGGATTTTTTTTAGTTGAGAAAACTCCATAACGGAACTCGAATTCTCATTCTCACTCGAAATTTTCTCATCAAATAAATATTATGAATGCTAAAGTTTGGATGGATGTATGGATGTATGGATGTAAGTATGGATGTATGGATGCATGGATGTTTGTTACCTACTCAATCACGCTCCAACGGCGGAACGGATCTGGATGAAATTTGGCACAGAGATAGATTAATTATAGTCTGGAATAGCACATAGGCTACTTTTTATCCCGGAAAATTAAAGAGTTCCCGCGGGAACCGAAAAACCTCAATCCACGCGGACGAAGTCGCGGGCATCAGCTAGTTTCTCATAATTAAGTATGTGTTGACAGAAAACTAGAAGACAATTACCAAAGATACTGTGTTAAACCGCGTCCCTAAAATTGATTTTATTTTCTTGTTAAATAACATTTCCTAATTCAAGCTCCTTAAACAAAAAAGGAGGATTTATTTTCCTGCAGTTGTGAAAGAAAAAGCAGTTTATTCAGCACTTTATTCTCTAAAACTGACGTGCTTCGGACGCGGAATCCAGTTCTAATTTGGATTTATATCGTGTAAGGAGCATTCGACGAGAGTGCTGTGAAAATTGTATCATCGTCTTTTTAGCGAGTTGTGAAAAAAATCACACTAGTACTATCTAATCTATATCTATATAATATATAAAATTCAAAGTCCTGACTGACTGACTGACTGACTGACTTATATCAACGCACAGCCTAAACCGCTGGGGTTATAGTTACTACTATTACCTATTCTGTGGTTATAGAAACTTAAAATTTTGACAGTAGGTTCCTTTTGTGACGTAGGCGCTCACTAAGGAAAGATTTTTCAAAATTCCCTCCCTAAGGGGGTGAAATAGGGGTTGAAAGTTTGTATGAAAGACCATCATTTCTCAAGTTATATCCATGAAACTTGGTATATGAGCTACCGGTAAAAAATTAAGAAATACGTGTTTCACAGTTTTTGAAAATTCTACCCCGAAGGGATGAAATAGGGGATGAAAGTTTGTATGAAAGTCCTTCATTTCTCAAGTTATAGCCATGAAACTTGGTATTTGGACTTCCGTTTTAAAATTATGAAATACGTATTTCACAATTATTGTAATTTCTATCCCCAAGGACGTTAAATAGAAAGTTTGTCCTTCACTCACGCCGCAACAGAGCAACGGATTAACGTGATTTTTTGCACGGGTATAGATGAGGACCTGGAGAGTGACATAAGCTTCTTTTCCCGGAAAATTAAGGAGTTTCTGTGGGAATTAAAAACTTATGCCACGCGAACGAAGTCGCGAGCATCATCTAGTTTAGAATAATTATGCACGTCTTATGTTATACTCACTCCTAACTCAATGGGAAAACAAACTTGCGGTGAAAAGTATAGCTGATGACTGTACAATGTTCTGTTTACAAAAATTAATAAACTCCAAATGAAATTGGTAGGTGGGTATGTCAATGTTCAAAAAGTTCGGTATAAATAATTTATAAAGCGCGAAACACGAGGCGCACGGGAGTAATATGCAGCATGAATTATTTAAAGATAGTGCAGCTCATTTCCAACAAAGAGAAACTTAAGCAGGTCGCATAGTGTTCACTATTTTGTTGTTAGTATAGACATGTACTGTTCAAAGTGTCATTAGGGGTGCGGTGGTGCCGCCTGCACGCAACGGGCCAGAATTCCGCTTCGATTCCCATCCCGAGATTACCTTCCCTTTATTCCAATAGTTCGATTTACCTGTCTCCCGGTGCCTTTGCTTCCCTGTAATACGAAGGCCGATCTAAATTCATATGACTGGGAAAACATTTGTGTCCGGAATGCTTTCGTTTGCCTCTAAAATGCTACGAGTATGCCAGCCTCTGTTTGTATGAGACACAATTGCGCATGTTTGCATTTTTATCTACTTGTTTTCGTGGGGTGAATATGAATGTACTCTTTGTCTGGACGCTGTGCACTGTGCAGGTAAATTATTAATAACGAACTGAATTGTCCACCAATGTATCGCACCTTGAGTAATAAAGTTATTGAACTTAAAACTCTCGACATAGTTTAAACGAATAGTACTGCACAGCATACTGGTATGCTCTGAAGCTAAGATATAGAGTTCGTTTGCCAAGAAATAAAAACTAGCTAAGCTCTATTTGAAATTGTCTTTTGTGCTTGTTTTCTATAATAAACTAGAAATTCGAGATATGCTTCAGTAGTTTTGTTGATTTATAAAAAAGATTGCGGTGTCCACAAATTTTGGGTAGGTAAGCAATAAAGTGTAGGAATGAAATAATTCAAACAATCGCATTCAGGTATCTAGTACCAGTAATCTCACGATAGTACTTAAGTGGCGGTGCAATTTAAAATAAAATGGAAAGGACAGATCATGCAATTATAAAAAGCATTCTTTTGTACGAGTATAGGTTCAGTGCAGCGGAAGCCAATAGTTCGCCTGCTTTGCATTTCTTTTCCAATCTCGCCGGATTCATTTTCCAAGATCGAGAAATTTCTACATAGAATAGGAATAGTTCTCAGATAAAATTGCTGTATCTTTTTTAACTACCTTGTTTTCAGTAGATATTCTGACAAAAAAATATCGAAAAAATAGCGAATTGCTTGGAGTTGCTTAAATTTTAACCGACTTCAAAAAAAAAGGAATAAAAATATTTTAAACTAGGGCCCAACCGCCAACCACGTTTGCTGTCTGAACGCTGGCACCCTGGTTTGGCATTGAATACTTTTTAATTATTTAAGCTTGTTTAAACAAATTATGTAATAAATTAAGTTATTTTTTTCCTTTTTAGTTTTTATTAGTGAAGGCTTTTTTTAAATTTTTTTGGTTTGTTTTTCTGATTCCGAATAGTTATTATACAAATGAGATACCAAGCGAATTTTGACATAATGATCTTGCTATTATTTGAATGCAATCGGCAAGCTTACCAGATTAAGAAATAATACCACTGGTAAATAATTATTCATATTCATATACTGCTATAACATACATAGTCCGAAAAATATGTCTTTGATGTTCAGGTAAGAGTTTAGCATATTAACTTTATTGCCAGTAAAATAAGATGAGTTGACTCGACCGCCGCCTCATGCAAGTAATCACGACGGCATAAAAGTTTCAAACTTCTCTGAAATTCCCGCGTATCTTCGCATCCTGTCTCAGAAACTCGCAGGTAATCACAAGTTTAATGAAAAGTGCTCGACCACGGATGGAGGTGTGCCCAAAATTTTAGGGGTCACGTAAAATATTAAAGACGGCGAGATGAAGTGGCCAGAGATTCATTGCTCTTCCATGTTTTTATTATTCGTAAATAAGGCACCCCGCCACGTTTGTGTGCTCACATAAAACCGAGCTGCAGTAAAGTTCCTCTTCAACGACTCTATGTATCTCGTAAATGTTTAGCATCTAAGTACGCACGTCTGTGGGTACGCTTTATTTGTTGAAAATGATATGGGAATTACGCTTCGAAATTTTAGCGTTTTATTTGCTTTTGCAAGATTTATGAAATGTTTAATATGAGTATTTTGAGCACAGCTGCATGAGCGTATTATTTCGGTTATAAAATACTATACTTCTCTTATTGAGATTTTGTAAATTTGTAATTTTTGGGACAGTTGTGTTAATAAGCAAAGAACAATTTCCCTTTCCGAAAGTTGATCATAAAAACTGGTAATTTACAATAAATACTAAAATTTAAAGAAATATGAAATTGCAGACACGTTATGGAGTGCTGCATGCAATTTTAAGCATAGTTAATATTCCCTTGAAGTACGGCCCTTGGTCGTCATTGCTCCAGAGCCTCAAATTATCAAGATAGGCAACACACGTATGCACCTAAGTAGTAAACAAGCTGATGCCCGCGACCTCGACCGCGTGGTTTAAGTTTTTTTGATTCCTGCGGGAACTCCTTAATTTTCCGGGAGAAGCCAGGTCCTCAACTATACCCATGTCAAAAAACACGTCGATCCGTTGCTCCGTTATGGCGTGATTGAAGGACAAACCAACAAACCAAGCAACCAACAAACAAACACACTTTCGCATTTATTAAGTAGGTACTAGCTGATGCCCGCGGCTTCCTTCGCGTGGTTTAAGTTTTTTGTTGAGTTTCTGGGATAAAAAGCATATCTCTCCAGGTCATCAACTATATCCATGCCAAAAATCACGTCAATCCGTTGCTCCGTTGCGGCGTGATTGAAGGACAAACCAGCAAACTAATAAACCTACAAACTAACAAACAAACAAACACACTTTCGCATTTATAATAATATTAGTATGATAACAAAATATAAAGTACCTATATGATTAAAGCGACACACCACAATAAAATTGCGTTTGCGCCTTAAAAATATAAGCAAGAAGTCGGTTAAAACGAGACTCGGCTTTTGGTTCTTAATTAGCATTTGGCATAAAAACATCTAAAAACAGCAATTGCTAGTTGTAATTTGGGAGCTAGAAAACCAAACAATAAATAATCCAATTGGCCTTCTGTAGTTTTCCAATAAATACTTGCCCAGTTCCAAGACATACTGTCGCCAAATTGTCTGTTTCATTTTCTCAATATTCGAAAATTTTCAATGGCATCAGATAACTAAAGACTATTTTGCTTTTCTAAATTTAAATGCGAAAAATTTCCACAGTGTGCATATCAAAGTGTCTTGGTGCTTATCCTTAGTGATTCAGGTAATATTATAATTATAGTAAACTAGATTATGCCCGCGACTTCATCCGCGTGGAATAAGTTTTTTTATTTCCCGCGGGAGCTCCTTAATTTTCCGGGATAAAAAGTAGTCCTTCCCCGGGATACAAACCATATCTCTGTACCAAATTTTATCAAAATCGGTTGAACGGGTGGGCCGTGAAAGCGTAGCAGACCGACAGACAGACACACTTTCGCATTTATAATATAAGTATGGATATGGATTTTATTAGCTAAATCCAGAAAGCGAACAAGTACAACTGTCTCAGAATGAGTGTGAGTGAGTTAGTTCAGTTTGCCAATGAGTGTGAGATCTTTAGAGCGAACTTTGACTTTGCTTAGACAAAGGCTTAGACTTAAGACATGGTTAAAACGAGACAGATTTATGTTACTCACATAAGTCCATCTCGTTTTAACTGTGATTAAACTCTGAGCCAAGTCAAAGTACGCTCTATAAATCTCAGCAGACTCTGGAGCTACAAAGTCATTGGTAAAAACTCTCACGAGACATTTCACTGCGGTATATTTAGTTTAATTGTGAAATAAACTTAAAATCTCATATGTACGTTTATATGCATAAAAAAATAGAGAATGTAAAGTAAAATACCCATTAAGAGTAGGTACTTTTCTAATTTCCACAGATTTCCTTACGAGATAAACTAAGCGTCGCCACAGCATACATTTCATTTTGTTTTGGTCACATTAATTTTGTTGATCTGTTGGAAGGAAAGGCGTTACTTAACATGGAATGCGAATTTAGTAGTAAACAATACAATGTGGAATAAAAAAATATTAAGACCAAACAAGAGTGTTCAACTCAAGTTCCGTTTCGTATTTAAAGCTTTTTATCCCATAGGCGATAACTAACCTCTCCGGTGACGGTGACGCTATCGTGCTGAAAGAGGATTGTCAGTTTTATCACACTCCTGAAACAAGTACAAGTCTTCTCTTAATTGGTCTGTAAGATTACCTACTCTTTTGCCAGGAATTTCTACTCCAAAAGATTTTCTTAACTCTATTAAACTCTACAAAGTAAGTTTCGGGATTATCTTAAATTTTTGAACATAACGATTTGGCTTCCAGGACCTTGCTGTGCAACATTTTGCAGAGTACGGATAGAGTTCAAATAACCTCTAGATATAATAGATAATATATTAAGTATTTAAATTATACGTGCATGAATAAAAATACTTTAAAAATAACATGGACAATTCGATGAACATAAAAACAGGTTGCGAGAGGCGCAGTCGATTAAATTGTCGAACTTGGAGACCTTTTCCTGTAGTGCAATGTTAATTTAACGCCTTTGCCAATCCTATTCTATTGACATTCAAGTACGTGAGCTGCAATCATCAGCTTATTCGAATAAAGTTTCGAGAATTTCCTCACTCGTTTTCTACTCAGCATTTTATTCAAATCTCCTTTCGCAATTTTATGTGGCTGGCTAGAAATCATTCAAATAGTTAGCTGGGGGCATATTAAACAGAGCTATTCTGCAATCTAATCGCATTTAAATATTAATACCGCAAATTAAATATTCTTACTCGAATGTGAATGGATGGCGTGTTTTAATTTTCCATTGTGCTGTGTCGTTTTATATGTGGATATTCCGCACCTTTCTGATATTTACCAGGAAAAAAGATAATATTATTTGTTGGATTAATAGTAGCAAAGCAAATAGTAACATAAAATAAACAGCAAAAAATTAAGGTTAATTATTTTTATTATTGTTTTAATTCAATAAAAAATTTAATCAAGAAAAATTTGAGGTTAAAGGGATTTACAATAATTAACAATTTTTTTTATTTTATATTGTGAAATTAGCTCTGAGCTCTTCAACCAGTGTGCTGCAGAAAACTAAAGACATCTGCCGATTATGAATTAATATTGTATTAATATTATTTAATATTAATTATAAGCTCATTGCCATTGAACCTTCTAATATTCATAAACCGTGTTACAAATTATACACCCAGATACTGATGCTGCAGACCACATATACCCGAGCACGGAACGTCTATAGATTATTATTATTATTATACAAACATTAAATATTAACTAAAATAAATATTACATTTATTAGATTTTTTACATTAAATTACGAGTATAAAAACAAATTAGTTTTGATTGCTTCATATTCTACCTATACCTGAAAAAGCTACACACTCGTTTCTATAGAAAATGGCTCATTTCACCACTGATCCAATTCAGAATTTTTTTCCGTATATCGGAGGGCATTAATTTCCTCGATCAGCTGATTTTAGCCGGTTTCCATCTCCGCTCGGTGCCTATAGTACGCTCACATCGCAATCATTGGAATTTACTTTTAAAATGTGCATTGTTGTCTTTCGTAAAAATTAAATGTTATAAAATGAACAAAAATAGCACTTAATTGAAGTGAAAACTTCTTTAGCTGCGTTGAACACTTTTTGGTAGGGGGGTAAACTTGAGCAGGATTCGCGTCCCTGACACCTCGCTCCTCGCAACCTCGACATGCTCGCGAACACCGACATGCTCGCGTTGTGACGAAGACGAAAGATCTTAAATATAAATATACTACATTCGTAATTAAACTTTAATGCCTTAGTTTTAAGGTTTTAATTATATTAAATATTTTTTTTATTATTTTATATAATCGTTTTTACTTCTATCGGCAGTCCCTATGACTGCCAATTTTTTTTATTACATTGCTATGTAATAATTTTCTTTTGTAAACCTACTTTTGCCCCCAATTGATCTGCGTCTCGTGGTAAGTAGACCCTTTTCGAGACTTGTGTCTCGTAATAGTTCAGGCCACTGCTTGCCTTGTCCATTATCTGCACGCGTTTTTCAGAAAATTATTAGGAGAAAATCTGCATAGGTTCAAGTCTCAAGTTTCAAAATCAATCCATTTGGACGACGTATCATCTTGTTTAATACAAAACAAAAAGGCAGATATTAGATATAGTATAAATAAGCTGATATTGTAGGAAATGTAGATTAGTAAATAGGTACTCGTAGCAAGAAACATTTTTCCTGCTCCACGGTGGAATAATTCATAACATAAACAATCCCACAACAGCAATACGCAACAGTCGTAAAAATGGAACTCCTGCGGAACTCAGCAAGCAACTTTTATTAAAATAACAACATTAAGTCGTTAATTTGTTTGTAAAATTGTGCAGACGGTGAAATTACTTATTCAGAATGGTGGAACCGCAGCGGAGTGGCAACTTGGCTCCTTGGCATGTCGCGCCGCTTTTCTATAATTCAGACACCATACTCGCAGCCTCTTTCACACAGGGATACCGCATTCTATGGTCTCAAAACCAGGTCGAATTGCGTCATTTATGATTTAATGTTTATCGATTTAAGACCGTTGAACGTCTTGGTTTCAGAAACTGTAATAAATATAAAATTAATTGCTTTTATCTTTAACTTAAAGATAAAACATTTTTTTTAAATACCTTTTTTTTTAACGAGTACAAGTTAGCCCTTGACTGCGATCTCACCTGATGGTAAGTGATGATGCAGTCTAAGATGGTAGCGGGCTAACCTGTTAGGGGCATGGCAGTTATATTAAACCCATACCCCTATTCGGTTTCTACACGGCATCGTACCGGAACGCTAAATTACTTGGCGGCACGTCTTTGCCGATAGGGTGGTAACTAGCCACGGCCAGACCAGGGAAAATTCAGAAATTATAAATTCCCAAACTGACCCTGCCGGGGATTGAACCCGGGACCTCCACACGTTAAGACAACAGCGCTACACACTGCGCAACGGAGGTCGTCCAAAACTATCTACCTAACTATCTTATCTGTTAATCCCCTTGCCCTAAATAAAATAAATGCCCTTTTTCTTGAGGAAAAAGGTGCACGGGATCAAACCCTTCTGCCTACGCCCTCCACACCACGCAGGGCTGACCAGCATACTCCGGTCCGCGGGCGCCTAAGCTGGGCCTCCCCTCGGGGTCTCACCTGGCTGGGTTGCACGCGAGGAGTTGCAGGTCACCCTGCAAGGGCTGCAGTTTATTTTACCCGTTTTATCCCTTTTACCGTTTTATCCATTTTACCGATTTTAACCGTTTTACCGTATTTTAATCGCCGCCAATATGGCCGAGAGACGACCTCTCGACCAGAGGCCGCATAAACTGGGACGAGGACGCACCGGAATCCCGCGCGCAGTGGTACGCCGGAACGTTGTGGACTTGTCCATGACTGCGCTCCCTGTCGCAGTGACCACGAGACGTCCACCGCCCACCACCTCGGCTACAACCTCACCACCGTACTCATCAAGCGAAGATAGCGACGACGACCCGCCTGCCATCGTAGCCCGCGTAGCTGCGTCTACGCCTGGCTTCGAGCTGGCTAAGCGGGCCCGTCCGAGCACTTCCTCCTCGGGTTCGTCAGGTAACCAGGAGGACAAGCGGGTTAAGCTAAGCTTAGCCCTACCCGCGCCGCCTCTGGAATACCAAGACACGCCGCCGTCACCATCGCCGACCCCGAGAAGGCGCCCCCCACCGCAGGAGCTGCGCCCCCCACCCCCTCGCACGCCCACCCCCATCGCCGCGCGTCGCACCACCCCCCCGACGCCCGCCAGAACGCGAGAGTACGACTCGGCTAGCTGGTTGAAAGACTCAACCAGCTATGCAGGCCTTGCCTCGCCGACCAACCGCGACGACGTGCAAATGTCGTCGCCTCAACCGAGCGCCTCGTACGCCGAGGCCGCCGCCGCACCGCCCTTGCCGCGCCGCTCGCCACCGCCTGCGACAGCCGCGCCGACCGCCGCTCCTACCGCCACCGCCGACCCTGCGCAACCGACGCCGCGCTCCGGTTACCCGCCACTCGTAGCGGAGTGCCTTCCAAACTGGTCGAGGCACCTCCAGGCGCTCACCCGAGTGCTTGGACGCCTACCGAACGTGAAGCCGCTGGGACGCGGGGTCCGCTTCCTTCCCAAAGACGCCGAAGAATTCCGGGCTGTGCAGCGGTATCTCACAGACGCCGCCGCAAAAGACAGTGCCATTTCGTGGTACTGTTACAGCCCGGCCTCCGAAAAACCGATAAAGGTGGCCATCCGTGGCCTCCCTGTCGAGACCCCAGTGGACGAGCTGGTGGCCGCGCTGCGTGAACTCGGCTACCCGGCCGAGGCGGCGCGTGCCATCCCACCACCCAGAGGACGACATGGCTGCACCTACTTCGTGCGACTGGCGCACATGACGAAGGAGGAATTGCGCCAACTCTTCAACGTCACAGAGATCCTCCTCATGCCGGGAATTACCGTGGAGGCACGGCGTGGAGGAACCAAACCGCCCCAGTGTCACCGATGCCAAATCTACGGCCACAATTCGGCCAATTGCCACCGGCCGTTCCGCTGTGTCCGCTGCGCTGGCGAGCACAGCGTAAGAGACTGCCCACGACCCCGAGATGCCGAGCCCACATGTGCAAACTGTGGGCAAAAGCACTCGGCGAACGACCGCCGATGCAGCATTTATAAACGCGAGGCTAGAAGGCGTGGCATCAACTTGCCGCCGCCACCGCCTCGCGCTCCGACCCGACAACAACAGCGAGGCACGGCCATGGGCCCCGCAACCACCGCCGCTCCGCCAACCACCACACCAACCTCTGCACCGCCGATCACAACGCAGCCGCCCACCGTCGCACCGTCGGTGACAACCGAATCGCGACCTACGCCGGCGCCACGCCCCATGCAGCCTGCGGCCGCCGAGAGAGCAACGACTCTGACAGCGGCCGCAAACCCGCCGACCGAACGTGGCCAGCCGGTGCAAGCGAGAAGACGCCGCCGCAAACGTGCGCCTCGCTCGCGCCGTACGGAGCCGACGTCGGCCTCGACTCCGCAACAGGGGCCGGAGCCCGCCACCGGTCGACGGCCGTCAACATGCCAGGCCCCACTCACCCACCCAACAACCGCCCCGCCGACGGAACAGCCTTGCACGCGTCAGGCTGCCCCAGAACCGACGCAAACTGTTGCGCCGCGCCCCCGACAGGCCGCAGCTCCACGCCCGGCCAGCCAACCCGCCTCACAACCACCAACCTCCACCAACGCCCGCCCTGCAAGCCAGCCGGCCCAGCGAGCAGCGCAGACCGACCCGGACATCATGGCCATTGTCCGGGTAGTGCTTGAAGCGCTAGTGACCGGGATGACGGCGTACCTTAAGGGCGAGGACGCATCACAGGCCCTTACAGCGGGTGTGGCGGTGCTCACGCGCCTCCACGCCCAATAAGGCTAACAACATGGGTCCTGCACGCGGTGGCGACTACGCCGGCCGCAGTGCGGACCCTCCACCTAAACCACCCTCCCCAATCCTAGGGGCCCGTAGCCTCCTAGGCAGGCCCAAGCTAGCCAGCTTAAAGCTAACCACCGGGGCACAGAGTTGCCTCGCGGCCCGCCCGGGTAAGGAGGCCTATAGCCTCGAGGCCCGTACCCCCGCTTGGCCCTCACGGGCCAACCGGAGAAGACCCGGACTATCTGTTAATTTTGGAAGAATGCCTCAAAAAACTGGACATTTACGCTAACCATTCCAATCTACCACTTTTGACTAGGTATCAACTTTGAATGTTTTCTTTCTGTACCCTAAATTGTATGTACATGTATTTTTAATTTGAGACATTTATCATAATATAGTTAAGAAAATGATTGAGTAAGTACCTTTTGTGAGCTGGTCCGACTTCTTTTCATTAATTAGCAGCACACAGTGGCCTAATAAACTGGCTCTACTTAATTTTTATTAACCTACTAGATGATTCCCGCGACTTCGTCTGCGTGGATTAGGATTTTTTGATTCCCGCGGGAACTGTTTAATTTTTATGGATTCTTGCACGTGGTCTACCTTTAAAAATTTGTAAGTAAATAATTAAATTGTTATTCAAAAAATATTATTTTTAATACCTAAAAGAAACTAACTCATCCGTTCATAGAAAGTGCTAAAAATAGCATAGCGCAGTTCTCCGCCAAACTGCACTTAATCACGCCGAGACAATTCCACGCGAAATAATTAAATGTTGTTCCTTTACAGTCTACTTCATTTTTGTTTCGAATTTTCAAAATATGCTCAAAATACACATACCTACTGAATAACAAATTATTTTTAAAATTTATGTAGGTAACCTAAAATCGTAAAAAAACAAAGCAACGGATCGACGTGATTTTTTGCATGGGTATAGTTGAGGACCTGAATAGTGATATAGATTACTTTTTATCCTGGTGGGAGGCTTCGGCCGTGGCTAGTTACCACCCTACCGGTAAAGACGTGCCGCCAAGCGATTTAGCGTTCCGGTACGATGCCGTGTAGAAACCGAATAGGGGTATGGGTTTAATATAACTGCCATGTTAGCCCGCTACCATCTTAGGCTGCATCATCACTTACCATCAGGTGAGATTGCAGTCAAGGGCTAACTTGTAGTGGATAAAAAAAACCCCCGGGAAATTAAGAAGTTCCCGTGGAAATTAAAAACTGATTCCACGCGGATGAAGTTCCGGGCATCAGCTATGATATACTAATTAGTAATTCAATATGTGTCTATAGTTATTACGTTTTTTTCTTTTCAAGATCAAGATGTTTGACCGATACTTACAAAATTTGGTACAGAGAGAGAAAAAGAGAGTACAAAGTCAAAGAGTTCCCACGGGGTTTTTAAAATGCTTAATTCGCGCGGAATTACTTTAATTATTTAAAAAGAATTATACTTTCGTGAAGCTACTCCTATTGAAAAGACAGGGCGTGCCGCCATCGATGCGCTAACAAATGAAATTGATGCGTTTCTCTAGAGAAATAAATGTCCCAGACAGATAATTAACTTTATAAGAAAACACATTTTCTAAAGTTAACGGTCAAGTAGCAAGGTCTTTTTATTTTAACGCAAGTAGATATTTAGTACCTACATTATCATATTATCATACCTTAAATACCAGTATATCACCATCATCATCTTGCACAGACTTATTTAATTTTTTTTCCAAATCGTTATTATTATTATTATGTTGCGCGCATAAATCGCGGGATAAGACGCACAATGCGTGAACGGCGTGAACATTCAATTTATGAACTCCAAAGATTTGTTGAAAATATGTAAGTATATCACTTTACAAAAGTTATATTTCAAGAGTTGTCTAAATAATAATAAATAATATTTTTTGATATAAGCTCTTGAAGGGCAAACTACCTACTCTTAGTCCTCACGCTAAATTTCTCAGTTTCCAAAGTTTAAAACACACAACAAAAATTTGTCCATGTGTTTGCTACGTTTTTACGGTCCAACTGTTCAATCTGTCCGATTTTGACCAAGTTTAAAATATAGGTTGCATCCCGACATAGAAGGGAAAGGACATAGGGTACTTTTTATCCCAGAAAACCAAAGAGTTCCCGTAGGAAGCACAAAAGGTTAATTTACACGGTTGAAATCACGGGCATCATCTATTTAAAAATATGAGCCTAGTGACAAGAACTTTATACTAAAAAACCGGCCAAGTGCGAGTCGGACTCGCGCACCGAGGGTTCCGTACAAACCTGTAGTAAGTTTTAAATTATTAAAAAAAAAACTACTTACTAGATCTCGTTCAAACCAATTTTCGGTGGAAGTTTGCATGGTAATGTACAGCATATATTTTTTTTAGTTTTATCATTCTCTTATTTTAGAAGTTACGGGGGGGGGACACACATTTTACCACTTTGGAAGTGTCTCTCGCGCAAACTATTCAGTTTAGAAAAAAATGATATTAAAAACCTCAATATCATTTTTGAAGACCTATCCATAGATACCCCACACGTATGGGTTTGATGAAAAAAAAATTTTTGAGTTTCAGTTCTAAGTATGGGGACCCCCAAAATTTATTGAAAATCTTAATGCGGTTCACAGAATACATCTACTTACCAAGTTTCAACAGTATAGTTCTTATAGTTTCGGAAAAAAGTGGCTGTGACATACGGACGGACACACAGACAGACAGACAGACAGACAGACAGACAGACAGACAGACATGACGAATCTATAAGGGTTCCGTTTTTGCCAAATTTGGCTACGGAACCCTAAAAAGACAGTTATTTCTTACCTCTAAAGCTATCGTTCGTTTTAAAAGTATAAAGATACTGCGTTAAGAAGTGAAATTGGGCCATTACCATTGCAGTAAAAGTGGGAATAAATCGCTTGGGACACTTTTGTCGGCAAATGACCTAAATCAAAAAAGAAGTCGGATCAGTACGCTTGGGATTTGGATATAGATCTCGGCTTTAGAAAGATCTAAGTTACACAAAGACTCGTTGTACGAATAATACTAAGTTCATTTTTAGGCCTTTTAGATACGGATTTTAATAGAGATTTTTAAATTATAAATCATATCATACTAATATAATAAATGCGAAAGTGTGTTTGTTTGTTGGTGTGTTGGTTTGTTGGTTTGTTGGTTTGTTGGTTTGTCCTTCAATACTCTTGTTACAGAAAATATATAATCCTTATTTTAGGGATGTTAAGGTTCGTCATATAAAGCTGAAATTTTATAAATAAGCTTTAGGCGATGGTATTATGTCTCTGACCAAATCTCTGCGAGATTAGCGCCAACTGCGCGAAATATATTTTAGCTCACAATTGTATGCGCAAATCATTGCACTCTTTCCCTTACTCTCATAGTCAGATGAGACAATCCCACACGACCGGAGAAAGATCAGGCACGGAATCAAATACTTTCCGTGCTCTGTATGTGAGCGCCGCGCGATGACAGCGCCGCTCGATGTTAGTGCCGCTTGATGACTACAGATGGCGCTGAACCTGTGGCGCGGCAAGGCAGTCTATACGCGTGGTTTTCCGCCATTAATGGCGTGACGTCACAATACTGCTTTAGAATTTACATTATAGCAACTTCAAAGTCTTTAACCATTCGATACTCAGATTTGCCTTGAGTAGCAAGTGTTCCAGAAAGTAGACCTATCTATACCTTGGTTGCGAGTGGTTATGGATTTAATTGTTGTTATCTTGTTACATTGCAATTAATTTAATATATCTTATATGTTATTGTGTTTCTTCCTTAATAAATGATCGAGTCTGTGTATTACATATTGTTAGTTTGCATCTTAAAACCCTATCCATCACCACACGCATGTAGTTCTATAACATGTATAAAGGGTGAAAGTCCGCTAACTTCCTAACTCCAATTAAGCACCTACTAAGAATTTCTCGACAGAAAAACGAAACAAATATTGATGGCTCTTAATAGAAGCTTAGAACGTTTAGTTTAGGTTTATCAGTGCTATGCTCCTAATCCACTGATTGGAACTTGGGTACCCATTATATACCATTGTAGAAAACACTTCTAATCCATTACGATGTTTTACTTTTATTGGGGTCCTACCGCCGAGCGTCTCGCGGAAAACGAGTAACATCTCTTAAATTATTTCTAGTGGCGCTTTACGATTGCCATATCTTTTTACACGCGCGTTATGTTTAAGATACGAGCCCATTATGTTTAAGTGTACTTCAATATTAGAGGAGGCATCTATAAATCGAAATCGTGCCTCGAATTGTACAAAGTATGAATGACTGGATATATTGTCGACTAAGTACTTCCGTTTTACAACTGGTTGCTTTGTAAACTTGTAAAGCAAATGAACTTTGGATAGATTGAAATTTTAAACGTATTGAAGCTGAATTTCTCAGTTGACAGAGCATATTACACAAGAACTCATTTAGTCTTCTTATATAAATATATAAAAGACAAAGGTGACTGACTGACTGACTGATCTATTAACGCACAGCTCTAACCACTGCAGGTCGGATCAGGCTGAAATTTTGCACTCAGATAGCTATTATAACGCAGACATCCGCTAAGAAAGGATTTTTGAAAATTCCAACCCCAAATGGGTTAAATGGGGGTTGAAAGTTTGTATAAAAGTTCGTGATACACGAACGTCAACGAACGAATCGCGATGGACGTGATTTTTGGCATGGGTATAGTTAACGACCTGGAGAGTGACATAGGCTACTTTTTATCCCGGAAAATTAAGGAGTTCCCGCGGGAATAAAAAAAACCTTAAAGCACGCGGACGAAGTCGCGGGCATCAGCTAGTTCTATTAGCTTATACTAAACAAAACATGACCGAAACATAAGAAGGCTCAGGGTTACTCAGCGGGCGATGGAGAGAGCTATGCTCGGAGTATCCCTGCGTGATCAAATCAGGAATGAGGAGATCCGTAGGCTAACCAGAGTAACCGACATAGCTCGAAGAGTCGCCAAGCTCAAGTGGCAATGGGCGGGGCACATAGTTCGTAGAACCGATAGGCGTTGGGGTCCAAAAGTGCTCGAATGGCAGCCTCGCACCGGGAAGCGCAGCGTTGGACGACCCCCCACTAGGTGGACGGACGATCTCAAGCATGCAGCTGGGAGCCGCTGGAAGCAAGCGGCATAAGACCGTGCTCTGTGGCGATCCATGCAGGAGACCTTCGTCCAGCAGTGGACGTCTATAGGTTGAGACGACGACGACGACGACGATGACGACTAGAACTCTACCTATTGATTACAAATCTACGCTATGATCTCTAATAGGTATGTTTTGTAGCTATCTAATACCTATTTGCTCTCTACTTCGGTCGTGGCTAGTTACCGCCCTACATGGCAAAGACGTAGACCGTAGGTGATACGATGGAAGCCGATTAAAAGATGTTTTTATTCCATTACAATTTAGCCCTTGCCTGCGATTTCACCTGGTGGTAAGTGATGATACAGTCTAAGGTGTTAGCGGCTTAACCTGTTAGGGGTATGGCAGTTAAACATATTATTAAATACACCTAAGCTAGCCAATTAACTACTGGAGATTCCTGCACAGATATTCGTCTTGTGGAGTATAGACTTATTATTGTAGCAGCAGTAGTATATAGACTTCTTAATATTATAAAAAATAAAAATAAAACTCGATAGATGAAGTATTACTCGTAACCATAATACCTACCCTCGCGGTTTCATTTAACCTTTAATAAACGGAATCCTTTATGATTTTCCCTTGCGCCGTAACTCTGTTGATGCCCGATCAAACAAGATGAAAGATGCTTTTGAACCGCCTTATTTCACAATAGCTACATAGATATGAAATTAATAACCATCACTTCAATAAAAAAGAAACTCAAAACCAGATAGAGTACAAGTCCAACAACTATGTATTATCAATTACATAGAACGAGCCGGGGCAGCGCCAACATGTCTAGACACTTTGCCCATTAACAGTTTAACTCAGTTGTTGCAAATAGAGTAAGGAAATGCAAAAAAACTAGTATATTGCTGTCTTTTAGGCCTGCAGTTTTATTTTATGGCACTGTCGTGTAGTGTGCAAAACACAGAAGTCACATTATAATACTAGTTCTATGTTTTTAGTTATCGCATTGCTAGTTGCTACTTGCTACACCAAATCGTGCCACCACCGTGCTAGCGCTACTTAGATAGTATTATCACAGAATAGGTAATAGTAGTAAGTATTATGTACTACCTGGACCGACGAATTCAAATATTATGCTGTCGGCGAGAGACAATTAAAGTATTTATTCATAATAGGTATATGCATATTACTTCGTACTATAGCTAACAAATACAGTAAAATAGAAATATAGAATTTAAGTGGAATTCTTTCAGAGCCATTAAAGTTTCCGTTGGCAATAATTCATCGTTGAAATATATGTACAAATGGCCACCATTAAGACGCATCGCATAAAACCATGAGGGAAATTTTATCGAAAATTCACATAACTCTTAATACTATTGTAATTTTATTACAGCACTGAAATGAAAAAGCGTACCCGATGCTCGTAATAAAGCCCTTGCTCCGAACACAATTTAAAGTAAGTTATTTCTGGCGGCGGCAATAAGCCCGTGCCTTACATGGCGTATAATGGTATGACACGACAAACAGTTTTAAGTGTGTAAAATATGGAATGTGACGTCAGCCAAGCGCGCGCGTGGCCACAGCAGACTTTATTGTGGAACCTGGGTTACGCCGGAGTCCGGAAGCGGGGCTCGGTGGAGTTGAATACTCCCACTAAGCGAGCTAGAGTACGGCTAGCGGTAGCTTTTATTGTAGTTTCTTTTGTACCTCTTACCAACATTTTGTAAATTGTTTGTAAATTGTATTATGTCGTTTCTGTTGCATAAATTCAAGGTACGGGAATTACGGATTTCATGCATTGCGTCCCATATGAGTGAATTTAGTCAAAATATGTTTGGCAGTAACCCTGATTCCTTAATGTGCTTTCTGCCACCTAATATTTAAAAGAAAAGTATAAGCATTTTTAGATTAATGTATATTCTAGACGAAATAAGAATGCTGTTTTAATATACCTACTTAAGTCATTTAGTACACTTACTCGTATCTACACTAATCAGTACAGAGAACAGAAACAACAACAGCAACACTGCAGCACTTTTCTGTCCCTGCGTCTGTCAAGGCTTGTAACTTTGAGCATATTGTTATCGTGTTAAATACTGATTTAAAACAATAATTTTTTCCTGAAATTGTCAAAAAACTTGTATGGCCTAGAACTAAAAACGATAATGTTAAACAAAAACACAACTGTGCGTATTTAAAACAAAAAAATTGCAGCCGGATTTTTCCGCACTTTAGATTCAAGATCCCCTTCATTCACTTTATTGAAGTAAAATGAATAATATTTCTTTAATAAAAGTTCGGCATTTTCATAATTGCAGAATTGCTCTTTATTATTCCCATTGCTTGAGTATTTAAGCATATTTCCTACTCCATCGTATTGCGAAAGCAAATTTACATAAAAAGTGGGAAATTACTAAGAAATTGTTGAAAATATTAGTAGATGGACAAAAGATGGATATGAAAATGACGGTGACTTTAAACTTTGGACGTCAAGAGATACATAGATGCGTCACCATAACTACTTTATAGACACAGTGTTTTGTCATCATCATCATCATTATCGTCGTCTTCATCATAATTTCACCCAATTCACTGGGACGAGCACGAGTCTTCTCTCAGAATGAGAACTTACACAAAGCGGGGCAAGTGCGGATTCGCGGAGATCACACAACTATCAAAACATTGACTCTCGGGCATGCAGGTTTCATCAAGATGGTTTCTTCATGATGTTTCTGTTCACCGTTTAAATGCAACTCGTTAAAGTAATAATTAATATGCATAAATTAATTGACCGAGCGAAGCGAAGGTCTCTGAGTCTACTTGAGTGAATTTGCACTTGTCCGTCCGTCCGTCCGTCCGTCAGAGCCTTATAACTTCTGAATTACTGAACGTAATTACTTCAAATTTAAATATAATATTATTATGTAAACCGATGGCCTCCAGCCGAATATGGCTTAAAAATTTATAAAAATCTTTACTTCAGGGGGCTCTCATAGAAGCGAATGCGAAGTAAAATATTTTTTATAGCGTTACATAGGGTTGCGGTATATCATTTTAAAGATAATTAGGAATAGAGTCCAAAAATGTATATTTTTTTAATTTTTCCCCTTAAATTGACGAAATTGGGGGCTTTCAAAGTGGAGATTTTCTAAGTTGACCTCAGAACTCAATTTTCTGAAAGGCTGAGCCTGAATCTTGATCAATATTTGAATTATATCCTGTACTTGAACAACAAATACTAAAATTAGATAAATATTATAAGGAACTTTTAACAGAACTTCACAATGATGTCAATAGATGGCCCTCTGTAAAAGTTTAAGGATACCGCGAGGTCTCAGTTCGGGGCGAACCACTAGTTTATTTTTACGCATTTAAAAATTAAGAAATGCATGCCTAAGGCTCAGCCTACTCAAAAAGGAGGCCGACGTTTTCATCACTAGGCTATTACCGCCTATTTATAACAATATAATTTCTAATTGTATGTACATTTTTTAATACAATATGAAATGAGCACAGTACAGGCGACTCACCTGATTTCAGGTAATTATCACAACCCTTGAAACTGCATTTGTATTGCCAAAATAATTGACGAACTACCTGGCACAGTGATGAGCACTGTGGTCTTATAAGAGGGAGGTGCCGGGTTCCATCCCCGGGAGAGTCAGTTTGGGAGGTGGGACGCTTCGGCCGTCGCTTGTTACCACCCTACCGGCAAAAACGTAATGCCAAGCGATTTAGCTTTCCGGTACGATGTCGTGTAGAAACCGATTGGGGGTATTGGTTTAATATAACTACCATAACAAGTTAGCCCGGTACCATCTTACTCGCATCATCACTTACCATCAGCCGAGATTGCAGTCAAGAGCTAATTTGTAGTGTCGTAAAAATAAAGAATTACCTACTAATGTTTTTCCGGCTTTTAAAGAGTAAGCACTACCTACCACTAGAATAACCCTAGATTTTGGCACACCGCAAGCAGGACCCAAAACCAACATTATGCATATGACTCGGAACAACAAGGATTAAAACTACGCATCCAGGTGGTCTTCGAGTTTATTAGTCTTAAGGCGTATATTTTTTGCTTAAATAAATAAATTTTACTTCCTAAACTTTCAACCGATAATACACAATGTTGCCGTGACCGAACAATAAAATGAAATATAGTTAGCTACATGCCTAAACGGGGCAATTTAACTTTTTTGCAGTTCCTTATTTTCAACAAGTAATAATGGCTTAAATGTCTAGACTTCTTGGCGCTACTGCTATACTGCCCTATAAAACTGACAATAGTTGGTCTAATTTGTTCAATTTAAAATTGAAATTGCATTAACCGTTTAACTTTGCATCGGTCACAGTCAAAGCTTTATACTAACTACTCGTATATTAAAGCCTATGTTTACTTTGTAGTGGCTTATTCAATAAAAAAATATTATACGTATACTGTATAGGGTAAGAATATAATTTGCATTCTCAAAGATTCTTCAATAATCCTAATGAAATTCTTAGTCTAAATTTTTTGCCATTGTTCAGATAATTTTGTACCACTTTGCACTTAGATCATCATATAAAGTTCTAATGTAATCACTTTCATTGATAGCATTATTCGAGTCACGAACTCAATTTATGATATTTTGGTGCCACATTGATGTACCTAAACTTAAGTATTATTATGAGTATTATGTGCTCATTTCTTAACATAATGTGCGTGTAAAAACCTACAGCTATCATAAAGCTACACTGTCCGTGTTCGTTCTTCGCGTTACAGTCAGTAATAACTCGCTTAAAGGTAGAGCATTTCCAAACAAATGGATTAGAAGAATTTTGTCAGAAAGCAAACAACAAGAACATTTTAGCCGGAATTAACTATAATAGATGATCAAACGAACTTGCTGAAGTGAAGTTCGATCATTATTATATGAGTCGCTTCATTCGAAGATATAATTTTTACATTGTAGTTTCCTCAATCATGCAGCAACAATCGCACGATTTTTAGAGATGTTTTATTTTAGTATAATGATAAAATTCTCCCGCTTAAGGCATTCCTACCTGGTTACACATTCAATATTTGTTCGTCATTCTTTTTAGAGATATATAAGTACCTAATGTTATTGCAAAAATATATTTCGGGTTGGGTGGGTTGGGAATTTATTTATATATCTTCGAATGAAGCGACTCATATAATAATGATCGAACTTCACTTCAGGAAGTTCGTTTGATCATCTATTATATTTCGTCGCTTCATTCTTCAGATATAATTTTTACATTGTAGATGTTTAGAGATACAGAAAATATCTATTTTTGCAAGAACTGTATCCATGTTGAATAGATACTAATTATTGTTGTCAATATTTTTTTTTTTTTTTTTCAATCTCTTATTTGAGTCGTAATGTTTTAAGCAGCTTTATGCTTAAGGTTGGAATCATGTGCGGATTTCTTGATATTCTCATCTACGTATAGTTATATCATATGTATAGTTCATGAGTCTAAGATTTTTCTTAAGTATTCATTTTACCTTAGAAATACAATGTTGCGCTTTTTACATCAGCGCCTGAGTAACAAGCTTACAGGTTGGATGCAAGCAAATGAAACCAATAATTATTGATGTTAATGCTGCAAGATTTATAATCTAATCAAAAGTATATTAGCCGGCCCAGTACTTGGTTGTATTTACACACAACAGACGTCCAATGGGACGTTTGAACGTTTGGAAACCTACCCAGAAGGGGGGAGAAAATTATTATTTTTCAAAACGCGGCGGGAAAGGAACGGGTTATTCCGGTCCTGTTGTAGAGGTCCTTTATTGTTGTAGAGGTAAATTATGTGCCTGTAGTAACAGGCACATATTTAATAAAATTATTAATAATGGTACCATTTTATGATGTTTGTCAAAAAATTATGCCATAATCAAGATTATGGAATACGACAAATACCTATTTGTGTATAAGTTCCCCGCAGAATATAAATGAAAAATGATGAATATACTCGGTCGATATTGTGATAGACTACTAGCAGTGGCGTAACTATAGGGTGGCAGGACTGGCAAAATGCCACGGGCCCCCGACCAAAGAGGGCCCCGGCCCAAGAGGCCACGAGCTCAGAAATAACATCAGTGGTTTATTAAAATTAAATTCTAACGTGACTATTTTTACTGGGACGCCGGAGGGCCCCATCCGAAAAATTTGCCACGGGCCTCAGATGGTATAGTTACGCCACTGACTACTAGGTAGTACTAATGTCGACTTGGAGGTGTAAGTCGGTCGGTTTGGGCTTTAAACCCCACTGACGTTAGAAGCTTTAAATTAAGTGAGATATCAGGCTACTATACTTTTTTAACAATGGACAACCTAGTTGTTCATGTCGCTAAAAACATGTGTCATCAGTCATTATAAATTATTTAATATTCATAAGTACCTACTTATTTTTGAATGAATGCGTTAAATCATTTCCCTCCGTCAATTATTAAGGTAGACGCGCTGAGAGCGTGGATCTATACTCTTTACTCTTTTTACAAAAAACAAAGTATTTTAATTTTGCATTAAGCAAGTTATTATGGAGTATGTTAAGGCGGAGTAAATTGTATGTTTTCCACGAGTGATAACGATGTAGGTATTATAATAACGACAGTGTCATGACGGTTTTTCAAAGATTGTTTCCAATATATGGACGATGCATAGATACTAAAGTTAAGATCCCGCTTCGGGCAGCATGAACTATGCATTATCCCGAGTTTGCAGTAATGCTTGCCCGCTAGCCCGCGAAAAATCTTTTTTTTAAAAAAACAATAATACGATAAAATTTTACATTCTTAGGTACATCATACGAAGTCTACTTCCGGTCGTAAAAATACTCGCCGTTTAACCGACTTCCAAAACGGAAAAGGTTCTCAATTAGGTTTTTATTTTTCTGCCGTCTTCTAAGTTTAGTCAACCATTCTTACGCGTCATCGGATGTATGATATATTATGCTTCCAGCACGATGGAGATATAAAACTAGAGATTTGAGCCCAAGAACATGTGGGTAGGAAAAACGTAAAACTTGTGGGTAATTTTTGCAATTTTACCACACATTTTTGTTGCAAATTTTCTTTGCACACCACTATGAGGCAAGATACTAGCCGCTTTTATTTTCGTTTTCTGTATCTACAGTATTCGTAAATAAATTGAATTTATATAACGCTAAAGTACCTAGATAACTGATAAAAAGGATATATTCATTATCTCAGACCTTTTGTTACCTCTCTGACGGTGTATGTACGTTTGATACTGAGAGGTTTTATATTGTGAACAATTACATCTGGAAATTTTGAACCTGAGATCTTGACTATTTCATTCACTGAATGATTTACATTTCTTTCAGGTCTATTCATTTATTATATTTTTCACCAAATTTTGGATCATTTCCTGTCTCTTCTATCTCCGAGTACCCCGAGGAGTTCTGGATCGAGCTCTGGACAAACTTAGAGCATCTATTAAATCTGCGTGTTAACCCCCGGTTAACCGCCAGGTTTTTCGGTTACATAATATTATCGTATGAAATATACAAGGCGTAACTTCTAGCCTCTGTTAAACCTTCGTGATAACTCTCGGTTAACCACCAGGTTGTTCGCCTACACCCCATTGTTGTATGGAACGTACAAGACGAAACTTTTAGCGTGTATTTAAACCCTCGTGTTAACTCTCGGTTAACCGCCATGTTGTTCTGTTACATAATATTACAGTCTGAAAATGTAGGTACGAGACTATAAAGTTTTAGTCTCTGTGAAACCTTTGTGTTAACACTCTGTGAATCGCCAGGTTGTTCAGTTACACAATGATTTGTGATTTCTAGAGAAAAGTGTTTGTTGTATGTTTTTCTTACACAGGTATGATGAAAAGTAAGGTAGACGGCCATCGTTTTAACTCTTGGTCAACCATCAGGCGTTTGTACGTTCGAATAAGCCGGTTTTCTGCTTTGAAAGCGATATAATTTAGCTGTATTTTAATGCAATATTATGATAGTGAAAAATTATTTTTATGCGAGGGTAGGTTGAATTATGAATGCATACCGGGAGTCTGATGAGGATTCTATAATAATCCTTCGACGATTACGTTTCTGTTTTCGTTTCGGCATTTCACTTAAATATTCACTTTTAAAAGTTTTAACAAACAGTGCACGTGCGTTTGCTACGTCGCACGAAAAAAATATAATAAGAGTAAAAAGTAACCTTCTTTATAAGTGGGTAAATAATTAATTTACCTGTGTTCCGGATACTTCTCGAGTATTTGTGAACGAAACGAAATCAATTTGTGTTAGGCTTGCTAAGCCGGTCCTTAGTGACGAATCTGATATAGTTGGTCGTCTTTGACTCTTCACGACTTCCCCCTTGTTCAGAGAATGGTGAATTCGTCTTCTGCATGGTGCTCAACCTCATTTGTATCTCTAAAGAATACAATAAGTGAGCGGACGAATATGGAGGTAGTATGTACGAGTATGTACGCATTTTGCGTTAATTTTGTCTCGCGGACAAAAGCTTGCAGTTAATGTGCATATCTAGTCAAGGTGATAAGTATATATTCACTGCATGAGTGTCATAAGAATATGACTCATAATTAGCTCGCAGCTAATTATGATCTCGCAATTGACTCGCAGTCAATCCCGAGTTAAAAACACTTTTTTAGTTTGCAGTTAATGTGCATATTATCTAGTCCAGGTGGCACATATTCACTGCATGAGTGTCATAAGAATATGACTCATAATTGGCTCGCAGCCAATTATGATCTCGCAATTGACTCGCAGTCAATCCCGAGTTAAAAACACTTTTTAACACTTAGTAATAGAATTTTCGACTAACCTGCAAAGTTCTCGTCATCAGACGAGTCTAACGGGCGCCAATATTAATTCTCCTTATCCTGCTGTCGCTAGGAGTGTCTAGCTGGAAGGTTTGATTTGCGTCGTGTTACTTCGCTAGTAACCTCCCAGTGGATTAGCGTACTTTAACACGTACTTCGTGTAAGTACTAAGTAACTATAATTACTTAGGCGAGCCATGCTGAAGGGCTTAACCTTCTTCATGGTGCCTCTTGGGCAACCCGCCGGATGGACATTTAGAATAATTAAACGCTGCATAAAAGAATAATTTCATAAGCGTGTTTTATGCTGAAAAGTTACTCTCCTTCGTTGTTACCTCTCGGGTAAACCCTAGGAAAACCTTTAGTGAGTTAGATATTATAATTATTAATGTAATAAATACGCAAGAGCCACAATAAAAGTGACAGAACTGTTTTGTTTAAGTACCCACATACAACATAGTGTAATTTGACACTGCATGAAAATATAATTTAAGTGTAATTTCTTAAGCCTGTCAGGCATGAAATAAATTGCTGAAATTGACGAACAAATATTGAATGTGTAACCAGGTAGGGATGCCTTAAGCGGGAGAATTTTATCATTATACTAAAATAAAACATCTCTAAAAATCGTGCGATTGTTGCTGCATGATTGAGGAAACTACAATGTAAAAATTATATCTGAAGAATGAAGCGACGAAATATAATCCCATTGCATGCTGGTTCACTACTAATCACGAGTCTCCTCTCAGAATGAGAATCGTTTGGCCGAAATCCACCACGCTGGCTGGGTGCAGACTTGTTTTGTATTGTGTTTTCCATTATAGCAAGCAATATTTCATTGCTTAAAACGCACATAACTTAGAAAAGTTAGAATTGTGTTAGACAGAACATCAAATTACTAGTAGACGGAGAGCTGGCAACGAATTACGGGAAGGTCCTTTTGGCAAGCTGAAATTGTGGAAAATATAACTTCGTCAATTGGCGAATCCAGTCCTGCCAGTCTGGTAGAGCGTTTGCGGTTATTTCGCTACTGCGCAGCATTTGCAAACAACATTTGCAAAAAAAATAATAAAAAAATATTTTTTTGGCAACTTGTCTTTTTTATCTATTTAGTACTTAAGGAGTTCGAAAGAAAAATCCCAGACGTTTTTGTCGGTTATAAAGTATTACCAGACCTCTTCAAACATATTTTATTAAAATTCCCAAAAAATATACTTTTGGCAATCTGAAATTTTGATCACGTATTTATTGAGTAATTTTAATAATACCTGCAAATCGCCAGACAAGTTTTGCGGTTTTAAACAAACGTTCCCAGACGTTAATAAAGTTTTCAAATGAGTACGACATACGAAATAACCGCAAACGCTCTACCAGACTGGCAGGACTGGATTCGCCAAATGACGAAATTATATTTTTTCACAATTTCAGCTTGCCAAAAGGACCTTCCCGAAATTCGTTGCCAGCTCTTGGACCATAGGCTATTACCGAAAAAGAGAAAAAAATAAAGCAAAGTCAGCGAGATGTAATTGCGTTCATGTATACTGGAGAAGTTATGAGTCAAAAGAATTAAGGCTTTTACTTTTCCTTATAAACTGCCAACTGGGCTTTTAGTTTTACTAATATGGTGCAGTAAACTGAGAAGGCGCCTTCTACAGGCTGTTTAAACTCCTTTTATCACACTTTATCAACGCAAAGATAGATCATGTCAGGATAATCAGGCATAGTTGCTTATAAAAGTAGTCATATGAATAAGAGGTATAAATAGTGTCAGTTTGCCACAAAGCAGTGAAAAGCGATCACAAGCTCATGCGATCAGCGATGTAACAAATGTAACCAATCTACATAATACAAAAGTGTATGTAGTAAAGCCTACAATTACAAATGCATATATCGTGGGTGAAGTGTGACTCCCATCCATTTTAACGAAAACTAATCAGTTAGTGTCTAGGCACTGTTGAAGACTAATATGTTTCTGTCTCAATTACAATTCACTATCTGCACTGCGGGATGCGTGACATCAACTTCCACGTGTAGGTACCTTTAGGAACATTTCGCCAGAGATACGTGTAGATAAGTAATGCATGTATATTTTTCGCATCATACTTCATACTAATATTATTAATGCGAAAGTGTGTTCGTTTGTTGGTTTTTTGGTTTTTTGGTATTTTGGTTTGTCCTTCAATCACGCCGCAACGAAGCAACGGATCGACGTGATTTTTGGCATGGGTATAGTTCAGGAGCTGGAGAGTGACACGAGTTACTTTTTATCCCGAAAAATTTAAGAGTTTCCGCGGGAATCAAAAAAGCGGACGAAGTCGCGGGCATCAGCTAGTTTATTTATAAACCACACAAAACAGTAATAAACAGAAGGACATTTTGTTTTATATTATTGTAGATTAGCGCTGGGTTGCAATTGAACTTGCTAGTAAAATTCTGGCAAGTGGTGATGCAGCTTAAGGTGGACTATAGGTATAGTTTGAGCGCGAGTTGAATGCACAGCAAATGTATGGTGACACATACATTTACTCTGCATTCAACTCGCGCGCGATCTGTAGATACTCGTACGTGTAAGAAGAACAGCTTATTTCTTAAATCAAGTGAGAAAAATTATACTTGGAAAATTCTGAGTACGGCTAGGTCACGGGCAAAGTTCATTTTGTTCAAAGTTGGGCAGCACTGTCCGCAACTCAACAACTCTGTAGCAACTCTGTAGTCTGTACCTACAGAGCAACACCACAAACATTGCTTGCAATTCGTGCTAGATACCTAATTATAGTTATATCACTCACTATAATATTACTAGATGACTATAATAATTATGATGCGTACGACTTTGTCCGCGTGGATATAAATTTTCTCTAAATCCCGGGGGAATGCTTTGATTTTAAGACCAGAGAGTGACATAGCTGCCATTTTCATCGGGATATAATTTTGTATACTTAATATAACACTTTAAAAACTTTCCGGTGCAAACAATATACATGCAATAAATGACATTGATTCGCTCTGCTGCGGTGTGATTGAAGGACAATCCAACTAACATTTTGTTTTTCATTTAAGTATAATAAATGTATGGGTAGTGATATCAAAAAATTTATGAATAATGGGATCGTAATACAAAGAGCCTTTCAGAAGATGTGCGAGTATCTAAAACTGAAATTCGGAACTAAATCCCTCGCGTACTGACCCGGACTTCTTTTTTGATCTACTTCATTTGTCGACTAGAATGTCCCAGCAATTTAGTCCCACTTTTACTGCAATGGCGATGGGCCAATTTTACGATCTATCCTGCTCCGATCAAAATTAAAGCTTTTCTGAAGATTACGTAGGGTCTCAATAATACTGGCATAAAAGTATCAAGTATGTAATTAACTAAATTGATTTGTTTTCATCCTGATTTTTAACCTTTTGCCGCCTGACTACTGAACACGAGTATCCTCCGAGATTTAGCCATAGTCCACCATGCTGGCCATGCTGCTGCTGATTGGCAGACACCTTCAAGAATATTATGATGAACTCTTGCGCGTGCTGCAGGTTTCCCCACGACGTTTTCTTTCACCGTTTGAAGCTGATATATAATTTCTTAAAACGCACATAAATCCGAAAAGTCAGATGTGCGTGCCCAGTGATCGAACCCACGACCCCGTAAGATATAGGAGATCGAGTGTCTAAACCACTGAGCTACTTATCACAGTTTCAGGGATTTGTTCAGATCTTTGGGATTCCAAAATGTTTGGATTCCAAAATGCAGGTGGCATTTAACATAAAAATAAATAAATGTCCGAGAAGTTTCACTTTAGGATTGTCTTTAAGGCCTAAACTATAACATTATTTAAAAAATTGTGTGTGTCAGCAACGACACACGACTGGAGTTTACTCTTTACGAACGATTATAAATTATATAGATTAATAAATAAGGATAAATGAACGCATTTTTTATATTACTGAAAGCATGCTTGATACATTTATTTCGATTAATTATATAGTTTATATTCATCAAAAACATTACATAGTCATGGAAACATAAACAAGTGTTACCATGGAAACATAAAGTCAATAACGTAACGGAGAAAGTTTGATTTTACTCCCCATAAATTTTCATACCCCGGGCTTATATATGAAAATCGATTCTAAAGCAGGTAAACTCCAGAAAAATCTGTAAACTGTGTAATATCGAAGTGTAGTCAGAGAACTGCGGTGTAATGGTAACTTTCAAGTTTGTTTGACTAAGGCATTCGACTGTGTTGAGCATGAGACACTGTTGACCAAATTAAGCCACTATGGAATCAAAGACACTGCACTTAGCCTCATTGCGTCATATCTTAGTGACCGTATTCAGACGGTATGCGTAAATGATGTGAAATCATCCGGATCAGCCTCGTTAATGGGTGTCCCTCAAGGCTATATTCTGGGTCCCTTCATGTTCTTGGTATATATAAATGATTTAACATATTTCGTCCAGGATACTTGCGATATTGTGCTATTTGCTGATGATACGTCTTTAATTTTTAAAGTCGATAGAAATAAGGAAGATTTTGACGACGTAAATAGTGCCATTTCTCAGGTCACTCACTGGTTTACTGTAAACAACTTACTTTTAAATGCAAAAAAAAATAAGTGTATTGAGTTCGCACTGCCCAATACCAAGAATACACGTAACATTAATCTAGTGGTAAACAATGATATGTTAAAAATAGAAGAGGCCGCCGTGTTCTTGGGAGTGACCTTAGATGCTATGCTTCAATGGGGCACCCATATATCAAATCTAGCTGGTAAACTCAGTTCTGCTGCTTACGCTGTCAGAAAGATTCGGCAGTTAACAGACGTTGAAACTGCAAAGATTGTATATTTTGCTTATTTTCACAGTATTATGTCTTATGGAATCTTGCTGTGGGGTAAAGCGACAGATATTCAAAAAAATTTTGTATTACAAAAAAAGGCAGTACGTGCAATATATAATTTAAAACCACGTGAATCCCTTAGAGAGAAATTCAAGGAAATAGGTATTCTTACAGTAGCTTCGCAATATATTTACAGTAATTTAATCTTTGTAAAACAGCACATTCATATTTTGCTTATTTTCACAGTATTATGTCTTATGGAATCTTGCTGTGGGGTAAAGCGACAGATATTCAAAAAAATTTTGTATTACAAAAAAAGGCAGTACGTGCAATATATAATTTAAAACCACGTGAATCCCTTAGAGAGAAATTCAAGGAAATAGGTATTCTTACAGTAGCTTCGCAATATATTTACAGTAATTTAATCTTTGTAAAACAGCACATTCATAATTACAAAAGAGTATGCGATTTGCACGATAGGCCAACTAGAAACCGCCATAGGCTCGTGACTCCATCGCTCCGCCTCAAGAAAGTCCGAAGGTCGTTCGTGGGAATGAGCATTCTATTCTATAACAAAATTCCACAACCTATTTTAAACTTGCCTTTACACAAGTTTAAAAAGTCCATTAAAAGTATGCTTCTGAAAAAAGCTTATTATACTGTTGAAGATTACGTAAATGACAAAGGAGCATGGAATTGAATCGCTCCAGCAATGCTAAGGACAGCGGTTACGTATGTAATTACAAATTAATGAAATTGTAATTTTTTTTTTTTTTTTCAAAAGAGCAACCGCCGAGTTTCTTGCTGGTTCTTCTCGGTAGGAATGGCATTCCGAACCAGTGGTAGATTCATTCGACTATTCATAAGCACTTGTAAAAAGTCTATTTGAATAAAAAACTTTTGAATTTTGAATTTTGAATTTTTTTTTTTTTTGTTGTCCATTACGAGTACGCAACGCTGAAAATTCTTTGAAGCCAGACACATACTAACAGCATAATTTTCAACAAGGAGGTCGTCCGTATTTACAGTTCTTGGCACGTCTGCAGAGCAATAAGAGAATGTTCACGCAGTGGGCGCCTTAGCAGGCGATTTATGCGTTTGCCACAAATGGGATTTAGATAAAATAAGACATAACCGGACCACACAATGGAACATGTACCTCGTATTCATCCAACGAAGAGCCGTTATTTACATTCTTTCATACAATTCTGCTTGTAACTACCCTTTGAACTGGAATACACGTACTTGGTATAGGAATAGGTACTCTGTTTTATAATTTAGTCCACACGTGTTACTATAATATGTCTTCAACTATTCACATCTCTGAATAGAATTTTGAACAATAATGATTTATTTACTGAACTGTTTTCTCACTTTATTACACAATCATCATCAATCGATAGAAGTCCACAGCTGGACACAGTTCTCTTGCAAGGATTTCCACATTTCGCGGTCTTGATCCAGCCGGCAGCTGCTCCTTGCGACTCGTTTGATGTCGTCCGTCCACCGAGTGAGTGGGGGTCTGCCATTACCCATTAAGTGGTAATTTTTTTTTAAACTAATAGTTAACTTAGTGATTTCTATGCGGCTTCCTCCATTATTATCATTGATGTATAATTTTAGTACCAATATTATTATGATCAGTTTACGGAGAAAGTAAAAATAATTATTATTTTGACATATTATAGGTCTACATTTACCACCGCAAATTATGTACCTACCTTATACTATACATTACTAGGTGATTCCCACGATTTCGTCCGCATTCATTAAGGTTTTTGGTTCCCAAGAGAACTTTTTAATTTTCCGGGATAGGTAGTAGTAATATTAGCCTATGTCCGTCCCAGGGATACAACCTATCTACATCAAAACAGGTTGAACAGACAGACTGAGACTTTCGCAATTATAATATTAGTATGGAGGATGGTCATACATTTGGATCACAGAAATTAAAAATAGTTATTTAACGAAATAGTAAATTGCCATTACTAAGGGGTAGTCTATATTATGTTATAGGCTTAAGCCAAACTGCTGGTACTTACTGGTCTAGAATCTAGGCAATCCTCAGGAGTTGCGAGAGTGCTTAGTGTTGGCTAAAGTTAAAAGTTACTCTTTCGCCTGGCGAGTTTTCGTTCTACGCGTGGAGTAGAACCTGTACTCTTCAAAAGTAAGTCCGCATTTGGATAAAGCTGACAGCTCATACCTATTCTTATAATTCCACAAAAGTCATTCCCCGGATGTATAAATATCAACGATACATATAAAATTATGTTTTCATCAGAAAGTTCATTCTTCGCTGTAGCGATCTCATCGCGTGGAACTAATGACATTTATTTCTCTGGAGGAATGCATTAATTTCATTTTGTTAGCCCATCGGTGCCGGCACATCCTACGCTACGCTATTGCTTCCACGGAAGCTGATTTTCTATAAGATAAAACCTATTAGTTTCAGAATATCATTTAATAAAAATTGCGAACTTATTTTCTTAAAAATCCGACAGTTTTTAAATTATAAATGCCTATTTTAATTAATGTGAAAATTTGGATATATTTTTAAAGTTTGTATTTTTGTAAGTTTGTATGTTTGTTTCTCTCACGCTAGCATATTATCTGAACCGATTTGGCTGAAATTTGGAATAAAAATAGTTTATAGATCCTGAATTAACACAATGGCATACATACGTACATTTCATCCCGGAAAATTAAAGAGTTCTCGTGGAAATTAAAACAACTTTTCCACGCAGACGAAATCGCGGGCATCAGCTAGTAATGTATAAAAATTAATAGCCCTAAATAAAAAGTCGTTAAATTCATTTATTTCGGCGAATGTACGTTGTAAATGGAAGCTACTAGTTTTAACGAAATTAATTATTTCATGTAGGGTTGTCTCAATATGATTAAGAGCAGTTTCTCGGAGAAATTCGGAGCGCTGTGCCTTGCAGTGTATGTAATTATAATCTGGAAATACCAAAACAGAGCACGTTTTTAGTAGGTAAATACGGTTAAGTGTTCAGTACAAATACTAGTATAAAGTTAGATAATATGTTCTAATTTAAATTATGGGTAATTATTTTATTTACTAGCAGTAGTTGTGCTATCTACACTTGAACAATGTAAAAGCCAGCCAGGTTCTTTCAGAATAGACGATTGGGGTAGCCCTGAATGTGAGTGGTGGTGAATTATAGAAAAGCGGTGCGACATGCCAAGGAGCCAAGTTGCCACTCCGATGCGGTTCCACCATTCTGAATAAGTAATTCTTTCGTCTGCACAACTTTACAAACAAATTAACGAGTAATTAAAGTCGTTATTTAAAAAGTTTCCCGCTAATGTTTTGTGTTCCATTTTCATTTTTTGTGATAATTTTACTTTATTTTTGGCAAGAGAGGTATCGATTGTAATTACATACCAACAAATCTATTGAAGTACTTCAAGAGCCTACTACCATATTTATAACCATCAATCTAGTTACCCAGTTGTTAAACGTGACGACGCGTGTTATACAAAAATTGCAACTAGGTACTATTAATCGCTATATCTTAATAAAAAGATATATATTACTAGATACTTAGGTACTAAAGAGAAACTGGCTGACTTAATTTTGACTCAAACCACTGCCTGGGTGAACCGCTTGAGATCTTACAAGTGGGTGCATTTGGTTACGTAGACACTCATTATGAAATCATGTTTCGAAATCTCAAAAAGATCTTTAAAACACCAGATGTACCCGACCGAATTCGAAAGAAAAAGCTAGTAGGCTACACAAGTCTCCTGCTACTTAAAATAAGACGTCAGTTTTCATTCGATATAGGTTTGCAAATTTAAACATATTACTGCATAAATGTGTTAGTATCGTGCGGAGGCTGCGACGCCCTCTCACTTAAAACTCCTTATTCTAATTTATGACCGCGAGTATTGCAGTGCTTATTACTTCTCTGCAGTTTGGGAAACGGAACTACGTTACGTTCCATGTCGGTGTAAGCCATGAGCGCCTTAGCATAATTGCTGCTACATTAAAATTAGTTCGTCTATAAATAACGCTCTTATGAGAATATAGATGTGAGGCTTAGTGTCGCGTTTTATGTTTAAACATATTTCATGTATGGTTTATGTTCAAACTAACTAATATAAACCAGTTTACACTGTAAAACATAATTTAAACATTCATGGCACAGATTTACATTACAATAATCATCATCATGATCTAAACTCATCGCCAGAGCTGGTTAGCTGTAGATTGGCAGATATCGTACACCATTGAGAACTTTATGGAAAAGGCATGCATAATATTTCCTTTCGAGGTTTTCCTTCACCGTTAAAGCAAATCAATATTTATTTATTCTATTATAAATAATTTAGGCATATCAGCAATCAGAGGCACTTTTAAATCTTTTACATGATGAGTATAAGGGCTAAAAACTTACATCTATTGAACTTTTTAACATGTCAACATGTACAACGTAATTATGAAGAAAAATACCCTTATTACATTGAGTTCATATAAACCATACACTTTTCCTATAAAACAAACAACGGTAGCTGTTAAACGGCAGGCAGAAGAGGATTCCTAATGCAAATGTTAATTGGGCGCCGCAACAGATGGGAGCGACGCGTCGCGTCGGCCAATTGTCGCGACAAACATTCGTAATTTTAAAAGCAAAATGAAATAAACCGCTCGGTCGCAGTACATAAATTTCATGTTTGCCTCGGCCGGCGAACTGGCAGCGGATATTAATCAGCGGATATTGAAATATGTTGTTTTTTGGACCGATTGATAAACGACCCATTGCGCGAGCGGGATTAAACATTGACGCCGCTCGCTCAATTATTGCGTTCGGTCACCACGCGTCAAATCAGGAACACGACTGCACGAACACCCACCCAAACGTTGTGTCCGACAGAACAGGAGAGATTTTAGTAGCATTTGGTATTTTACGACTGTTTTCCGAAACGAATGTTTAGATATATATTTTTTTTATCTTAATTTTTTTTTTGGGCTTTAGTCTTATTGGACATGTCAGCCCAAATGTTTATATTGATTAAGTGTACACTCCTGGCTCTTTCCTGAAAATAAAATGCAATAACGACTACACGTCACGACAAATTGCAAAAAAAATAGTTTTGTCACTAATTAATATCAATAAAGTGACTTTATGACTGCAACATAATAATCAAAACCTCTTCATTATCCATACTAATATTATAAATGCGAAAGTGTCTCTCTGTCCGTGTTACTGTCCGTCTGTCTGTCGCCTGCTACGCTTTAAAGGCTCATGTTTTCAACCGATTTTAATGGAGTTTGGTATAGGGATTGCTTGCGGGCATCATCTACACTGAGAAAAAAGACCTTCCGAAATACGGAAGGTATTACCGTCCCTTTTGACTCAGTAGGAAATTTACCTTTCAACTTGGAAGGATATTATTACCGTCCAAATATTTCCTTCCAAACAATGTCTGCCTTCTATTTTGGTGGGTAATAAGTACCTTCCAAATTTCGGTCGGAAATTCCTACTGAGTCAAAAGGGAAGGTAATTTATGGAAGGAAAATAAAGGACGGTAAATTTTGGAAGGGTAATGGGGTTAATTTCCTTCCAAATTCACGTTCCAATTCAGACGACATATTTGGTCGGAAAATATAAATAACCTTCCAAATCTAAAAGGTAAAGGCATAAATTACCTACCAAAGGCGAAGGAAAACGGAGCGGGCTTTTGCATTTTCCCCCCATTTCAGCAGGTAAATACCAAAGGTAATTTAAAAACCTACCTACGACGAAGGAAAAAGCGGTGGGTATATCAGCATTACCCTTCCAATTTAGAAGTAATTACCTTCTGCAAATCAGTGATCCCCCAATCTAGAAGGTAACTACGGAAGGTAATCGGGTATTAATAGGAAGGTAATTGAAGTATTTTCCTTCTAATTTATGAACTGCCTTCCTTCGACGAAGGAAAAAGCGGTGGGTATATCAAGCATTATCCTTTCAATTTAGAAGCGTTTACCTTCTGCGAATCTCAGTAATCCCCCCAATCTAGAAGGTAACTACGGAAGGTAATCAGGTATTAATAGGAAGGTAATTCAAGTATTTTCCTTCTAATTTATGAACTGCCTTCCTTCGACGAAGGAAAAAGCGGTGGGTATAACAAGCATTATCCTTCCAATTTAGAAGCGTTTACCTTCTGCGAATCTCAGTAATCCCCCCAATCTAGAAGGTAACTACGGAAGGTAACTGGGTATTAAAAGGAAGGTAATTCAAGTATTTTCCTTCTAATTTATGAACTACCTACCTATGACGGAGGAAAGAGCGGTGGGTATATCAGCATTATCCTTCCAATTTAGAAGGGATTACCTTCTGCAAATCAGTGATCCCCCAATCTAGAAGGTAACTTACGGAAGGTAATTGGGTATTAATAAGAAGGTAATTCAAGTATTTTCCGTCTAATTTATGAACTGCCTTCCTTCGACGAAGGAAAAAGCTGTGGGTATATCAGCATTATCCTTCCAATTTAGAAGCGTTTACCTTCTGCGAATCAGTGATTCCCCCAATCTAGAAGGTAGGCTACGGAAGGTAATTGAGTATTAATAGGAAGCTATAATTCCAGTATTTTACTTCTAATTTATGAACCGCATAAATTAGAAATAAAATACTGGAATTACCTTTCTAATAATACCACAATTACCTTCGATGTTAACCTTTTAAATTCACTGGGGGTTCACTGTGATTTTCAGGAGATAAGTACCACGACTAAATTGAAAAGATAATAATGCAGGTAAATATTCACCGCTTTGTCTCCGTCGTAGTTAGGTATTTCATAAATTAGAAGTAAAATACTGGAATTACCTTTCTATTAATACCACAATTACCTTCCATGTTAACCTTTTATATTCACTGTGATTCTCAGGAGATACCACAACTAAATTGGAAAGATAATAATGCAGATAAATATTCACCGCTTTGTCTCCGTCGTAGTTAGGTATTTCATAAATTGGAAGTAAAATACTGGAATTACCTTTCTATTAATACCACAATTACCTTCCATGTTAACCTTTTAGGTTCACTGTGATTCTCAGGAGATACCACATCTAAATTGGAAAGATAATAATGCTTATATATAGTCACCGCTTTTCCTCCGTCGTAGTTAGGTAATTCATAAATTGGGACAAAAATCTTTTGAATTGCCTTCGTGTAATATCTTCCAATTACCCAATTATCTTCGGTATTTAGCTTCTATATACGTGGTATTATGGACCGAGGAATATGAGGAAATTACACTTCTGAAATGGAAAAAATATGCTTATTTAAGTTCTGAAGGGATATAAAAATGAATTAGTAACAGAAACAATAATTTTTTAATAAAAGGATTTATTTCAATCAAAAACAAAAGAAACTACTGTACTTGTTTCATCAATTTAAAATAAAATTATACACTCATATTCAACAAAAATATAATATAAATGCATTATAAATGTTATAATAATATTATAATATAATTTGAGTGAAGTTGTCAAGCGCTTTCAAACTTTTTTTTTTGATACAATATTAATAAATTGGACGCGCATGACTCAATTGTCAAGACTACTAAACTCACGACTGTTCATGTGTAAACCGGACATAACAGAGCTTACATCTAGGCATACTAATCATTAATAAGAATACAAAATAAAAGGATTTATTTCAATCCAAAAACAAAAGAAACTACTGTACTTGTTTCATCAATTTAAAATAAAATTATACACTCATATTCAACAAAAATATAATATAAATGCATTATAAATGTTATAATAATATTATAATATAATTTGAGTGAAGTTGTCAAGCGCTTTCAAACTTTTTATTTTGATACAATATTAATAAATTGGACGCGCATGACTCAATTGTCAAGACTACTAAACTCACGACTGTTCATGTGTAAACCGGACATAACAGAGCTTACATCTAGGCATACTAATCATTAATAAGAATACAAAATAAAAGGATTTATTTCAATCCAAAAACAAAAGAAACTACTGTACTTGTTTCATCAATTTAAAATAAAATTGTACACTCATATTCAACAAAAATATAATATAGATTAGACGATCTGTAATGGCCGATTTACACTAGAACAAGTCCAGTAGGTAGCGAGTTTAGTAATCTGATAATTGAGTGAAGTTGTCAAGCGCTTCCAAACTTTTTATTTTGGTACAATATTAATAAATTGGACGCGCATGACTCAATTGTCAGACTACTAAACTCACGACTGTACTTGTTCATGTGTAAACCAAACATAACAGAGCTTACATCTAGGCATACTAATCATTAATTTACGAATATTTCAATCAAAAAACAAAAGAAACTATTGTACTTGTTTCATCAATTTAAAATAAAATTGTACACTGATATTCAACAAAAATATAATATAGATTAGACTATCTGTATTGGCCGATTTACACTTGAACAAGTCCAGTAGGTAGCGAGTTTAGTAATCTCTACTAAACTCACGACTGTACTTGTTCATGTGTAAACCGGACATAACAGAGCTTACATCTAGGCATACTAATCATTAATAAGAATATAATTTAATAAAACGAATTTCTTACAATGACGTACCACCAGCCATGAGGAGGCAATTTCGTCAGATTGTTGGGCTTTAAAAAAGCTATACTGTCGTAAGAAACATACTTTTTAACCTTAGTTTTACTGACACAATAAGCAAAAACATGAGAATCAAAGAAATTATTTTCTAAAAACAAGCCCTCAAAAAACACTTTGTTTGTATTTTTGTCATAATATATGTCAGAAATTTGTATGAAATCTGGTTCGCCACTGTTTATATCAATTTCCAACGCTAAGATGTGCTTAGGTTCATATCGTATACCGTTTATGGTAATAAAGCTAATGGAAAATAACTTCAAGTCACACGGTAGGTCTAGTTGACTAGACAGAAGATCGAATGTCACAACGTCTATTTTTTTACGGCAAGTAGAAGGTTCTACATTACAGTCAATTCTATTCTTCAGGAACAAATGATTCAATTGTAACTGATGTTTGATAGCAAGTGTTTTAGGTAAATTAATTCTGTTTGATGAAGCTCTTGCGCAAATTTTTGATATTCTGTGCTTTGCCTCATATCTCATAGACCACAAATTATGAAGAGGACCCAATTTTTCCATAATGCCTGGATAATGTATTAAATGGTGAAATTTGGGTTTTAAATGTGACTTACTGAGAAGCACATAAAGACTGTTGAACTGATTCACTGTATCTCTACTTTCATCGCAAATTTCTGGATAAATGGCTTCGGTCATGAACATATCCAAAAGTTTTCGGAGAAGCAAGTAAAGTTCCCAGTGTTGATCTTCATAAGGGACTTTATGAGACACAAAACAAGGAAAGTATCTGATAAAATTGAATGCTTCCATAGCGGACATTTTCCATTTAACAATGAAAGCCGACTCCATACATATTTGTGGTGGTTTGCAGTTTGAATCAGGACCATAATTGAAAAGGGCTATTCGGTTGTTTAATTCTTGTAAATTGAAATACTTTTTAGAAAGTAAACCCTTGAGAACTTCTTTCATAGCATACTGTGCCACGCCTTCCAATATGTCGTGCATAAGATCTACAGATGCTTGCTTGAACATGTCAAAACCATCAACTTGTCTCCAAAGAGATTCTTCTTTGATACCAGTCTGACTAGGATTTTGCAAGTGCAAATCCGATATGTAATTACTTTCATTTCTAAGTAGAGATAGTTCCTCACTGCACATGGTTTTGATTTCTTTTTTGTAAGCACGACAAAATCGACAAGGATAATTAGCAGTGAAATTTTCGACGAATCCTAAAATTGAATGTAAGCCAAGGTTGTCTCCAATTAAAGATACCAACTGAAATTTTATACGGCCCTGAAAATACCCCGGTATAGTTATATCTATACCAGTACCCGACAAAAAATTCAATTCATCTATCACTTTTTGAAAACAATTAAAATTACCTTCTTCCCTTGTACGATCAGACGAATTAAATAGAGCGACAAGAAAAATATATTTTAATTGGGATGCTAAGATTGGAGGTAAACACGCTACTGATGCATAGACTGCACCTAATTTATGTACGTTTGCATGCGAACCAAGAGGATTACCGGTCTCATAATCATCGAAGTATAAAAATAGGGGATATATCTTAACATCATTATCGAGAGACTGAATGGTATTTATCCAAATAGAAGTACGAACAACATTTGTAACTACTTTTAATCGTAAGCAATATTCAATATATTCGTCAATTGATTTTAAAATTCCCGGAATACTCAAAAACTTATGAAGCACACGACGTAATGGAATAAATTGGCCAGTTTCTAATATTTGTTTCCTCTTCCCTTTAATTATTTCAACTCTTGGTTCATTAGTAGTATTATATTCTTCAGGCTCTATGTATGTTCCCAAATCTTTAAAATATTTGTTCCATCTATATTCACTGGAAAAATCTTGAACCGACTGAGTTATATGCGTCAAAATGTTATCTACATTCATTTCATTACAGTTTTGTAAAAGAAGTGGCATCAAATTAGACACGTACGAGCCCATTGATTTAACAAATAATTTAACAATGCTCCTTGGAACTAAGGGATCAGCTAGAAAAGAACTAACCATTAATGCGGTTTCGGTTGTCAGAAACTGTATTTTTAAATTGAAATCACTGTCAGTATCATGGCTTTCTTCGATTGACTTATTTGAAGACTGTTTTATTTGAGATTCAGAACAAATACTACCGGGTTCATTAAATTTACTGGCGTTGTCACAGCGATCAGTGCTTGTTGTTCTGGCATTGAGTCCAGGTACTGGTAATAATTGCTCTGAAATAACGTTCGTATTTTTTACAGTTTTACTAGTAAAATGAATCCTTTTTAAATGCATTCTCAAAGTATTTAGAGAATCAAATTTTTCGAAACAACCTTGACCACATTTGTAACCTGTACCACTAGTAGCTAACGAAGGTAGATTATTGCAATTTTTTTTCAAATGAATTATCAATGAATTGACATCGGAAAACCGAGATAAACAGTGCCCACAACCTAACATTATTGTAAGATAATATATTAATTTAACACTCTTCTCATGTTTTTGTGTGCAGGCCGTTGTAATGAAAGATGCAGAAGTTCTGCCAACTCAGAAGTGGAACGGTGGTTCCAGTCAAATGGTGTATACATACCGTAAACGGCTTGTTGAATAAACTCCCACACGTTGTGGCATTCAAGAGGGTATTCAGCATGAAATGCGTGAAACAACTGGAAGCACGATTCCACCGCCTCCAAAACACTAGGGAAAGTGTATAGTACTTTGTCGACTATAATGTGAGCTTGAATTATTTCGGACCATGAAGTGCCTACTGCTAGGACAAATGGCTGTAGGTGTATTGTGTTCTTCCATTTTAACTTCGTTTGTACCTCTTGAAGGTGACCACGCAGTTTGTCTATTCCGTCTTCAACATCCGCTTCTGTGTCAGCCTTGAAGATAAAAGCATCGAGCACGTTGCTTTTTGTGGGCTTCCAATTTTTATTCACTTGGTACACTCCAGGGAATAAAAATGGCAGGAGTAGGAGTAATCCCGTAGTTTGTTCATTTATATCATCACCTAAAAATAGTAATAAAAATAAATAATTTAATACGACCATAATAAGTACGCCAAGAAGTAAAAAATCGTGTTTAAAAGTAACACAGAACATTACAAATCTAGGAAAGATTTCGAATCCGGTGGAGCTAAGTTTCATTTAGGAAATGATAAATAACAATTAGTCTTCTCAGACCTGGACGCGTTTAGAACCCACTAAACTTGAATCTAAACCGGCGGGAATGGGGCTGGCTACTTTGTGTCTACCCATCTTGGGATGTATTACATTTTTTTTTCTTTTTTTGAAACTTCCCCTTATTGTAGAAACACTGCATACATAGCATAGTATCTATTGTATTGTAAATTTGTTTTAAAAAGAGCAACCGCCGAGTTTCTTGCTCGTTCTTCTCGGCAGGAAGGGCAAAAGGTTAAAGTTTATTTGAATAAAAAAACTTTTGAATTTGAACTTAGTTTTAAGATGACGTTATATTATCACCATTATTAATTATTGATAATGTGGCCCATTTGAAATAAAGAGATTTGATTTGATTTTTGATTTTGATATAATAATTACATGGTTAATGTTTTTTAATAGTTAACAAAAATTAATAAACGTGTTCGATTTGGTTTCCGAGATTTGTGAATGAGTGCTCTGCATAGCTGAACAAGTACTTACCTTCTGCCAAGGAACGAAAAATTGAAATTTTATCTTTTTGCACAGGCGCAGTCAATTTATTTTCAACTTCTTTAGCTAATTTTATAAATTTAGTTCTGTTCGAAATCATAAAATCTTGAAGTTTGCTAGCTGGATCCGATTCTTTAAACAATAGTTTGAAGTCTGTTCTGATCTAAAAAGAAAAAAAGTCAAATTTACTGTACAGTGTCTTGCATGGTTTCACTGTTGTTGTATTGTAGGCGTATAATGTCATTAAACTTACAAGAGATGGGCCAATATTAGGGGCTGAGAGAGTTTTATATGACTTAAGGTAATCCCAAAGTGTTCCTTTAGTTTCTTTTAATTCTTTCATGCGATAATCATGAGTTTCTGTCCATTCCTGAGTTAGTTCAGCAGATACATGTGTTGATATATTGTTGCGCAAATTATCGAGGTGACTTTTTATTTCCTTGTCAGATTCTGGAAATAAAAAAAAACAAACAATATAATAGAATGTTACTGTGAATGTCCACAGCGCAGTGTACCTACCTATGTACGAGTGAACATTCACCAGCGTATGCCCGATTTCTTAAACCATTTCGGACATTCACAGTGATATTTAAGTCCATATTGATATTAAGTATGAATGCGAAAGTGTGTCTGTCTGTCTGCTACGCTTTCACGGTCCATCTGTTCAATCGATTTTAAGGAAATTTGGTATAGGGATAGTTTGTATCCCGGGGCAGGACATAGGCTACATTTTATCTCGGAAATTAAGGAGTTCCTGCGGGAATAAAAAACTTGATCCACGCGGACGAAGTCGCGGGCATCATCTAGTATTGTATACATAAAACAGCTGATGTAAAAAATATGTACCCGGTGGGCAATATCCTGATGTGCTCGCTTGAGCCAAAGATCTGTGACAAGACGCTCTTTTTATTTTCTGTGGCGTGTTGTTTTGGAGTGTTGATTTGAGCTCGGGGGTAGCACTGGCACGCAATTTTGCTGTATCGTCATTGAGCAACAGCTTTTTACGAAGCAAGCTAAGTTGCGTATGCAAAGAACCAATTGGTCGCCCTTTATTCACTTGTTTTCCATCTTTTGTGTGGTATATTTCATTTTTCATAAAGTAAAATCTGTGGGCATTAGTGGTTGGGAATAAATTTTCGAAATATTTGGCCCAGAACATACAGATGCTGGGAGGTACTTGGCGCTTAGGCGGAGTTGCGTCTGCGAATAAATACTGGGCTACGATTTGAGCCACTTCTTTAATTTCAGGAGCATTAAGTACACTCTCTTCCGATAAACTTGCAATTCTTTTGCCTTCCAAAGAACTTTTATTAAGCAGCAGCCAAATTGGGTTTTTTTGACGCGTTATTACCTCAATGGGGGTTTGTGAGTTTACTTTAGTCACGCTATTTGTATTAGGATCATATTCTTTCACATTATTTACATCTTCTGCAATCCGTACACGTAAGTCTAAATCTTCTAATTCGCGGTCAAAAAGGGATATATCTATTATATCGCTGATACTGGCTGTGTCTGCGCTATCTGTATTATGTTGCGCTTCCGATCTATCGGTATTTGTAATAGTATCGCAGCTTTTTATTGAACTAGCGCAACTTTTGGAAGAGCTACTGCTAGATGGATCTCCTTCTGTTTTCGCTTTTGTTTGGCGAGGGTGAATACCAGCAGTCTGCAAAACACATAGACAGGTACAGATTAAGAAGGTTCGGTCTAACAGAGTACATTTCCTAAATCATTCATTCGATTGTGATCAACTTTTATAATAACAAAAAATTATGAAAAGCTAGTAACCCAGAGAATATTTTCTTCTATTTCTTGATCATTGTCTAAAAGCCATAGAGCGAGAGAACGTGCAAATTTTTTTCGTAAAAGTACTTGCGGTATCAAGCTCTTTAAATCATGATCTGTGATACATTTTAGTTCTTCTATGGTTGAATATCCATTTTCTGAAAAGTTAGTACCAAACCACATAAAAAGCAAAGCCAAGGAAAACATTATCACACAAATGCTCACATGCTTGAGTTAGTATGCTTGAATTGGTTATTCCACATCACACATATTAAGACTTAATTTGATTGCTTTTTTGAACTTAGTCATCAATCAAATGTATGTCCCGCAGTTTTGTAGAGTATTAATTCATTTATTGACCTATTCATTCGAATCAGGTTTGAAAATCTAATTCGAATACCTACTCAACTTTAATTTTCTAATTCAAATTCAAATTAGTTTTTCGTTATATAGTTATAAATAAAGAGTTGTACATAATGTATTATAGTTATCCATAATTATCTACTATGATAATAATACCTCCACCAATCTATGCAAGTAATGGGCCTATTACACTACGCGGTATTAAGACAGTCTTACTAAGACTGTCTTAATACAGCGTAGTGTAATAGGCCCATAAGTGAGTAAGTACAGCGCATTAATAGTACCAGCTTGAACATGAAACATTATAATACCATTTCTGTATGGTATACCTATATAATATTGTATATATATAATAGAAGTACACAGTGAAATGAAATAAAATTGAAAAAGAGTATTAAATAACCCTGTGCGTTCTACAGTCAAGTAAAAAAATAACTTACCAGTGAAACTTCCAATGACTGTTTCATTCACCCCTAATCTGTTGAATAATTGTTCCAGCTCACTGGCTTCTTTTTGGGATGCCATTGTAAAAATGTGACACTGAAAATAAAATCACTAAGTAATTAGTGGTAATATAAACACTAAATTACAGATCGAGTCCCGCACGTTGCTATTGCGATGGAACCTTCTCACAATAACAGCTGCGTGACGTCATCCACCGCAAGTCTAATACTAGAGGACGCCCGCGACTTCTAGTATTAGATACTTGCGGTTCACAGGCACTCCTTCATTTCCAGGATAAAAAGAAGCCTATGTCACTCTCCAGATCCTCAACTAAAAAAAATCACATCGATCCGTTGCTCTGTTGCGGCGTGATTGAAGGACAAACTCTCTATTTAACGTCCTTGGTAATAGAAATTTCAAAACTGGAATACCTACGTACTTCATAATTTTAAATCGGAAGCCCAAATACCAAGTTTCAGGGATATAACTTGAAAAACGACGGACTTTCATACAAACTTTCAACCCTTATTTCACTCCCTTAGGGGTGGAATTTTGAAAAATCTTTCCTAAGTGAGCGCCTATATCACAAAAGGAACTTACTGTCAAAATTTCAAGTTTCTAACCCCAGCGGTTTAGGCTGTGCGTTGATATACAAGTCAGTCAGTCAGGACTTTGAATTTTATATATACCTATAGATGATGTGCTTAGTTGTAACCGCTGGGGTTCGAACCCCTGACCTCCCGCTTGTAATCACCACTGCACCAGGGAGGTTAAGGAGCTCATTTTGGAAAGTCATCAGTGTTCTAGGTTTCAAATTGGTGTTATATGTTAGGATTGATACTTGTCTTTTAGAAACTTTTAGAGTTCCCATCAACTTCCAAGGAAAATTTTTAATTACTAGGTTTCTATCTATAAAGATATAAGGCTCTAGTTCTTTAGTGAAGGAATTTTGGTGCGCTCAAATCATAGCTCCTTAATTTTAAAATATTTTTGATTTATTTTAAATCTGGAATAAGGAACTAAGTAATTGGCTTCTATATGGGCACTGAAATTCAGCTAGGTTCGAAAGGTAAAGTGATAACATTACAGGAAAGTGTTAAACATTCACTTAGGTTCCTAATTTCCTCTTAATATTGTATGTATTATTAACCCGTTGAGGCCTTTTTTCCACAGAAACCAAAATGCCACAACCTAAGAAAAAAAGACCAGGTAGGTACTTACTGTACAGGTGGTGTACTTAACGTATTCATAGAATACATTAAGTTTGTTGATTATATGATCTCTTTCAGATAAATTTAGACTATTAAGCTACAAAGACTTGTATAAAACAGACTGTCATTATTCCTAGTACCTTAATATTTAAATTTTGTAATTCATTATTTCTAAATAAAAATAAATATGAGAATTTGTGTTTAATTATCTCACTTTCCTGGTTATTTCTCACTATTCTGGCAGTAAAATAACATTCATATCATAATATTTTCTAACGGTTTTCAGTTAATGTATAAATTCTATATAGTCAAGTGTATACACGTCACTTAACATGCATTTCTATACATATTTAAAGGTGATTTTCATTTTCCTTGCCATATTTATATCACATGCCTGTCTTAAAAAAATTTTCAAAGGCCTATAATTATTTCAATTATTTACCAATATTTTGTCTGACCCACAAAACTTTAGCTTATTTAAGCAAAAACCTTGACCTATGGCTACTTTGCATACTAAATTTAGGAAATAAAAGTATGAGACTAAAGACATTCCATATTATTACTTCATAATAAGAACTAGCCATAAGTTTATCCCGATGTTTGTCACAGAATTTTGCAAATTAAATTAATTGATCCACTTCCCGGTTACCGATTGAGCTGGAATTTTTCATACATGTGTAAATCGCGTGACAATGCAATATTATAATGACATGGTGCTGATCTGATGATGGACCTGGAAAGTGGTCATAGGAACTTCGCAATGAAACGACACAACCTCATCGAGTTGGGCTCGTTTGTATCGTCTTGATGAGTAGTTTGTCTTTCAATGGTAACCAGGGTTTGATGGAGCTGGAAGGTGGTCATAGGAACTCTGTATTCTGTAATGAAACGACGCAACCCCATCGAGTTACGGCTCGTTTAATTCGTCTTGACGAGTAGATTTTAGATGGTTACCAGGGTCCAAGAACATAATAAAAGTTTGTTGTTGATAATAAAGTTTTTTTAAAGAATATAAGTATATACCTAGGCACCTAGGTACTTGTTTCAATTTTTTTTAATGCTTTTTTATCTTAAGCTTTCAAATTATAGTTACCTACCTACTTAAGTATATTTTTTTTTATTATAATCTAACAGTTTTTATGATAGTTCGTTTCTATTTGTTGTAGATGTAAATTACTAATCATTTACTTGATATATTTTTTTAAAGTTAAAATTACTAAAAACGCATTTTCCGATGTCACAATTTTCTCGCAAAGAGGCGATATATTTTATAGGTATTTACGTATATTATATACATTTATTTATAGGTATTTAATTATTATATACTTAAATATTTCGTATTAAATTATCTAGGTACTAAGTAATAATAAAAACGTGAAAGAAATCATAACTGTTTGATACGTTTTCGTAAATTTTAATGTCACCAAGATGGCCACCAGTAGGGCGCATAGATAATACCTATATATTAGGGGTGTGTTCCGAAATACACTGCGAGCACTGTTCAGTGCTCTTACTGTGGAGAAATTCGTTCCGATATGGACTGACAGTAAACTGCTGCAGTATCCTAGGGAAATATATGACGTCATTAATCGACGCCATCTTTGTACTGTGAGCACTGGCGTTTTCGAGGTAAGGTGCTCTCAGTGTTTGTCTCAGTGCTGACAGCGTTCCGTTTTAAGCAGTACCCAGTATACCTAACTTTAAAGGAACGGCTTCTCAGTGTACTGAAGTGACGTCACACCTTACAGTGCTCGCAGTGTATTTCGGAACACAGCCTATATACCAGTAGGGCGATTGTGTAATTCCTGCATCAATCATTGTTTACAGTATCAATTGTTGTGAATAGCAATAGTAACGTAGTAGAATAATCTGCATGTAGGAAGTTGTATGTAAGTACCTAATGCCTAAAAGATGTGGAGACTGGAGATTAAACTTACCCGAATGGTTTTGAGTTTTGACGAAACAAAATGAGTTAATAACCGACCAACAATTTCTTCAGTTGGCGGCACCGCCAGACCGCTTGGTCACTTGAAACTTTCATCTACAGCCGCGCAAAGCTCGATCTCTAGATCGGTCTAGGATAGGATAGGAGGACACAGTCAAACAGGCCGAAAATAAACTGAATTACAAGCGGTAGGTACTAGGTACACAACAATCACCGCACCACACTCAACTAGGTACAACGCGAAGAATATCACTATGCAAGAACGCGCGACTCGTGAGTTTAAATAGGTCCTACGGAGGCCAGTGTAGGTAACCTAGTGGTGTGCCGTTTCGATTATTTATTATAATCGATAATGCGAAAAATGCTTATCGATTATGAATCGATTTTGTTCGATTAAATAATAGTTCGAAATAAAAATTGTTCCAAATTGTAGAAATTAAACAAAAATAACAAAGTTTAATCACTTATTTAATTTAAACAAAATGATATTATAAAAATGATGATGACGATAATTACCTATTAAAAATCAAAGAAATATAAATCAATTTCCAACCAGTGACCAGTTAGCATTTAAAAATATTATGTAATCGAGATGCTTTGGCAGCAGGCTGTTCCACTTAGAAATAAGAGAAAGAACAGAAAGAAAACTATTTTAATTTTTTATACGTGTGAGATCCTGTACATACCATCATTCATGTACCTACTTAAGATTTATGAACCTAAAACCGTTTTATCAAAACAATGCTAAAAACTAGATATGTGCCGACTAGTCGGCGACTAGTCGGTGATGCCAAACATCCGGCCACTTTTGTCGTCGGCGACTATTCGGCAAAAAGCTCCGACTATCCGGCTTTTTACTTTGTATGTATTGCTCAATAAAATGTGCATACACAGTCGATCTTTCCTAAATAAAATGGATTGAATGATCGGTACCCATCTCCCCTGTACCAGTATTGTCAACTTACGATATTCAGTCGGACGGAGATTAGAAAATAACAATATACGTACCCATACCCATCCCGTTTTCGAAAAAAAATCTCTAATCATACGTTATGTATGAATAATTATGACTTATTATTATTACTGACAATGTTCAATAAACAACTTTCTTTGTCTCTTCCGCCTAGTCGAAGCCATTAAATCAAGTCTGCACATCTCTACTAAAAACATAATTCGGGATTTCCCCTCTAATAGAGCACTTTACTACCCATCACTAGACTTAACGGGCCTTTGTAACGGGGATTCCCTTTATAATATATAGGGTTACCATCACTAAAATGGTTTTCTCCAAATAATCGATTATAATCGATTATCTAAACGATAATCGAGTGCTAACGAATATCTTGATGCCTGAATAAGCTGAATCAGGTCATATACATTCAAACCTGCAATTTTAGTATGGTTTAGAGTTTGAGATTGCCAGAATCGCAATCGGCAATAACTTATTTCCCACTTTAACTTGTAGTGTACCCAATAGAGCAAAGCATAGGTACATACACGGTACGTAAGATAGCTAAATAATACAAATTTAGCACCCGATAGTATTATTTGGCAGCCCAGGCGAGTGAGTGAGTGCGCGTAAACAAAGACATGCTGTTTCCTGATTTTTAATATGGATTAATTGAAAAAATAAAAAAAATCGTACTATCATCGATCGATATATCGAATGGTTTTACATGGTAAAATCATTCGATTATTAGGTATTTATAAAAAACGATTTGTCTCGTGTTGAAATAGTTATCAATCTACCAGAAATATGTCTGACAAGCTGGCAACACTTCGATGCAAGCAAATCGCAGATTACGAGTATGTAGGTAATAGGTATCTAATAGTAGAATTTGGAAGGAAAGTTCAGAAGGAATTTTGTTTTTCCATCTAGTTTAGAAGGACAGCGCCGACGGAGTGTGACTTTGTTTTCTAACGGTTTTTAGTAGACATATTATGTAGGTTGTAGGTATGTACATACAACATTACTTACATCACACTATTCATATACATAGTACCTACCTAATTGCGAAAGTTTGGATGTTTGTTACTCAATCACGCTCCAACGGCTGAACGGATCTGGATGAAATTTGGCACAGAGGTAGATTATAGTCTGGAATACCACATAGGCTTTTATTTTACCCGCACTTTTTATCCCGGAAAATTAAAGAGTTCCCGCGGGAACCGAAAAACCTTAATCCACGCGGACGAAGTCGCGGGCATCAGCTAGTGTATTATAATGTGCACCTTTGGGGCTGGTGTGCGCGAACCCGACAGTTGGTATGAAGCTATTGTTCTCATACCTACTTACCTATTGTTCAACCATAGTATAATTTGTTTTTTACAAGTTTTTATTTAACTTGCAATGTGTGTACCTATGTATGTACTTATTGTAGTTTGTATATTTATAATTATGTATTTATTTCACAAACTTACAAATGTGGCTTAGTAACTAAGGGCCCAACAAAATTGATATGCAATGGCTTGTTTAAGTACACAGATTGATGCGCAGACACTGCACTAAGATAAAACTTGTATTGCAGAAGTCTGCATACCCTTCAGAGGATCAAATTTAGCCAAAAATTTACAAAAGAAAATAAACTAAAATTATTTATATTTAATAAAACATAGGAAGATTATTAATACATATTCGTTTGTCTTCCGATACCGAAATATTCCAATTCGTTTGGAGAGATATTATCTAATTTAGAAAGATGTTCCTTGTGTTATTTCCTCCAAATGTGATCCATCTAATTTGCATGGTAATTCCTTTCAGCAAGCCTTTCTAATCCCTTCGTTTTTGATGGAATAGTAATGTCACTTCATTTCCCACTAAATAAGAAGGTAAATATCCTTCAATTTCACAGAGTACATATGCGTTTTCCTTCTGACACTGTTCCTACCGAAAAATTATAATTGATTTAGAAGGATATTATCATCTAATTTAGAAGGATGTTCCTTGTGTTATTCCCTCCAAGTGTGAACCATCTAATTTGGATGGTTATTGCTTCCAGCGAGCCTTTATAATCCTTTCGTTTTTGATGGAATAGTAATGTCACTTTATTTCCCACTAGATAAGAGGGTAAATATCCTTCAATATCGGGAGGTTAGCTGCGTTTTCCTTCTTACACTGTTCCTACCGAAAAATTATAATTGATTTAGAAGGATATTATCACCTAATTTAGAAGGATATTCCTTGTGTTATTCCTCCCAAGCGTGATCCATCTAATTTGGATGGTAATTCCTTTCAGCGAACCTTTCTAATCCTTTCGTTTTTGATGGAATAGTAATGTCTCTTTATTTCCCACTAGATAAGAGGGTAAATATCCTTCAATATCGGGAGGTTAGCTGCGTTTTCCTTCTTACACTGTTCCTACCGAAAAATTATAATTGATTTAGAAGGATATTATCACCTAATTTAGAAGGATATTCCTTGTGTTATTCCTCCCAAGCGTGATCCATCTAATTTGGATGGTAATTCCTTTCAGCGAACCTTTCTAATCCTTTCGTTTTTGATGGAATAGTAATGTCTCTTTATTTCCCACTAGATAAGAGGGTAAATATCCTTCAATATCGGGAGGTTAGCTGCGTTTTCCTTCTTACACTGTTCCTACCGAAAAATTATAATTGATTTAGAAGGATATTATCATCTAATTTAGAAGGATATTCCTTGTGTTATTCCTTCCAAGCGCGATCCATCTAATTTGGATGGTAATTCCTTTCAGCGAGCCTTTCTAATCCTTTCGTTTTTGATGGAATAGTAATGTCACTTTATTTCCCACTAGATAAGAGGGTAAGTATCCGTCAATATCGGAAGGTTAGCTGCGTTTTCCTTCCGACACCATTGGATTTGAATTCAGAAGGACATTAACATCTAATTTGGAAGGATAAATTTGGGAGGAATTATTATAATGCATCCTTATTTAGTAGGAATATTTAGCTGGAAGGAAATTCCTTCTTGGTTAATTCCTTCCAACAAATTTCCTTCCTTTATGTTCTTCCGTATTAGACGGATAAAATTCATTACCTTCTAAATATCGGTAGGAATTTGGTAGTTCCCCGATTCAGAAGGTAATCGGTGGAAGGAAAAGACCCAATTTTGGAAGGAATCGGTTTTAGAAGGTAAAAATCGGAAGGTAAACAAGGAAATTTTTCTCAGTGTAGTTAAAATTAAAACTTTCAGTATAAAGTGTAGTAAAGTGAAGGTAGTTTAAGAAAATTGCCAATATGTACATCTTCAAAGAAAATTAAACTTACCCCCGCGTTTTCATTAAATATGAAGGCGGGACGACCGGGAATGCAGGTTGTCGTGGAAGCGTTTTCTCCAAGATTTATGGTGCGACCAACAGGCGAATATTGAAAATCTAGCGCTCTCAGAAACCACTAGATGCACTTTAAATAGAGACAGTTTAGCAAATGGTCTCTTGTCTAACTTAAGGCAAAACGTAATTGCATTTTGTTTCGAAGTGGCACATACTAAGTCGTACTGTTGACTGTAGTATTGAAATATTATCTTTAGAGTTTGGACAAGACCTCACCCCCCGTTCTTAATAAGAAAACAAACTACTTTTCTTTATCTCTATGTTACACAGTTGGAGAGTAATATATTTTTTCAATATTATTTTGAGCCAATGGACGGTGTGAACACTAAATGGCATAGCGATGAAAAAAGATTTTTCAAATCATTTGTCAGAGTAGAAGATGTGCTCAATTTGTGACTATATAGTTTTCAGCATTTTAAATGATTTTAACATACAATATTGGCGACCGAATTTTATTCAAATTATTTATAAAAATTGTCATTGATGTAAATACTATATATTATCACCATCACGTCTTATACTTTGTAAACGTACAACTTTGTGGACGACCTCCGTGGTGCAGTGTTGAGCGCTGTTGCCTTAACGTGCGGAGGTCCCGGGTTCGATCCCCGGCAGGGTAAATTTGGGAATTTATAATTTCTGAATTTTCCCTGGTCCGGCCTGGTGGGAGGCTTCGGCCGTGGCTAGTTACCACCCTACCGGCTAAGACGTGCCGCCAAGCGATTTAGCGTTCCGGTACGATGCCGTGTAGAAACCGAATAGGGGGTTGGGTTAAATATAACTGCCATACCCCTAACAGGTTAGCCCGCTACCATCTTAGGCTGCATCTTCACTTACCATCAGGTGAGATCACAGTCAAGGGCTAACCTATAGTGGATAAAAAAAAACACGGGACGTTCAGAAGGTGTACCGTATAGGTGAACATTTTGAATAAATATACTTTGAATTTAAGTTTGAGTTTGAATATTTAAAGAATTTTTAAATATTAAATTAGTTTTAACCGAAAAAGTAAAATTAAGGCACTCGATCGACATTTGTATAACAAGAGAATGTAACATCTTCTCCCAAATTAAGAAAGAAAAACTGCCTCAAATTGTTAAAAGCAAATGCGATAAACAAAAGCAATGATCCATTAATCTGGCAGAAAGGCGGAAAATTTTAAAAAGGTGTATTTAATTCACGCTTTGTTCATCTGTCATCGCGTTCATTTCAACGAGAGATCTGGGGTCGCGCTATGGAACAATATCTCATTTACTTGTGATTTATTTCCCGATTACCGTTTCCTGTTTTCCCTTTCTAATTAATAAGTCGTGTTTAATGCCATTTCATTTGTAATGATTAACTAATTTTAGATCTAAAATCTTTTAATTTACACTGTCCTCTTATTTTACCTCCAATATCAATTAACATTCAATGGAAGTGATCACACTTTTCACGGTTAATGTGGGCAGCATCTTTGCAACTTCGTGAATATTCCTTAAGGAGTCGGTAGTTGAATAAAGTAATGTTGTAGCGTCATAATGTTTGTACTAAGTAGCTTAAGAGTCTGATCTAGATGCAATTGAAAATAACGTAAGCTTCGACAAGAGGAAGAAGAGGAAAGACGCATAGGACTGACAAAAGTAAGTGAAAATTAAAGAATGTTGCCGTGTTAGGCTGAAAGATGGGTATGCTGCAACAAGACGACAGCAGAGGTTTTAGCCGGAAAGAGTCCAGCACTACCCAATTTTTCGGGATTAAAAGTATCCTATGTCCTTCCCCGGGATACAACCTATCGCAGCACGTATCGTAACGTAGCAGATAGACAGACGGACAGACAGATAGACAGACACACTTCCACATTTATAATATTAGTATGGATTATCTGTGTACTTCGTGCACAAAGTTTAAGTTATAAAACTGTTTAAAAATGGTACTATTCTGTAATTGTGTCTTCTCTAGAAATTGCTTTGGATGTGCTATTGATGTTTTAACTTTTGTCTGCTCGATGCGTAAAAGCTCAGATTAAGAAACTTGGTCATCAAGACCTATATTTGTGATATGATAGTCATTTACTTTCTTCACTTTTAAAAATATAAACTACAATAAGATTAACAAATTGCTTAATATCTACCCCACTAAACAGTATGACATAAAGAAAACTTTGACTGAATGGTTAAAATCTAAAACATATGAAGAAACAGAGGCACTTTTGGAAAACTTATCTAAATTAATTTAAAGGTAAAAAACACACACACACACACACACACACACACACACTGTCCATTTTTGTAATTTTTGTAATTTTATATTTTTACATTTTCATAATATTAAGGATTTAAAATTAAAATAAAATCATGTTTTTAGAATTTTGTAATTGTATGATATGGAAGAGCGGAACCGGTACACAGGTATATTTTAATTATACATAAACGGAGGTTCCAGCCCCAATGTTATTGAATTGTATTATGTTTGTGAAATAAATCATTTATTATTATTTATTTAAACTGGCTGTTTCTTTTTTTTCCTTTTTACTTTCCATTAAGCAGCAAAGAGTAAGTAAGAGGTCCTTTTGTCGAGACTCGAGTGTCTCCTTCGTAGTGCGGCGGTATCACGTCATCAATCTCCGAGTAAACACGCTCCCAGCTCCACCGTATTGAACGATGCAATCTCAGTGCAGATATTATCGGAAAGGGTTATCTATATAAATTATAGTCTTCCTATAATATGTTAGTTAATAACTATCGAAGGGCTAATTTAGAGGTCTATTTTTTGTTTGAATGCTGCATGCCCGCACATTCATCCGCGTTTACTCAGGTAATAATCAGGTGAAAACTTAATATGTTAAAAATAAGCCTGTTTATGTCTCGCCAAGTCTTTAAGAATATTATATTCATGCAAAAAATTACGTCAATTTCTTACTCCATTGCAGCGTGACTGAAGGGCAACCAACAAACAAATATATCTACTTTCGTATTTAAGGAATATTAAGCATAGTAAGTTATAGGTAGGTTAAGTAAGGTATATGGAGTGATTCCAAATTTATTTACACAGCTGAGGTATAGGTATAAGGATGTTATGCGTGTTGCAATGACATATGAAGAGTCGCGAGGTGGTCTTCCGTCTGACATATGCATGCGCTCGTTATTCATTTTGCCATCCGTTAAGCTGACATTTCACAGAGGCTGAGCCTGAATATCGTGTCCTTTTCTAACTAGTTTATTTTACCCAGTTATGATGGAAGTCCATTTTACCCCAAAGCCACGCGATTCGTTCAAATAATCGTTTTTACCAAAATGAAAAATGACACCTATACTCGGCCAGCAAAAGCGCGTCTCTCCTCGAGTATTTTCCTCTTAGAATTTATCAAACTAAAAATTTCTCTCCGCTTAGAATGATTTAAAGTTCGGAAAATTGTGAAATATTACTTCAGTGTCACAGTAGCTAGGGAGTTGGTGGCGATTTCAGTATAATGTTTATATCTCGTCTCGTTAATTTTAATGGGTAATACAGTTCAACTGTAGTGGATACACAGATCATTTACTACCTACTCGGTGAGTGGATAGAATATGTGATACTAGCATAGATTTAAGATTGGTGCTACCGCCAGCGAGACCAGTCTTAAATCTATGGATACTAGTAGCAACTGGCAAGGTCAGTGTCACAATTTTTATTTTTTTTGAAAAAATAATAATAATTTAAAACTTGGTCTTAAATTTTGCTCTTGTTGTGCATTTTCCGGTATAAAAAGTAGCCTTTCCTGCGATGTACCTATCCTATCTCTTTATCAAATATCGCCAAGCAGCAATACACGTTTTCGCATTTACAATATTATGGGTAGGTATAGCAGGCTTCTTTAGTTACATCAACATGTCAAAAAAGCTAGTCGCAAATGATTTCACATAACTTATTTTGATTTAGTTTTATGTAAATATTAGAGCAGCCATTATAAGAATTTAATATTTAAAGTTTCCCAACTTCTGTCCGATGTTATTTATATTGTATAGTATCAGCTCCCTATCTTAAACGTTAGAGTGAGTACTGAGTATATGAAAACACTAAACGTTAACGTATTTATTTGTTACGCCAATACTGAAGTTTCCATTTTGTCCGCTGCGTCACGTACGTGACAAACTGCTCGTCTTAGGGATCGCCAAATATCGTTTAGTACGTGCGAGGAGAAAACCAACCCACTGGGTAAATAAAATAAATCAAATATATAAGTAACAGGCTGTTTCAAAACTAAAATAATTCGTTATATTTTGTTGCGAGAGAAATAAAACGTCTATCACTTCCACTTTTTGAGATAAAGATCGTACAAAAGATAATTCTTCCGAAGAAATGTTTCCCTACTTGTTTTTCTCTTTTGTATTTGTAAGGTTGATTTAGAAGTTGCAAGTTCCTGTCGATTATTGACTTTTATACAATCACACAAACTGCGAGGGACTTTGTATATAATTAATTTATCGTCGATAACTATTATGTACATCAGAATAATTTTAATCTATCAAATTTTTATCTCAATTATTACCCATGTTAAACTATTGATTTATTTTGTTATTAGATAGGTACCTAATATAGTAGGTATAAATTCAATGACTCGGAGTTATTTAGATATTTCAATACACATAGCTACTAATAAAGAACCTTTTTGCAAATTAGGTTAATTTCGAATCCGTAGCTAGTCGACATTTTGTATTTTCAAATATCTCTCTGTAACTATATTCCTGTTTTTTAATGTAATAACCTTACATAAATTCACAGTGGGCATAGAAACGAGAATAAAAATAAAAGCTCTACATGCTTAGAATTTTACCTTATCGTTACGCAAAGAAATGATAATCCAATCCAATAGCAAAACAATACTATGTAATACACTAATGTACATAGTGTGTTAGATACAAATAAAGTTTTTTTTACTCCGAGGCGTTATTCTTTTTTTACGGTCTCTTTATATTTAATGGAGATGAGGCCTCTATCCACAAATAACATTATGTGCGTACATCACATTAACGGGTGCTAGCTCGGTAATAACATCATGATCCTTTGTCGCAACGTACGCTGACCCCATATAAATAAGGTCCATATATACAGTTTTTCAAAGAAGAGTCGTGCTAACACGTGTTCAGGGGCGGGCAAACTTTGCGGGGTCTCTAACGGCCCAAATGAAATTTGCCCCAGTGACATCGGCCCCCTGAAGACATAGAAAGTATCTTAGTACCCAAGAAACAGGTGCTCTTTATTGTTTTAACTATGACAGTTTCGACTTTGGAAACTAAAAGCTATCTTTTGTTTTATGGCGTTATTTTCGGAGGCAGCTGTGTTATTGAATATTGATTACATCTTATCGTATACCTACTAATAGAGTCAGGCACAGTATCGACACAGGCATATAGGTCACTTGCATTAATAAAAATAGTCGTCAATTTGCTTCAACACCTCTTCGTGAAAATGCTTTAAAGCTTAGGGCCTTGCATGGTGCACTTAAACTAAGTCTATTGTAAGGAGGAAAACTGAACAGTTCGAGCAATGAGACAAATACTTTTACTATTTACTAAGTTTGTATACAAAATCATCCAAAACTCCAGAGAAAACTAATTAAATTATAATGTATAGTTTTCTACGAGCTACAGCTATTTAGCAATGTGTTAAGTACCTTGAATTATTTCAAGAATACACACCTAATAATTTTTGTGATAAAAATAAACTTTAGAAACGAATAGAAAACAATAAATAATAATAGACGAACGTTTAAAGGCAATACGATTAAGGGGCAGGGCACGTCGTTGGGAAACTTTCGATTCCAATTCGGTGTCAGTCGATATTAAATTAAAAGCACCCACGCATTCCAGCCGCGTCTTTTTCCTGTCCATTTGCAAGGCCCGTGTAGGAACCGGGGTCACATCTCGTTCTGTGAACGCCCTGAGCTGAAATACACATAGCATGGATATGACTCTAGATAAATTATTATTTGTTTTTTTTTAACTTCGTATCGGATCATCCACCTCTTGAACATAGGTCTCTTGCAAGGATTTTCACATGCCCCGGTATTTCGCCGCCAGCGGCTCCCTGCAACTCCGTGTGATGTCGTGCGTCCACCGAGTAGGGGGTCTGCCAACGCTACGCTTCCCAGTGCGAGGTCGCCAGTCCAGCACTTTGGAACCCCATATCGGACCTAAAAAGCAAACAGTGAAACGAACATTGTACTTAATTGGCTGGAAAGCGTGTTGTTGCCAAATGAGCGAGCGAGTTATATTTGATAATTTTTTTAAACATTTGCCTAATTAGATTTATAATGGCCTAGTATCTACTATTAAAAATCTGCTATAAATTACCTACATTACTCTTTTTGAATACAACTATGGTGAATATGTGTTTTAGAGAACACCTCTGATTTGAGAGAAACTTTTACAGTTTTATACTTCACTAGCTGATGCCCGCGACTTCGTCCGCGTGGGTTGAGGTTTTTCGGTTCCCGCGGGAACTCTTTAATTTTCCGGGATAAAAAGTAGCCTATGTGCTATTCCAGACTATAATCTATCTCTGTGCCAAATTTCATCCAGATCCGTTCAGCCGTTCTGGTGTGATTGAGTAACAAACATCTATCCATCCATCCATCCATCCATCTAAGCTTTCGCATATAAAATACTAGATGATTCCCGCAACTTCGTCCGCGTGGATTAAGATTTTTTGATTCCCGCGGGAACTCTTTAATTTTCCGGGATAAAAAGTAGCCTATGTCCCTCCTCGGGATACAATCTACCTCTGTACCAAATTTCAGCAAAATCGGTTGAAAATATGAGCCGGGAAAGCGTAGCAGACAGACAGACAGACAGACAGACAGACAGACAGACAGACACTTTCGCATTTATAATATTAGTATGGATTAGTATGGAAGTATGGATTTATTATCAATCTACCTCTGTACCAAATTTCAGCAAAATCGGTTGAAAAGATGAGCCGGGAAAGCGTAGCAGACAGATAGACAGACAGACAGACAGACAGACAGACAGACAGACAGACAGACAGACAGACACTTTCGCATTTATAATATTAGTATGGATTAGTATGGAAGTATGGATTTATTATTTATTATTTGATTGATTATCGTATGAGAAATTGTAGTTAGATCACACTTAATCTGGGGTCAGAATTTTCAATACCAATTATCTGGGCCGGCAGTGCACCTACATCGTTACTTACACGTCCTATGTCTCTATACCCGGCGATTATTCAATGCTGCTTCAATACAATGTTTATAACTAAATCTACAGTTGCAAATTAATAACAATTTTAACTTTATTATTACGTATTTATAATCATTAGGTGCACAATGAATTATTTTTAAATGGAGCGAGCGTATCCACTTATGATAGCAGGTCAGAGAGCAAATTTCTAGGCAAGCGATTGAATGGCGACGCATACTTGAGTGATGGCGGACTTTTTTATTTGAATCGTGTGCGAATGCGACCACTCACGGTCCAGACAGAGCCTATTGTGACCGAAATAGTGCTTATATTCTACCACTAATAATATACTAGCTTTTTACTAGCACTTTGTCCGTGTGGATTTAATTTTTTTCAAAATTCACTATGAATCATTCTTATTGACCGTCACTGACCGTTTCTAGGATATAAATAGGTACCAAACATAAACTTACAATAACATCATTTAAGTAGCTTGAAGAACAGACACTCTTCAATGAAGTTGCCATATTTAAAGGATAACTCAGGAAGCGAGATCTCAATTGATTATTTGGTGAAGACGATCTCATTTTAATACAAAATGGATTTTTTTTGATCAATTAAAATTCTACAATGTGGTTTTTGAATAGTCAAATAAAGTACCATTTACCACTGATATTTGGTTTGTAATGTGTTAATAATGAAAAAAGAATTATTTTCACCAGTAAACGACCTACACAATCTTGAGGTGACAATGAGGTAGGTAGATAGGGGTATATTAAAAAAAGGTAGAAAGGGGTGCAAATTTTAACCAATGCCAACCCATGCTAACCCGATGTAACTACTTTTCATAAAACACCGCGGCAACATATCCTAGTCGACGAAATGTGTTCATTATCTCGACGAAGACTTTTTAACATTAGAAAAAAATTTTGATAAGCAGATAAAATAAATTCTCACGCAAGAGATAAACCACGTACAATTTGCATTTCGGAAAGAAATTCAGGCATGAATCGGCATACCTCTACACTTTATAAAACGTTTTCATGTTTTATTTAAAGTGGAGCGTACTTTCATGCGGACTCCGAGTACGAAGACATCAAGGTGCACGGCAGTACAAGGTCGTATGACCGTCTCTTGAATTTTAATGCTATGCTCCCTTTGATAGTTGTAAAAATGATTCGACTAGATACTCGTTGCTCCAAGAAAACACGTACATGCTGCATGCATGCACGTCTATGTAAAAATATCTTAGTTGCTTTACGCTGGAGTTTCACAAAGATGTTTGCGCACAATGTCTTGGGGCTTATATTCTTTGTTCTGAGTTTAAAGTCATAAAAAATCTTTGTGTGTTCAACTGGAACGAGAGTGGATGGCATCTTATGATTGTTGTAAAAGCACATAAGTAGATAACTGCAGCAATAAGTAGTCAAGACTTTACTGTTGTTGGTACAACCTGACTACAATTTAACGCAGTTTTTTTCTCAATATTGCATTTATTTTTATTCTTCGTTTTCCGTTAATGATTGAAAATCATATGATTCGCCACATTAGATATAATACCTCTCATGATATACTGACGGAATCCCCGTTTAATCATGTGTACGCGCCTTTATCTTCTTCGTTGATTTTAATCAAACATTGATTCACGCGGTAATTTGATGTTATCATTTTAACTACATGAAATAGGTAAGCTCCAATGTGAATCCTTTATGAGACTTATGACTGGTCTTAATTATTTACGTAAATAATTATACTACATATTTTCTCCATTTGCTTTCCAGTATCAGACGTATATAAATAAATGATGAGAATATGAAAGTCGTGTCTTTCAATCAAGGAGGAGGTTGTTTTTTTGCGAATATCTTTACATTTGGTTTTAATATGATAGGTACAGTTTTCTTCTCGAATCCTATTTCGTGGTGTTGTTTCTTTCACATTTTCGCTAATAGATGTGTCACTAAATTTGCGTTTTCAATTCGGGGTCGTCGGCGGTAGGCGGGCGGTTGTTTCAATCAAAACAGGCACGCACTCGTTCCACATCCTCACCAGCCTCGCCTTTTAGAATAAGAATTGTCTTTTTCGCTGTACTCCATGCGGTTTGCTCTAAAACTATGGAGACGACTTTTCGTGACATTTAAAATAAAAGAGGCATATTTTTAATTACCTCTAAATACCAGGTAACTAGTACTGGTTCGGACTGAACCGAAATAGTAGATTGTATTATAAGGGAGCAAAATAATATTTTTACGGCGAGGGCGCTTTTTTGAATCCAGAACGAAGCGAGGGATTCTAGAGTAGAATCCTGAGCGTAGCGAGGGATTCTTTAGTAGAATCCTGAACGTAGCGAGGGATTCAAAGTACGTCGCCCGAGCCAAAAATATATTTGCGCCCGAATGATACACTCTACTTTTCATCACCCTGTATGAGAAAATTTGGTTCCCGCGGGAACTCTTTAATTTCCCGGGATAAAAAGCATATGTGCTATTTCCAGACTATAATCTTTTTTTTTTTTTTTTTTAAATCTATCTCTGTGCCAAATTTTATCCAGATCCGTTCAGCCGTTCGGGCGTAATTGAGTAACACACATCAATACCACCATACATCCACACATCCATCCAAAGTTTCCCCTTTTTAATATAATATAATTTTTTTTTTTTTTTTTTTTTTTTTTTTTAATATATATATCCATATAGCCCTTTCGTTAGTTAAAATTCAGAAATTATAAATTCCTAAATTGACCCTGCCAGGGATCGAACCCTGGACCTCCGCACGTTAAGACAGCAGCGCTCAACACTGCGCCACGGAGGTCGTCAATTTGCGTTGGCGCTGAACACTAAGATGTTCCAAATTCAATAAGTGCGCGGCAAAGATAATTGCGGCGCACTTACGAGTATAAAGAGGATTAAAAACTCATTACTGCCCGCTAAAAGTTTCTTAAAGAAAACACCACCTTTGGGCGCACATAAAGGCGAACCAAGTCGTCCTTTTCGAATACATGGGATGAAAATATTATTTTACGTCCCATAAAAATTGACATAATGATAAAAAAGAGGGGTTAATTGTTAGAAATTGGGGTGTAGGTAGAACAGGAAATACGCATCATATTCGAGAGCCTTGGTGAAAACTTAAAGACGTGCTATTTCACACAATTAGTGCCAAAGTACTCAGAACTTGTAAGATTTTATATGAAAAAAAATCTTTTGATTTGATTTTTTTTATATTAAAATTGCTGTTCAACCTGCCAGAATAATATAATTACATCGGTCTCTTTCTCTCTCTCCCAGACACAAACATTCATACACGCACACACACAATATCACATTAACACACGGGCCAAAAAATTTAAATTAATCACCACTTACCTACTTGTTCTTCTTTAGGAAACTCACATGCAACAAACGGCCAACGTCCATATTGTGTGGAATCAGACCCATTAAACAAGAAGTATCTGCTTAAAAAATGGGACTTAGATATGCAGCAGCCACGGGAAAACTAATATTAAGGCCCTTTAAACATTTACCCCGCGACCAACTATAGGTAAAAAACTCAACTATAGGTATAAAACTCGTCACACTACAGCATATATATGCACGCTTTACGAGAGCGTAGAGCTTTAAAGCGTAGAGACGCTCGATTTTATAGCCAACTAACCAGTTTTGTTACTTGAAAATATTAGACGATTATTTATTTACTAGGTACTTGTTTACGCTGTTGGCCGCGGTAAATATTATGTACCTATTTATGCGCCGAAACAATACTCGCGGCTACAATAATACTCAGTTTTTGAGATTGTAAAATAATGTATAAAAGATTATCTTACCGATTTCGTTCAAAATCGATATCTGGGGTTCCGTAGGATCACAAAATAGGAAACTGTTACCAAAATTTTAAAAAAGTCAGCGCCATTTTGAAATTCTTTGTTATCGTACCGATTTCGTTCAAAATCGATATCTGGGGTTCCCTGGGATCACAAAACAGGAAACTATGAACAAAATTTTAAAAAAGTCAGCTCCATTTTGAAATTCTTTGTTATCGTACAAATTTCGTTCAAAATCGATATCTGGGGTTCCCTGGGATCACAAAACAGGAAACTGTTACCAAAATTTTAAAAAAGTCAGCGCCATTTTGAATTTTAAAAAGTTCACTGCTGACTTTTTTTTGATTGACTGCTGTTTTGTGATCCCAGGGAACCCCAGATATCGATTTTGAACGAAATCGGTACGATAACAAAAAATTACAAAATGGCGCTGACTTTTTTAAAATTTTGGTAACAGTTTCCTGTTTTGTGATCCCAGGGAACCCCAGATATCGATTTTGAACGAAATCGGTACGATAACAAAGAATTTCAAAATGGCGCTGACATTTTTAAAATTTTGGTAACCGTTTCCTGTTTTGTGATCCCAGGGAACCCCAGATATCGATTTTGAACGAAATCGGTACGATAACAAAAAAATTCAAAATGGCGCTAACTTTTTTAAAATTTTGGTAACAGTTTCCTGTTTTGTGATACCAGGGAACCCCGGATATCGATTTTGAACGAAATCGGTACGATAACAAAAAAAATCAAAATGGCGCTGACTTTTTTAAAATTTTGGTAACAGTTTCCTGTTTTGTGATCCCAGGGAACCCCAGATATCGATTTTGAACGAAATCGGGACGATAACAAAAAATTTCAAAATGGCGCTGACTTTTTTAAAATTTTGGTAACAGTTTCCTGTTTTGTGATCCCAGGGAACCCCAGATATCGATTTTGAACGAAATCGGGACGATAACAAAAAATTTCAAAATGGCGCTGACTTTTTTAAAATTTTGGTAACTGTTTCCTATTTTGTGATCCCAGGGAACCCCAGATATCGATTTTAAACGAAATCGGTACGATAACAAAAAAATTCAAAATGGCGCTGACTTTTTTAAAATTTTGGTAACAGTTTCCTGTTTTGTGATCCCAGGGAACCCCGGATATCGATTTTGAACGAAATCGGTACGATAACAAAAAAAATCAAAATGGCGCTGACTTTTTTAAAATTTTGGTAACAGTTTCCTGTTTTGTGATCCCAGGGAACCCCAGATATCGATTTTGAACGAAATCGGGACGATAACAAAAAATTTCAAAATGGCGCTGACTTTTTTAAAATTTTGGTAACAGTTTCCTGTTTTGTGATCCCAGGGAACCCCAGATATCGATTTTGAACGAAATCGGGACGATAACAAAAAATTTCAAAATGGCGCTGACTTTTTTAAAATTTTGGTAACTGTTTCCTATTTTGTGATCCCAGGGAACCCCAGATATCGATTTTAAACGAAATCGGTACGATAACAAAAAAATTCAAAATGGCGCTGACTTTTTTAAAATTTTGGTAACAGTTTCCTGTTTTGTGATCCCAGGGAACCCCAGATATCGATTTTGAACGAAATCGGTACGATAACGAAGAATTTCAAAATGGCGCTCACTTTTTTTTAATACATACATACATACATGCATACATATATATTCCTAACATACCCTTTCCTTGTGGCTTTGCCGTAATCGGGTAAAAAAAATACGCCTACACTTGAGAACTTCCTTCTTTGTGGATGTCGGTATCAAGTTTTTCTGAGCGCAGTACACATAGAGAATATTATATCTCTATGGCAGTACACAACACGGTGTTCATTTTGTCGTAATAAATTTCGTGCAAAAAAGCGATACACCCACCCGTCCACGAGCGCGTCTCAGCGCGTACTGAGCGCCAAACGCCTAGCGCTCGGCTTCTTTTCATAGAAAAATGTATGAAACATTTTTTTTTGCCACATAAACTATAAACATATTTATTTGTATGCTTAATGCTTTGCACCATGGATAGAGGACTATATAAGCCCCACTTTATTGTTAATATTCAAGTTAAAATATGCAGCGGATCTAGCTTTATGGGTACCTATCCGGACCCCATTTTTCGTCATTTTCAGCAGATCTTGCGTTCGGAGAAACGTATTTATGCAGAAAATTTGTATTGGAGTGTGCATTTTTATAAGGTCAAACGAGAGAAGAAGAAATGACCTTTAATTTGATACCATGACATCCCCACAGCTGTGACTCCCGATTCTTTAAAGTGTACCTGGAAAAGGATGACATAAGATGAAGGATGTATAAGGCACCTTAAATGAGATAGGGCAATTTATCTTCCATAATACAGATTTCATCTCCATAGTAGGACACCGGTTGTCGCTCGGGGCACCGTGCCCAGCCGCCATGAAATTAAAGCCGACTCGCGCCGAACGAATGATTGAATAATAAACGAAAGAATTCGCGTCCTGCCCTTGTATTACGTATTCATGACGACTGGCCCCGTGGACGCTGCGATACACGGCTCTGATATGCATGCGAGACACATCTGCTACGAAATCGAGCTGGAAATAAGGATAGCAGATAGCTCGAATAATCGTGACCATTTCAAAAAAGATTTTTTGAGTAGCTCAATTCGGCTATTTGTGGTGGTGCGGGTACTTAGCTCTTTTCAGACAAGGGCGTTGGAGTAGCCTGAGTTTGTCAGTGTTGTATTTCTTATCAAACCATTACCAGCTCACTACTGAGCACGCGAATATCGTTTCGGAATCAGAAGGGTTTGGTCAAAGTCCACCACGTTGGCCAAGTGCGGATTTGCAGACGCTTTTGAGAACATTATGAAGAATCTTCAGGTGTGCAGATTTCATCACGATGTTTTCCTTCACCGCTTGAAGCAAGTGATATTTGATTTCTTAAAATGCATATAATTTCGAAAAGGAGGTCGAGAATCGAACCCACGACCCCGTACCGGAGGTCGGGTGTCTTAAAACCACTGGGCTATCACCGCTTCATCGGTTCAAATGGGTACAAAGTAAAAACATGTTTTTAAGAAATTGTTTTAAAACAATACAAATAACTACGTCACCCAATATTTCTGTTGTTATTTCCTTTACTAGATTGTCTGGAAGAGATTGCTTGCTTCTTAGCGTTAAGGCCTCCTAATGCACAGATAAATATTTTTTTAAATTTTTGTTTCATTTATGTACTGAAACTATTTAGTGAATAAGTAGGTAAACTATAATATATATTTTCATTTCATTATTTATTCCATATCTAAAATAGCCTTTATAAATTTATTGCGTTTCATGTATTGATATTTATTTACTAGATAGTGCCTGCGACTCCATCCGCGCGTATTTAGTTTTGTCATAATCAGTTGAAAAGATGGGCCATGAAACCGAGACTTTCGTATATTTACAGGTGAAGCTTAAAACCGTAATGGTCCAAGATCCCGCGACGATCAAACCTTCGTTATTTTATTAAAGCTGAAAGTTTTTCTATGTATGTATCTAATAGAGGTATAAACGATCCCTGACTATGAAGTTTGGATCGCGGTTGCTTTGGAAGGAATCAGGTAGACAAGGTGGCACCTCAAATTCGTTAACGTATTAAGCTCCGCTTTTTATATTTTTCTTTGGAATAATATTAGAAACCACATTGTCCATTGTCAGACACTTAATAAGTACGATTGCAACCCCCTGTCAGACACCCTGTTGTTTTATAATTTAATAGTGTCTGACAGGGGGTTGCAATAGTACTAAAGTGTCTGACAATGGACAACGTGGTTTCTTATATTATTCCAAAGAAAAATATAAAAAAACTGACCTTAATACGTTAACGAATTTGAGGTGCCACCTTTTCTACCTGATACCTACCTACCTCTATTAGAGACATACATAGAAAAACTTTCAGCTTTAATAAAATAACGAAGGTCTGATCGTCGCGGGATCTTGCTCTATAAAGCTTTTTACAAAGAAAGGAACGATCCACCAAAGTATTTAATCGCTACCAAAGCTAACATTAACATAACTGCAACTGATAAAAATATCGGTTAGGTCAGCAGTACCATATCGGAATCCCCACGGGGCTCACCGCAGAGCAACTTAACCCGAAATTAAATCAAAGAGGGGCTTAACCAATCAGGCCGAGTGCTATCATTGAATCGGCAAAGGAACACTAAAATTACTTCTTGATGCGGAGAAACGAAGATTCATCGTAAAAGTGGTGGGGTGGGAGTTGGGGGAAGATCGGGGTGGTTGTCTGAACGGTTTTCCGTGTTTCGCAGACGTCCACGACCGGCGATTACGCCGCACGTAGCGACTACGCCGGACTGCGCCGCTAGCTAATGTTGTGTTATAAACATGAAAAACCGTTCCGGTGATTCTTTATATGCTCCCCTTTTATTTCTGCCCCATTAAAACTTAGGGCGTAATTTAAAAGCTAATTCTTTGATTGCTTTGCGCCATTGTTCAACAAAACGGCGAAATTAAACTAAAATAACAATCTCTGTACTCTGTGCAAAACTTTATAATAATTTTTTAAGTAGGTAAGTCTCTATACTATGTACATATTATGTCCATTAAGAGAGATAGATTTTGGACAAATTGTGTTGCAACGACTAACAAACTCTCTCTTATGAGAGTGGAGGCCTGTGCCCAGTAGTGGGACGTTAATGGGATGTAGTGGTGGACTAACAAATCGTTTCTAAATTGTACCATGATCAGATTTCTCAAAGCCGCTTGACCCTCAAAACAGCATAACTTTCCAGGACACATTTTGCAGTATGCACTAATGATAACAGGACATTCGGTCCAGCTAGTTCCTATACTAATGGCTCGCACATAGTCAGAAAGTATATAAAAAAATATTTTACTATGCGAGCCCAAGAGACGCTTGCAATACATTTTTACTAAAAATACATGGCGAGCTCCTCTTGAGCCTCATGCGGTTCACTCTCATCTCGTAGTATACGATCACCTTAAACTGTAGAATAGCTTTTTTTTTTATCCACTACAAGTAAACCCTTGACTGCGATCTCACCTGACGGTTAGTGATGATGCAGTCTAAGATGGTAGCGGGCTAACCTGTTAGGGGCATGGCAGTTAAGTTACACCCATACCCCTTATACGGTTTCTACACGGCATCGTACCGGAACCCTTAATTGCTTGGCGGCACGTCTTTGCCGGTAGGGTGGTAACTAGCCACGGCCGAAGCCTCCCACCAGGCCAGACCAAGGACGATACAGAAATTATAAATTCCTAAATTGACCCTGCCGGGGATCGAACCCGGGACCTCCGCACGTTAAGACAACAGCGCTCAACACTGCGCCACGGAGGTCGTCAAAAAATTTGTAAACGTACGATCTTGCATTTTAATTAAGAATAGCAGCGAAACGTAATCACCGAAAATGAAGTCTTAGATTATTCAAATTAGCATTACTTCCATAATTAACGATAAAGCCCGTGCGTTGCAAAAAGACAAAGGGTCCCGCAATTTACGCGCGCCGGTGTGCCACCTGGGTCATGTCTCCTTTTACTTTATCCCGTAAAGATTAAGTTCCCCAAATTTTCCCAAATACGTGGCGCCCTTCCCGTGAAGTGAGTCATTTTGCCCTGTTTACTAGATTAGGGGATTTTTTATACCGCACAGCTTTCTGGGGCGCACATGTTATGATACGAAACACACCTGTATTCATTCCGAGATTTAGTGCGTACAAAATCTTACTATATTTTGCTTATCATGTTTTTAGTATTCGAGAGATTTTTTATGCTGATACTAGCGATCGCCCGCAAGTTCCAGGCTTGTTTCTTGTCTACATTATAAAGGGAACGTAAATGCCAGCTTTATTAAGGTCTAAAGGTTTGGGCTGGGTTAAATTTTCAGTAAACCTTTCGTGAAAACTATAATTCTCTAAACTCCAATAAATCAAAAGTAGGCATACACATACGTGTTAAATATATTATTTACTAAAATCCTTACTATGATATTATAGATGCGCAAGTGTGTCAATCTGTCTGCTACGCTTTCCTGGCCCATCTTTTCAACCGATTTTAACGAAATTTGCTATAGAGGTAGGTTGTATCCGTATCCCGGGGATGGAGATAGGCTATTTTTTATCCCGGAAATTTGAGCAGTTTCCGCGGGAATCAAAATACCTTAATCAACGCGGACGAAGTCGCGGGCATCATCTAGTATATTATACTAATATTATAAATGCGAAAGTGTGTTTGTTTATAGGTTTGTTGGTTTGTTGGTTTGCCCTTTAATCACGCCGCAACGAAGCAAAGGATCGACGTGATTTGGCATGGGTATAGCTGAGGACCTGGAGAGTGACATAGGCTAATTTCTATCCCGGAAAATTAGGGAGTTCCCGAGGGAATCAAAAAAAAACATAAACCACGCGGACGGAGTCGCAGGCATCAGCTATTACTTATATCTATATATTATATAAAAGAAAGTCGTGTTAGTTACACTATTTATAACTCAAGAACAGCTGAGCCGATTTGGTTGAAAATTTGTGGGGAAGTAGCTTAGAACCAGGAGACAGACATAGGATACTTTTTATCCCGGAAAATTAGTTTCCGCAGGAATCAAAAAAAACTTAAACCACGCGGAAGAAGTCGCGGGCATCTACTAGTAATAAATAAATGTAGGTATACATTGCTATCTATAGGTACAATAGATTCTCCTATAAACTTCACCTTAGGAGCAAAATGGGTCAGTGGTAAAACAACCCGCCCATTCTTTCACAAGGTCGCGTGGAAGGTGAGTACACAACTGAAAAATGTATCCAGTTTGTTACTCGTTCACTCGACTCTATTGTACCTCCATTCGTCTTACGAGCTATATCTTCAGAGAAAAGTGTAGTGTGGTGCGTGTCTTGCAGCTTTAGCGGTTATTTGCTAATATGCAATCATGCTGATTGCCCTATTCTCTAAGTTAGAACCAAATGAAATATCTGAATGAAATATCAACCAAATGAAAGCTATTGACATGTATTTTTTATCCATTGAAGGTTCACTATGAAGTAAAACAAAACATTTTCATAGTAAACCTTCAATGGATGAAGAATAAATGATGCCACCTATCCCTGTACCTTTCATTAAAATCGGTTGAAAAGATGGGCCCGTTAAAGCGTAGCAGACAGAAAGACAGATAGACAGACAGACAGACACACTTTCGTATTTATAATATTTGTATACGACAAATTAAGATTTCCTCTATAAATTGTTTAAGACAGAAAGTAATTGCTGGAGTTTACCTCATTTAGAATCGATTTGCATTATGTATAGCCCGGAGTATGAAAATGAGTAGAATCAAAACCGTTACGTTATTGACTTTGTTTTCATGGTAACACTTGTTTACGTTTCCCTATCTATGTAATGTAGGTATTTTGATGAATATAAATTATATAATTAATATATAAATAATATAAATAAATGTATCATTCTTTTACTAATATAAAAAATGCGTTCATTTACCCTCATTTACTAATCTCTAATATATTTTATAATAGTTCGTAAAGAGTAAACTCCTGTCGTGTGTCGGAGCTGAAACACACAATCTTTTCTTTAAATATTACAAGCGGAATTTGTACAATTAGTCCTAGTTAATTGCTGCAGTATTTCTTGCAGTAGATTAATATTTAATAAGGCAAAGTCTTCCGCCGAGGATGCTCCAGAGAACACTAGAAAATATTAAAATTCATTCATGATTCCTAAGATTAGCTCGAAGTTATTATTGCAACTTTTAACTTTGCTTACGACTACGATTTATACGTGCTTGTACTAAATTCTTTAGTGGTAGTTTTTTTTTTACAGCTTATCATTATCACCTTATAAAAATAAAATGTATAACCAATACTGGCTTTGTAATAATATAACACATTGTTTAATAAAATTAATTAAATCATCTATCTTTACTTATTACCTACTTATAATAAAACTGTAACTGAACAATTTCTATACATTCAATATTTTTAGAAAATATGAATTGGAGAAAGTTTTATTACCGATTCAGAGCCCAAAACATATATTTTAAAGTATATTTTTATCCCAAAAAACAAAAGTAGATTTTTAACCATACCTAAATATGTAAATGATTTAGTAGGTATACCTAAGTAAATAAGGTTCGTTCATAGCTGCGGGCGGGTCATCCATCATGTTACATCATGATCATATGTCATCACCCTGAAATTCACGGTGGATACTGGATAGGGAAGTGATATTAGTATGAAATTCATTTTAAACTGCAAATTGGTGCACATTTTTGCATTAACACCAGCTCCATTAGATAGTGTGGAACCTCGTAAGCGGTTCACTTCTCTGATATTGGAATACTGGGAACACAGACAGTAGGTAATAAAGCTCAGTCGAACCACAATCACCGAAGTGAGCACAATTTAGCAGTTACGCAGCTCTCTCAATTACAACCCAGCCTCCCCTCGGAGGCGACTCAAAGGCGATGCAATGCAAACAAATCAGCTCAATAAATAGAGAATGCCGCAACAATGCAGTGTCAACACAAGATGCGTTATAATAAGACTATTCCTACATTACCATAGCGACCTATACCAGGGTTACCCCTATAAGAATAATATTTAAAGGGATCATATGACTTGCAATAAAAAAATATAGGTTTTCTTATTAGATTTTTTGTGTTTATACATTCCTGCTTGTTTACCAAGTCACAGTCAAGTCTAAAAGTAGAGATTTCTCTACTTTTAGATATATCTAAATAGTAATAGTATAGAAATTCGCAAGCCGATTTTTAATTTTTACAGAATTCAAATAAACGGTCAGACCTCGACACAATTCTGGAGATCGTAATATTTTGGTATTTAAAAAAACCGGCCAAGTGCGAGTCGGACTCGCGCACCGAGGGTTCCGTACAAACCTGTAGTAAGTTTTAAATTATTAAAAAAAAACTACTTACTAGATCTCGTTCAAACCAATTTCCGGTGGAAGTTTGCATGGTAATGTACATCATATATTTTTTTTAGTTTTATTATTCTCTTATTTTAGAAGTTACGGGGGGGGGACCAACATTTTACCACTTTGGAAGTGTCTCTCGCGCAAGCTATTCAGTTTAGAAAAAAATGATATTAGAAACCTCAATATCATTTTTGAAGACCTATCCATAGATACCCCACGGCCCACACGTATGGGTTTGATGAAAAAAAAATTTTTGAGTTTCAGTTCTAAGTATGGGGACCCCCAAAATTTATTGTTTTTTTTCTATTTTTGTGTGAAAATCTTAATGCGGTTCACAGAATACATCTACTTACCAAGTTTCAACAGTATAGTTCTTATAGTTTCGGAAAAAAGTGGCTGTGACATACGGACGGACAGACAGACAGACAGACATGACGAATCTATAAGGGTTCCGTTTTTGCCAAATTTGGCTACGGAACCCTAAAAAGACAGTGAATTTTTAATTACTCAAAATTATGTTAACAGAGTGATAAAAAAAATATGCACCGATTTAAGAACCTTTCCTTTTTGGAAGCCAGTTAAAAATTATATACGCTTATTATGCAAATACCAATGGGTTGATTACAGAGGTTGATTGCTATCCCAAATCCCGTAGTGTAGAAGTGTCGGCGGGCCACAAAAGTGTCAAACATGGAAGACACTCGCAGTCACGTGTAAATAGCCCTTGAGATCAGCGCCCCAAAATCCAATCAGCTATTGAATTAACCCGGTCCGTGTGACAAGAAGTACTAAAATTCTACATCAATGGACAAGAATACAGATTTACTCTGCGCACGTCAAATGTTTATCTTTCATCTGGCAGGGCATTGTAGGTTAAGAGCTGGAGGTACCTTAGTTTTCATGTCCATGAAAAGAGTTAAATGAGCTAACTTATTACGTGAAGCGAGCGTTTTGTTCATTGCTTCTTGTCCTCCGCTTATCGTCAATTATTGTAGCATATTTTAATCATTGCCCTATTTTAAAAATATTGCTTTTACCTGCGACCTGAATTATTCCGCGAAGAAACTATATTTAAATATTATCTGACTGTTACTTTTAATTACCAATCTTTAAATGCTCTGCTCACTACAAGACTGAGATAACTTATATTCTAGATGATACAATTTCCATTTGCATTCCACAACCATTCAGAAATTGAAAATTTTAACTTTTCAAAGTATGTGTGCTCTTAGTCTATTGATGTAAGTGCGACTACAAAGTGTAACGGCAGGCCGCTCATCGCACGATGGATCCGCTGAGTCCGCGTAATCAGAGATTAAAACCCCTCCCTCTAGTGACAAATCGCGATACCTGATAACATATTCCGCCTTAATTACTTACGGTGAATAATGAATGCGAACGAAGCCTAGAACAAAGCTAACGTGATGTATGATAATTGCTAACTTCATTGTTGTTTTGATAATCATAATCATTTATGTTTGTACCTATACAGTTACAGCTGTAAAATGTATAGTGGACATTAAATTAGGGTAAAAAATATTTTGGGGACAAAGCTTGCGGGGACATCGCGTAGGTGATGTAACCAATTTAAATCAACAGTTCACAGAAAGCACGAGCGTGCTATTTAAATCTCCCGTACTTAAAATTCTAATTCGATTGACCAACCACCAATCAAACTGCTAGAAACAATAAACCAGTTTTGACGACCTCCCTTGCTCAGGTATGCGCAAGGTTTGGTTTCCGGCAGGGTTAATTTGGGAATTAACTTGTATTGGTTAAGCGCTAACTTGTATTGGAATAAAAAAAAAAATCTTTAAAAGCAACTCACGACTTGACATACCTAGATGTTTAAGGTTCAGAAATAACCTTTTGTTTACGACCTTTTTGACTGAAAATGTAGGTACAGATATGAACTAGTTTACTGGAGAGATTGTTGCTATATTGTCCCGCATGTACGCTGCGTCTGGAGTCTTCTGGAAACAAAAAATATAATATTTGCCGGGGTTCAGCTAAACAGCGACCTACGGACAATATTTTGTTCGGTTTCCGTGATATCGGTTATTCAAATGCTCCGTGTCCGACCCGACCTCAAAGAATCATCCTGAATAACATTATACATATTGAAATTCTTCCACCCCCCGGAACATCTTCGGTTTATTATTCTATGAATAAGTTGATAAGATGCAAATGTGCGATATGTTTAAGACGTTGATTAATTGGTAAACAAACCAATACTGTTTCTAAGCAAAGGAAACAACATCATATTTGAACAGTTGGGAATTACTATTTCACAAACCACACTTCTTGTTTTCTTTTTCTTTACTTATTATAATAAATTTATAATTTTGTCATCATATTCAAACTCAAAACTCGTTATTTCACGTAGGACCTACATAATGTGTCTATTACGATAAGTATAACTCTCGTTTGACTCTACCACCGGTCAGAATAAAGATTCTACTGAAAGAGTCGGCAAGAAACTCAGCAATCGCTATATTGGGCTGTTTTGCTGCAACTTGATGATTTGGTGTGTAGTTGATTGTGCAAATTTTTTTTTGTTACGCTCTATGTATATCATCGAAAACAGCGATTGCATCTTCTAAGTACTTAATGAGGCCCGCTTGCAGATACGCCAGGTTACGTTTAACCCAGGAATTTTCAATTTTGACCGAAGTATTATACGAATTATGTCAAAGTAGCAGCTAACTAAAGTACTGCATGTACTATTACCTATTCTGTGGTACTGGTAAAAGGATAACCCGTGAATCAAGCATTTAGATCTCAATTGATGCGATTGACTGGATTCATGGTACTATTTCTGCAACATTTAAGCCAATAAGTAGTGAGAAAGTGTTTTGGCAATCCGATTGTGATCAGTGATTGCAATCGTAAGGTAGAAAACCACGCAAATAATGGGTCAAAATTCATACTAGAGGACAAATCTGTCAACAGAAATAAAACGAAAGAAACACACACAGGTGGCAATTTTCGACAGCCAGTAGTTCCAGCCGTCAGAGATCAGACACCTATTTGCTATGATTGGGTCGCACACACGCCGCTCTAACAAAGCCTCGATTATAACAGATGAGATCAAAGCTGGCCGCCACCGCTACTACTTCAAAGCAAAATTTTATTGGAAGCATTTACATTTTTATTGGGATACTAGGATCACCGCCTGCCGGTTGCGCCCTGAAACGTAAGTGATTTTGAATTTTCTGATGTGGATTTTATTATCTGATTTTATGTGTGTTCAATATCAGCACATGTCATATGGAAAACATTACGATCCACGTTTTTCTTAGAAACTATGCCTAAATCAGAAAACCATAAACTCCCAAGTAGGTAATAAGTATTCATGATAAACCTAAGCTTGACGCTCCTATGTAAACCGCTGCTGGATGGATTCAGCAAATGCTAACAATAGGAATAGGAAAAGAATTCTGAGTTATTTTTCAAATTAAATGTTCCAGTCACGTTACTTGACATTAATGGTAGCTCATTGCAATGCTCTTTGTCTGCATAGATTTTCAAGATACCGTAACCCTTACTGATTTATAAAAAACTAGCTGATGCCCGCGACTTCGTCCGCGTGGATTGAGGTTTTTCGGTTCCCGCGGGAACTCTTTAATTTTCCGGGATAAAAAGTAGCCTATGTGCTATTCCAGACTATAATCTATCTCTGTGCCAAATTTAATCCAGATCCGTTCAGCCGTTGGAGCGTGATTGAGTAACAAACATCCATACATCCATACATCCATCCAAACTTTCGCATTTATAATATTTATTTGATTTATCATAGGGGGTTGCAAAATCTCAAGCTGGATCCAGCGGTTTGAGCTGATCGTTGATATAATATTTACCAATCAATCAGTTTCCGTTATGAAAATCGGTTTTTACGAAATTAGTAGATTATTAACCAAGGGGATAAAGCAGTGTCTTCTGTCGCGGGTGACGATTTAAATCGCGAGCGTAGCGAGGGTTTTAAAAACTTAAATCACGAGCGAAGCGAGGGATTTAAGACGAGTCCTGAGTGTAGCGAGGGATTTAAGTTCACCCAAGACTAAGACAGCTTTATCACCGAGGAAAATACTCTACTTTTCGTACCATTTGCGAAAAAATTAACACAATAATAATATGAGATAAGCATTTATTAAAAATAATGACAATTTTTTTTTTTTTTTATCCACTACAAATTAGCCCTTGACTGCGATCTCACCTGATGGTAAGTGATGATGCAGTCTAAGATGGTAGCGGGCTAACCTGTTAGGGGCATGGCAGTTATATTAAACCCATCCCCCTATTCGGTTTCTACACGGCATCGTACCGGAACGCTAAATCGCTTGGCGGCACGTTTTTGCCGGTAGGGTGGTAACTAGCCACGGCCGAAGCCTCCCACCAGGCCAGACCAGGGAAAATTCAGAAATTATAAATTCCCAAATTGACCGGGGATCGAACCCGGGACCTCCGCACGTTAAGACAACAGCGCTACACACTGCGCCACGGAGGTCGTCAAAAAGTAAAAAGTCAAAAGCAAATTAAAAGTAAAAGTTAACATTCGAAACATTGGTCCAATTATTGATAGAGAGAGTTACAAATAACGTTTATGTATTTGAAGAAAACAAAAACGCGGCAAATTCCTAGACTAATATTTTTTTGTCGGAAAAGCAAAGGCATCAAGCTCATACGGCCTCGTCGGTTTTCGTCATTTTATTTAATAATCATAACTGCCTAATAAATGCGTATTCCTTTTTTAAAAAGATGTATAATGCTTTACATACAAACTCAATGGTGTAAACACAGATGTAGTTCAGTATAAATTTCGGTAAGTATTCCAAATTTAAATTACATTCTCCCCCTAGAGGATGAATGAAATTCAGTACAATTTTCTTTCCCTGTTTTTAACAGATTAAAAATGACTATTGTTAAGTTCGCTTTTTGTGGCATAGAATGCCACTTTTTTGAGCAAGTGGTACGAAAAATATATTATACCTATCACTCTTCCCAACACCAACCAAATCAACCATCAACATGAATCTCTTACACTAATTAGCATACTTACATTATAACTAGATCATGAATTTTCTATTTTTTTTCTAATAATCCGAGCTAAAAATCCGATATATCCGAGCTATAATGTACTATTATTCTAAGCCCTCGCCAAAAACCAATGCCAAGTGTTAGTATTTAATGTTAAAAGAAAATATACTGAGAGCGCTATCTATGGTCCTCCTATTTATATGTTTATGAGGCTAATGAAAGTTCGATAGCATCTTTATAGAAAAACCATTAAGTAAAGCAGATATTGTTTGTGCTGTCTGTGTAGCATATTTGGGTATAGTTCGTGATTGATTCCACTGTAATTTCCATACGCGTGCTCTACTCGTATTAGCCCCGTAGGCAGTCACCAGTACAAGTTGACCCTCCGTTCTTGTTTATTATCATCTGATAAAGGAAGACCGTAAAGTTGCCTGAGGTCGAGGTTAAGTGGTCGGCGCATCTAGGACCACCTACACAAATGTACGCTAAGGCGACCTCGCGGCGCCTGCCGAGTCACGCACATGTAGTTTTTCAAATCCTTCAATTGATTTGTACATTAACTTATTATTTTTTCCCGTTTTCGAGACAGCCGTCTCTTTAGTATTATTACCTAATTACCATACTATATCATTTAAATCACAATATATTATATGAACTATTATTTGGCAATAATGGCAAAAACAAAAAAACTATTATTTGGCAGATAGTTCCTAATAGTGAATACTAGATAATGCCCGCGACTTCGTCCAAATGGTTTTTTTTAAACCTGTAAGAACTCTTTTATATTTTAAAAATTCGTTAAAATCTAGATAATGCCGCGACTTCGTGCAAATGGTTTTTTTAAAAACTGTAAGAACACTTTTATATTTTAAAAGTTCGTTAAAATCGGATATACAGAAAATATGAGCCGTTATGGCACATAATGTTATAATAACAGTATGGATACTGAATACTGCAAATACTATCGATAAGGATACTGTTTTTTTTTTATCCACTACAAGTTAGCCCTTGACTGCGATCTCACCTGATGGTAAGTGATGATGCAGTCTAAGATGGTAGCGGGTTAACCTGTTAGGGGCATGGCAGTTATACCTATTAAACCCATACCCCTATTCGGTTTCTACACGGCACCGTACCGGAACGCTAAATCGCTTGGTGGCACGTCTTTGCCGGTAGGGTGGTAACTAGCCACGGCCTAAGCCTCCCACCAGGCCAGACCAGGGAAAATTCAGAAATTATAAGTTCCCAAATTGACCCTGCCGGGGATCGAACCCGGGACCTCCGCACGTTAAGGCAACAGCGCTACACACTGCGCCACGGAGGTCGTCAATGTTATCAAAAGCATATTTTCTACATTGATACGTCGTTTGTTGTAAATTGCTATGCAACTATTTAGCATTTTCGTGACTTCTATCAGTTCAATCAAATGTGAATATGAAAGGTGCAATTCAAGGTACATTGACATGGCAAAATACCATGTAGCAATTGCATTGCCACAAATTGGAAAACCCCAGTAAAATCGAACGTACGGCGCGACATTTACAATCAAACCATTATTTTACTTTATAGTACCTACCACTATTAACCTTTTATTGCTTATTTTTATATTTTTATATATTTATATAAAACAATGTGCATGCTTATAAAGCGTCACCTAAAAAAGAAAATAAATAAATAGAGCAATTAATAACTATCAAAAACTTTAACGCTAATAACTTTTATACAAGATGATACTCGCAAGTTCGTTTACGTGGATAAGTATCCATACTAATTCCATGCTAATATTATAAATGCGAAAGTGTGTCTGTCTACTACGCTTTCACGGCCCATCTGTTCAACCGATTTTGATGAAATTAGGTACAGGGATAGGTTGTATCCCGGGGAAAATTAAAGAGTTTAAGAGAGGAATCAAAAAATCTTAAACCACGCGGACGAAGTCGGGACCTATTAGAGTGGGTCCTATGATTAAGGAGGTACTGTAATATTTAAAATTTTACTCAGAAAGTCTTGCACGTACTACGGTAGCCTTAGAATCTACGAAGTAACGGCGACGTGATCAAGTAATGTTATACTGCCTTTTAAGCCTAAGTCCTGATAGGTAGTTAGTCAGGTACACAGAGGGTTCTGAATCTAAGATGTAGTTAATGGTTCATCCCAAAATTATGATTAGACCTAGCGTAAAACATATACCATCTGTAGGCCAACGACATTTCGTGTTTCGTAACTGGCTAAAAAAAACAAAAGATTTTACCAATTTTGAATAATAAATAGAGATTAAACATAAATAATTTTAACAAAAATGAATCATAAAATGTTTTAGATAGATTTACGAAACGCATTGTTCTCGCAAAAATCTCTTAGGCCTTAGGCCATTGATCCTGAGTCTAGACTATTCTCTATCCGTTAACTCGCTTAACAGCAAAAGCACTCGAAAAATTTTCTCCAATAAAATACTATGCATATATTTTTTGCATAAAACGTACATTTTAGAATTTATGTAGAGATTTTCTGTTTTTCTTTTTATCTCTTTTACTCTTCATTAAAGTTTCCACTCGGACCAGATAGATAATGAAATGAAATGAACCTTTTGGAACTGAGCTGCGCGGCAGCGTGTAGCATCAGAAAAATAGTCGCGTGAATAATAATTATTTTTTGCCAATTTGAAACCAAAGCTACGAGGATTAAATACGTTTCTGTTTGAAGAGAAACTATTATCAACCAACTAAATAAAAACTTAAGTTTGTTGTGGGCTCTTCTCAGACCGGCACGTGTAGAACCCTCGTAGCTTTAGTTTTATGATACCACTAGCTAATGCCCGCGACTTCGTCCGCTTGGATTGAGGTTTTTCGGTTCCCGCGGGAACTCTGTAATTTTCCGGGATAAAAAGTAGCCTATGTGTTATTCCAGACTGTAATCTATCTCTGTGCCAAATTTCATCCAGATCCGTTCAGCTGTTGGGGCGTGATTGAGTAACAAACATCCATCCATACGTCCATTCATCCATCCAAACGTTCGCATTTATAATATTAGTATAGATAACTGATTATCACTATCATATAACATATTTTATAAGTAACGGACGTCAATAAGTGTACAGTGTACCTAAATTGAATAAAAACACTTTGACTTTTGACTTTAATATTTTCAATGGACTGTAGCTTACGAACTCAGTAAATAGCTCAGTATTTTTATATCAGTCGAACTTGAAAGATACTTAACGCCTGTACTAGTAACACTTCGTAACTTTCAGGTAACACCAACTTCGGCTTTGTAAGAGACTAATTTTATCCAAACTTTTATCTAGCCGTTTTTTTTATTAGGTTTTTCTTGTATGTTGTTTTCCTGTAACGTCAAACAGTAGCTGTACGATATAAGTTGATGTCTTTGCGTGGTCTCAAATATAGCCAACCTATTTCTTTTACTTCATAAATAATGAACAAAGATGTATTAGAAGCCGAAACTACCCACGAACTGCCTACAGATATTGGCGTCAATTTGTTCATTAGTTGCGAAGTCATTCTGCTTATAATTCCAACAGCGCGTGATCCGAGTCTACATCTTAAGCGCCGTATACACTAGCCGTAGCTCTAGAACGCTGCCTCCTGGTATATATAGGTATTATCTATGGCTGCCTCACCTGAGGCAGCGCTTTGAGTTGATTTAGTTGTGCTTGTGCCACATGATAATATTATTAAGACGAAGTACCCTAAACACGAAGTAGTTTTAAATAGCTTTCATAATTTGTAAGAGTTTACTAAAGCTGGGAAGAATACTTAATTTTTTCTACTTACAGTATTTTAAGACTAAGACAGTCCTGTCTTAGTTTGAAAAAATTTAGCTTTGGTAAAAAAAAACTATTATAATTTTGAAAACTACAAGACTCTAAAAATGCGAACTCTTTCAAATTTGAAACAAAATTCAGCCATGTTTGGATGCTATGTAAATTTTAATCTGAAAAATGAGTTATTGTTGAAAAAAAGAAAGCAATCAAACTAAGCTCAGTAAATCATTATTGTATCATTATTGGCAAGCTCAAGGCAAAGGTCTGAAAAAAACCTAGGTATATATTATAAATTTGCCAATGATGATGTGCTTGGCTGTGTGAAGTTTGAAAAACGTTTTGTTTTTAACAGTTTGAGGCCCCTTAAAAAAGAGCCTCTTATATAAAGTTTATCAGAGACGGGCGAACTAAATGAATTATCTCCTCGCCTCATTTTAACCTAATCTGGCCGTAAGCAGGCAATGGATACGAAGCTTAACACAATATATTATACAAAAACTCTACACGTCGTCAGTTCTTCTTAATGTATTTCTGCACGTCATATTAATTAATATTAATGGCAAAAATAACTCTCGTACAATTAATTTCTTTTTTCTATAATTAATTTTTACTATAATTAATATAATATATAGTATAATATTTATTTACGAATGTATATATGTATTATGTAGGTAGTATTGTTTGTAATTAATATGTACCTAAGTATAATATTTTATACTTGTAGTTTGCGCACCATCCCGTTTGTATTCTCTTATCCTGTCACCAAAGGTTGTTCGCCTTAGGCGATAAGACCGCCTTTGCATACTGTGTAGTCCTAGTTCGTTGTTTTAATGTCTTGTTTATTTTCGTGTTCTTGTGTGCAATAAAGATTTAATAAATAAATAAATAATTTCATCAGACGTCAATGTCAATTTCCATGCCATGTTCAATTTTTATTACAATATGAAAAGTTACATAAGCTTTCCAAGTGCCATACCATATTATTTAGTTCCCAAACGGGAATATATTAGTGTATTTACATTGATGTACTCGTATAAGAATGTATATATATTTATTCAAATTAAATAGATTTCATCTTGGAAAATATGTATTAGGTAAGGAAGCATAATTAATTATATTTTCACTTTTAGGTAACAAAATAAATTGACGCCTGTGCAAAACTCGAAGACTAATAACGTATGAAGGCATTAGGTATTCTGCAGTTTACTTTAGAAACGGAGGGCGTTAGGCGAGGCGGGACGACAGCGGGGTAGTAAGCCTTATTTGAGCCGCGCGCGTGACGAGAAACTGGAAACGCGTCTAGTATGTCGCGCCGTCGCCCGAATTCTCATCAAATCATCCCGCGACAATGTTGCTGCAAATCCCAACACGGGATCAACAGCATTAAAGCCAAATTGAAGTTAAGGAAACGGGTACATATCGTACATAAATTACGCTTTGTAGTGTATCCGAATTTCAAGTTTGACTTTAAGGGGACTCCAACCTTTCCCAGCAAAAATGTGGTATTTCTAAATATCGTTCACAGCCAAGCACATGAGATATCGTGATATTTATAAACATAGCTTTTATGTAGTCTTTTGCTAGTTTTAATTGACAATCCCCAAATTATAGGAACTACCTAAGCCCAATTTCATACGTAACAGATAGCAACTTACAAAGATAGGTGCTTATGTGTGATGATGATTAGATGTTCCCTAAAACTTAGGAATTATTAAAACGGAACGTCATGACTCATGAGTTCCTTCAAGTGTGGATCAAAAAAGAAATTTTACAGTACCTATTCTACTGTATTTTTGAGTTTAAAATAATTATTATTGTACCTAATCGGCTATAGATTTTGTTTAAAATTCAATGCTAACAAGAAAATGGTTTTTTACAAACTGGTAATTTTACTTTTCGAAATAATTTTCTAACTTAGTATCTTTAAGCAACTCAGCTTTGGTGAACTTATATTTTTGAATGAAAATTACGCAAGCGGTCTGCTACATTTTTTGCCATATCAGGAGCGTCAACTTAATACTAATACGGCTATCATCTTCCTAATAGCTATATAAATGTTGCTAATATAACTAAATTATTGTGCACGATTGCCTATCAAACATTTCCAGTAATTTTATACAAGTAGCCAATAGTGGTTTAAATACCGATAATTATAAGAAAAATTTAGTAGGTGCACTAACGCTTAACTTACATAATCCAGAAAGTAGCTTTTAGGCTTTTAAACGGCTTCAAACAATCGTTAAAGTATGAAAACTGGCCAAGAAGAAAATAAGATAATAATACGCTACATTAAGATTTGATCTTTTGATCCATTAAGAAGCCAAGCCGTCTTCGGAAAATTAAAACCATTTCGTTTAAAGTAGAAGTAAAATTGCAATGAAAGGGAACAGCAAACAAATAGCATGTACTCAAATAAACGGTAACGTTGAAAAGTCACCGAAACACCTGTAAAGGAATAGATACCTACCATAATACGGGCATTACCCCAATGAATAAAAAGTGACGGGATAACACAATGAGATCCTTCGGAAACGACGGCGTCTTCGCAAATCATTAATTTTAATTCGTACCCTGTGACAGGGCGGCTCTAATGAATTATTGGAAATCGCTGGAGTGTTTCCCTTTCGCCCCGAGTGTTCGTACTTTTTCTTTAGGACTTAGCATAATGTAAAAAAATGTTGTACAACTTCCCTGCATACTAATTACTTGCTTGCTTGTATCTTAAGTAGAAGTAAATTCACCCCCCCGAACTCGGTTGGCTCAGGACAAGATTAGGAAGTTTTATTCTTCGTCGATTTAACGACCGCTGTCTTCATGGAATTTATTATTATTCAAATTTTCTTCAAATTTTCTTTTCATTATTTCAGAATTATGGTAGGAGGTATCATCAAGCTTATGTAGAGTAAAGTTAGTTATACAGGATTGGCGAACTATTACCACAGAATAGGTAATAGTCTTCTATTACCTCAGAATTTGTTCTGTATTCTGAGACTATTACATGGATTTGCCCTCTGAAGCATTTTTTTGTAATGCAATTAATTAGGATGTAATTAATTAGGATAAAACGGCGCTAAAACCACCTAAAACTCTCATAATACGAGTATGAATGAGCGAACCAGAGTTAACTTTCGCTTCTGTACAGGGATTCATACGAAACCTAAAGTCTTTAATTTCAAACTGATATCTTTGAAGCACCTGTGTCTTTTATGCAGCCCTAAGAATAAACAAAATAATATCTCTAGTTGCAGATGTGACCGATAAGTATCCTTTTAGTTCAAAAATGGTTGACAATGTAGTCAATCCTCGATAAGGTAGAATATTTGAAGCGTCTATTAAATAATAGAAACTAGTTCAAAGAAAATACTCGAATGTAAGTTCTGAATGAGGTAACATTAAAATAGTCCAAAGTTCTGCTCTGAATAGAGGGCTGCTTGTTATGCACTAAATCTTTAGTAACTTAATGGAAGCTCATTCTTATTCGAGTCGGGTCACAGTAGATGGACTTGAATAATGGATAGGAAAAAATAATCGCTATTTTTGAGTTTCTGTACGTTTCAATGTTGTTTTTGTTTAATTGACTGGCCGATTTAATCGTGAGTTTCTTTTTATAAGGCAGGAAATACTGTGACGATTCGTACCTCTCAGTCAAAATATATATATTTAAAACAATGTTAGATAATAAAATATAGTATATATAGTGGAGGAGCGATCTCGGTCCATGCTAGAAAGATTTCCGACAAACGGACTGGTCGCCGAACAAGCGACGGCGATGCGATAGTATGCTGTGGTAGCTTGTGTATGTGATGGTGCACAGCGGTGCTGTGGTGTATGTAATGGTGCGTGCAGTATGTGTCACGATGTCCACCGTCGTTCTCGGGCTGATGCTGAGCAAAGTGGATTCACTGTTCGTGTAATGGTGCGCAGTATGTGTCGCGATGTCTGTTGCTCGTTCGAACGCATAATGTCGTTGGAGGCTTCCAACGATATTTGATCCGCCTATGGTGGATTTATATACATATTTTAATACAACATACTTACACGTATATTACCTACATATAATCATCGCTGGATGAGTTGGGGCTGCGGAATGTAAGTTATATCGCTTCGGCGATGCCTCGGCACGGCTGGTTCTGTCTTGATGTCTACCTAGTTGGACGTCTGGATGGGATTGGTTCGTTGTTGAACCAGATAGCTTGCTCTCTGTGCGCAATGTACTTCATGTGCATTACTATGTTCTGCAGTATACCTGACTCTGCCGTGCGATCTGCTTATAGATGATTACTTATGCTTACATTATGTAAACCCGTAACTATTGTTACATTCGAACGACAACTAACCATGGTTGATAGGACGCTGTTTATTATTACCGAAGGTTGGATCACACGTGAGATACCGAATATCTAGCTATGTATTGCACTACGCCTGACTCAGCCTCGACACTTATTCATAGTTGCACGGATTCACAACCTGTGCTACTATACTATTTACGGTTCCATAGATTCACAACCTATGTTACTTGTAAATGCATAGATTCACGACCTATGCTGCGTCACATTGGCTCACAACCTATGTAACGTACGAACGACGTCCTACTACCCATGGTGGTTTCCGCGTTGTATTTAACTAAATTAAAGTATGCTTGCATACGTCGCGCTATTTCCCCAAATGGTGGCCTAGTGGTTTAAGGAGGGGAGGCTGCTGCCTTTTGGTATACTTGTGAGACCTATTAGTCGATGACTAATGCCTCATGGGATACCAAGAGAGGGCCGAAGCCTATCATTGGTGAGCGGGGTGGAGCTACCAATCACCATTTACTTTACATTAAATCAATACTTGAAAGCGTTTATAAATTATTTAAAACTTGAACACGTCACTATAGATCGGTATATAAGCAAGTCGTTGGGATGGTTGAACTCGAGGCTTCCGAAACTCTAAAAGATCTTGGTTTATTATGGACACAACATTATGAGGGTCTTACTGCTAGATGATTCACGTGCCACTTTAGAGAGATATTGAATTTTATAGGTAGAGTAAGGTATAGATTCTTAGGGACCCCGTCAGGTTAGTTACAATACGCGACACCAAAGTGGCAACGTGTAAAAAGTTGCCATTGCGTCCAACGCGACTCCTAGTGCTCCTAGGCCAAAATACTTCGCTAGGTGTGTGGGAGCCAGGCTACTTTCCACGAATCGTACACATGTATACGCGTGCATAATTTCCATGGCTTTGCTTGGCTTGACTTGATTTCATTTACGCCATACATAGCAACATAGTAACGTTACGTTATATCATAGGGCCGCATAATACAATGACGTTCATATGGCACCACTACCACTACCACTACCACTACAGCCCATTAACGTCCCACTGCTGGGCACAGGCCTCCACTCTCATAGGAGAGAGGGAATTAGAGCTTAGACCCACCACGCTGCTCCAATGCGGGTTGGCGGGCTTTAACGACTATTATCATGTTAGTGATAATAACCGGGACCGACGGCTTAACGTGCTCTCCGAGGCACGGGGGTGAAACACATAATATGGCACATTGTAGCAAAATTCTCGGGCATGGTAACCTTTGCATCATGATGCAACCTGTACATTACAGTACTTACCCAATTCTTATAGATTCAACCTGTACCTATGTATTTTTTGTAAACCTTATGTATTTCATATAAAAAATACATAAGTAATATAAGAAAATATTTAACTATCTCTTTCTATTCAGTAGGTACTTCAGAGCTTGAAAGAGCTCAATGAGTAAAAATAGTTGAAAAGCTGTGCTCACACTCGTGAAAAGTCCCAGAGGGTCTCATTGTGTATACGTGTGAACGTCGCTGATGCGTATCGCAGGTATACCTGTGTATTGTTGTAAGATTTCCTAAACATCTAATAAGTATGGAGTGTGGACATTTTAGCTGTAAGTATTTCAAACTGTCGAACTGAAATGCAATTTTGTTAAAATATTAATGCTAAATGTATTCAAAAATCTTAAACGTAAGTACCCATTAAAAGTCCCGAGGGTATCTTTGTTTTTCCGGGACAAAACGCAGCCTTAATCACTCCTTGCATAATAATATAATCTTGCTGCCTGTGAAAGTCCATACATACAAAATGGGTAAAGCTGTTACGTAAATATAAACTGACAGGCTGGAAACTAACTTATTATTGTAGACAACCTACCGATATAAGTACTAAAGTAAGATTAATTTATTGCTGCATAGAGAAAATCTTACTGCTAGCGCCTAGACTATAGGAAAACTTGTATTTTTTAAACTTTTGCCTTCACGTAAGCCGAAGGCAGGAAAGTTACAATTGTATTCCCCCTTACCCCCTTCAATATGTGACCTGCTTATTTATCGGAGAGGCGTCGTCGGCGGAGTTCTCAGACAATATGTCGCGCACCACCCAACCTGTGCGCTTAGTCTAAGTTTAATATATCTGCAAATTCGATTCGATTGATCGTATTGAGCGTTCAATCACATTAGCGTCAAAGTAAAATTAACCTTATATTGATTGACTTTTGAATTACTTTTGACATTGACTGAGTTTTGAAATTAAAATCGGTTGTTCTGAATTTGTAAGTTTAAATCAATGCACTATCCCGCTTCTTTCAAAGATTCATAATGGATGGGTTGTCTGGAGGATATCACTTTTAGTGATAAGACCGCCCTTGCGTACTTTGTTTTCTGTACTTGTACAAAGTAAAAGTAAAATACACTTTATTGTACACCATTAATAGAAATACAAACACAAAAACAATCATAATGGATATGGCACAACAGGCGGCCTTATCGATATTACCTTATAATTATATATTTGTTTGGTGTTAATAAATAATTTATCTATCTATCTATTTATCAAGAGATTTTGGGTCACTTTCACTTTGACGCTAATGTGATCGAACGCTCGATACGAACAATCGAATTTGCAGTGTAAAAACTTGGACTAAGCGTACAGAAGGCTCGATTCCGAGACGAGCGGCAAGTAGCAGTACCTGGCGACAGCGTCAAGCAACCGGGCCGCCGACAGCAAGGGACACAGTACATTTTCTCTGGCCATGTATGAAAATAAGTTCTGTGTAAGTAGGTACGGCAACTCGTACCAGAAGAGTCTTGTTACTGTCGTCCATCACTGCCGCTTGCCGCGTGTCTCGGAATCGAGCCTTACGCATACTACGGCCCTAAAATAAACGCAATAAATTGCAATAAATTGTAATGGTTCACTTCTTTGTCACGGTTTACCGTGACAAAGAAGTGCATTTATTTAATAAAGAGTCTACAAACTTAAACTGTCTTTTCAATTTCTCATTTTTTTATTTACCCTAAATATTGTAGGGAAGATTTAAAGCGAGTAGTACGGAGAGGCTGGATATGTTGCTGCAAGACCTATGACCAGCAAGATGACTGGCAGAGTTATTGGTTGACAAAGATGACGACGAACCCAACATTTCATTAATTAATTCTTCTTTTACACAATGACCAATGTTAAAGGCAGAGTGATAGTGTTCCTTATTACAAAGTACAAAAATATGAGTTGGCATTTATTCACTCATAATATGTGCATAGTATGGGGTAGAGACTTGCGAACTGACCGTTCAGTATTCAGAGCACAGCCGTCATTAGCCGAGCCAGACGATAGATTCCCCTGAAACTCGATTGCATCCACCTTAGTACAATTGAGTAGTGATCAAATCGATGTTTTTGACGACCTCCGTGGCGCAGTGTTAAGCGCTGTTGCCTTAACGTGCGGAGGTCCCGGGTTCGATCCCCGGCAGGGTGTGGAAATTTATAATTTCTGAATTTTCCCTGGTCTGGCCTGGTGGGAGGCTTCGGCCGTGGCTAGTTACCACCCTACCGGTAAAGACGTGCCGCTAAGCGATTTAGAGTTCCGGTACGATGCCGTGTAGAAACCGAATAGGGGTATGGGTTTAATATAACTGCCATGCCCCTAACAGGTTAGCCCGCTACCATCTTAGACTGTATCATCACATACCATCAGGTGAGATCGCAGTCAAGGGCTAACTTGTAGTGGATAAAAAAAAAAAAAAAATGTCCTTATTATCTACCTTTATTAATACATCCTTATTTTTAGTACAAAATCAATGGTTAAAAATATGTAAGTACGTAGTAACAAAAAAAATATTAAATTAAGCTAGCACATGTAGCTTAAATAAACTTTTTATTTTGCTATAATGAGGTACATAATTATAAATAATATCTACCCCATATATTTCGAGAATAGGTTTTTAAAAATCTTTGGAAAGTTCTTGTTAAGGATGGGACGGATGGGAACGAAGTATTTAACTACTAGGCTATCATCGTTGGAACTATTAGTATATGGATCTTAAATTTCCTCAAAGTTTTAATCACATTACACACCTCACTCTTAAACTGCTTTGAAATTTATTCTGAAGAAGATTCTGTAATCGCGCGAAAAGCACGTGAATATCTGTGAAACAGATAATTCGCATATAGATGAAGGCGGACTGCTTAGTATTCCGAGCTCATTCATCATTAGCCGAGCCAGACGTTAGATCCCCCAGAAACAGCGTGATTGTGTTCACCCCGGTCCAGTAATGATTAAATCGCACACAACTCCATTGACAGCTACACTGTATCTGCTTTACATTACAGCCTTATTGGGGCTGATTCTGTATAACACAATCTCTAAACTAAACTAAAATGGCAGCTTTAAATCTAGTTCTGTCCCTTTCCGTAGGGAGTATTATGAAAGGGTTAGCAATATTTGTAATGCTCTAATTTTAGTTTAGTTTAGAGATTGTGCACTACAGAATCAGCCCCATTGTCTACGAAGACGTTTCTCTGTATTCATGAGTTACAACTGGACTACATCATGTAACAGTCTAATATTGTTTATTGTAGCAATAAAATAGGGATGTTTTTTTTTATCCACTTATCACTTGATGGTAAGTGACGATGCAGTCTAAGATGGTAGCGGGCTAACCTGTTAGGGGCATGGCAGTTATATTAAACCCATACCTCTATTCGGTTTCTACACGGCATCGTACCGGAACGCTAAATCGCTTGGCGGCACGTCTTTGCCGGTAGGGTGGTAACTAGCCACGGCCGAAGCCGAAATTTTATAAATTCCCAAATTGACCCTGCCGGGGATCGAACCCGGGACCTCCACACGTTAAGACAACAGCGCTTTACACTGCGCCACGGAGGTCGTCCAAAACCTTATATCGTCGTATATAGTATGCCCGACAAAATCTAAACCCGTTCAGGGCCTTAGTCATGAGCTGTTTAAAAGAAAGAAGAAGAAAGAACAAAAAGATACCAAATGAATACAAAAAACGACGGTCAATGTCTAATTTTTGTGAGTACGGAAAATATGCCTAATCAACAAGTAAGATAATAAAATGAATCTACGGAAACCAAAAACGCCTGATGCATTTAACTTTCGCCGTTGTTTTACGAAATGTTGAAATTTAAATACAGAATCCATTTTGTGTTCAAATGAGTTTTCGGAATAGCCAATTAGTTGTTAGCGCCCGGCCGCCCTCGTTCGCTTTCATTAGGCTATATAGTTTCCCAAATATCTGGACCCCTCAAAGATATATCTTTTGCTTTCTTTCCGCTTCCTTCTAGGAGTACTCGTGGAAATAGCCTGAACAAATGCGTTGTAAAATTTTAGTGATGTTTTGTGGTTCATTCAGGTACAATGATCTATTGAATGCTCTATATATTTTTATAACTTACATTCCTACTTGCAAAATTCCCGCCGAGCTCCGAATCCCAAAACCTCCGATAAAGCTTCTGTTGCACTGCCTACTTCGTACACAAACTTTACGTTTTATAATCTTACTAGCTGATGGCCGCGACTTCGTCCGCGTGGTTTAAGTTTTTTGGATTCCCTCGGGAACTCCTTAATTTTCCGGGATAAAAAGTATGTCTGCCTATGTCACTCTCCAGGTCTCCAGGTCTCCAGGTCTATACCCATGCCAAAAATCACGTCGATCCGTATCTCCGTTGCGGCGTGATTGAAGGATAAACCAACAAACCAACAAACACACTTTCGCATTTATAATAGGTATTAGTATGATTACAGTGCTTCACACACGAGGAAAGTTTCTAAACTTACATAAATACATATCAAAAATTTTCGGAATCGGCAGGATATTTTGCCTGCAGGATCTGCCGTTACGTTTGTTTGGAAGGCAAAGGAATAATACATATGTTTGGCATTACTAATTTATACAAACCTACGTTTTTTTAAACATTTTGAAATAATTAGTTAGTAGGACTCGTACGTAACAAATATAATAATATTAGATGATGCCCGCGATTACGTCCGCGTGGTTAAAGTTTTTTGATTCCCACCGGCACTCCTTAATTTTTCGGAATAAAATGTCCTTCTCCGGGATGTAACCAACCTCTGTACCAAATTTCATCAAAATCGGTTGAAAGTGAAATCGGCCGTGAAAGCGTAGCAGACAGACAGACAGACAGATACACTTTCGCTTTTATAATATTGGTATGGATTAATCCATGAATGGCATACATACAAGAGAGTCTAATAAAAACGGGAACATATTTTGTTTATCGAAGAAAAAATAAATTGTAAACGAAAACATTAGGGACCAAAAATTATTATTAAACAAAACTCTTTTTACCCGTTTAAGGTAAAAAATAAACAAAACATTCCAACAAACATAAAGTCAATCAAACTGTACAGAATTAAAATATTTATCCCAAAGCGGAAAACTGGAAGCAACTCTTTGGAATGTGCAATTCCTTTCTTATTTCATAACGCAATCTTCCCGGCTTCTTATCTCAGAACGAACATATCTCGCCCCCGCTCTCGAGGAAAATCATCCAATATAAAATCGGTTTAATTTGCGCTTTTCGCACTCAATGGGATGGAATAATATCAGGCAATTTGGTTACCGCGGGCATAAATATGGCGGGCCGCGCTGTAATTGTAACGCGAGCAATTCGCGCCTCTTAACGACCGAGGAGGAAACTTCGCCCGTTCGTAAGCAGGATGGCCGAGCGGAGCGCCAAAGCTGACCTCTTATTGCCTCAACGCCTTTGTGTAGAGATGGACACAGGATATTTTATCAGGATAATAAATAGAGATATCACGGGACTTTTAAAAACCCTAAATCGACACGAAGGCGTCGCTCTTATACTTATCATAATAATATAACTGCCTTGTTGGTCTAGTACTTAGCGGATCCAGTAATGATTGGTAAAAGGACAGGACAGGAAAAAGATCTTCAACTAGAAAAACTGAATAATATCATGAATATTCGGTACCATTTCTCGACAGCTATTCCATAACGAGTTTAGAGTCGCGTAACCGTGCTCCACCGAGCCACCATTGTTGGATAGCTTCTTTATCCCCGCACAAAAGTAATTACGCGCAACTCTTCTCCACTCCTTTGCTCAGCGTAATAGAATAACGAAATGTCATTTTCTTTTACCCTGACCCTTCTGTGGTTCATGCGGGGAATGTTAAATTCCTGAAATTAGAGTGAATAAACCTTTGTAATTAAAATTGGGTGCCGCGCTCGAGCTCGCTGGCCGCCCATCTTTCTTGCCTGGCCTACGAATTAAACACCGAATTGCTTTAGTAATTCGAAATATATATTCCTGGAAGATCTCAGTTTAATGTAAATCACGTTTACTGTCCCGATATTCTTCACTTAAATGCCTAATCTTATAAAGTGTTTTTTTTCTTGAGGAAGCTTAAAATTAGACGTTACTACGTCAGTAGGTAGACGTTTTATTGCTGTTCTTATAGGAAACAAGATGAACAATTATTGTAATGAATGGTTTGTTCATTAAACCTAAGTATCAAAACACTTCAGTATTCATTTAAAATTTCACTTCAAAAAATTGTTATGCGTGCAAGTATTTTCCTTGCAAACCGTATTTTTCAAGAGACAGTTGACAGATACAGGCCATTGGTTCTTTGAGCTCATCATGCTAACTATCTATCTATAATAAAGATACCTACTTTAACTAACACTTTACCCCTCGTCCTGCAAAGTTGAGCAGTTAAAGTGCGCCAACAGTTTCACAGTATACACAGAGACCGTATCTCGTAATTGGTTGTTAAACACATGTGAAAGCTTTGGCTTTGTGTTCAGCGGATAGTTGATGCGACAATCAGAGCAACAGTTAAACTAGCGGCCGGACACTTCCTGTACCCTCGCAAATTTTCCTCTATCTATTGTTTTAGATAATTTGACAAACTGATTTCTTGCCAAACTGTACTGATGCAACTTTGTAGGTGAATAGTTTAATGTAATTTAGAGGAATGATTTAGATTTATATTATGATAAAATAAAATAATGGATTGAGCAACTATAGGTGAGTAAAATTGTAGCTAAGTGTTGGATTGTTAAGAATAAGAGAGCTGTCATGAGCAATTATTATTACACTTAATACGCTCTAGAATCAGCTGTTCCTATTCCAAGTACCAAGCGAATTTCCAAGAAGTTTAAATTAAACACTATCCAGACCAATAGAACATTATGTGCTAACGATATAGCAAGTATCCAACAATGTAAGTACCTATTGCTAAACTGTGCTTAACTTATACACAATACACATCTAAGTATACTATCTATAAATTGCGAAAGTATGGATGGATGGATGAATTTATGGATATTTGTTACTCAATCACGCCAGAACGGCTGATCTGATCTGGATGAAATTTGGCACAGAGATAGATTAAAGTCTGGAATAACATATAGGCTAATTTTTATCCCGGAAAATAAAATAGTTCCTGCGGGAACCAAAAAAACTTCAATCCACGCGGACAAAATCTCGGGTATTAGCTAGTAATTAATAGAGATCTATAATTTTGGGTATCATGGCAATAACTTGAAAACTTTTCTCAAGTTTATTACCTACTTAATCAGACCGCAAATTTATCAATTTCAAATTTTTAAAAGTCTAAGAGATTTCAAAAGATGTTCATCGTTATTATTAAAACTCACTAAATTTTAACATTAAGTAGGTAAGTTACAATGATATTACAAGCTGTTAAATTCTAGCTTCCAGTTTAAATTAAATTACATAATTATAAAATTATCACTTTAAATTGAAATCCAAAGTATATTCATTCAATAATAAATTTCAATTCTAGCGCTACTTTAACATTTCATATTCAGATTTACTTGAAAACAAAATCTAACGTACACCTAGGGTCCAAACATAAGGAAATTCAAGTAATGCAAAATAAGTTACAAAATTGAGTTGCTCCGGAACGGGTGCCGTGTGAACTACGTTCTAAACTACATTTTCAACTTACTAACACGGGCAATCGAAAAATAGAAAGTTCTCTCAGACCAGGATCCGGGACTAACTCCGTAACTGGCATTCTTCAAGAACTTTAGTTGAGGGCTGTTTCGGCAATTTTATTTGGTTTGTACGTTACCTCCAGTATTTACAGTAAACATTCTCTTTCGAACACCAGTAAAATTTTCTCTTTCGGCATAGAGCCATAAAATCGACTGTGTTTAGTACCTATAGATGATTTTATTAAATTACCATGATCGAAAGAAACTATATTATCTAATATGGCTTAGGCAAATTGCATTACTGTACATCAAATTCTTGGCGGGGACTGGTTATCTATTAACTTCTATTTTTCTGACCAGTGCCAATACACACTTTGCGTTTAATTTGTGTATTTTTTACAGCTTTTAAACTTATTTCTACTATTTTTCCGTTACTCAGTGTCTTGGTATTATTTTAGCATTTAGTAGTATGAGCCTAAAGAATACATAGCTAATTCGCGCGAAGTCGGGCCTAGTCAGCTTCTTTCTAAGAATCGGCCAGGACTGGTTATCACCTTATAACTATACATAATATCCGGATAGACTCACGTGAAAACCGGTCCACGGTTATCACATTCGTCGTCGTCAACCGATAGACATCCACAGCTGGACGTAGGTAAATTGGGGGTCTACTCTCGTGATCTGGACGTCCGACGTTGCACAGTCCACTGAAACAACTACCTACATAAAAAGAAGTTGTACACAAAAATCAATACATAAAACATGATAAGTATAACATAATACTTAAAACGTAACTATGATAAGTAAAAAGGTGGATAGATATTAGCACAAAATTATAATTAAATACGCACTTTAAATAATATTAAACAGTGCCGGCTCTGAATAATAATTGGCTAAATTCCTCAAGCTTTCAAGTTACTACAAATTCTCAAGAGCCTTTACTTAGCGCCTCAGTCTTTTCAAGCCTACGCTGCATAGTCACAAGGACTCTTAACGTAGCAGGATATCTCGGCTGTAAAGCAAAATAAACACGGGAACGCCACCTAGTCCGTGTACCAAGTACCAACTATGTTTTGAATTTCGTTGCCTACATTATCACCATCATTTTATAAAGATCCAGTCTGAGACGGGATTACATTAGGAACAGGAATGGCAATTAATCGGATTCTACGCGATGTTTTACCGGAACGCTGAATAGTTTGTTATCATGCCGTTGACTTTAGGGTGGTAATAGCCAAAGCCTTCCACTATGCCAGGAAGGTCGCCGAAACCATGATTTTCTACTACAAAGATATTTTTGAATTCCGTAAGAACCTGGTCCTCAGCCTTCTTCATTCCGCTATTTATCGATACCCTCTTGATATACCTAATAATCTTGTAGAAACTTACTTACACGCAGTATCTTCTCAAGAACTACCTACGCCATATTATGGCTCCAACCAACGGTCCTCGCTCTTACGACCTGTGGGCTACTTACACTTCCACTTGCTACAACTTACTGCTTGATGATAAGTCAACAGCCTTAGATCTCGTTCGTATTGTTTCGGAATAATAAGATTTTTATTTGAAAAGAAAAAACCGGTTTGATTTGTTTTAAAAACTACAAAGTATTCGGTTAAAAATAATTGCCTCTAATTCTTTTAGCTATGGTAACTGAAAATTGTCAACAACCTTTACTTAGTGCCCCAGTCTTTTGAAGCCTACCCTACCCTAGTCAAGAGTACCCTCGACTCAGCAGAATATCCCGTCGTCAAAGCAAAATAAACACGGAAACTCCATGCAGACGGTGTACATCACGCAATTCAGAATAGATGTAGAAGTGATACAAAACGTGAGCTTATCGACGCGCACAATATGTCTTATGAACCATCAGTGCGCGTTATTATTGTAAAAACAATCAGCGTGATTTCTACTATGAAAGTTCACAATAAGTGGATTAATTATTTTTAATTTAAATGAAAAAACATGAAGTTTTATTCGCTATAATCCGCCACAGAAGGTAAATATATGTGGTCCAGTGCGTATCTTGGCAATTGCAGCCCGCGATATTCACCACACCGCACAAATCCTCCAAAATACTCTCAACGTACGTTTCACTCCGATACCGGAGCATCTTCAGGAGAGATTGACTCGACAATCTACTCTACTTTACAATCGTGCATTGTACTCCTTTTTTCATTGTTATGGACTTCCGCAAAGTAACGCCTGCTTCTATCCAATATTTTTAATTTATATTTAGGGTCGAGAGTACAAGAACTCTAAAAAATATTTTGCTTCGTTTAAGCTTGCAGTCAGCGAATAATACCGTGATTTATATGCCGTAGGTGAAGGTCCCAGATAGAGTAGCACGACACCCGACGCGGTGTTCTCTCAAGGTTGGACTGCAAGTAGAAGTTGGTTAGATAGAGTACGGCGAGGAACTCGAAAACGTGCTGTACATTTGGGTATTATGGTACTATAATGCGTTTGAATTTATGTTGCTCTAGATGCCGGATATATTATCTTAAATTACTTTTGCATGATTTACTCGCTAAAAATCGATGTTTATAAATTATAATTTAGCGATACCTACACTGTTCCTGTATCGAAGACAGCATAACAATTCTATTTCCTAATACAAAATTCTGTGGTAGGTACCCATGCTCGAGGTCATTCAAGTTTCATTACCAATAGCTCCTAGCACATAACTTATTCAGTTACGGGCAGGTAACGCGTTTTCGCGTTTTAACATTCAATTTGCTGCCCGAAACATTGCTGTAAACGTTGCGACGACAAATGCTTATAATATTTATTCAGCAAATTTTCAGCTTCATTAATATGTACAGAATTGTTAGGGGTTTGGAATATTTTGGTACCTAACAAAAATATAGTAAAAGAAGGCTTCATTTTATACTAGACGATGACCGCAACTTAGGCCGCGTGGATTTGATTACCTATGTTTAAATCCCAACGGCATTTTTTGATTTTCCGGAAGAGCCTATACTTACGGATAAAGTATTTCATGACTTCATCCGTATGAGTTTTTAGAAAATTTTGGGGCTTCTTTATAAAGCAGTATGTTCGTCTCCAGGATGCAAACTATCGGGAACCAAATTTCGTCAAAATTGATTAAACAAAAAACATTTTCACGTATTAGTACTAGTAAGTATGGATTGCTTTTCAATAGATATCTGATGTAAGAAATATATTATTTTACCTGCTATAACCCATAGATTACGAAAAAAGCTAGGTATGTGTTGATTGAAATAAAGGATGTATTTAAATTAGTTCATTCATGGTCTTAATTTATCTTTAAAACTAGCGCACGCCCGCGACTTCGTTCGCGTGGCATAAGATTTTGATTCCCACAGGCACTGGCAGGTTAATTTTCTGGGATAAAGAGAAGGCTATGTCACTCTCCAAGTCCTCAACTATACCCATGCAAAAAATCACGTTGATCCGTTGCTAGAGCAACGGATCAACGTGATTTCGGCGTGATTGAAGGATAAACTCTCTATTTGAGGTCCTTGGGGATAGAATTTTCAAAAACTGTGAATCACGTATTTTTTCATTTCAAACCGAAATCCCAAACGCCAAGTTTCATGGCTACAGCTTGAAAAATGACGGACTTTCCTACAAACTTTCAACCCCTGTTTCAGCCCTATGGGGGTAGAATTTTCGAAAATGGCGAAACACGTATTTATTCATTTTGAACCGGTAGCTCAAATACCAAGTTTCATGTATATAACTTCAAAAATGACGGACTGTCATACAAACTTTCAACTCCTATTTTACCCCTTTGGGGGTCGAATTTCGAAAAATCCTTTCTTAGTGGATACCTGCTCTTCACAAAGAACACACCCTCCAAATTTCATGTCTCTAGGACCAGCGGTTTAGGCTGTGCGTTGATATATAAGTCAGTCAGTCAGTCAGTCAGGACTTTGAATTTTATATATATAGATTAACCTTCTTAGAAGGTCCATTTCGAAGATAGTGGCTATTATGGTTCACTTAATTTAGCCATGTAATTCAGCGTAAGTATGTACTTAAAAACCCCATATTCGTACGTAACAACGACCACACCTATGCTTTACCAACTATGTTCCGTTTTAGTGCCCGCAAATGACGGAGGCAGTGACACCTAAACAAACGCGTAACTTATGTGAGGAGCTCTTCCCACTTCCACCCACCGCACTTACGTAATAAAACCAAGAAAGTAGTTTTAAGTAAGCCCGCGACAGTCATTGCGGCCCCTTATTACCTACAAAACCCTCCTTACACGAGACAAACAAGTTATTCGTTTCAAATTGAAAACTTTCCACCCCACTAGCCATACAGGGGCTGTGGCACATAAATTCCCGCCAATTTTGTTTTATTTCGCCATGCAGGCACGGTAATAAAAGTAAGCTGGACGTGAGACAAAGCCTCTAGCCGGGATTACGCGGCCATCGCAATGGATCACTGCAGGCTGTGATATGGTGTCTAAACACCGGCATCTGACTAACTGAACTCGGAATTTACTACGCCACCTACAAAACTGTAATTACCTGTTATTGTAAGGAAGCCAAAATATTATTTTGTCGTCTTTGAGTCATCATCTTAGCTGTTAGACTTCTGGATTCTGGAAAGGATTTCCACATTGTCTTGGTTCACTAATGCCGAGTGGCTACCAGCTAATTGATTGAGACTCGCTTTCAATGACACTCAAGTAAAGCCCAAGCATAAGCATCTCTCTCTCCATCTCTCCTGTCTCATCTCCAACCTATCAATTATCTACTTTAAATAGCTTAGTGATACAAAAGAGGTATGGATATTTATATGAGGTATGAATAGTTTTTTATTACAAAAAATATTTTTAATTTTTGTTTTTATGGACTTCAATTTCTTCTACTTTATCGTTAGCAATTGCAGCAGAAAGGTCGCATGTGTGATCTTCGCTAGTCTCATTGTTCTAGTGTTTCCTATATGAAACGTGCTGTGTAAGCACAAGCGTAAGCTTCTTTCTAGTATACAATACCGTTTGTTCATTTTAAGCAGTCTCTGTTCTAGTTTTCGCCAATCAGATAAAAAGAATTCTTTGAAAATTTCCAATGCGGGCTTTATGAAATATAATTTTTTTTTCTTATTTCTTCGACTAGATTAATCTATTAAAAATTGTTCATCATAATGTTACTAATGTTTCTAGTGTTGTAAATGTTTGGTTCGTAATCAAATCGGAGATGGAGTCACCTTTGAGCTTAATTTCGATTGATAATATATCACGACGAATTTCCATAAAACACAGAAACGTTAATGAAGTGTGTCTTCTTTTAGAAGAATTTCCAGTTGAAAGCAAACTTTTTATGGCACAAAGAATAAAATAGATACGCGTGAGTGAGGTCTTAGAGCGCATTGCTGATACTTTTCCAAGGGGCGTCTTTTCGCAAAGAACATAAAGTCTCAAATGAGAAAACACATCGGTACGAAACCAGGTTTACGGATGGGATTGCAAACATTTGCTGTGTCCGACGGTTATGATCCGTCGTTTGAACATCACGCCAAATTTGGTCCGCTCATAAAAATAAAAACAGAACAGTATGTAGGTAATAAAACACACCACGTTGTGTAGTTTAAACCGCATGCGAAAGACCATCAACGAAATTCCAGTAGATATTTACCAAAACAAACTTTTTATTTCCACTGTTTCATAAAGCCGAATATTTTATTTTATGATTATATTAACTTTATATGTACAATAGGTAGGTACCTACTTTTCTGGTTTTCTTTAAAAACTGCTTATTTAATTTATCGTCACTCATTCGTTGCAATAACTATAATCCGGAATTCCTGTAACGTACTTAGATACCTACTAACCAAGGCAGACAAGTGTCCCCAAGAAAAGGCTTTAACCGTTGGTCATAGAAAAGAAAACAAGTGCCGTAAAATATTCCATTAAGTCACCACGTTACACCCTTTATTTCAATAAGAACAGCAAATGGATATGTGAGGGCAAAACAATAAACTCGCAAAACGTAATGTGTGACAAGAAAGAGCGTGGAAGCCAATTAATTTTTGCTGAGACTACGGTTTATGTTTTCCCGGATAAATAAGGAGATTTAGCAGCGGCGCCCGGGGCCGCCTCGTAAAATGGCTAGCTCGTAACCGGGTCTGACCGGGACTCTTACTAGGATTTCACGATTATTTCTGAACTCGAAACTTCATTCCTTACGAAAACTTTTACTATATTTTAGCGAAAAAACAAATTAGATTTTCAAGGTTTTCTCGAGCTGCAGTAAACAGAGGGAACGAACTAAAATAACTCTATTTTCTTTAGAGCTCACACACACTAATAAGGTACCACGATTGTATTCAGGTAGACAAAAAGTGCACGCTAGGACAGAGCTGCACACACTAGCGTGACAGGACAGAAGATCTTCTTCCTCTGCGATGAATATACGCAGTTTTTTATCGTGTCCAGTCCAAATCAGGGTGACCATTTGTTTTAGTCGAATAAGAGAAATAGTCTGCAATCAAACATTGTAGCTTTTTATCATAGACAGTAGAATTCATTGAATGTGATTGTTATACTCGTAGGTACATAGATGATAATATCATTATCATCATCTCATTTCTCATAACCCATCGCCTGCGAGGTACCTCTTAGCAAGGGTTTTCTATCAAAATGAGAACGGTTTAGGTAGGCCAATAATTCTAAACTCATTATTGTAATAATTTTACTTATGTGCAAGTAATTGAGGTAAGTTAGTTACCTACTCGTAACATTTGAAAAAATATAGTGCTTCGTAAAAAAACATACGTTGCATAGTTAAATACAAGACAAAATGTTAGTTCGCTATCAAAAAAAACTATTCCAACTGTTGCACGTAACTGCAGAGTAGTCATAAAAGTAATTCAGTTGCATTTTATTTTCATGGCGCGAAGGAGCGGCCGGGCGATGACTAAATAATGACCGGGATAACGCAGTTTTATTGCCGCCTCCGTGTTGCGAATATATAAATGAACCCTCTAGGGAGTGTTAAAGACGCCAAAGAACTCCTGTCGAAACAAGTCGGGCTCAGAGAAATGGCGCCGTAAAGCTCCCATCCGCCGAGACATCATTTTGTGTTCTCACTTCTCCACGAAACTGGCTTCTAGGAAACAGAAATTAATAAGAAATGTACCTACGTTTATTAAAGTTGAAAGTAAATTTGGCATTTGCTTAAAAACAATATTCAAGAGACTAGACAGTAACTTAAAGTTAATGAAATCAAATATACTTAGTTATTTGTCTACCCGCTTGTTTGATTCAAACCTGAAATCAAGGGCTGGCTCATGTTTGGGACGAAAGTTGAGTATCTTCAATAATGTGGCTAGCCTTCAGAGGATCTTTCTGTCAGGCGTTGTTGTGAATCTCAGTAGTTATTTAAATATATTCATTAGTTTGCAAATGAAGTTAGATGTTAATAAATAAACTCAAATTATAAATAAAAAATATGAAAACAGAACGGATTTCATTTTACGTTACACCCAGTTACGTTTAAAGATACTCATACATCCAGTTTATATGGTAAAAACAACAGATTTCTCGGATTGGAATATGCCTTTCCTTGTTTAAATTATTGAAATTTTAATTGTATCCCTGCCTTCCACTCCACGACCGTAAAGCGGGTGAGGAGCTCCTTTGATACACTATTAATGCAATTGTTCGAAAACAACGCGAGGCAATAAAATTTAGCCTTCAGGTAGAATATTCCGCTCCACTTCGCTCCCTCAGCTATAATTTTTCGCATTGCGGATTTTAACAAACGTGTTTCGTTACTTCATTTTATTTCTTTTGTAACAAATGAGCTGCTTCTCAACAGCCATCAATTTAAACTTTGATATATGCTTCGGTTAATTCAAAATTTCTGCCGCTTTATTGCCTACTACTTGTACTCTTCGTCATAAATAGAACATCTGAACACACCTAAATGGATAAATATTCTTCATTTGGGAGCTGCTTTGAGGAACTTGTTTATTAACCCATAAATAATCTATTATTTTCTTAATGAGCTATGAAATGCTTTATTTGCTTTATTTATATAAAAAATGGCTTTTTAAAGATATAAAATATATACATGTAAGAATATATTATAACTAGATGATACCCGCGACTCGATCCGCGTGGACTAAGATTTTTGATTCCCGCGGGAACTCTTTAATTTTCCGGGATAAAAAGTAGCCTATTTCCTTCCCCGGGATACAATCTACATCTACAAATTTCATTAAAATCGGTTGAACAGATGGGCCGTGAAAGCATAGCAGACAAACAGACAGACAGACGTACAGACAGACACACTTTCGCATTTATAATATTAGTATGGATATAGTTTGGATTTGAATTCTTAAACAATGTCGTGTTTAAAATATACTACTATAGCGAAGTAAAGGCTGTATGCGGAGGAAATGTTCCAACAAAAGAATAGAACTTTATTCAAGTGCTATTCGACAGGTGAAACGTGAGATTTCAGCAGCTGAGCCTAAAATACAAAATGGCGAATGCGCTCGGCTCGGCATCATCGTTTGATAGCGTCGCAGGACTAACTTCTTTTAATGCATTCATGCAAGAGATATTTTATCTGAGTAATATATTTTTTTAACTCACGTTAAAAGGTAACTGTACAATATTACCAAGTGTTGTACCTACTGTAGTAATTGTACAATGTTTGCTTGGAAATAGCAGCTAACAGCTTATAAATAAACATAAAGCAAATTCAAAAATTCTCAGCTCAATTTATCTATCACATACAAACAAATAAGAGGTAAATGGACGTACTAACATCTATTAGACTGAGAGATAACTGCACTTTTGGTAACCATCGCCAGAAAGGCTGATTCAGTGTTAGGTGGATGTAGGCCTCTCCACTGATCAGAAAAGTTACAGTCTGGCTGCATGTGGATGGGCCTTTCGCTAGATATGACCGTTCAAAGACGGTTTATTGTTACCAAAAATGAACAATAACTAGAAAAGCTGATTCTTGTACAGTATTAAAGTATGCGCAGTACCTATGTAAACAGTATAAAAACTGACGCAAGTGCTGTTAAAATTTTTTAATAGGAATCAACGACGACATAATAATTGCTAATATTTTTTTACAGGAACGCATAGTAAGTATAGCTTATAACGTCTTTGAAAGGTGATATCTAGTAAAAGACCCATCCACATGCGTCAGTTTTTATACTGTTTACATAGGTACTGCGCATACTTTAATACTGTATAAGAATCAGCTTTTCTAGTAATCGTTCATTTTTGGTAACAATCATTTTTGGTAACCGTCTTTGAGCGGCCATATCTAGCGAAAGGTCCATCCACATGCAGGCAGACTGTAAATTTTGTGATCAGTGGCAGGAGAGCTCTACATCCACCTAACACTGAATCAGCCTTTCAGGCGATGGTTACCAAAAGTGCAGTTATCTCCTATAATATATTTTGAGCATGTCAATTATATAGTAGAATTTCTCTTACATAAAAAAAATCGGTGATGTGGTCTAACGGGCCAAATAACTGTAATCTGTCGATATGGTTTACCTAGCAACGCTGTTTGCGTTTTAAATAACGACATATTTTGTCAAAACTCAAAAGTTATATTGTCCTACGTCAATAAAACGTATCCTAACTCTATGTATAGTCCCACAAACATAACTGAAAATGAAATAAAAACAATAAATAAACAGGCATCAAAATTAGTTCCAATTTTGGCCACCGGGCCAGATATGTTGGTGGCACTCTAAAAGTTTTTTGTCAAATAGCAACGTTGCTAAGTAATTACTTATCGACATATTACAGATATTAATATAGGTACCTATTAGCTATAAGCAGCACTTATCGTTACAATAGAAATAAAAAATATATTTACTAAGTTCTCACAATCAAGAGTATAATCCAATGACTCCTCATTTGATAGAATTTGTTTAAACTGCATGTGACGCAAAAAAATTTTTGTTTCGATACTTGCATACATACGATACAACGAATGCATACACCCCATAAACATTACCGTCTTTCTGATAAACTCGGGTAAAAATAAAATAAAGTGCATACTTTATAAATAATTTTGGTTTAATTTACCTTTATAAAATCTCTAGGTACTTACATTGGCATTATATTTTAAGACTGGCATAACGATACAATGAAGTCTTTTACTAAATAACATTTCAAAAAGTTAAGTATATTTTGAATATTTAAGTATTTACACATCTTCAATACTAACATTATAACAATATTATATTTCATAAAATAATGACTGATATTATCGCTAGCAACTTAACATTTAATACCTACCTACTTGAATATATCACATTCCTCAAAATATATACAGGCTCTTAAAATTATTTAGGCTATTCTGAGTTCTTAGTTTAATATACCTAAAGTTTCTTTGGAATTATATTTTAAAATGAACTTGAGCAGCGGTTTGCGACGGTGTTTTTTAATTAAATTAGAAAAAGTACCTACCAATCCATAGCTTGGGTTATCGTTTAAAAAAAATTAAGAATAAGTAAGTGTTTAAAAGGATTTTTGTTATGATGCAGCCAATAGTTTAAAGACTACAGTGTGGGATTGTAAATTTAACTATTACAGGCTTGCTGTTTCATATTTGTATATTATCAATTTGTGCAATGACAAATCTGATTTTTATTTTATCCTCTTTACTAACGAAATGAAGGTAAAAGGTTACAAATCTAGTGTCATCAATTATCATGCAAGTTTTTACTGCCCGACCTTCGTAAAGGTTACCTTTTACGAAGTTTAAAATATTGCCATTGACTTTTTCAAATTAAACACCTAAAATAGCTCATTTTTTCATTCACAGTACCAAGTCGTTCTTCTGAACGTTTTGTCTCCAGATCTTCTGACCTCACCAGGTACGCCACGGAGAGAGTTATCTGTAAAGAAAATAAGATATTTCATTTAATGTAAATGCGCTTTAGATACGAACGCCATATTATAGCTGTTATTGATATTTTAATGATCCACACTGACAATATCAAAACATAGAAAACAAGCCAAAAACCGACAAACACGATAGTATTAAATCCCATTAAACGGGGTTCCGGAAACGGTTATTGTAAATTTTTAATGAATACCAAAAAGGAACCAAGATACTACTAAGTTGCAAAAAAATTTTAAATGCTTTGAATATAGTAGAAATAAATAGTTTAACAGATAAAGTACGAATATAATCTGTAGTAATTAAACAAATCAGTTCTGACCTCCATAAAAATACACATGAAGAGGAAATAAAGAGTAAAAAAAAAGAAAACCACAAAGATATTAACCAATCTGGAAGCTTGCCTAAAACTACTGACCTACAAAGCAGTTCATGTGAGCTTCGTGTAAACGAAACCATCTAATTTACCTGGAGGAAAGATTGATATGTACATTATTTTACTTAATAAAAATCTGTTTGCGGACTTGTTAATATCGATAGCATGACAAAGCGTTCTGGATTGGCAAACAAAGATGAAATGGAAACAATATTTGGAAAGTTAAACGACCTTAACTTACAGCTGCAAAATGATTAAACTTTAATGTTATTTGATCACGCTTACAATGTTATTTTTTAACATGTAAAATGATGTTAAGCTTCAGTGAAGGCAATGTGGTTAACTTAGTTATTATAATCGTTATCATAATCAAAAGACTTTCTAAAATTAATAGAATTCATTTAAAAAATATCGCGATATTTGCATATTAAAGTTAACGTGTGTTTTATTAAATAAATTAAAATAATTTGTCGTGTTTACGCATATGTAACGGATGCAATCTCTAAAGGTGATTCACAAAAAATATTTTAAAAGTTTCAACTTCGAAATACCTAATCGATTCTAAAAGTTTGTCAAGAAACTTCATCACCTATGAGATTTAATAATAATTCTTACTTACATTTGTCATCATTTCTGTCGGTCTCTGTCGACTCTTGGCTATCCATGGACACCATTGATATTCTCTTCTGGCGTTGTTCCATTAATAGTTCTGAAATATAAGGACGATTGGAAATTGAATACATGAAATACGAGTATTTTCACGATCATTTTTTTTGTTCTGTACCCTATTATTATATATATTTATAAATTATTAATTTATACATAAATAGAAAGGCGTATACAGTATCTATAGTACACAGGTACCTAAGCCTGTTCCTGTACATTTCACGTACGTCATGCCAAATCCAATGTGTCCAAGAAAAGTATATAAATAAACTGATAATAAATGTATCACATTATAGATAGGTAGTAGGTTCTATGGTTCTATGAAGTAAGGTCTTCATTCTATTAGATTTTTTTAACCGTGTGCTATTTTAAAGAGGCACAGTTTTTTAATTTTATAATGCAATAAGAGATAAAATATTTACAAATTCGTGTCAAGAGCCCTTTAAATAATTATAAAGCATTGTTCTCTATCGAGTAGTAGATATCGCGAGGCCACACCTGACTGGAACTGACTGATAAAAACAACTGATAACAGATAACGATATGACATTCAAAGAACTCCATCTGCGATGTAATACTGAAAATACTGTTTAAATTAGGTATTTTGTAATTGTTACTGTCGATTACTTTGTAGCCGCATATATAAACTACATAGTAATTATCTATAGGTATTAATTTGGTCTTAAAATATAAATATTCGTAAGTTCAAATAATTGTAGCTGAGAAGTATTTTTCAACAAGGCAGTTGCAACTTGCGCTAGGTTTTCAGAATCACTATTAACAAAATCATAATATAGACCATTGACACGTATTACCGTGCCATTGATACAAAACGATCATAATCTAACATAAATATTTACACAGAAATGCTAAACTTTGTGATAATATTCAGATGGAGAGCCAATTGTTTATTAACCGAATTACAATAGAATTAGCCGGCCAACTACCACTGCAACTCGGACCGGGCGAGTTAATATAGGTATTATATTGGTGCAAGATAATTCAGTCACTAATTCTGACCAAAGCCAACGAAACTTCGGCTTGGGTTTGAACTACTAATGTATATTTTATGATGAGCTGTAACTTCATGAAAACAACCACAAATTGGCGCTATTCCTATGTTTCCTTCTGTTGATTTATTTATTTTAATATTTGATGAGAAACTTGAACATAACGATTCTGTTGCATTTTGGCGGTTGATAATGGAGCCTCTTAAGAAAACAGTTGCAGAATTTGATAAAAGAATGGTCTTTGTGAACTAGCGTTTTCATCAAAACAATTTAACAATAGCAGTATCTACCAATACCTACTAGTACTATAGCATAGATGTTTGCGTTACAAATTCATTGATGCCTACTCGTAAATGCAATATTTATATTTAAAGCAACACCACAATGAGTCGCTCTGTAATGAATTGGTAATATCAACCGCAGTGACTCATGCATACAGTCACATACATATTACTTGCATCGTATTAGACAAAAGACCATTGTACTCGAGGAAATGGCAATTGTCGCTCGAGTTTTGCATGTAAAGATAGGAAGGAGGCTTTCATCAGTTTATGTTTAACGTTGAAACCTTTTTTCTTGTAATTTCTTATGATAAGCAAAAACAACTAATACTTAATAACAAACACACGAGAGAGTTAGGTTAGGGCACAGGCCTAGATGCCTTAACAGTCCACCTCCCAGTCTGGTCTGAGGCAACTGATAAATAGCGAGTATAGTCAAATTAGTTAGGGAGAAAAGCAAAATAAAAAAATGCATAAATGCATAGAAAAACCATCAACACAAAGCATAAGGGGCTGGTAATGGAAATACCGGTCCTGGTGAAACTAGTCTATGGAATGACCAACACGGTTTCCCAGCTTAATCACTAATTCTATAGGCTAAAACCGTGGTGGATTATAATAATACAAACCAGCAACTTCTATGTAAGTTGTTAAAATAATAAATTAGTTAATAACCAGTCGATTTTTTATCTTACAGCTGTGTTCATTTACGCAACGACCCAGTTGGCTTTATTTGCAATGCAATGGATAAAAAACGAAAGCGAGAGTGATTGATCGCTGTAAAAAGTCAACTTCCTGGCGTTCCCACAGCCGCACTGCACATGCAAGTCAACGGGGTCCAATAAAAACGGCAGTCATCGACCGCTGCGTGCGTCACTCCGGCAGCCTTGCTCTCCATCGAGATAAACGTACACCAATGGAACAGCAAACCTCATTCATCAAGCGTCCAAAAAACGTCCCCAGGGCCCCTTCTATACTGCTTCAAAAGGGATTGTATGGAACTGATTGTAATTTTTTGTAAACATAATGCCCTCCCGACCGAATTTCGGCCACGGCAGCCAATCTCCAGAGAGATTAGCCATCTGCACGGGAGACATTATAGTGCACAAGCATACACAGGTGCACTCTCTGATCCTTTACTCTCATAGCCCGATGAGACGGAAAACGCGACACAACCGGAGAGAGATCAGGCGCAGGACCGACGACTTAACGTGCTCTCCAAGGCACGGGGGCGCAACACCACCGACTTCCTAACTCCGAGATAGCACTGAGAATTTCTTGACAGAAAAACCCGATACTTGTTATGACCCGACCCGGGACTCGAACCCGGGAACTCGTCGGCCGCAGTCGAACATGGTAACCACTAGACCAACGAGGCAGTCATAATATATACGAGATGTTACATGTGTGTAAGGTAATGTGTAAATAATTGAATGACATATTATTTTTATATATTTTTTTGTATGTGAAGTGTAGTAGGTATGCCGTGCACTTCATTGAGTAAAAAATTTATTCAATCCATGACAAATTCCTGGGTATTTCCCCTTGCTTGAAAGTTGACACCTTTTCGGTATGTTTGCGTTATGTTACACGCTCTAGTATTATAACATCTCTATGTAGCACTCCGTCCGTCACGTATAAACGCCGGGAGCAGATGACGATCAATTAAAAAGTTTGTCCGTATTAACTATGCGGGAACTACTCTGGACAGGGTCGAGTGCCAGATGTAGTTAATAAGTTCCACCACCCAACTCACTGGAACCAATAACAAATTCATTCATGAAGACCAGATCCCCCACTCGTAATAAGATTTGTTTGATCACATATCAAATGATTGCGATCTCACCTGATTGACACCATATGACTGAATGTAGGATACAATCGTAGTATGCAGTAAGATGGAAGTGGTCTAAACTGGAAGAGGTATGCCAGTTTTTATAATCTTCCAATTCGGACGTTGTTACAAGCCACGACCGCAGCCTCTCACCATACCAGCTGACTAGCTACATCTCAATTGCCCCTACCAGAAATTAAACCCCAGGACGTCCCTTTTATTCTCAACAGTGCTTATCATTGGGCTATAGGGAGGAAAAACATTTCAGCCACTCATTCATCATCGTTATTTTACTATATTTATTATGTTTGGTAATACCGAACCTGCGGCAGTCGATGGCCCATGAAATGATACCTACACTGAGAAAAAAGACCTTCCGAAATACGGAAGGTATTACCGTCCCTTTTGACTCAGTAGGAAATTTACCTTTCAACTTGGAAGGATATTATTACCGTCCAAAATTTCCTTCCAAACAATGTCTGCCTTCTATTTCGGTGGGTAATACGTACCTTCCAAATTTCGGTCGGAAATTCCTACTGAGTCAAAAGGGAAGGTAATTTTTGGAAGGAAAATAAATGACGGTAAATACATACTTGGTCATATTTGTTCGGTAAATATAAATAACCTTCCAAACCTAGAAGACAAAATATTACCTACCTAAGGCGATGGCGAATACGGAGCGGGCTTTTGCAAAATTATAAGCTTTCAAAACGCCCTGTCCCAGCAAGGGTCCGTATACCACCTATGAATTATGCTCTGCTATGCGCTTTCAATGAATGTCCCAACTAGGTGGAAGCACCATTTGCCACGATGCAGGTACCGATACAAGCGGACTTGGCGATATATATGTGTTTGACCGGCGCCACCCTATACCGCGAGCCAATATACGCGTAGCGACATCTAGTGGTCGGGTCGGGTACTACATTCGGTGTTACAATTTCTATTTAATAAAACTTATTCGTTTTCCTTCCGATACCGAAATATTCCAATTTGTTTGGAGAGATAATAACATCTAATTTAGAAAGATGTTCCTTGTGTTATTTTCTCCATATGTGATCCATCTAATTTGGATGGTTATTTCTTCCAGCGAGCCTTTCTAATCCCTTCGTTTTTGATGGAATAGTAATGTCACTTCATTTCCTACTAAATAAGAGGGTAAATATCCTTCAATTTCGGAGGGTAAATATGCGTTTTCCTTCCGACACTGTTCCTACCGAAAAATTATAATTGATTTAGAAGGATATTATCATCTAATTTAGAAGGATACTCCTTGTGTTATTCCCTCCAAATGTGATCCATCTAATTTGGATGGTAGTTCCTTCCAGCGAGCCTTTCTAATCCTTTCTTTTTTGATGGAATAGTAATGTCAATTTATTTCCCACTAGTTAAGAGGGTAAATATCCTTCAATATCAGAAGGTTAGCTGCGTTTTCCTTCCGACAACTTTGGATTTGAATTCAGAAGGACATTAACATCTAATTTGGAAGGATAAATTTGGGAGGAATTATTATAATGCATCCTTATTTAGTAGGAATATTTAGCTGGAAGGAAATTCCTTCTTGGTTAATTCCTTCCAACAAATTTCCTTCGTTTATGTTCTTCCGTATTAGACGGATAAAATTCATTACCTTCTAAATATCGGTAGGAATTTGGCAGTTCCCCGATTCAGAAGGTAATCGGTGGAAGGAAAAGACCCAATTTTGGAAGGAATCGGTTTTAGAAGGTAAAAATCGGAAGGTAAACAAGGAAATTTTTCTCAGTGTAATTAGTTATAATTACTGAACAAATTAATCATGCGTTGTGGTTTGAATCCAAACAGAACGCAACAAATACACTGTGATTTCAGAAAAGCGACATAATTACGGGGGGCATATACCACTCGCCGTCCAGCTTTTCATCCTATTCATCTCAATGTTTACTACTAAGTACGAATAACGGGCTTCAAACCATTGAACTGTAATCATACATATTAATTTATCACAACAGTAAATCACGTTCACTTCTTGATTAGCTCGTACTCTCTTACTTTTTGCTTAAAATGCAAGTTCCAGCGAGAATTTCGTAACATAAGCCAATCATAAAAATTGAAATAATTTAACCTTCAGTATGCAGTCAGTGCCTAAAGTGGCACTAATTATAATAAGACAAAGGTCTATTACTTAATGCCCTATTTACGGATAAATGTATGTTTAGACAGCTAGGCCAGAGTATGACCTTTGGTAGAATAGTAAGTACTCTGTGAATGACAGAGGTGACTGACCGTATTGTTTTGCATGACTAGGTAGTGGAATAGATAACGTGATATTTCTCTAATCTACGGATATTCTAGTTACGCAAATGAACAAACGCGTTTTTGTTAAACCCGTTGGATGTATTCAAGCATGTTTCAAGCAGATTTTTCTATATCCAGAGATTTTTACAGTTTCTATAGGTAGACACATTTTTTTTAATTAGAGTTGTTTTTGCTGTTTGTTATATTTCGAGGTTTGTAATTTTTATGCTTTTTTTAAAATATAATGTGAGTGCTTGGCTGTAATTACCTACATCAGATAATATCATGATAGTGAGAGCTAAAGTGGAGCATGTTTTTCTAAGGTGGTAGTAAAATCAAAAGCTACAAGAGTATTCCTAGCTGTGTGAATCAGCAATGAGGAAAACCCTCCGTTTTTCTCAATACTTAGTTTAAAATTACTACTGGACAGTTTATTCGTAGTCCTGTTTCCCCACAGCTGCTTTCTTGATTTGAACTAATAGAGTTAAAATACAAGAAATTTCATTAAGTAAATCATTCAGATCTCACCTTTCTTTCGCATAGCTTGCTCCCACAACAAGGAGGTTATTTCTTCGACCCACGCGTTCCTGATTGTTGGTTCTCTGGTCTCCAATTTGTAAGACTTCAGGTTTCTTTTCTTGTACCAGATGCTGAATTTATATAGATCGTGCTCCTTTGCAGTTATGCCGAGATCGTCAACCGGGATGTGGTCTTTGTAAATAAAGAACTCGACTGTCAATTGCTGAAAAAATAATTGATAAGATTCATTGATTTAATACTATAACAACAACAAATAATAATATTATCAATGTGAATTATTATGAAATATTGATCTATTGGATAAACGTCAAGTATTTAACTTTATATTAAGTAACTTTTTACATTAGACGATACCTGCGACTATGTCCGCGTTAATTAAGTTTATTTTATTCCCGCGGGAACTCTCTCTCCATAGAGATATAATATATAGATTAATATTATCTCTACGTATCTCTCTCTTTTTCCGGGATATATCCTACGTCATCAAAATCGGTTGAAAAGATGGGTCGTTAGAGCGTAGCAGACAGACAGATAGACACACTATTGCATTTATAATATAATATATGTATTTATAATTATTAACTCTTTATAATATTATGTCACTATACGGTATGACGGTATTGTACAATCTTATAATTGCTACCTACTATACGTTATTTCATTCCATATGCAGCGGAAATGCAAATCACTTGTTGGTTAACGATATGATCAAGACCAAATCGTCTAGAATAAACAAGGAAATAAAAAAGAGAGTACCTATTTGCTAAGCAGGCCTATTGATTATTTCGCATGAGAACACCTATCTATTATTTCATAGGCAACAACATGGCGTTATCCGCCTGCGGTTTGCCACAATCAATAAAGTAAACAATGATTAATTGCACTATATAGTGATCTGCGATGATTTAAATATGACATAGTACACACGTGATGTATTTCCCGGTGTCGTCAAACATCTGAAATTGGCAGCGCGTGGCCAGTTAACCGTTCCGCGGTATTAACAAGGACAAATATTATTGTATTACGATTCATGGACAAGGCAACACCATTTGAAAGCATCGTCCGTCACGTATTTGTAAACATGTAGTGGTGTAATATAGGATGTAGCAAATAGAAACTTATGTCATAACTCATGCATTTCAATTTCCAATAAGCCGTAATCCGTTTAAATTAGTAGATTGTATAATAATTCGTAAAAAAGGTTAACATTATTCGGTGGCATGCGATAGAAAACATTTGAGAGCACATCAAGCTGTACGTGCTAAGGCTGACACATTTACAAATACGCCAAACAATCTAATTTGGGTTAAAATAATTAATAAACACACACTAATCAAACACTAAGGTCAAAGGAGAAACCACTTAAAATGTCTAGATTAATTAGCAGAGCGTCCAGAACTCCAGATCTTAATACTAGGGAACAAAAGGCTTAAAATGAGTTCATAGGTTTTATTGATACGAGAACTATCTTCTGTTATCACCCCGTACTCGTAAATCATAACACGTCCGTTATAATTATTGACGCTCGGAAGTTTATCTAAGCTATTTTTATCTAAACGGTAAGTAATAAAACTGGGTATATTGCCAAAGAAATACAAAGCTTGTCTCCGTATTTTAGTGTTTAAGTAGGTATATAGGTTACATATGTATATACCTAACTTAGAAAATACGCAATTTCTCTGTCTACCAAATCAGCTGCCGACGCCAGTGAGGCGCGTCCGCGTAATAAACTATTTTTGTAATATCTGCTCAGTATCTTATTATACGGCGCGTTAAATGGAAGTGGAAACGAAACGAATGGATAAAACGGAAAATATCCTGATTTATATTGGAAATAACCCTATTTCCAATAGATTTTCCTTTGGACTATTTAAATCATTGATGATGGCGCTAGAATAGTTTCCTTGAAAGTACTAGTAAGTAAAACTGTAACTAAAGGAAATACCAAAAGCTTTTTAAAAATAACTGATAATAAAATTGATAAAAAAAATTAAAGTTCACATTTTGAACTTTAGTTTTATACTTAATAAAAATATTATCTCAGTAAAACGTTTTTTATATCTAACAGGAAAATTAACGTGTTCAGTACTATTACCTATTCTGTGGTACGTACTACTGTCAACTCTCAGATATTTTTAGTGCCGATCTTACTACATAATTAAATGAATTCACATTATCGTCGGGAGATGAGTACTAGGGCATGCTCCCGGGAAATATCAGTATCAAAAGTATCGGGATTTCCCGAGACTTTTGAATATATTCAGTCCCGGTTCTCCACGAGAGAGGTCCGGTACTTTCGATACTTTCGAGACTATTCGAAAATCTTGAGTAAATTAAAGTATTCGCATTGTATATGCTTACTGCATGAACTTTTTTTAATATAATACGCACCGAAACGTTTGTTTATGTTGAAATTGGTCAAATCACTTGTTTTGTTTGAAAATATTGGTCTCGTCTCTCGTTACTTGTTATTGAACTATGAAGTGACTGGATATCACGTCATTAAGAGCACAAGCGGCGACTTTGAGCTACGGTTTCGAAAAATCATTTTAGGATCGGTAAGTTCATAATTTTAAATGACCAATACTTTTTATTATACTTTGAAAAGCAATATTTAAGTGAACCCTTATTACAATAAGAAATAGTTATTGAAAGAGAAAAACTAAATATGTACCCTATTTGCAATATAGTTACATACTTTCTTAATTAAATTCTCGTTTTTAATAGCGACAGGATATTAAGCATATCATATTAATAAATTGCAGGAAAATTAAAAATCCTTCCGCTATGAGATTTGAAGATTTTACAAGTAAATCCGGCGCTAAGTCGTCTGTTTGGCATTACTTCCTGCGAGGTCAAAATGAAGCAAAATGCAAGCTCTGTCAAAAAATATTAAAAAGTGCTAGCTATGTTTTTTTTTGGTACGCTAGTATTGTTATTAATTATTACGCTGTGTTGTTATTAATAAGAGAAGATTCTGAATGTTGTTTGGCTTGAAATTTTCATAATTTACACAAAAAGAATGATGGAAGGAAACTGGCAGACTAGTGAGGCTAAATTTTAAATATTATTAGAGGTTATATTATAATAAGCACGAGAATGAAGGCTTACTTTCGATTTAGGTTAGTAATAATTTGTTGACTTTTTGTTTAAAGGCTAAACTTTGACTTTTGATTTGTCTTTGAGGTTCATAATATTTTATTAAGTAGTTTTAATGCCTACCTACTTATAGTGATTTATTTATGTTAGAAATTAAAAACTAGTTTTGAGTAGTAAGGTTTTTATTTCACATTTTATGCCCTTTCCTATTCCTGTTACCGTAATTTTATATGGCAGTATCGAAAGTATCGAAAGTCTCGGGAATTCCCGGTTCCGTGCCAGTATCGGACAAAAAATTCCCGGTTCTTGGAATGGTATCGATACTGCAAGCCCTAATGAGTACCAAATTAGCCGTGGCGTAGACCTAGACCTAGAAATCGATCGCGTGCAAGACTTTTTTAAAATTGTATTTTTACATACAATTACTTATTTCGTCTGCAGGATGCAATCTATTTCAGTGCCAAATTTCGTCAAAATCGAGTTTGAGTATGGTCCATGAAACAGGCCGACAGACTGACACACATTCGTATATATTATAAATGCGAAAGCGTGTCTGTCTGTCTGCTACGCTTTCACGGCCCAACTACTCAACCGATTTTGATGAAATTTGGTACAGAGATCCACATCCTATATCCACATCAATTTGGTACATCCCGGGAAAGGACATAGAGTACTTTTTATCCCGGACGAAGTCGCGGGCATCATCTAGTACCTATGGTATGAAATTTAAGACCGTACTCCGTAGGGGCACGGGCCTGTTATTAAATAAATTAAGCCTTCATGTGTATCTATTCTCTTATCTCGAACCGGCCGAGAGACCAACCACCACAATCAAAGTGGACAATAAAATAACTTAATTTTTATTGCAATATGATAAGCAATGAATCATAACAAAATGATTCATTATTCAAGCAGTTTGAACAGTTAAAAAATAACAATAGCAAAATATATTCTATTAACCATCAACTATATTGTGTTTATACCGTAACTTAATGCAAGCTCGTATGATTTCTGCGCATCATAACGTCTTTTTTTTATTCCACTACAAGTTAGCCCTTGACTGTGATCTCACCTGATGGTATGTGATGATGCAGTCTAAGATGGTAGCGGGCTAACCTGTTAGGGGCATGGAAGTTATAATTAACCCATACCCCTAATCACGGTTTCTACACGACATCGTACCGGAACGCATAATCGCTTGGCGGCACGTCTTTGCAGGTAGGGTGGTAGGTAAGTCGCCACGGCCGCAGCCTCCCACCAGGCCAGACCAGAGAAAATTCAGAAATTATAAATTCCCAATTTGACCCCGCCGGGACAGCGCAACAGCGCTCTACACTGCGCCAGGGAGGTCGTCTAAACTTACTAGACTAATGAAGTCTGCGTTGTGGTGGATCACAGTGAACACCCAGTGATCCACTGGTGGAGCAGGACGGTGGATCCTAATGAAGTTGAAGTGTTATAGGATCCACCCAGACCTGTTGTTGTGTTATAGGATCCTAGTGGACGCCAGAGTCCTTTTCGATCCATTGGTGGATCCAAAAAGTGGATCCTAGTGGATTGAGGGTAATTATTCATCTACTTAACGTTAGATGAACTTGAACAAGTTACGGCCGAATAATGAATCGTCTTCACACTTCAGCCAATATCAACAGGAAGTTTTAGGTGCGATTCAAATGCTGAGGTTAAACTCGAGTATGTACTGTATGAGATTGACGGCTTTCTGTTGTCTGTTTCGGCCTTTCTTAAATGTTTGAATTATGCAATTATTTTGTCCATGCCGAAAAACAATTGTCACTTTTGGGATCACGCATTTAGGACACTCTGAAGTATATATTTTTTTCGTATTCAGAGGTTTCAGTATTCCAATTATTTAAAGTTTCAACTTCCATTTTACATAATATGAGTAAATACACAGTTTTATCTGACAGTGTTGACACCACATAAATAATGGAGGAAGAACTGAATGGAGATACGGGTTATAAACTATATTAAGAGCGTACTGAGTACTGACCTTTCGATAAACTGCAGTGATGAGGACCAACTTGTCAAAGAGAAAGACCCGCATGAGCTGCCGGCGCCGGCGCGCGTTGTCCATAGCATAGAATTCATTTTGACGCAGTAACCGACCCTGATTCAGTAGATTGAGATATGGCTGTAAAGAGAAATGAACTCTATTACGTAAACTCTAAGATCTGATTTTAACCGAGAACCGTAATTAAGGAACATAATGTAGTAAGCATGTTAGCATTCGAATAAATTAAAATATATAATACGCATCTAGCGCAAAGATTTCTATTTGTTAGCATTTTTTGATTTGGTGGTTCGTGAAAAAGGATTCTGTATATTTTTATACCTACTTACACTAGCTGATGCCCGCAACTTCGTCTGCGTGGTTTAAGTTTTGTTTATTCCCGCGGGAACTCCGTAATTTTCTGGCTTTTTAGCCTGTCACTCTCCAGGTCCTTAACTTAACCCACCCAACCCATGCCAAAAATCACGTCGATCCGTTGCTCCGTTGCGGCGTGATTAATGGACAAACCAACAAACAAACACACTTTCGCATTTATAATAATATTAAGTACTTATTAAGTATGATTTTTTATTTCACTCTCGACTTCAGATTGTTATTTAAATGTGAAGATGCGCAAGACGGGCTCCGATACTTATTACTTTTTGTTTAGCTGTAAAGTTAATATCAATGACTCTCTATTAGATATGCAGACCTACGTCTATATAACGTGTACACGTATCTAACGTGTAAAACCTACTCCAGGTAAAGATAAAAATATAGCATTTGTTCCAATCCTTTATGTATCTTCAGATTACAAGGTAGATAATAGACTTTACATGAGTGTATATGTAACCTTCGTATATAAACCATAATGATAAATATTAATGGGTGTAAATGAAAATTAGTGTAATAAGAGTGATAAATTACTCTATTAGCCGTATGATTAGCTGCACTTACTGGACAGTCTGTAATATTTTCTAACGCCATTATCCCATCAACCGCTGTCAAAACGCATTCAATCATCGTTTTCGCCAGTTTCAAACTCTCCAATGGTGTTTCGTCAGCGTCAGATGACTCTCCATTACTTCCACCCGTCTCATCACTGTCTACACTTAACTTAGATATTCTTGAATCTGTCTCACACCTTTCATTTTCATAATTGGTATAAGTTTTCACTAGATCATCCAAAAACAGTTTGTACCTCGGTATCCTTTGCACTGGCTCTAACAAATAGCTAGAGAGATCTAATCTATCGCCTAATTCTAATTGTCGTTCCTGCAAACAAATAACATTGGTTTAGTTATATAACGCCAGCTTTATCAGGATTCTGGGCTTCGTCTATCTACTGGAGTTTGTGTTAGCAATTAACATGTCCCGGGGGATTACTACCATGGCTTAAAGCAGTATTATTTCAAAGTGACAGTTTTATTAAGACATACCTTGACCTCCCTAAAATAAGGACTATAATTCTAAAACACGAACGTCAACAATATTGAAACAATACGGATTTAAGGAATAGTAGTATGCCCCCGAAAGAATATGTCGTAACTCCTCGTAACATTATTGTTGATAAAACTAAAGATAGGAGAATTTTCTTCATTACGAAACGGAGTCTGTGTTAACACTAAAATTAATCATTCCTCTATATTTCCATTCAAGGCCTATATTGTATTTTTGGTTTCTACATCTAATAGAGAGTAGATTAGATTAGTATCGATTGACACTAAATTCCAATGGCCTTTCACTGACTTTAGTGGAAATTTAGGTCAAATGATATGTGATCGCAATCGGGGACCAATAATAATACTGACGAAGAATTTTATCCGAATAAGTAGACTGAAAAGTTTGTTACGATGGAAATAGAACGAGACAATATACAAACTTTCTCTCTTAAACTTCTTAATAAGAAATTTTCTCGTGTAAGATTCACATTTCCACATTTGTGGGCCTCATATATTTTTAAAACTATCCGAGAATTTTTTTCGTATCCAATTCAGTCCACCATTTGAATCGTAGTGTGTTTTGTGCATTATTTATATACATAACATGTCAGAGTCATGTCCAATGTCCCACGTCATCACCAATTTACCTAAATGAGATTGAGGGCTTCGAACTTTTTTGTGTGAAAGGTGGCCTTTTGGACTACCAAGCTACCAACCGCTTTGAGTAGTTTATACTTAGCATGAACAAAAATTAAAAGTAGTAATTTTGTGATTAAATTACTAGTTTCAGACATATTTCACGTCAAATATTTAAAAATCACGTCGATCCGTTGCTCCATTGCAGCGTGATTGAAGGACAAACCAACAAACCAATAAACTAACAAACCAACAAACAAACACACTTTCGCATTTATAATATTAGTATGATAAAAAGCTGTTAATATATTTTGAGCCTCTTTATTTTGTCGAAACTGTATAAGCAAAACTTCTGTAATAGCACCCAGTGTTTGAGCAAATATAACGGTATGATGAGAGTTCATAACATCGCTTTATCATACACCGTAACAGCAGGAATGAGGAAATAATTGCGATCACGCTTCGCCGTGATATAAGCGAATTTGCGGGATATCGGTAATGCCGTCGAAGATTATGATTTTCTCCTGCATATTTACTTTATAATATAAGAAAGTAAAGCTCCAGTCGTTTCCTCAACTTTAGCTTAATTTAATATAGATGTTAGGTAAGTTACATTTTTCATCTTGTCTTTCAGCAGTTAAGTAAACCTACAGCTTCATTTTCTCAACTAATACGTCCACAGCTGGACGAAGGACTCCTACATGGATCTCCACAGGACACGGTCTTATGTCGCTTGCTTCCAGCGGCTCCGAGCTACTCCCCTGAGATCGTCTGTCCACCTAGTGGGGGGTCGGTCAACGCTTCATTTTCCGGTGGCCGGACACACGCACTCAAGATATATGAATAGCTTAAAGGAAACTCAATCATCACCAGATTGTGAGTGGTGAATGATGATCCCATACTCAGAATGACAAATAAAAATTAAAAATAGGTATGGGTAATAAGAATATCTCTAAAGGGGTTTTATAAAAAAAATCCCTATCCACATGAATATTAATGTTTCATGACCGATAAAAACGAATAAATACTTTTGAGCGGATTTTCCTGTCAGAGATAAGTACCGGATAGGTACACGATTATAATAGCCAGACTGAAGAGGCTATAAACAAAATTATACTATTATTTTAAAGGCTTGGACCCACAAATACCATTTACCGAAGCGTGGATGATAGGTGCCAGGTAGGACGACACGCGCGTCCGCGTGTATGAATTGTAATGTTAAGATCAATCTACTCATGTGGTTAAGATAAAACACCTCGCACTGCAGAGCGCTTTCATACAATTGTCGCCTTACATCGCAACTTCCAGTAGTCGTGATAGAAACGATTAAGTCACAAATCGTAGTCGTGACGCATTTTGTATGTCCAAACCATAAATAAATTAACCTTACCTGGAAGAATTGTTTGTGTTCATACACAAGTCTCGTGGCTCTCTTATTATTCCTAGAGTACATTACGTACATGTTAAACCTTTGTTCCTAAAAAAAAGAAAGAAACAAAATCAAAACATTTGCGTAATCCTTTACGTAAAACACACTGGTGGGTAAGTATTAGCTCCAACTTTCTACGCTTTGTAGAAACTATACAGTGACTTACTTGAAAATGCTAACATATTCATTCACCGATTTCTAATAAAATATGAGACATACAATGTATTCAGCGAGATCATCATATGAAAATACATAAAAGCTCTCAACAGGTTTCGATGACCTCTTTCATACGTTGTTGGTCCCAGGTTCGATATACTCGGTTGTGTCAATAAATCTAAGAAAAACCTCTGTTTTTTTGCATTTTCAAATTTTGAGTTTTTTCATCATATTTAAATTATAATTTCATAATGAACATGATCAAAGTACGAGCCAGTAAGTCTTGAACGGCCGGCCCCTAATTTTTTTTTTCAATCCTCTACAATTTGATGATTGCAGTCTATAAAGATGGTAGCGGGCTAACCTGTTATTAAACCCATACCCCTATTCGGTTTCTACACGGCATCGCACCGGAACACTAAATCGCTTGGCGGCACGTTTTTGCCGCTAGGGTGGTAACTGGTAACTAGCCACGGCCGAAGCCTCCCACCAGGCCAGACCAGAAAACTTACTTTTTACTTGGAAAATTACTCTTTTTGCAACTCTTATCGATTTACGAAGAAAGGAACGTTATTTTCATAATGGACGGAAAAAAAAGCATGGAATCACGCACCACTTCGGACCGTGACACCAATTTTTAACGATTGCTATAATTGATTATAAGCGCTCACTGGAATTTCTTACTTAAAATATGCAACCGGTGTTTCAAAGAGCGTAACAAATCGTACATTAATTATTATTATACTCTGTAAAATACTCATACAAAGAGATGAATATCGCGTCTTTGGTATAAGTCTTCCTCGTTGTTATTTGATTCAGAATCAAAATCAGAATCTGCAGACATAATTGACTATTTTGAAAAGAGTTCAGGTTCACACTTCACAGGCTTTCAGTATAAGGGCACCACAATTGGTGCACTGGCAGAATTTGCTTATCTAGTTTAGTAAATCATTTATTTTACTTACGAATCGCCGAAAGCACTGGCCAAGTTTTCTGAGATCATTTTCACAGTCCCTTAAAGCTGGTAGAAACTCTTCGGCATGAAATCGGCATATCCTTTCAATATTGGCAAAAATATCCGCTTTCATGCCCTTGAGCGTTGGAGGTATGTCTTCTTTCGTCATCTCTGGAATGTAATCTTCAACGACGTGCCTCAATCGCCCCACGTAAACGTTTTCTGTGTGAAGTAGCTCATTCACACGTTCTGTCAGCCGTCTGTGCACAAAAAAAAACATATTATTACATTCAACACGTCAATTGTAATAAAGGCTAAAATAATTAACGGTGTAGTTTTTGGCATAAAAATACGTAAAACACAAGTTGTCAGATGTAAAAACATCCATATCCATAGTCCGTGCGTGTACGTATCTCCATAGTATGGAATAATAATTATTATTACTAACATTATGTGAAAGTGTGTCTAAGACTGTGTTTACCCTAACATGGTTCAACCGCGTTGAAGCAATCTTGACGAAATTTGGCACAGATGTAGCTTACATCTTGGAAACAGATATAATATTCATATCTGATAACACAGGAACCACAAGACTTTTATGTAACCTTAATCCAGCCGGACTAAATTACAGGTATCAGCTACTACAATAAATCGAATTCGACACTCAAGATACGAATGTACACAATAACAATTTAATTATTGTTTTAATAGCTTGAGCGCGTTTTGATTGTCTTGTTACTTACTAAATTAGGTCGAAGATTTAAAAATTATAGATACGTAGGTAAACAGTCTAATGTACAATTCTAACATACAAGTAACCTTGGCATCAGCGACGCCCCCGCATCTGTTTCAAAATAAACAAAGTGACCTCAGCGGGAAATACTTTGAATAATTTTACGAAAGCTTTTCTCTATTTTAATTTCATACATTTCGCCTCAACTATGCTTTCCATGTATTAGGAACGCCAAGATTGCATAGTAAGTGTACAAGAAGTATAATAAACTATACTTTGTTTACAGTTTATACTTATTTATCTTCGATTGATTTGAAATGATTCCAACTTCAGCCTCCTTCTAGAGATGCAGCACTCAGTGAACGAAAATATCACTTGGTGAAGGATTAATAGGTAAATAATTTAGGGAAGGATTCATAATTTTAAGGTGTAGGTGTGCCTACCGATACTTTACCAACCTAGGATACCACTATTATTTAATATCAGTTACATTTTTAACAATATATGGATCAGCAGATGTACATTTCCTACATTAAATTAAGCTCCTCCCGCACATAATATTAATGTATTTCATAAAAATATCTAGTATTATACTATATTCATCATCATCACCGCGTGCCTTCTTCAAAACGAAGTTTGGCGGTCATCATCCGAAAATCTTTCTATCTTAAGCCGCATCTTTTAGATTCGGATAGCTAAGCCATGTCCCTTATATCGTCCAACTACTTGCGCTTTTGGCACCTGGAGCTCTCTTGCCTGCAATCCTTGCTTCCAAAACAAGTCTTGGAAGTGAGAATTGGGCTCCTCTTTGTAGATGTCCGAAGAAAGCCAGTTTTCAAATTTCACTGCATGATGGTGGACATGAGTTATCTGTTACAATATTGCCTAATATTATATTCTGATTTCAAATTAGTTTACGTGTCGATTTCCGCATGACCTCAACCACTTCAGCTCGCTCGCATCTTTTTATTCTTGGCTTTTCTAACTGGATTATTATATTCCTATTTGCCACATCTTATCAGAGACTTTGCATGTCTAACAAGATCTCAAGATAAGTGAAATACGGGTTTCTTCCGTTCCTATTTATCGATCTTCCATTTAGATACTACCTGACAATACAAAAATAACTAATCCAGTCTATTTATACATTACATATCGGACTGCTTATCTGCATAATATCACATAATGTTGTAAGTTGTAACATATTTGTATTCCGAATCAGTCGTAGAGTTCCTATACTTCTAAAACTTGTCCTACATGAAATAAAACATTTTTTTTTAAATTAAATTACGCAAAGATACAATTAAAATTCCAATTTTGCATTGATGCCACTTTCGAGGGTAATGAGTAATTATGAGTTTAGCAGCAGTAGATTTTGTCAGTTCATCAATTATATACTTACGATATGCCTCTAACCACTGTAATCTAATTGTAAGCTTTTTTTATGTACATGAGAGGTCGTTTGCTTTTTGTTAGCATTCCGCATGTTCTATGCATTTGCGTAGACCATGCGAAATTATAATATATAGAACATTTTGTATTTACAACAAGTCATGAAAATACAATACGTTATTATTGTTCTTATTATTGTTATGGTTATGACCATAGAGAACAACAACAACAAAAAAAATAGTTAAGCACTTTAGGAAAAACTCTGAGATAACTAGGTACATAATATATCAACCGTAGATCCCATTCTGTAGATTTTAAAAAAAACATTCGCGTTGAAATGAGAACCTCCTCCTTTTTTGGAAGTCGGTTAAAAATAGATCACTATAAAAATAAATCGTTTTCAAAAAAATATATGGTATTGAAATATATTAGGTGTTTCTATGCTCTTTTTGATATTGTCTATTTAATCATTTAAAATTATATTTCTTGCAACTAAATTATTTACCTACCTATCTAGAATTATCTACTCTATTTATTGTATCTAGGTCCTTGCAGCAAATAATTCAATATTACTATGCACGTGACTAAACTAAAAATAATCTTGTTAATCTTTGCAGTCCATACATAGTAGCACACCAAAGTGCGGTATAATAATTATACTCGTACTATAGTTATTCTTGCTAGAAGTTGCACAGACATAACGCGGCATAGAAGCGACGCGTAGGCAACCCAAGCATAGTCAGTGCGAGAACGCTTTCTCGAGGCTAATTCGTGAATTTTGTTTGCACGAAAAAAAAATCATGTAGTTTCATGGTCATTTCACATACAGTCGTATGGCACTAAATTAGTTCATCATCGTTATATAATATATTAATTGTTACTAGACGATGCCCGCGGCTATCAGCGTGGTTTTAGTTATTTGCAATTTCTGTGGAAACTCTTTGATTTTCCGATGTATTAAGATCTAGCCTATATTATTCCTTTCCCGAAGCGCGAAGGAAGCAGCGTTGCTTCCTTCGCGCTTGGATTGTTTGGGAATCTTACTGAACGGAGCGCAAATGCGTTCTACGTTATGCGTTGCGTACTAGATAATAGGAGCCGCGTCGTTGCATTTACGCGAGGTGTATGTCCAAAGCTTTAAAGATCCGATCATCAAGTTCACAGCCTTATCAAGGCTGCAAGTAAAAATTTTTATTGAAAAAACTAGAAGTTTAATTCGCTATAATCCGCCACAGAAGGTAAATCTATGTGGTACCTACAGTGCGTATCTTGAACTGGCAGCCCGCGATATTCTCCACACCACATAAATGTTCCAAAATAACCTCAACGTACGTTTCACTCCGACACCGGAGCATCTTCAGGAGATGTTGACTCTACAATGCACGATTGTGTTACAATCGTGATTGTGGATCGTGATCGTGAATGTGTGATTGTGTTCACAATCGTGCATTGTAGAGTCAACATCTCCTGAAGATGCTCCGGTGTCGGAGTGAAACGTACGTTGAGGTTATTTTGGAAGATTTATGTGGTGTGGAGAATATCGCGGGCTGCCAGTTCAAGATACGCACTGTACCACATAGATTTACCTTCTGTGGCGGATTATAGTGAATTAAACTTCTAGTTTTTTCAATATCATGGACTTCCGCAAAGTAACGCCTGCTTCTATCCAATATTTAAAAATTTTTAGTTTCGTCAAATGTAAAATATGATCATTCATATGAAAATAACTTTAACACGATATTAAAATAAAACCGGCCGAACAGCAACAGAATATGTATAAGGGCGAATATATTTTTCGCTTTCTTATTAGAACAAAGTCAAACGGCTTTAAGTAATTCAAAAGTACCTAATCGGTAACCATTCGTAGATAGGTAGATACTTATATAAATAGTTTAATGAAATACGGTGCCTTAAGGAACCCTAACCTTGCAAGGAAAATGGCAAAAATAAAAGCTATCGAAATATTGAAGCTCAGTAGGTACCTGTGACGGTAAATTTTGATTCAAACTAACTAGCTGTTAATTAGCTGTTAATACTGAGTTTCTTGTCGGCTCTTTTTTTTTTTTTACCTACTCCAAGTTAGCCCTTGACTGCGATCTCACCTGATGGTAAGTGATGATGCAGTCTAAGATGGTAGCGGGCTAACCTGTTAGGGGCTCTTCTCAGTACAATATGATTTCCACACCGCTGCTAGAGTTCCGACTCCCGACTTATGATATTATAATTTATAAGTGATGCAAGTTGTCCTAGGAATTAGGATACCTAAGAATCATTGAGTTAGAAATAATTATTTCATTTCATTTGTACCTATAATAAATGGAAATAGTACTTATAGGTAATAGTCGTACTTTCCTCGTTTAAAGTACAAATCTCGTTGAAATCTACACAGCAAAATAAACAGCAGAAAGTGATATGCGACCTTGGTTATATAGTAACTAATAGGTAGGTACTAGGTAGAGGTGCCTATTATGAAGTGCGTCCAAAATAAAGCTCTAATTTGACGTACTTCGAAGTCCGAACATACAGTAGGAAAATCTACTAGTAATTAATATCCTCCGGTAAGTGACCTTGTATCAATAACAACTTGCTCAAAGAGAGATAATAATAAGTATAAAACGAGTTCTTGCCACAGTCTACCCAGTGACTGAATGTAATGTAAACCTTTAGAATTACAATTTTTTTAACACCTATTTTTTTACAAAGGTTCAAACAATATATTTCTCAACTATATCCATGTGAAACTGGTATATTGTAGGGTCATTACTACTACTACTACTACTACTACTACAACAGATACAAATCATTAGAGAGTTATCGTAAAGCCAGAGCAGCAATATCCATAACACTTACTTACTTGCATCATCACTTACCATCAGGTGAGATCGCAGTCAAGGGCTAACTTGTAGTGGATAAAAAAAAAAAAAAAAACATTGGATTGGACACAACCTACCTAACTGGTAGGACTAGCTTTTTGCAAGTCTTTTTTTTGTAGCGCAGTACATGACCGCTATAAAGATAATACGTGGGCCGTATCGCCGCCATCTTGAAATTGAAATAAATATTATTAGAGATGGGCCGAGTACTCGGTTTATACTCGGTACTCGGCGTACTCGGCGGGTTTTTTGATACTCGTACTCGGCCGAATAACTCGGTGTCTAGGCCGAATAACTCGGTTTAAATCCCGAGTATACTGTTTATGTTTTTATTCAGTCTTTTTAGATACTTTATGAAAATTAATATATTTAGGCCTAGTTTCACCATCTCTGTTAGATCATTAACACCTCTATTACATTATAATAAGGGATTAGTAGTTAACTTTTGAGTTTTGACACATCTCTCAAGAATTCAATATGGAAATTTAAATTTTATTTTTGATGACACTTACAATGTAACAGGGAAGTCAATGATCTAACAGACTATGGTGATATTAGGCCTTAGGTAGATATAATAAAAAACAACAGTGTTAATCAAAAAATATTTACGCGCTCGAAATGGAAGTTTGATTGAACCGAGTTACTCGGCCGAGTACTCGGTTGGGAAAAATTGGACCGAGTAAAACTCGGTACTCGTTACTCGGCAAAAGTGTTACTCGGCCCATCTCTAAATATTATACTACCTATTTTATCATTTTCGTATTAGGCACACCTAACAATCTAAGTTTGGTCCTTGTCTTCGTTTATTTAGCTCAAGGACAGGCTCATGTATTAAAATCCTTACTAAATGATGCCCGTGACTTTTACAGGTTTTTTTAAAATTCTCGTGGGAACTGTCAAATTTTCTGAAATAAAAGGAAACGGATGTTCGTACCCCGGTATACACTTTCGCAAATATGATACTTATTAGGATGGATTTCCATTATTTTGTTGCAATAAGTAACGTTTACGTCCTAGCTTACTCCCTAGGGGCATTGAAATAGTAGGTATAGGTATCAAACTATCAAGTATACATATTTTATAATATTACATTTGTAGAAAATTACTAAGTACCAAGCTCCCGAGTCCCGAACTTTTATTTTTCTTTCCACTAAAACTTAGCCCTTGACTGCTATCTCACCTGATTGTAAGTGATGATGTAGATATCTGTATGATCCAAATTATATCAATTGATCAAACAGATAGATTCGAATATTTTACCATCAGGTGAGATCGCAGGCAAGTGCAACCACAGATCACAGAATAGTGCAACTATATTAGTGGATAAAAAAAATTATAGCTTGTACCAACGCGAAGTGATAATAATGAATGGAAAACAAAAGCTGCTGCTGGAAGCTGCTTTTCACTCGCAATAAAATATGATCATCCCCGAACTTCTGCCGAATATGCAATAATTAATGTCCGCAAGTTTCAGTGCTGTAATGAACTGTAACATTACTCAATAATAGTTATCGATATGAGCTGTTTTTGAGCGAGGCTTTAATAAAGAACGTGTGGTTTTTAAATCATTTATACATTTATTACTTACATGAATTATACTTATTAAATATTTTACATAAGAATAAGAATTAGGATACCTACTTACAAGTGACCTTCATTAAGTAGGTACGTATAGAGAGGAAATAGTTTCAATAGATATGTTATACTAAGTAGGACAGCTATCCTATTATTACGGAGAAATATTAAGTTTTTATAGTCCTCTGACTCTGACCAAAGAAAACGATTGTACTACTGGACCAATTGTTAAGTTTTAAAACATTTTCAGATAATTTAACCGCGATGATTTGATTCAACCCCTGGATGTATTTTATGATTTGTATAACAGTACGTAAGTATAGTATGCCAGAAGCCAAATGTAAGTAAGTAAGTGGGTAAATGTTTCTTTCAAATACAAGGCTATTTTCACAATAATTCAACTCGCACATTACTCATTCCTCATATCCGAGAGTGGCATTAGTAGCAACATTACGCTAGTATTTATAAACATTGCTCGTAACTCTTGTAAAACCATCGTAACAATTTAGAACTAATTAAGTACGGTTTTGTTTCAGACAGTAATACGAGTACATATCAAATAAATATTATAAATGCGAAAGTTTGGATGGATGTATGGATGTGTGAATGGTTGTTACTCAATCATGCTCCAACGGCTGAACGGATCTGGATGAAATTTGGCACAGAGGTAAATTATAGTCTGGAATAGCACATAGGCTACTTTTTATCCCGGAAAATTAAAGAGTTCCCGCGGGAACTGAAAAATCTCAATCCACGCGAACGAAGTCGCGGGCATCAGCTAATATTACTATACTTATTACTTACCTATACATAATTAAAATCATTAGAACTTAAAGTCATTTGCGTTAAACTTACTTCGAATTATAGCGATAACATTATCGGGTACATCTAATATTAGCCGTATTATCACAGAATAGGTAATAGTAGGTATTATTTAGATTTCTATGAGTGTGCCGTCATCGTCGAGCGCTACAATTGTTTATAAACACTAAAGCCAATAGCTATTATACCTAAAAAAACAAGCCTACCTGTACTAAATAATAGATACCTGATGGGTACTTTTTAGGGTTCCGTACCCAAAGGGTAAAAACGGGACCCTATTATTAGGGTTCCGTACCCAAAGGGTAAAAACGGGACCCTATTACTAAGACTCCGCTGTCTGTCTGTCTGTCTGTCTGTCTGTCTGTCTGTCTGTCTCCAGGCTGTATCTCATAAACCGTGATAGCTAGAAAGCTGAAATTTTCACAAATGATGTATTTGCGTTGCCGCTATAACAACAAATACTAAAAATTGAAAAAATATATATATTAAGGGGGGTCCCCATACAATAAACGTGTTTTTTTCGTATTTTTTTGCTCAATATTAAAAACGGTAACAGGTAGACGGTTCAAATTTTCACAGAATATTAACTTGTATATTACCTTTCAAAATAAATAATTAAATATCAATAAAGTAAATATTAAAGGGGGGCTCCCATACAACAAACGTAATTTTTATTTTTAATACGTCTTAAATCGTAAAACTTACTACAGGTTTGTACGGAACCCTCGGTGCGCGAGTCCGACTCGCACTTGGCCGGTTTTTTATTATTTTGAATAGCGGCCATAGTTTAGATTGGTGACATACAATTTTCTTTTAAAACATGTATTAATAAATAATTGGGCTCAATAAGTGCGATGTATTCGATCAACTGTACCTACCCTGCCCCCCAATTACGTAAGAATTGTCGATCAAATGGTAAAGGTTCGGTGTCAAAGTAAAATAAACCATGACGGCATTGAATTAGAGCTCAATTTCGTCTGCCCATTCTTATACGTTTAGGGTATCGTACATACGAGAATGGGCAGACGAAGTTGAGCTCTAATTCAATGCAGTTATGGTTTATTTTACTTTGACGAAAATCTTTAACGTTTGATCGGCCATTCTTACATGATAGATAGATAGATAGATGAATACTTTATTGCACACATAAAAGAATACAAAGTAAAATTTACTAAAAACTAGGTATGCAAAGGCGGCCTTATTGCTTACCGAGCAATCTCTACCAGGCAACCTTTGGTGAGAGGATTGAACAGGTTGTGTAGGGTAGTGTGGCACAATATAATACACGTTATTATTAATAGTAGGAAAGCACTTATTAGATGTATTATAGATTTATACAATACATATAAGTAAAATAAATAAATATAGATAACAATATATATTATACATATACATACATAAATAATACATACATGATTGGGGGGCTAGTCCCCAATCATGTAAGAATGGCCGATGAAATCGTTAAAGTTCTGCGGCAAAGTAAATAAACCATAACAGCATTAAATTAGAGCCCAATTTCGTGTGCCCATTCTTATACGTTTAGGTATGTACGATACTCTATCGTATAAGAATGGATACACGAAATTGAGCTCTAATTCAATGCAGTTATGGTTTATATTACTTTGACGCTGAACCTTTACCATTTGATCGACAATTTACATAATCGGGGGGCTGATTTGATGTAATGTTTAGTAATGTACAGTGTTAAACTAAGTAGGTATATTGAATAACAAACGACTATCAACCTGCATAATGCATTATTACTATTTATTTGCTTATACCGTCTCAAATGCAATTACATATTATACGCAAAAACTCAAACCAGTCCTCCCACTTACTGCCAAAATTCTTACTCATAATATTTTTGGATCACTTAATGCGATCTTTATTGCTCAAGTTTTATCAGTTTTATTCTTATTAGGTCTTATTAGATTTTCAATGTCACTCAATTTTTAATACGCAAACTATTAATATGTCCAATTTTTAAAAAGAAGAGATCTTCAATTCAATGCGTATTTTTTGAGATAAAACTTATATAATATCTATCCGCTTCAAAATCAATTTTCAAAACCCAAATATGAATTTATTCTTTTTTATTATACTTATATATACAACCGGTTGAATCTTATGTATTCCTAATTTCCTACCGATTAATCAATGCAATACTTTAGAACCTGATTATCTATAATTTATCTAACGCTTTCAATGAATACAATTATATATATAATAATGTCGTACAATTGATATAAATTGTACCATTAAATGCAATTAACTAATTAACTAGCTCAGTAGGTATGATAACGATTAACAACATCTATTACGTAATAATAATAAAGTCCTCCTGACCGAATTTCGGCCACGGCGGCCAATTTCGAAAATGTATTGTTCGTGAGATTTTCAAAATTCGTCACTCTAATCTAACTGATAGTAAAGTTCTGCTATGTAAATAACAAATACCTACTTGCCTCGAACCATATGAATAAATATCAAGGTGAAACCTCGTACCTACTTAGTTCGAACTCGGTGGCAGCGTGTGCATGTGTGTAATAATCACCTGTCAGCTATTTTATAGATGCATACCTATTGTAAGTATGCTGAGATCTAGCAATACTAGACGTTATTTTAATTGGACTGAACTAAATTTTACTAATATGTGTGTTAACTTAACAATGGGATTCCCACAGATAAATATTATTCATTCGGGTATCTCCAAAAAAGTACGTACCTACTACGCATTTACTCGAACATTAAAATTATCACGCATAATACTATTATCATCACGCTCCAACGGTAAAGCGATAATTTCAAATTATCAGATATGTATGACAAAGCCTTGACGATATCGCAAATATTTCTTGTGATATCAAGAAAAAAAGCCAAATGACCTCACCTTCTATATTTCTCCTTTTTCGATTCCACCGGCATCAATACCGGTTCTATGGACTTTGTAACACACCACTCGTTTACTGCACTAACAGTGAGGAATTCTGTATCCGGTGCATGGCACACCTCTGAACCGAATTCATCTGAAGAAACTGTGATACTATCATACTTCTGATATGGCACCATATCCAAAGATGATATTGATTTGATGCTAACATTGTCAAAATTACATTGTTCCTCAGATGCACTAGATAAATTATCATCACTTTCATATTCATTCATTAAAGTATCCGTTGAATGATCCGTCGATAGCGTTTCAGCTCTGCCGTCGTCGTTATTAACTACATATTCTTCACCTTCTTTCAATTTATCACTGTCATTGGAGTCATCGCTACTACTTTCATTCGATGATGATAATTTACTATTTATTATTCTACTTTTGACTTCTTTTATGTCTATTTCATTATCAGATGTCTCTGATAGCTTCAGTCTTAGAAGTTTTTCTAGGTCACACTGCTTGACACCGTAGGACCAATGTGTTTCACCTATACGACCTTGACTTCCTATTGAGGATTTCCTTCGTATAACAGGGGGTTGTCTGCTGCGTCGCAGCACTACAGGTGATGAGGAAGGTGTAGTGAAGGAAAAGCGCCTTTCAACTGCCACACTCTCCTCGGGTACAGAGGATTTACTATCTATAGAGGAAGTGTCATTAAAAGGGTCCGGTGGAGGTGGAGCTGGCCTGTGAGGCTTTATTGAGGATGATTTCCTGTCCGACATAAAACCTGAAGAACTGGATTCGTAACTTATTTCTGAAACATTTGATAATATCGAGTTCACTGACACATTGGAGTTTCTGTCTTGAGTCTTAGGCACAGGGGATAAATGTTGAAAATGAATCTGAATGGGGTTGACAATACTTGATAAACTTCCCAACATCGGATCCTTAAATCTTTCCAAGGATTCACTTGAACCTCCGAGATTAATACCAGTCCTTTCGAAGCGTTGAATCATTTGTTTGACACTTCTTTTGTCTTTTCTAAACTCGACTTCATCGTCATCAGAGACGTGTCCCGACGAAGACTCGTCAATTAAACGCGTTCTGACGTCCTCGCGAGACATCATGACGTACAGGCATTCAGGTATTGCACAAGCACCAGTAAATCCGAGGAAACGTACACATATCAACACGCGATTTAGCTGCGCATACTCGGCGCGCGCTCGTGTTGACAACGAACTACGACTGACGGTGTGACGGCGGACGGCGCCCGCGCCCCTTGCGCTGCCCGCGACTACGTCAGTAAATTATAATATACTTTGGTGCTGAACCGTATCTAATAAGTTACTCCATAAATTAAATATTTGTTTAGTGATAACCCAGCTGTTAAATAATAATATGCTTTCGCTATACATTTAGAATACCCCATCACCTTGATAACAAATATCCTACCTGCTTAAGTATTTTTTGTGTAATATCAGTAACTAGTTTCAGATAAAATATTGTATATGTACTGCTTGTATTTAAATCCGACTGTAGCTGGAGGTCAGGTAAGAAATCAAGAAAATATTTTTAATAACTAGATGACGCCCGCAACTTCGTCATCGTGAATTTAGGTTTTTGAAAATACTATGGGGATCTTTGATTTTCTAAAAAAAAAAATTTTTTAAAAGCCTGAGTAAGTTTCCCAGAGATGCAACCTGTCACTGAACCAAAAATTCGTCTTATAGTCAAAATCGGTTGAACTGATGGGCCGTGAAAACATGCATAGTAAGTATCCTTGTAATCTGTGGTGAAAGCGTAGCAGACAGACAGACACACTTTTGTGTTTTTAATATTAGCGGATTTATTTGGTTGTGAAGTTTTTGAATCTTTAGCTTGAACCTTTTTCTGTACAAACCTTGTAGGTAGTAAATGCGAATACTCAATCACGCCAGAACGACTGAACGGATCTGGATGGAATTAAGCACAGAGATAGATTGTAGTCTGGAATAACACATAAGCAACTTTTTATCCCGAAAAATTAAAGAGTTCCCGCGGAAACCAAAAAACCTGAATCCACGCGGACGAAGTCGCGGGCATCAGCTAGTAAGTTATATTTTACGTATCCCTGGTCAGTCTAGAATATACAAGCCAGTCTAAAATTTATGCTACATTTCATCAAATAAGTTCTGCGGTTGTAAGTGTGTTTGGGCCGTGAATTAGTGATGGGCAGACAAACACTTTCGCATGACTTAAAGATTGGAATTTTGATACAGATTTGTTTTCTTTTCCTTTAATATCAGCAAATACCTACTTTTATGGATCCACTTATAGCAGATGATAAAACAAAAACACATTTAATAGTACATTAGCCACAGTCGCATAGTCGCCAGCAAGTGCACATGGCTCTGATGAGTTTATTGACACACGGGCTTCAAGTGCTTGCCTGCTTAGACCAGTCACGTAAGTTAGAGAAATCCTCAACTATAATTATTATAACTTAACCAATTTTTTTTACAGCTTTACTTGAGTATACCTCTTTGTTGCAAGATTTGCAACAGCATGTTGTGAATATAATGTTTGACGACCTCTCTGGCGCAGTGTTGAGCGTTGTTGTCTTAACGTGCGGAGGGAGGTCTCGGGTTCGATTCCCGGCAGGGTCAATTTGGGAATTTATTATTTCTGAATATTCTCTGGTCTGGCCTGGTGGGAGGCTTCGGCCGTGGCTAGTTACCACCCTACCGGTAGAGACGTGCCGCCAAGCGATATAGCGTTCCGGTACGATGCCGTGTAGAAGCCAATTAGGGGTATGGGTTTAATATAACTGCCATGCACCTAACAGGTTAGCCCGCTACGTAGTACGTACGTACGTACGCTATTGTGAAAGTGTCTTCAGTGTAAAATAAAACTCTTTAATATTTTTTTTTAATAATTCAAATGTTAACCTATTCATAATTTGGAAGTAGGTTGGTATATTATTCAAATAATCATTATCATCATATTTTTATAATCTTTATTATTATAATTATTATTTATTATCATACTTAATTATTTTTATTTTAGTATGTAACTTGACTGTTGTAGGTGCATTTTCACATTCCCTGGGCTATAACATCACTCTCGGCTCCGGACTAGTCTCGCGAATCGCGATCCGGCAATGAGAACCAGTGGCGGCCTTAGGGGGTGGCAAGCAGGGCAACCGCCTGGGCCCTCGCTCTTGCAGGGGCCTCGCGCTCTTGCACATCAGTGCTATGTAGCCCAAGTATAAAAAGTCATTAGGTACTAAAACTAATGTTTAATAGAAACTCGAGCCTCGCCATTAGCCTCGCAAGTATTTACCGCCCAGATCCTCGCAATGGCTATGGCTGCCCCTGGTGAGAAGATTATGTGAGACACATAGCGGCGAGTGTACACGATGACGAACATATAAAAGCACGGTTATGATTTTGCAGAAAAATGTGATTGTAACTATTTTATCTAGTCAACATCCAATATTCGGAAAGAGCCTTCAACGCCGAAAAGGTCCGAGCCTGTCTTCGGTTGACCTGGCCTCAAGGTCTCATCTGAACGAACCAGCTCTTCACGGAGATACCAATCACTGTAGCTCTCTACTTTAGCTTTCCAGTAATCTATAATCAAAGAATTTTTGCTTAATTTTAACATTAATTAATATGATAAAACAAGGCTAAGGTAATTCTGTCCCTTGCCTCGTTGGTCTAATGGTTGACATGTTCGACTGCGGCCGACGAGGTTCCGGGTTCGAGTCCCGGGTCGGGCCATAATTGAGTATTGGGTTTTTCTGACTAGAAATTCTCAGTAATAGCCCGGAGTTAGGAAGTTGGCGGTGTTTTCACCCTCGTGTCTCGGAGAGCACGTTAAGCCGTCCCGGTTATTATCACTAACATGATATTAGTCGTTAAATTCCCTTTCTCCTATGAGAGTGGAGGCCTGTTCCCAGCAGTGGGACGTTAATGGGCTGTAGTAGTAGTTAGCCCTTGACTGCGATCTCACCTGATGGTAAGTAAAGATGCAGTCTAAGATGGTAGCGGGCTAACCTGATAAGGGTATGGTAGTTATATTAAAAGTCCGACTAGGGGTATGGGTTTTAATTTAAAACCCATACCCCTAGTCGGTTTCTACACGGCATCGTACCGGAACGCTAAATCGCTTGGCGGTACGTCTTTGCCAGTATGGTGGTAACTAGCCACGGCCGAAGCCTCCCACCAGACAAAAGATATAATACCTTAGTGATAAAACGTTATGATATTTTTCTGAATAAGTTAAAATTCATATTTTTACAGTTTTACAAAATGCACAATTAGTTAATCAAAATAAATAACAATATCAGAAAGCGCTACATGAAAAGGTAATCTGAAAAAAACACGTCCCGTCCTTATTAAAGCTATGAACATCATAACAGTTGATATTTCACGCTCCGTGGGAAACGTTAATTTTCCACCGACTATTATTAGCTCTTATTCTCGTAACATATTATACTAGTTAATATTAATTACAAATATTACAACCGTTACCAGTCAATTCTTGAATAGTGCCGCATTCGCCGCCATACTCCTTTGGCAATATGGAACGCGGTATAACGTGGTACATTGCTTCGAAATTTCGACTGTACACGTTGAACTGTAATTATGTGATTAGCGTTATTTAATAATTATTGTAATTAATGTTAGCTTATCAACTTATCAGTGAGTCCATGTTTTATATTTATGGGAAATTAAATTTTCATTATTTTTGCACATGACGTTTTAGAAACATTTACTAACTTTGCAATACCCCTAATATTTGCTATTTTAATACGTACGTATACAGGGTAGCCCAAATAGTGACGTCCAAAGAAAAAATTTAGATTCCTCGTACCTAAACCTATCAGAAAATACCCCATGTATGTTCAGCGATTTTTGGTAGTTTTCGAGTTATAATTTTTTAAAGTTTTTTTTTGAGATTTCTGAGGGAGTGTGTATTAATTTTTTTTTCTTTTTATTTAGTGTTTTTTTCCGAACATTTTTTTTGTGAACATGCTTGCTATGAAGTGTGCTACTTTGCATAAGTTTTTTTACCGGTTTTTGCCAGCAATACTTTACAATGCTGCCGACAAAACAGGAAAAAATGCTTGTAGGTGGGGAAAAGCTATACTTTATTGACAGAAGGATAATAAGATAAAGCTATTTTAGTACCTAATCTGGTGCAATTCGGTTTTTTTTGGCCTACTGACTGTAAAAAACTAAAAAAATCCAAATAACTTTTACGTAACCTTGAAGTCACTTAATCGAAAAATATCGATTATTTTTGTAGAAAATACTTAAATTCAAAAATTTCCTACTTCAATTAATAATAAAACTTAAATTCATACTTCAATTAATAAAATTGTCAAAAATAGGCAAAACTCAATTTTAAGAATCAAATTTTAAGTTCAGAAATTACCGCCTTACCACATTTGAAGTCCGATTTCTCACAATAATGCCCCCTAAAGTACCAAATTTTTTAACTAATAAAGGAAGCTTAGGAACCCCAAAAGTTTTTGAAATTAGCCGAAAGTGACGTAGACAGGTTTAAGTATTTTTAATCTTAAGTTGAAAATTCGCCTCTACTTCTGTCGAACGTAAACTTTTCACTTTCGACCAAAAATGTTTCGACTTGGGCTAATTTTTTTTTTTTTATTTATTCTGTAGAGAATACAAATTAAAACTAAACTTAAATAATATAGAAAGGACGTGTACAAGGACATCTTATCGCTACAAATGTGGATTTCTTCCAGATGCCCTATGCTAATGTTATGATGGTAATTATTTTATGCAAAGTAGCACACTTCATAGCAAGCATGTTCACAAAAAAAATGTTCGGAAAAAAACACTAAATAAAAAGAAAAAAAATTTAATACACACTCCCTCAGAAATCTCAAAAAAAACTTTAAAAAATTATATCTCGAAAACTACCAAAAATCGCTGAACATACATGGGGTATTTTCTGATAGGTCTAGATACGAGAAATCTAAATTTTTTCTTTGGACGTCACTATTTGTGCCAGCCTGTATATACGGAAAATGTAGAAAAAGAACTGTTTTAAGAAATTGAATTAATTAACATTATTATATAACATTATTTTGCTTTAGTGAAATAAAACATTGAAAAAGTCTTTACCCTTTTTTTCCATTTTTCGCTTAAAAACATCTGGAAAATAGAATATGCAGTTTCAAATCCAGCTGGTGTGTGTAGTATGTGACTGCTTTTCAAGCGAATGGGTATTGCCTTTTCCGAAATTGTCAAGATTTGCTTGGCAACTGCTGGTGTCCACTGACTCAACGTCCGAAATCCTACACCGTTAAGATCTACCAATATATCCTGTAAATGAAATAATATGCATGTAGGTATTTTATTTCACAATAATTTTACCTATAACTTATGTATATTATAGAAGCTTTCTGGAATGGATGCGGAGGTGAAACGCACCTTACCTTGGCAACCATAGAGTATTAATATATATATAGCTGCTCGTGCTGACTGACTGACTGATTGATCACCTCTCCTGTAAAATTTTGTATGAACATTTTTTTTTTCACTCATCGTTTCGTATAGAAGACAAAAATTCATTAAGAGGAAAAATACGGAGAGAGCTGATGATTGAGGATTTCGAAGACGGATGAAGAGCACCAGCCAGGGTATCGAAGATAGGTGGGGGGTGCTCGACCAAATGTCACTCGAAACTTCATCCAATTGACAGTGAGCTGAAAAAAAATTCAAAATGGCGGATTTAAGATGGCCGCCATACAAATTTCGACGGTGTCTATCTCGGAGAGTATAAAAGATGGAAGAGTGGTTTCTTGGCAAAAGATGATCAGGACACGAGGGTCTACTTGATGAACAGGAAAAAAATGCAAGATGGCGGAATTTATTTTTCCATAGAAAAGGGTATTGAAGATAGGTGGGGGGTGCTCGAACAAATGTCACTCGAAACTTCATCCAATTGACAGTGAGCTGAAAAAAAATTTCAAAATGGCGGATTTAAGATGGCAGCCATACAAATTTCGTCGGTGTCTATCTCGGAGAGTATAAAAGATGGAAGAGTGGTTTCTTGGCAAAAGATGATCAGAACATGAAGGTCTACTTGATGAACAGGAAAAAAATTCAAGATGGCGGAATTTATTTTCCATAGAAAATGTATGGCGAATATTGACGAGGCTACAAGTGTAGAACTATGCAATACTACGGTTCCTTTTCAAGATTTGTTTTTATGGAAGAAATCTCATTGTGACGAATGGTTCGGAGAAAAAAATATGGAGAGAGATGATGATCGAAGGTTCGGATGATGGGTGAGGAGCACGCGGTCAGGGTGTTAAAGATAGGTACCTACTTAGGGGCTGCTCAAACAAAAAGGGAGGGGCGGGGGGTTGGTGGTCTTTGTTTTATGTTTTTCCTTTATGAGAATTTTCTTTTACGTCGGACGCTTGGCGTGCTGGCGCTTCCACTGTACTCACTAACATAGCAGTGTATTGTTCAGATCAGAACACGTAGACAATAAAGCAGCTGCCCGATTATGTAAGAATTTTCGATCAAATCGTAAAAGTTCGGCGTCAATGTAAAATAAACCATAACAGCATTGAATTAGAGCTCAATTTCGTGTTTCGAAATTGAGCTCTAATTTAATGCTGTTATGGTTTATTTTACTTTGACGCCGAACTTTGACGATTTGATCGGCAATTCTTACATAACCGGGGGGCAGGATAGTAGGACAGCGAGTAAGTAGACAGTGGACCACGCGGTCCAGTACGCGGTCCGCTAGCGGGCCGCGCAGCCACGCGCCATACTAGTTAATATATATATAGCTGCTCGTGCTGATTCACTGATTGATCACCTCTCCTGTAAAATTTTGTATGAACATTTTTTTTTTCACTTATCGTTTCGTATAGAAGACAAAAATTCATTAAGAGGAAAAATACAGAGAGAGCTGATGATTGAGGATTTCGAAGACGGATGAAGAGCACCAGCCAGGGTATCGAAGATAGGTGGGGGGTGCTCGACCAAATGTCACTCGAAACTTCATCCAATTGACAGTGAGCTGAAAAAAAATTCAAAATGGCGGATTTAAGATGGCCGCCATACAAATTTCGACGGTGTCTATCTCGGAGAGTATAAAAGATGGAAGAGTGGTTTCTTAGCAAAAGATAATCAGGACATGAAGGTCTACTTAATGAACAGGAAAAAAATTCAAGATGGCGGAATTTATTTTTCTATAGAAAATGTATGGCGAATATTGAAGAACAATTTGCTACAAGTGTAGAACTATGCAAGACTACGGTTCCTTTTCAAGATTTGTTTTTATGGAAGAAATCTCATTTTGACGAATGGTTCGGAGAAAAAAATATGGAGAGAGATGATGATCGAAGGTTCGGATGATGCGTGAGCAGCACGGTCAGGGTATTAAAGATAGGTACCTATTTATGGGCTGCTCAAACAAAAAGGGAGGGGCGGGGGGTTGGTGGTCTTTGTTTTATGTTTTTCTTTATGAGAATTTTCTTTTACTTCGGACGCTTGGCGTGTTGGCGCTTCCACTGTGCTCACTAGCATAGCAGTGTGTTGTTCAGATCAGAACACGTAGACAGTAAACCAGCTGCCCGATTATGTAAGCATTGTCAATCAAAATGGCGGATTTAAGATGGCCGCCATACAAATTTCGACGGTGTCTATCTCGGAGAGTATAAAAGATGGAAGAGTGGTTTCTTGGCAAAAGATGATCAGGACATGAAGGTCTACTTGATGAACAGGAAAAAAATTCAAGATGGCGGAATTTATTTTTCCACAGAAAAGGGTATTGAAGATAGGTGGGGGGTGCTCGACCAAATGTCACTCGAAACTTCATCCAATTGAAAGTGAGCTGAAAAAATTTTCAAAATGGCGGATTTAAGATGGCCGCCATACAAATTTCGTCGGTGTCTATCACGGAGAGTATAAAAGATGGAAGAGTGGTTTCTTGGCAAAAGATGATCGGGACATGAAGGTCTACTTGATGAACAGGAAAAAAATTCAAGATGGCGGAATTTATTTTTCTATAGAAAATGTATGGCGAATATTGAAGAACAATTTGCTACAAGTGTAGAACTATGCAAGACTACGGTTCCTTTTCAAGATTTGTTTTTATGGAAGAAATCTCATTTTGACGAATGGTTCGGAGAAAAAAATATGGAGAGAGATGATGATCGAAGGTTCGGATGATGCGTGAGCAGCACGGTCAGGGTATTAAAGATAGGTACCTATTTATGGGCTGCTCAAACAAAAAGGGAGGGGCGGGGGGTTGGTGGTCTTTGTTTTATGTTTTTCCTTCATGAGAATTTTCTTTTACGCTTGGCGTGTTGGCGCTTCCACTGTGCTCACTAGCATAGCAGTGTGTTGTTCAGATCAGAACACGTAGACAGTAAACCAGCTGCCCGATTATGTAAGCATTGTCAATCAAATCGTAAAAGTTCGGCGTCAAAGTAAAATAAACCATAACAGCATTGAATTTGAGCTCAATTTCGTGTTTCGAAATTGAGCTCTAATTTAATGCTGTTATGGTTTATTTTACTTTGATGCCGAACTTTGACGATTTGATCGGCCATTCTTACATAATGGGGGGGGGGGGGGGGGGGGGGCAGGATAGTAGGACAGCGAGTAAGTAGACAGTGGGCCACGCGGTCCACTACGCGGTCCGCTAGCGGGCCGCGCACCCACGCGCCATACTAGTATTATATATACCTACCTATTATACCTATAGTTGGCAAAACTCATTTGAGTAAACGACGCCGAGCAAGAACGGTTTAGCTACTACAGCCTAAGATAGGATGAGACACCGGACGTGCTTTACCTAGTTTTTATTTATTTATTATTCTACTACAAGTTAGCCCTTGACTACGATCTGACCTGGTGGTAAGTGTTGAGACAGTCTAAGATTGTAGCTGGCTAACCATTTTTGGGGCACGGCAGTCCCTAAGCCTAATCGGTGTCTAAACGGCATCGTAGTCGTTGCTTTCTTAGACACATCATTGTTCCAAGAGGCAGGAACTTTTTTCTTTAACATTTGTTCCAAACCCAGGACAGGAATGTCATAAAGGACTAAAATGAAGAAGCATAGCATTTTTTTTATGCTCGAGTATTTTCATCCTTTGACTAAAAAATTAAAGCAAGTAACTATTTTATTAAGGTCCGCTTGCAGAAACGCGTGGTTAATCTTATAACCCTGAGTTAGCTGCTACTTCGTATAAAATTCATATAAAATTCTGCGACAGAATTTGTATAAAACATCTATTCAAATTTAAAATGTATTCCTGGGTTAAACGTAACTCTGCAAGCGGGCCTATAAGAGTAATATCTATTCTTACATTTCCAGCGATAACAAAGTTATCATCTTCAAGTATTAATATATCAATGATCATAAAAACAACCTTTAACGCATCAATTATACGACTGTTAGAATTTTCGACGGCATTAAGTCGTTCTAAGCAAATTCTGCGGGAACCTTCTGATTCTAATGTTGTTAGTGGTAGGAAAATACTGAAACAAATAGTTTAACTTAGAGAACAATCAATACTTGTTGTTTAAAATTAAAATGTATTACTTTTACATACTACTAACCCCCTTTTTAACATTCCTTGTATGACTGGATCGAAAGGATTTCGATCACTTAATATCTCTGGAAGCACAGTCCGTAGTGTGTAATACATGTCTAGCTTAGATTTTGTTTTTTCCAGACTGTATTTGTTTCCACGTAGAAAAGAAACGATCCATTGATCGCCTGTAAATAAGAAAAGACGAGTTGTGTATAACTATGTATATAGGTATAGTTCGTAAATCGCAACCTACTAACATAATATCGTTAGTGTAAACAGACTGTAGCAGGATAGTAGTAGGAAAGTTAAATATTTTAGTAAGTTTGAATGAATTTATTTGGAAGTCAACCTATTAAATAAGAAGTCAGTGGAAAAATTACAATATAAGCACCCTAGCAATAAACTCCGCATGCTTGAGCTTACAGCTTTGATACGGAATTTGATTCCCAGCGATTAGATAAAAAAAAATGGTTATCTTGACTTTCTTAGATTTATATTGACCTCTATGATTCATGTTTAACTTTTTTATTTTGTTAGTTGTTAGATTAATAGACCGTTTAAATTTAAAAGCGTCATCTCTTGGTACATGCTAAAACATGTTCCTCTTATCCATTTGTGATGAACCATAATGTCTATCAGCAGCAACTTATCTTACAAGAGGTTCGGAATCATGTCAACAGATGGCGTTTCCTTTCAACACGTCTTGTCCTGAGCTATCAAAACAATTCCAAGTTTATAATTTTAGTAGGTATGTTTTATTATTATTACGGGGTTTCGACAAGTTCGTTTGGAAAAATACCTAGGTAAATAAATACGTCAAACTAGAGAGCGAGGGCCGAGGAAATTGATTTGAGAAATAATGGTAGACCGGTATGGCTTTAAATTTATGCAAAGATTTTCAAAAAATCAAGGTTAGAATAGAGGTCAAGGTTAGAGGTAGGTCCCCGCACTTGTTTTACCTCAAACTAAAATAATTGTAGTGTTTTTATGAATTAAAAACACTCCACTTAATATACTACATAATATATATAAACATAAACTTCACTCCATAATATTATGATTAGCTTTTATACTAAAATAATATGCGTTTGATAAAATTCATCTATTATTATTTCTACTTACTTGGTCTTACAGATTTCAAATGTGGTTGTTTTTCAAGCCATTCTCTTATAGCTCTTATATCGGAAAAAATCATCTTTGGTTCTTCATTAATTTCCTTTTGTGCCTTTTCTTTTAATGCTGGAAGCAATGGTCTTATCTCCATCTGAGGCATTTTTATTCTTCTTTTGAATTTCAGAATATTATATAAAAGAAATATAATGTTTGTTTAATAAGTAGGTAAGTTTAAAATCGAAAATTAATTATGTACCTATGCTGATCATCTAGGCACTATGGCCTACCTACTTCAAATTATAATTCGAGTTTACTAACTTCTGAATTCTTAATGTAAGTACTTAAATATAATTTTAAATTAAGTAAGTATATAAATAAATTGTAAATGCTAAAAAAAGTATTCCTAGCCTATTCTTAAAATATAATTTTATTTATTTTGATTGAAGATACAATAATTTTTACATATAAAACAGCTTACTTGCTTACCACACAAACCTTGAGTAGATACTTGAGAGCTGCTATACTAAGGCACGGAGACGGAATAATAATTATTATATTACATATTAAAATGAAGCAAAAGGACAAAATGAAATCACGTAGGTATCGTGCACATAAAAACTGCAGTGACATTCGGTCAGGGTTCAACTGATATATTTAAGGTCAAAAACACACTACAAACAGAACATTTTGAGTCCTGTCGCGGTAATCTGTACAGGTCCTGTATAAAAGAGCGCGATAACTTTTTTCCGAGAGATATTTTTTTACCATTGTGTACTGTGTAGTTTCGCCCTAAGATTTCAATATTTTTCTTCTCACAATTACCTACCTATCTATAATTTTAAATTTATTATTATAATAATTAATATTATAATTATTGATAAGTAAGTAACCTCAATAAATGTAACCTCAATAATTATTATATAGAAGCAGATGGTTAATGTTGTTATTATAAAAGATCGCTGATGTCTCAATCAACGTGTATCAAGTATTTTTGTATTTCACTCCTTGTTGTTTTGTACCTAACGTCCGTCATTTTTACCATACCGTTGGTGTCAAGCTATTATTTTGATCTACCTAGGGTTATAGCCTTATTGCCTAATGGACTCTAGCCCTATTCGGGGGTCCGAAGGTATAGCAATGAGCTAGCTTGTGTTTATTTATAAGATCGGCACTGTTGAAATAGAACGAAAAAAATGAAAAAGCTTTTATTTGCACTGAACTAAAAAACATTTTTAGTTAATAGTATTTGTACTGAACTAAAATATTTAGTACAATTATTATTATTATGTTTTCCATAATTACCTTTATCTTCAAACCTACAGTTTTTCGTATAATACTCTATTAAATAATAACAGAATTTGTAAAAAAAAATCGGGCATATCTTATTCTAAAATCTCTACGTACGTTGGTCGGTCTGTCTATTCTCTACGTATGTACGTTCATCAGATAGATTTAAATTAGTACTTACAGTTGTTGTTTACACTTGAGGCGCGTGAGTTGCATTATGCAACAAGTGTCGGGCACTATGAGTATTTAATAAAATTGGTATTGGCAATAAATCATTATATTTCAAGAATACGTAAAAGTACCTATGAAATTTGACGAAATTTCCTACCTACCAATAAATAGTACAAATTAATTTTATGTAATATTTATTTATTTCTATACAATTTTTTAATCAACTTCCAGTTTTCTAAAGGAACCTTCGACCCCAAACAAACTCGATGACGTTTTTGGTTCGCCTAGCCTTAGCGTCTCGTCCGAACGCTGTTCATCTTCGAGAAGGAACCATTCACGATAACTTTCCACCTTCGCTTTCCAGTGATCTGAAGAAGAAGATGATGAATCAGTTTTTTTTACAACAGCTAATTCTTAATACAATACAGTAGTCATGTAGTGTAATCAAAATCCAAGGCAAAATCCGAACCAGTTGTCAAATATTTTTTTACATAAAGAATAACTTCCTAGTAGATATAGGCATAATTAGTTACATAACAAAGGGACAAATCATTAAAATGTCTGGAATGGACAGAAATCGTCAAGTCTTTTTAATCATTTCTACCTATATTATTGTCAGTATTTTGTTTTCCATTTTAAATCGTCCTTTTTCTAAATTCAACATAATATTATTGTCTGTTATTTATTACTTTACTAGATCGTGCCTGCGACTTCTTCCGCGGCTTGTGATTCCCGCGGGAACTCTTTAATTTTCTGAGATAAAATGTACCTACCTCAATATCAAATTTCATCCAAATCATTGAACAGCTGGGCCGTGAAAGCGTAGCAGACATACAGACAGACACACTTTCGCTTTTATAATATTAGTATGGATTCCTTTAGCGTGCATTTATACACACTTGCTATCGCGTCCCCTCGCCCTCTTTAGCGAATTTACAAACGAACGATTCTGTATCGAATGTGTCCAAACTTCCAGGATTTTTCAAATAAGTATGTGGTAACAAAGTGTTATTTGGATTCGGGTACTGATTTTAAACAAACCTGCTCATACTAAAACTAATCTTGTCCTGTTTTTACCTTTAATATATATATAGCTGCTCGTGCTGACTGACTGACTCATTGATCACCTCTCCTGTAAAATTTTGTATGAAAATATTTTTTTTCACTCATCGTTTCGTATAGAAGGCAAAAATTCATTAAGAGGAAAAATACGGAGAGAGCTGATGATTGAGGATTTCGAAGTCGGATGAAGAGCACCAGCCAGGGTATCGAAGATAGGCGGGGGGTGCTCGACCAAATGTCATTCTAAACCTCATCCAATTGACAGTGAGCTGAAAAAAAATTCAAAATGGCGGATTTAAGATGGCCGCCATACAAATTTCGTCGGTGTCTATCTCGGAGAGTATAAAAGATGGAAGAGTGGTTTCTTGGCAAAAGATGATCAGGACATGAGGGTCTACTTGATGAACAGGAAAAAAATTCAAGATGGCGGAATTTATTTTTCCATAGAAAAGGGTATTGAAGATAGGTGGGGGGTGCTCGACCAAATGTCACTCGAAACTTCATCCAATTGACAGTGAGCTGAAAAAAAAATCAAAATGGCGGATTTAAGATGGCCGCCATACAAATTTCGACGGTGTCTATCTCGGAGAGTATAAAAGATGGAAGAGTGGTTTCTAGGCAAAAGATGATCGGGACATGAGGGTCTACTTGATGAACAGGAAAAAAATTCAAGATGGCGGAATTTATTTTTCCATAGAATATGTATGGCGAATATTGAAGACGCTACAAGCGTAGAACTATGCAAGACTACGGTTCCTTTTCAAGATTTGTTTTTGTGGAAGAAATCTCATTTTGACGAATGGTTCGGAGAAAAAAATATGGAGAGAGATGATGATCGAAGGTTCGGATGATGGGTGAGGAGCACGGTCAGGGTATTAAAGATAGGTACCTACTTAGGGGCTGCTCAAACAAAAAGGGAGGGGCGGGGGGTTGGTGGTCTTTGTTTTATGTTTTTCCTTTATGAGAATTTTCTTTTACGTCGAACGCTTGGCGTGCTGGCGCTTCCACTGTGCTCACTAACATAGCAGTGTGTTGTTCAGATCAGAACACGTAGACAGTAAATAACTGCCAAATTATGTAAGAATTGTCGGACAAATCGTAAAAGTTCGGCGTCAAAGTAAAATAAACCATAACATCATTGAATTAGAGCTCAATTTCGTGTTTCGAAATTGAGCTCTAATTTAATGCTGTTATGGTTTATTTTACTTTGACGCCGAACTTTGACGATTTGATCGGCCATTCTTACATAATCGGGGGGCAGGATAGTAGGACAGCGAGTAAGTAGACAGTGGACCACGCGGTCCACTACGCGGTCCGCTGTAGCGGGCCGCGCAACCACGCGCCATACTAGTTAATATATATATAGCTGCTCGTGCTGACTGACTGACTCATTGATCACCTCTCCTGTAAAATTTTGTATGAAAAATTTTTTTTTCACTCATCGTTTCGTATAAAAGACAAAAATTCATTCGGAGGAAAAATACGGAGAGAGCTGATGATTGAGGATTTCGAAGACGGATGAAGAGCACCAGCCAGGGTATCGAAGATAGGGGGGGGGTGCTCGACCAAATGTCACTCGAAACTTCATACAATTGACAGTTAGCTGAAAAAAATTTCAAAATGGCGGATTTAAGATGGCCGCCATACAAATTTCGACGATGTCTATCTCGGAGAGTATAAAAGATGGAAGAGTGGTTTCTCGGCAAAAGATGATCAGGACATGAGGGTCTACTAGATGAACAGGAAAAAAATTCAAGATGGCGGAATTTATTTTTCCATAGAAAGGGGTATTGAAGATAGGTGGGGGGTGCTCGACCAAATGTCACTCGAAACTTCATCCAATTGACAGTGAGCTGAAAAAAATTTCAAAATGGCGGATTTAAGATGGCCGCCATACAAATTTCGTCGGTGTCTATCTCGGAAAGTATAAAAGATGGAAGAGTGGTTTCTCGGCAAAAGACGATCAGGACCTGAAGGTCTTCTTGATGAACAGGAAAAAAATTCAAGATGGCGGAATTTATTTTTCCATAGAAAATATATGGCGGATATATCCTTTTCAAAGTTTGCTTTAATAGAAGAATTCTCATTTTGACGAATGGTTCGGAGAAAAAAATATGGAGAGAGATGATGGTCGAAGGTTCGGATGATGTGTGAGGAGCACGGTCAGGGTATTAAAGATAGGTAGGGGCTGCTCAAACAAAAAATACTCGAAACTTCATACAATTGGCAGTGAGCTGAAAAAAAATATCCAAAATGGCGGATTTAAGATGGCGGCTATCTCAGACATTATTTAAAAGATGGAAGAGTGGTTTTTGGGTAGAAAATTATCAGGGCCTGAAAGTCTACTTGATGAGCAGAAAAAATTAAGATGGCAGAATCTACGAACATTGAAGAGAGTACAAGAAGTTAGGAAATATGCATGATTTTGATATGGTTTTTTACAAGATTTGTTCTTTATTTCTTTATGGAAGAATTATTGTCGGTTTGCCATTAGGAAAGACAGCTTTGTTTTATGTTTTTTCCTTTATGAGAATTTTCTTTTACGTCGGACGCTTGGCGTGCTGACATTTCCACTGTGCTCACTAGCATAACAGTGTTGTTCAGTTATTTTTTTTTATCCACTACAAGTTAGCCCTTCACTGCGATCTCACCTGATGGTAAGTGATGATGCAGTCTAAGATGGTAGCGGGCTAACCTGTTAGGGGCATGGCAGTTTTATTAAACCCATACCCCTATTCGGTTTCTACACGGCATCGTACCGGAACGCTAAATCGCTTGGCGGCACGTCTTTGCCGGTAGGGTGGTAACTAGCCATGGCTGAAGCCTCCCACCAGGCCAGACCAGGGAAATTCAGAAATTATAAATTTTCCAAACCCTGCCGGGGATCGAACCCGGGACCTCCGCACGTTAATTCAACAGCGCTCAACACTGCGCCACGGAGGTCGTCAAACACATAGACAGTAAACCAGGATATTAGGACAGCGAGTAAGTAGACAGTGGATCACAGTGGGCCACGCGGTCCACCACGCGGTCCACCACGCGGTCCGCTAGCGGGCCGCGCACCCACTCGCCATACTAGTTAATTAATATATATATAGCTGCTCGTGCTGACTCATTGATCACCTCTCCTGTAAAATTTTGTATGAACATTTTTTTTTTCACTCATCGTTTCGTATAGAAGACAAAAATTCATTCGGAGGAAAAATACGGAGAGAGCTGATGATTGAGGATTTCGAAGACGGATGAAGAGCACCAGCCAGGGTATCGAAGATAGGTGGGGGGTGCTCGACCAAATGTCACTCGAAACTTCATCCGATTGACAGTGAGCTGAAAATAATTTCAAAATGGCGGATTTAAGATGGCCGCCATACAAATTTCGACGGTGTCTATCTCGGAGAGTATAAACGATGGAAGAGTGGTTTCTTGGCAAAAGATGATCAGGACATGAGGGTCTACTTGATGAACAGGAAAAAAATTCAAGATGGCGGAATTTATTTTTCCATAGAAAAGGGTATTGAAGATATGTGGGGGGTGCTCGACCAAATGTCACTCAAAACTTTATCCAATTGACAGTGAGCTGAAAAAAAATTCAAAATGGCGGATTTAAGATGGCCGCCATACTAATTTCGTCGGTGTCTATCTCGGAGAGTATAAAAGATGGAAGAGTGGTTTCTTAGCAAAAGATGATCAGGACATGAAGGTCTACTTGATGAACAGGAAAAAAATTCAAGATGGCGGAATTTATTTTTCCATAGAAAATGTATGGCGAATATTGAAGAGGCTACAAGTGTAGAACTATGCAAGACTACGGTTCCTTTTCAAGATTTGTTTTTATGGAAGAAATCTCATTTTGACGAATGGTTCGGAGAAAAAAATATGGAGAGAGATGATGATCGAAGGTTCGGATGATGGGTGAGGAGCACGCGGTCAGGGTGTTAAAGATAGGTACCTACTTAGGGGCTGCTCAAACAAAAAGGGAGGGGCGGGGGGTTGGTGGTCTTTGTTTTATGTTTTTCCTTTATGAGAATTTTCTTTTACGTCGGACGCTTGGCGTGCTGGCGCTTCCACTGTACTCACTAACATAGCAGTGTGTTGTTCAGATCAGAACACGTAGTAAACCAGCTGCCCGATTATGTAAGAATTTTCGATCAAATCGTAAAAGTTCGGCGTCAATGTAAAATAAACCATAACAGCATTGAATTAGAGCTCAATTTCGTGTTTCGAAATTGAGCTCAAATTTAATGCTGTTATGGTTTATTTTACTTTGACGCCGAACTTTGACGATTTGATCGGCAATTCTTACATAATCGGGGGGCAGGATAGTAGGACAGCGAGTAAGTAGACAGTGGACCACGCGGTCCAGTACGCGGTCCGCTAGCGGGCCGCGCAGCCACGCGCCATACTAGTTAATATATATATAGCTGCTCGTGCTGATTGACTGATTGATCACCTCTCCTGTAAAATTTTGTATGAAAACTTTTTTTTTCACTCATCGTTTCGTATAGAAGACAAAAATTCATGGGGAGGAAAAATACGAAGAGAGCTGATGATTGAGGATTTCGAAGACGGATGAAGAGCACCAGCCAGGGTATCGAAGATAGGTGGGGGGTGCTCGACCAAATGTCACTCGAAACTTCATCCGATTGACAGTTAGCTGAAAAAAATTTCAAAATGGCGGATTTAAGATGGCCGCCATACAAATTTCGACTGTGTCTATCTCGGAGAGTATAAAAGATGGAAGAGTGGTTTCTTGGCAAAAGATGATCAGGACGTGAGGGTCTACTTGATGAACAGGAAAAAAATTCAAGATGGCGGAATTTATTTTTCCATAGAAAAGGGTATTGAAGATAGGTGGGGGTGCTCGACCAAATGTCACTCGAAACTTCATCCAATTGACAGTGAGCTGAAAAAAAATTTCAAAATGGCGGATTTAAGATGGCCGCCATACGTCGGACGCTTGGCGTGCTGGCGCTTCCACTGTGCTCACTAGCAAAGCAGTGTGTTGTTCAGATCAGAACACGTAGACAGTAAACCAGCTGCCCGATTATGTAAGAATTGTCGATCAAATCGTAAAAGTTCGGCGTCAAAGTAAAATAAACCATAACAGCATTGAATTAGAGCTCAATTTCGTGTTTCGAAATTGAGCTCTAATTTAATGATGTTATGGTTTATTTTACTTTGACGCCGAACTTTGACGATTTGATCGGCCATTCTTACATAATCGGGGGGCAGGATAGTAGGACAGCGAGTAAGTAGACAGTGGACCACGCGGTCCACTACGCGGTCCGCTGTAGCGGGCCGCGCAACCACGCGCCATACTAGTTAATATATATATAGCTGCTCGTGCTGACTGACTCATTGATCACCTCTCCTGTAAAATTTTGTATGAACATTTTTTTTTTCACTCATCGTTTCGTATAGAAGACAAAAATTCATTAAGAGGAAAAATACAGAGAGAGCTGATGATTGAGGATTTCGAAGACGGATGAAGAGCACCAGCCAGGGTATCGAAGATAGGTGGGGGGTGCTCGACCAAATGTCACTCGAAACTTCATCCAATTGACAGTGAGATGAAAAAAAATTCAAAATGGCGGATTTAAGATGGCCGCCATACAAATTTCTTCGGTGTCTATCTCGGAGAGTATAAAAGATGGAAGAGTGGTTTCTTGGCAAAAGATGATCAGGACATGAGGGTCTACTTGATGAACAGGAAAAAAATTCAAGATGGCGGAATTTATTTTTCCATAGAAGAGGTTATTGAATATAGGAGGGGGGTGCTCGAACAAATGTCACTCGAAACTTCATCCAATTGACAGCGAGCTGAAAAAAAAATCAAAATGGCAGATTTAAGATGGCCGCCATACAAATTTCGTCGGTGTCTATCTCGGAGAGTATAAAAGATGGAAGAGTGGTTTCTTGGCAAAAGATGATCAGAACATGAAGGTCTACTTGATGAACAGGAAAAAAAATTCAAAATGGCGGAATTTATTTTCCATAGAAAATGTATGGCGAATATTGAAGAGGCTACAAGTGTAGAACTATGCAAGACTACGGTTCCTTTTCAAGATTTGTTTTTATGGAAGAATTCTCATTTTGACGAGTGGTTCGGAGAAAAAATATGGAGAGAGATGATGATCGAAGGTTCAGATGATGGGTGAGGAGCACGGTCAGGGTATTAAAGATAGGTACCTACTTAGGGGCTGCTCAAACAAAAAGGGAGGGGCAGGGGGTTGGTGGTCTTTGTTTTATGTTTTTCCTTCATGAGAATTTTCTTTTACGTCGAACGCTTGGCGTGCTGGCGCTTCCACTGTGCTCACTAACATAGCAGTGTGTTGTTCAGATCAGAACACGTAGACAGTAAATAACTGCCAAATTATGTAAGAATTGTCGATCAAATCGTAAAAGTTCGGCGTCAAAGTAAAATAAACCATAACAGCATTGAATTAGAGCTCAATTTCGTTTTTCGAAATTGAGCTCTAATTTAATGCTGTTATGGTTTATTTTACTTTGACGCCGAACTTTGACGATTTGATCGGCCATTCTTACATAATCGGGGGCAGGATAGTAGGACATCGAGTAAGTATACAGTGGACCACGCGGTCCACTACGCGGTCCGCTGTAGCGGGCCGCGCAACCACGCGCCATACTAGTAATAATATATATATAGCTGCTCGTGCTGACTGACTCATTGATCACCTCTCCTGTAAAATTTTGTATGAACATTTTTTTTTTCACTCATCGTTTCGTATAGAAGACAAAAATTCATTAAGAGGAAAAATACAGAGAGAGCTGATGATTGAGGATTTCGAAGACGGATGAAGAGCACCAGCCAGGGTATCGAAGATAGGTGGGGAGTGCTCGACCAAATGTCACTCGAAACTTCATCCAATTGACAGTGAGCTAAAAAAAAATTCAAAATGGCGGATTTAAGATGGCCGCCATACAAATTTCGACGGTGTCTATCTCGGAGAGTATAAAAGATGGAAGAGTGGTTTCTTGGCAAAAGATGATCAGGACATGAGGGTCTACTTGATGAACAGGAAAAAAATTCAAGATGGCGGAATTTATTTTTTCATAGAAAAGGGTATTGAAGATAGGTGGGGAGTGCTCGACCAAAAGTCACTCGAAACTTCATCCAATTGACAGTGAGTGAAAAAAAAATTCAAAATGGCGGATTTAAGATGGCCTCCATACAAATTTCGTCGGTGTCTATCTCGGAGAGTATCAGAGATGGAAGAGTGGTTTCTTGGCAAAAGATGATCAGGACATGAAGGTCTACTTGATGAACAGGAAAAAAATTCAAGATGGCGGAATTTATTTTTTCATAGAAAAACTATGCAAGATTACGGTTTCTTTTCAAGAATTGTTTTTATGGAAGAATTCTCATTTTGACGAATCGTTCGGAGAAAAAAATATGGAGATGATCGAAGGTTCGGATGATGCGTGAGGAGCACGGTCAGGGTATTAAAGATAGGTAGGGGCTGCTCAAACAAAAAATACTCGAAACTTCATACAATTGGCAGTGAGCTGAAAAAAAATCCAAAATGGCGGATTCAAGATGGCGGCCATCTCAGACAGTATTTAAAATATGGAAGGGTGGTTTTTGGGTGATGGCAGGATCTGCCATCTTAATTTTTTCTGCTCATCAAGTAGACTTTCAGGCCCTGATAATTTTCCACCCGAAAACCACAATCTACGAACATTGAAGAGAGTAGAAGAAGTTAGGAAATATGCATGATTTTTAAATGGTTTTTTTACAAGATTTGTTCTTTATGGAAGAATAATTATTGTCGGTTCGCCATTACGAAAGCCAAGTTGCCGAAGTTCGATGGCACCCAAAGGTATACAAGGGGGTGAGGGGCGGGGGGTTGGTGGTCTTTGTTTTATGTTTTTTCCTTTATGAGAATTTTCTTTTACGTCGGACGCTTGGCGTGCTGGCGCTTGGCGCTTCGGCGCTGGTTGTTCAGTTCAGAACACGTAGACAGTAAACCAGGATAGTATGACAGCGAGTAAGTAGACAGTGGACCGAGCGGTCCACTTCGCGGTCCGCTTTAGCGGGCCGCGCAGCCACGCGCCATACTAGTCTATTATATACTTAAACATAAACTATTAGGTATTACCTATATACTTAAACAGAATAGAATCATAAGATTATTTTTACCGAGTTTCCTATTGAATAGTACCTAAGTCTTGGTAATGGTTCTTGCAAAACAAACCTAAAATTTTAAAGTAGGTATGAATAGATTATAATTATTATAATTATAAGAACAGTTAGCCTACCTATTAATTCCTGTATTGTACCATTCTCCCCGCCATATTCGCTGGGTAAAACTTTCCTCGAAAATTCGTTGTATACAGATTCATCAAATTTGGTGTGTATGGAAAACTGAAAAAAAGGAATAAGTAAAATAAGTATAATATTATCCACTAACACACGTTGGTTTTGTAATTAGTTCAGTGCTGAAATGCCATGTTCATTAAAAATGAATTAAAAAAATATTCCCAAAGAAAAACACCTTATTGGTAAGTATAAGGAAGTCCTTAATTTCTTATCTTTACTGATATTACAAATGCGAATTTATGAATTTGTTGGTTTGTCCTCCAATCACGCCGTAACTGAGATACGGATCCAAGTGATTTTTGAATGGGTATAGGAGGAGAGAAAATACTTTTTATCACGGGAAAAAAAACAGTTCGTCAACTTTGCTATACCCGCCCGACTTCAACATAGTGTGTAGAAATCAAAATTATTTTTTGCTTTACAGTGGCTTTGGAAGTCGGTTTTTTGGAAAGAATTTTTATGGTTACTATACTTATAGTTTAGATGGATGGATGGATGTTTGTTACTCAATCACGCCAGAACGGCTGAACGGATCTGGGTGAAATTTAGCACATTGACAGAGAACCAAAAAAACTTAAGGCTTTAGACAGACAGACAGCTTCACTTTCGTATTTACTAAACTAGAAACAATCAGCCTGGGTGATAAGCACAGAAATGTGGGGTTCTAACTTCTAGACCCTTCTTACCCTTTGCTTAAATTTTTCACTTAGAAAAGTCTTCAGTATAGCGTATGCGCCTTCGAATCCAGGTGGTGTGTGTACGATGTGAGTGCCCTTCATTCGCAACGGTAAGGCTTTTTCAACACTTGTTAGTACCTTTTTGGCTGTTGCTGGCGTCCATTGAATAAAAAGATTCATACCTGCGCCTTCGAGATCGACCAAGTTTTTCTATGAAAAATAATTAAGATGTAAATTTTGTTACATTACAGAAACTTATTGATTTTCAGTCACGACCCAAGACGCTTGGTCCACACGGAGGCGAGTCCTTGCGGTTGCGTGGATTCGTTTTGCACAGCAATCTATTTGGGTGGTCGGAGGTTGGATTCCCGGGCTCGCAACTCTGACTTTTCAGAGTTATGGGTCATGTGATGAGAATGAATGTATGACTTTATGAGTTTTAAGAAATTTAAATAATTTTAAACGAAATTGAATTTTTATTTGCACCTTATTTGGTGAAGGAAAACATCATAGGAAAACCAGCATGCCCGAAAGTTTATCATAATGTTCTTAACGTTATAGGTGTCTGCCGATAAGCACTTCGCGGGCGTGGTGGACTATTGCCAAACCCTTTTCATTCTGAGAGGAGACTGTGCACAGTAGGGGTTATATTCTGTCCAACTATTTTTTTCACTTTTGACATAAGCACGCCTATGAAGTTTCATAATTATTGACTAAAAGGGGCAATACTTCATAGACGCAGTTTTTTTTACAATAGTGAAGCGTCGTTCCCTTTTATCTGATATTTCAAAACTCCTATACTCATCTATTAATGATAATTAACTAGTACCTACGAATTACCTTTTCAAAATAGTCACGAAGCTGCAACACAAGCTCTTTTGATTGCCCTTGCACCACACATCTTTGGCGATGGATGGTTTATATGACCTACCTGATTCATATTACACTACCTACCTACTGTACTGTTACATAAATGATTTATTTCAATACATACAACAATATACTAAGTTAGTCATTCAATAATTGTTATCAAGAATCGAATCAGTAACGCATCAGAACATCATTGAATCGAGCTGCCAAAAGTAAAATGGTTTAGTAATTGGACAGAGAATAATAAACCGGCAATGGGTTGAAGTAGTGGTGGATTGGCAAGTGCTCCTAACAATAATCTCCAGTGGGTGTAGAATTATTGCTAGGAATATACCTAATATTTATGGAGCTTCATGCACCTGGATTATGGGCTGAGATAGCGTAGGTACCTACAACTGCGTTTTTTTAAATGACACGTTCGATATTGTAATTTTAATTTTTATTCGTTATATTTTTTTTCACCTAATCATTATTCCACCCATCCTTGTTATTCAATAATTGATTCAAGACTGCAAAGATAACTTACCAGGCCAGCTATCGCGTAATTATCATCCTCCAATATCAATATTTCGACAATCATAAACTGTACTTTAAGAATGTCTATTAAATTATGTCTTGCATTATTGAAACGAGTTAAAATGATCCGGTAAGCATCGTCCGTTTCAGTAGTTTTTAATGGTAGATAATATCTGAAATTTTAATAAATAAGTAGGTTGACTAACCATCACCCTATTATTATTTTATTATTTTTTGTATTTCGGTAGGTATACCAACGGCGAGTACACAAAGCTTAAATAAAAATGATAAGATGATAATGGAAAATAATTAAAATCGCAATAATCCGGTTAAAGATTTGACATTTTGTAAGCCTTTTAGGCGTCAGACACGAAACTAGCGACCTCTTTCAAATTGTTCCCGAAATTCGTCGCATAGCCCCGCCCCGCTATCGCTCATTTTGTGCCCGTACACTTAGTTTAGAGGAACACTTACCCTATTTGTAAAATCTCTTGGATTGTAGAATCAAACGGATCTTTATTTTGATTAATCTCAGGCACCAGCGTTCGCATAGTATAATACATATCTAGCTTCTCTTTGCTCCTCTCTAGACTAAATTTGTTACCTCTTAAAAATCCGACAAGCCATTGATCCGCTAAAAAAGTGTAATTTATATTATGTTAAAATAAGTAAATGCCTTATTATCAAAACTCGGTTAACTATGTAATTTTATTTATCAAACCTATTCCAACTTATAGCTTTTGTTTGGATTTTTATTATCTATTACTTATATTTTGTAACAAAAATCCATCCATCCATCCATCCCAACTTTTGCATTTATAATATTAGTACCTATAGACTCTATATGTACTAATATTATAAATGTAACAGCTATACTCTATAGTATAGAGTATAGCTGTTACTTAACTCAAACGTTATTCGTACCGCAAGTTTATCGTTACTTACAATCTAACTTTTGTTTGCATCACAAGTTGTAGAAAATCATAAAACTATCAATGTTCAACAACTGCAGGTTTTAGTATATTAAAATATGACTTACAGGGATTGACGGATTTCAAGTGCGGCTGCTTCTTCAGCCACTCTCTAAGAGCCTGGATATCCGAAGGGACTCTACTTGGCACTTCATTCACTTCTTGCTGTGCTTTTATTTCCAGACTTGGAGACAGCTTCCGTATTGATGTCATTATGAATCTTTGAATTCTGTGATAACGGTTAATAATAAAAATGGTTCATTTATGTCATACTACAACTTGGTTATCTGTATTTAGCAGAGAAGGACACAACCATGCAACAGAGTTGATATATAACAATGATAATATGTTTAAGGAAACATAAAAACTGCAATTAAAAACTGGTATAGATTTAATATTATGCCGGTATTCGCGTAAGAAGTGCTTTGCAAGGTTGAAAAAAAAAATCGTTTCGTTGAACCTGACGTCTTTGAAAATTAGTTGAGGTCAAATTTGCTACACATTTTAATGTCCTAATTCGTAGTTTCCAAAGCAGTCCCGTGTTTGTGGTTTGTGTATTATAACTTTAGAGCTTACCTGACACTCACTCACTTTTCTCGTTTATAAATAATTTTGTATTTTTTATTTACCACTGCAGCGATCGACGCTTTACTTATCCAACTACTGGACACAAAATGTGGACGCAAGAATATAAACAAGTTATATATAATATGACGGTGAGAAAAAATAATTACCACAGGCTTTTAAGTGAATATTTTGAAAAACTACCTGTACGTAATGACATGTACTTGTACATAAATGTGCAACAAAGAAAATGACATCCTAAAAACACATAATATTAAATTAAAAGGTCGACTTTCTATCAAAAATTTTGGTAACTAGCTAGATGGAGTTTTCTTGGTTCTCTGTGCTAAATTTCATCCAGATCCGTTCTGCTGTTATGACGCATCGATATATGTATATGTAGGTACTAGATGGGCCCTTTCATAGAATAAAGTCGGGCGTCCGATCGGCGTTTTGGTTCCCGCGGGAACTCCTTAATTATTTTCCGGGATAAAAAGTAGCATAATATGTGCTACTCCAGACTATATAATCTATCTCTTTGCTACCTGTTTGCTATTTCACCTAACATTGTGTGAGAAAGTGCGTGTCGGGTGCGAGGCACGACGATTTTCACCGAAATCAAGCGCGCGTAAAGGGTTGAACAGTCGTTTGGGAAATCAGTTTGTTTGTAAAAACTACTAAATGTATGTTTACAAAGTAAAGTTATTTCAACTAATGAATAAATAAACTATGTTTCTTGATAAATTGTTTTATTATTTTCATACTCCTAATCTTATTTATTTGGCAGAAACTTTAGAAAATCAGTTTGCCGAAAAAAAAGGCAAGGAGAGTGTATATTTAATTTGAATTGTTTGTAAAAATTTTGGAAAAAGTGACAGATAGATAATTATGATGAACTAGCGGACGCCCGCGACTTCGTTCGCGTGGCATAAGTTTTTGAATTCCCACAGGCACTCCTTAGTTTTCCGGGATAAAAAGAAGCCTACATCACTCTCCAGCCTACTCAACTATACCCATGCAAAAAATCGCGTCGCGTCGATCCGTTGCTCTGTTGCGGCGTGATTGAAAGACAAATTCTCTATTTGACGTCCTTGGGGATAGAAATTTTTAAAACTGTAAAATTCGTATTTCATAATTTTAAACCTGTAGCCCAAATACCAAGTTTCATGACTATAACTTGAAAAATGAAGGACTTTCATACAAATTTTCAACCCCTATTTTACCCCTTCAGAGGTAGAATTTTCAAAAACTGTGAAATACGTATTTCTTAATTTTTTACCCGTAGCTCATATACCAAGTTTTATGGATATAACTTGAGAAATGACGGACTTTCATACAAACTTTCACACCCTGTTTCACCCCCTTAGGGGTGGAATTTTGAAAAATCGTTCCTTAGTGAGCGCCTACGTCACAAAAGGAACCTACTGTCAAAATTTCAAGTTTCTAACCCCAGCGGTTTAGGCTGTGCGTTGATATATAAGTCAGTCAGTCAGGACTTTGAATTTTATATAGCGTTTAAGTTTTTTTCCCCATAGGCACTCCTTAATTTTCCGGGATAAAAAGGAGCCTTTGTCACTCTCCAGGTACCTCAACTATACCCATGCAAAAAATCACGTTGATCCGTTGCTGCAGTGTGATTGAAGGAAAAACTCTATTGAACGGCCTTGGCGATCGAATTTTCAAAAATGGTGAAACACGTAGGTACTTCTTCATATTTAACCGTCAGCTCAAATATCAAGTTTCATGGCTTTTACTTGAAAAATGAATGACTTTCATGCAAAGTTTCAACCCCTATTTTACTCCTTCGGGGGTGAAATTTTGAAAAACTGGGACACACGTATTACGGAAAGCCAAAATACAAAGTTTCGTTATATATAACTTGAAAAATATCGTGAGAAATGCGGGACTTTCATACAAACTTTCATCCCTTAATTCACCCCTTTGGGGATCGAATTTTTAAAAATGGTGAATTACATACTTCTTCATATTTAACTGGAAAACCAAGCGCTAGGTTTCACGGCTATAACTTGAAAAATGAAGAACTTTCATACAAACTTTCGACCCTTATTTGAACCCTTTCGGGGTAGAATTTTGAAAAACTGTGACACATGATCTTCTTTATTTTTTAACGAAAGCCAAAAAAAATACCAAGTTTCGTTGATATAATTTGAAAAACGTTCATACAAACTTTCATCCCCTATTTCACCCCTTTGGGAATTTTCAAAAATGTTGAAACTCGTACGCTAGCCCAAATGCTGAGTTTCACGGCTATAACTTGAGAAATAAATAAGTTGAGAAATAAAGGACTCATACAAACTTTCTACCCCTATTTTACCCCACTGGGGGTGGAATTTTGGAAAATCCTTCCTTAGTGTGCGCCTACGTCACAAAAGGAACCTACTGTCAAAATTTCAAGATTCTAACCCCAGCGGTTTAGGCTGTGCGTTGATATATAAGTCAGTCAGTCAGTCAGTCAGGACTTTGAATTTTGAAAAATATCGTGAGAAATGCGGGACTTTCATACAAACTTTCATCCCTTAATTCACCCCTTTGGGGATCGAATTTTTAAAAATGGTGAATTACATACTTCTTCATATTTAACTGGAAAACCAAGCGCTAGATTTCACGGCTATAACTTGAAAAATGAAGAACTTTCATACAAACTTTCGACCCTTATTTGAACCCTTTCGGGGTAGAATTTTGAAAAACTGTGACACATGATCTTCTTTATTTTTTAACGAAAGCCAAAATACCAAGTTTCGTTGATATAATTTGAAAAACGTTAATACAAACTTTCATCCCCTATTTCACCCCTTTGGAAATTTTCAAAAATGTTGAAACACGTACGCTAGCCCAAATGCTAAGTTTCACGGCTATAACTTGAGAAATAAAGGACTCATACAAACTTTCAACCCCTATTTCACCCCTTTGGGAATTTTCAAAAATGTTGAAACACGTACGCTAGCCCAAATGCTGAGTTTCACGGCTATAACTTGAGAAATAAATAACTTGAGAAATAAAGGACTCATACAAACTTTCTACCCCATTGGGGGTGGAATTTTGAAAAATGTTGACGCACACTTATTCTTATTTTACCAAAAGCCCAAATGCTAAGTTTCATGGCTATAACTTGAGAAATGAAGGACTTTCATACAAAGTTTCAACCAATATTTTACCCCTTTGGGGGTGGAATTTTGAAAAATTGTGACACACGTACTTCTTTATTTTTTACTGAAAGCCAAAATACCAAGGTTCGTTGATATAACTTGAAAAATGTTTTGAGAAATGAAGGAATTTTTTACAAACTTTCACCCACTATTCCACCCCTTTGGGTGTAGAATTTTCAAAAATGGTGAAATACATACTTCTTCATTTCTAACTGAAAGCCCAAATGTTAAGTTTCATGGCTATAACTTGAGAAATGAATGACTTTCGTACAAACTTTCAACCCCTATTTTACCCTTTTGGGGGTAGAATTTTCAAAAACTGTGACACACGTACTTCTTTATTTTTTACTTTAAGCCAAAATACCAAGTTTCATGGATATAACTTGAGAAATGACGGACTTTCATACAAACGTGATACAAACTTTAACCCTCTATTTCACCCCCTTAGGGGTGGAATTTTGAAAAATCCTTCCTTAGTGTGCGCCTACGTCACAAAAGGAACCTACTGTCAAAATTTCAAGATTCTAACCCCAGCGGTTTAGGCTGTGCGTTGATATATAAGTCAGTCAGTCAGTCAGTCAGTCAGTCAGGACTTTGAATTTTATATATATAGATAAATATTTCTTTTAATTTTATGCAAACATTTTTTTTCTTTTGTGAGAAATCTTTACCCTTCATAAGGGCCTCCAAACAAATTTTTATACGGGGCCCCGCCAAGGCACGCTACGCCACTGGACGAGACCCATATATTATGCTCAGCTGTAGTAGACCAACGGCAGCAACTAGCAGAGAAGCAGCGATAGCCTAGTGGTTAAGACACTAAACTCCTGTACAGGATCGCGGGTTTGAACTTTTGAAGTTAAAGTAAAGTAATAAAGTAAAATATAGGTACTTTATTATACACAAAGAAATAAAAAGACAAAAACAAACAATAATGGATACGGCACAGCAGGCGGCCTTATAATAGCGATCTCATCCAGGCAACATTAGGGCAGAGGAAATTTTTAAAGAAAGCGGGAGGGGTGTACTGAGACATAATAATAAATAAATATTATATACTTACATAAAAACACAGGTATGTAGGGGAGACCAGGGATGAACGTAACAATTTTCACTTTTCTCGTAATATCTCACAGAGCTTGTTGAATATCAAAATTCTGATCAGTACATATGATAGATCGGTCTTTCAGCTATCTTTTAACATTTGCAAAAATGCAACTAATGTGATAGATTTTGAGAAAAACTACCAAATAAAAAGAGTGGAATTTGTTACAACCATCCCTACCGCTAGGGTTGGTTGTAACAGTGTAACGGGTTGGTTGTAACATTACAAATAAAATCGATTTTATTTTCATAATCAACATAATTAACCTTTTATGTTTTACATAAGTATCACAAATGTCAAAAAAAACATTTCTAGAAAAAAAACTTCTAAAATACTTAATTAAAAATTAGATATCAACCAGACAAACAAATCACCCCACTGCCGGCCGTAGCCGCGCCATTTCATATTTCACTTTACTTTATTTCTATGATATCTCATAAGATATTCATCTGAACTAAATGGTGTAAAGGACAATTTTTAACTTCATTAAATACTTGAGATGACTAACATATTTATTTTGAAAAGGATTATTTCTGTTGGTAAAACATCTTCGCAATTAAATCATTGATTTAGACCAAGTTTGAAAATCATAAAAATGTTTAAGGTTTTAACCTTAAAGGATAGATATACTTATTGCTATCTCGGATTTTTTATTAAAACTTTTTGAGAGGAACTTATCCACCATGCATTGTTTTTTACGCAGTTAATTCAGAAGGGGTTCTTGGTGAGTGTACTTTTCTGCGAAGTATTTCTTCTGTAGCCAAATCCATAATTTTTGCAGTAACTAAACCTGTACTGGCATTTCGTTTATATATATTAGGCATTCTGGAATAAGAAAATAAGAACCTATGCAATACTTTGAAATATAAAAAGGCACAATAAAACAAGCTATAAGATGTCACGATCATAATCGGGATGAAAGTAACAAGTTGTTACTTTCATCCCTACCTAAAAATTTTACCGAATATGGCAAACACATGCCTATAAACTAAAAATCCGATAGAAATATACCGTTTCAAATGCTAATTTCAAAAGATGAATACTTATGCTAATTTACTGGCACTTGACACGCGAGCTTAAGCCTACCATAATAAAAACAAACGCAGTTGAAAAAAATTGCCAAAACTAACTTCGGAGGTATTTTTGCGGCACCGACTCGTCACGTCAACAACCGTCGGCACAGCGCAGTGAGCGCAACTGAGGTTAGGGGGGGGTTCAAAATTGAGCATTTTGGTGAAACAGCCATCAGTGTAACCAACAAAACTCGTTCAAAAACTCATTTGTTACGTTCATCCCGTGTTACTTTCATCCCTGGTCTCCCCTACAATGTAAAAATATATAGAATAAATACACAGTATAAAAGATGTATAATAGACGACAGATGAATAAATAGATTATAATGATAGATAATGTTGTTTCAATTTAGTTTTGAAGACAGGAAGAGATTGAGATAGCTTAATATCCAAGGGGAGAACGTTCCAAAACCCTATAGCAGTTACCGTAAAAGAATTTTGATAGAAGGAAGTTGAGTGTCTAGGAGTACTTAATAAAAGATTATTTTGGAGATATGTGCGTTTTAAGAAATTGAATATCAGTTGCTTCAAACGGTGAAGGAAAACATCGTGATCAAACGTCGTCCTTCATAATGTCCACGAACGTGTGCCAATTCGCACTCGGCCAGCTTGGTGGACTATGGCCAAACCCTTTCTATTCCGAGAGGAGACTCGTGTTCAGCTGTAGTGAGCTAGCATTGGATTGATAAGATAGAGAGATTAGGCCAACTAGGTACTGTGAGATATATAGATTGTTGAATATTATTTCTTAGTAAGTTATGAGTTGTATATATGTGATAAGCTGATGCCCGCGACTTCGCCCACATGGAATAAGTATTTTGTAATTCCCATTCTCTTAATTTTAAAGGAACTCTTTAATTTACCGGGATAAAAAGTCTATGTCACTCTCAAGGTCCTCAACAATACTCATGCAAAAATCACGTCGATCCGTTGCTCTGTTGCGGCGGGATTGAAGGACATACCAACAAACAAACACACTTTCGCATTAATAATATTAGTATGATAATACTGGCTATACTCTGTTACATCTAGTGCGATAGTAGAATACGAAAGGGCAACAAAAATGAGTTTAACAAACTTTTATTTTAAAATAACAATAAATCAATCAATGTCTAGCTTGCGAAAAGATCCTTCATTACTGTGATCATCATCTTTGGCTTTGCTACTTCGTTTGGACTCATCCGTACCGAACTGCATCTCTTGTTCCAACCATGGCTTATATTCTTGAATTTTAGCGGCCCAATATTCTGTAAGGTAAAGAAAAAATGGTGTGACGTTAACACAAATTTTTCGTTTGTGTTAGGGAGTAGCAGTAGGGCGATGTTATCCTTTGTGTCCTTTATCTTAGTTTAAAAGAAGTGTCCCAACTTTTCAAGTGCCAGAAAACCAGTATTGGAACAGTAAGTGTTGCCAGTGATGTCAATATTAGACTTGACAAGGTAAAACTGGTCAATGTAATGGTACTCATTATTTGCCTCTTTAACGAGGAATCTTACTAATGACTAAATAAACTATTCTACTAAAATATGTTTTAAATATTATCAAAGTTACACTACACATTTTTCTTTTATACTTACGTATATTAAAAGTACGTGTAGCATTGAGTGAAGTCATAAATATGTAAATGTAGAGGCTATAAACGTTTTGATGCATATTATACCTACATTGTATTTTAATAGGGCTCCTTTTGGTAGGTAAATATAGTTAAAATCTTGTACCTAACTAAAATAACGAAGAGTTTACTTACCAATTAATTCATTTACTGTTCCCCCGCTGCCGCCATATTCTACTGGTATAACTTCTTTTGGTAACGTTTTCACTAAGTCCTCGTTAGATTTGTGTATTCTTAACTAAAAATTTTAACGTAATATTATTTTAAAGTGCCCAGGTACTTGAAAATCCTAAACTAAGGTAGTTATGGGTGTAGTAGTCAGTAGGGTAATGTTATGAATGACTGATGGTGAGTTTTCCCCCTTAAACTTGTATGGCGTTAGATAAACAAAGGCGACGTAGCGCTGGCACCCACTTTCCATAATACAGGAAATAATATGGCGACTTACGCTATTATACCTATATTTTTTACATTCAGGACTTTTTTGTGCGCCCGAACCCGGACCCGGACAGAAATTCCTGGAGCATATAACCAGGAATCTCTGTCCGGGTTTATCTTAGGTGAGATGCTGTGTGTCTCTCGACGTTAAACCGCAATGTTCATGTGGCTGAGGTATACCTTCTTCTCGTTAGCCCCAAGTCCCATCGTATGCATTTTTACAAGGTGCTAAAGTAAGATGACATTAATTAATTCAAGTCTGTGAGGGATGCAATGGCCCTAACATGCAATGGTCCTGATAAATAGGTATGTTAAGTATAATATTTAAAAAAACTCACTCTCTCCCTAGCTTTTTTGCCCACTAAGCCAGAAACAAGCTTAAAAATTATTTCTATCCCGGCTGGAACATTGACATGATGACTGCCTTTCAAACGTAGTGGCAAGGAATCCTGGAAATCAAAACATAATCATACTAATATTATAAATGCAAAAGTGTTTTTGTTTGTCGGTTTGTCCTTCAATCACGCCGCAACGGAGCAACTGATCAACGTGATTTTTGGCATGGGATCTGGAGAGCGACATTGGCTACTTTTTATGACGGAAAATTAAAGAGTTCCTTCGGGAATAAAAATCTTAAGCCACGCGGACGTAGTCGCGGGCATCAACTAGTTTATAATAATTAAAACAGGCAGTCAAAAATCTGATTCTTTTGAGTTTTTCTTCGAGTACGGAAGGGTAAAACACTATTTTAGCATATTTAATACTATTATATTACAATATTGAGAAAAAATACACAATTAACATAAAATAAACTTAATACAAATATGGCCACTGCTATATTTTATATTATTGAAACAAGAATAATATAATATGGTAATTCTTGTTTCAATACGTGCCTATACCTAATGGTACTACTAGTTGCATCCGTGTGACATCAACTGCCTAGTTTGTCTAGTGGTTAGCATGGTCGACTACGGATGACGAGGTCCCAGGTTCGATTCCAAGGTCAGCCTATTAAGTATTGGGTTTTTCTGACAAGAAATTCTCAGTACATGCCCGAAGTTAGGAATTAAAGTAAAGCCGTCAGTCCTGCGTCTGATCTCTCAGATCGTGTCAGATTTTCCGTGACATCAGTCTCATGAGAGTTAGGCAATAGAGAGTGCATCTGTGTTTAATCTCTCTAGAGATTCCTGACTGAAATTTGGTCGGAAGCAGTGGCGTGCAGTTCATAGTGGCATAAAAGCACTGCTTACCCTAATGGAAATAGGTCAATGTCCATTTTTCATTGTAACAGTCAGTAAATAGGTATTCTGACGAACTAATGCCTACCCTAGCTTCAAGCCCTGCGCACGCCACTGGTCGGGACTCGGGAGGAGAACACGTACCTACCTATCTAACACGAGCTTGTAACCATTGCGCAGTACATAAAGATATTTTGGATGGTAACCACCAAGGAACCCGTAACCACTTATGTGAGCTGTTGCAATTTTACTAGGATTATAACTCGTAAAACATGTTTTTATTCAAGCGAATTGTTTTTGATTCATAAATTGTATTTGTCAAATGTTGTTAAATCCATACTAATATATTAAATGTGAAAGTGTCCCTTTTTTGTCTGTCTGTCTGCTACGCTTTAACAGCAAAACAAACCGATTTTTATGTAATTCCTGTAGGGGGTGGAATTTCGAAAAACCTTCCAAGTACAAACCTTCCTTCCTAGGTTGCTCAAAGAATATTCTCTCAAAATTTTAAATTACATTCCGGGTTTCAAGTTAAATGGACCTAATACTAAGGGTTGTAATGTTGTGTTTTTTGACCTACAAAACTAAAAACCTTGAAATATTCACGGGACAATTTTTAAATCTCCTTTCTGACTAAAAAGAATGAATGAAATCGGACTACGCTTCAATGAATTACAAATACCTACTCACACTTTTTGACTTTCATCCCCTCTCCCAAGGGAACCGTTCAGAATTTCGGGATAAAAAGTATCCAGTGACCTACCTCGTAGTATTAAATAAAACCATGCCAAGTTTCATTTGAATTCATTCAGTAGTTTCGGTGCGATGCGCGGCCAAGACAGACAGACAAAAATGAAAAAAAAAATACGGTTTTGACTTCAGTATCGATTATAGCATGCCTTCCAAAAAAATATTTTAAAATATGTTTAATGAACAGAATTGGACCTGTTACAGTTTTTTTACAAGTATATAAAGTATTTTTACCTGCATTATTATATCTCTATGTTTACCTGACTAACGGCAACAAGTTTTTTCAATAAGCTTGGACCAGCCTGCACCAGATGATTGAGAGTTACAGTTTCATAATCGACCACTATCATGGTGCCCATCACTGTCGCAGCGTCGGTTTCCATAACTAAAATCTGCGAAAAATTTTAAACATAAGATTTCATATTGCAATTAATCGGGCATTATTATATAAGACATGAGTTTAGAAGTAGTGTTTTAAACTCCACATAATTAAGTACCTATAGTAATTATTATGCAACCATTAATTCATAAACTACTATTATACTGAAATCAATAAAAAATATATTAAAACAGTAGCATAAAAGACACAATAAATCTATCTGGTTTTTCTTTTCAGCTCTGCCATACATGGATTACGTTGATGGGGCCAGCGATGATCACCAGCGGAAGCCGGCAGATGAAGTGGAGCCATCTCCCCCAGCCAAAGCCTCAACCTGCGCACCCTGCGTGTTACAACGCGCCGCACGTAGTTGCAACACGTAGGGTATACACAAATTCATGTCTCGTGAAGGAGGAATTTTCAGAAATTTCCATAGGTAATGAATTGACACGTCCAAGTGTGTAACAGAAACCCAGGATACAAAAAGCGCCCCCGTAAGGGTTTCTGTATAAAATTTTGTCGTAATCCACCAGAAAAAAGTAACAATGTTAATAATGAAGATGCTTAAGTAGTTGATATACATAATAATTATATGTAGTATAGTACCTATTAGCAGTATAATAAATAATTTTTCTCAAACATGCATGGAAATATTGTCATTATTTTGAAAAAAGAACACGCGAAGTATCGAATTTTCGGGCAAAGAAAATCAAATCCATTGCAGGAGCGTTATTTGAATTTGGAACATTACAACGCTCCTGCAATGTTGTATGAAAAGGCGTGCTGGGGTTATTAGATACTATTTGATCGGATCTCTTTTGTCATTCTTGGCATACCATAGTCTCTTTGCTTAGTACAAATTGCGTTTACGTGGCTGTATAGCCATAAATGCGTTTGCCTGTCGGCACAGATGATAAAAAAAAAAATTGGCGGCAAAGCTGAAAATTCGTCTTGATTTGTTATTTACATACTTAATAAATATAAAGGACATTGCCCTGTCCCCATACAAAGTTCGCCTAAAAACCAACCGTCAATCCACATTGAATACTGGGTTCAAAATAATAACCTTTTAGTACTTGAGAGCAGATTGAAACAACGGACACTTCTGAGAATTTATTTATTACCAAATATATTTTCAATTTTGGGGTTATTTCGACTCAATCTGCTTGAAAAATAAAAATCATCTTTATCCAATTGTAATAGAGCTGTAAACAGTATGTAGAAAATACAAGTATCGCCGTAGTTCACCTAAAACGTTACAGATGGCGTTACAAATATTAATTTATTGTACTTTCAATAGATGGCGTTGCGATATTCAGACTGCTAGCGCACTCAGCGCTTCAAGCTGCTTTTATCTTATTTCTTTAGTTACGGAACCAGCGCTCAAGCGGTGGTAATGTTTATTATTTTAACATGTAAGTTATTGATCTGTGGATAATAATCGAGAGGCGGAAAAGTATGGTAGTCAATTTAATACCCATTTATTTATTTATTTTAGCGGAGTTTTTGGAGTAAAATAAAACTGTTTTGATGCTGAGATCAGAATGAATGTATTGCAAAATATGCCGATATTTATATTAAAATCCTTACACTAACCACCAATCAGAAAATAGTAATAATAATAGAAATAATAATAATTACGATTAAAACTAGGTAACTATAATAATATGTACATACAACGCATCACGCTAGCTAGTTGCGATAGTTCAAATCGACTGACACCATGAAGCTATAAATAGAACGCGCGCCTCCGCGCGCTCTCTCAGTCGCCCAAGGAACGCCGGGCAATTCACGCGCTTCTGCAGCTCGCGCGCGCCGTATTGAGTGACACGTGTGCGGTAGTGTAATAATGAACTGGCTGGTGTACTTGTGTGGACAGTGGAACTCTCGGTGCATTCTTCAACTCCTGAGCAGGTCAGCGGCATCTCCGGTCCCGGCAGCAGTTTGTACGGACAGCCTTTTTCAAGGCTAATCTTTCCTTTTTATGTCCAATGCAAAGTAGCTGGCGCGATTGTTACAATCAGCAACTGTTCGGTGCAGGCGTCCTCAACACGGTAGGTAACTTCCGTCGAGCCGATGCTGTGAGCTCTCGCCTTTTTCAAGGCGATCTTACAACTTCCTTTTATCTAAGTGTCGCTCGATGAGAAAGGTGTCGAATCTTGATATTAAAGTGAGTTGCATCTTGATTTCACAGTGTTCATTATTTATCTCCTCTTGATAATAAAGTGATCCCTTGGTTATTATTTATCCTTTCCACTTAATCCTTCCTCCAGGTAATTTGAGGTTATGATGGTTGGTATTCTGGGTTAACCGAGGTAAGTACATGGTAAGTACTTGTGACGCTACAGGACTCTCCCCCTAGCGAAAGCGTACAGGAGGTTTAGTTACGCGTCCGTATCTAGTCTTCTTTAATATTGGTTGTATTGCACTAGATGCTGGCGCCTGGCTTGCCTCGTTCTCTTTCCTTCGCACGGGGTTGTGAGTAGGTTCTTGTCCGTCCGATGATGAAGTTAATGCAGGTGAGTCCTCTGGTGTACTATCCAAAGTGTAGGCAGGTTTGAGACGATCGATTGATATAACTGCAGAGCGCTTCTCTGGCAATTGCAGTCTAAAAGTCTTGCTATCCCGCTCTAACACTTTGTATGGGCCTTCATATGATGGTTGCAGGGCTCTCTTCACTCCTTCGTTTCGAACGAAAACTTGCTCGCAGGTTTGCAAATCTTGATGAACGAAAGTAGGTCTCTTGTTGCTATGTACTGTAGGCTGATTTTGCATGACGGAGTTGATCGTTGATCGTAATTTGCTCACGTAGTCGTAGTCCAAATCTTGCTCGGTTACTTTTACAGGTGCGAAAAAATCACATGGTAGACGTAGGTTGAATCCGTAGGTAAGCTCTGCGGCACTGACTTTAGTATCAGAACGCATTGCGGCACGAAGACCCATCAGAACTGTAGGTAACTCGTCGATCCACTTTGTATGTCCAGATAGACGTGTTTTCAGTGAGGTCTTCAAAGCGCGGTGCCAACGTTCAACTATACCATTGGATTGTGGATGGTAGGGTGTCGTACGAGTCTGTTGTATTCCCATGACGTTGAGAAGCTTGGAGAACAGGTGGCTTTGAAAATTTCGGCCTTGGTCTGAGGTCAAAACTACTGGCGTCCCAAAACGAGTGATCCAGTGCTCGTAGAATATCTTGGCAATCGATTCAGCCGATGTATCGTCGGTCGGGATCGCTTCAGGCCATCTCGTTGCTCGGTCGATCATGGTGACGAGGTAACGATGTCCTTCGGGCGAAGTGGGCAGCGGCCCGACGACGTCTATGTGAACATGATGAAATCGTTCGGCGGTCGGAAATGAAGATACACTACTCGTTGTATGCCGTTGAACTTTGCACCGTTGACACTGTATGCAGTTTTTCGCCCATGTACTGACGTCCTTGTTTATTGATGGCCAGAAGAACTTTTGCGTGACGAGTTTGTTCGTAGTTCGGATACCAGGGTGACTGATGTTATGAACTGCATCGAAAGCGACTCGTCGAAATTCTTCAGGTAGGTATGGTCGTACGAATGCAGTTGAAGTTTCACAGTAGATTGTAGCTTGCGAATTTGGCATAGTCATTTTCCGCAGAGTGAGATTATTCTGTTTCGATAGTTGCTCGATGCATTCTCTGTCTCTTTCTTGTGCTTCGGCTATTCTTTCGTAGTCGAGACTTGTCGGGCAAACTATGCTTTCGATAGGTATGCGACTCAGTGCGTCGGCGACAACATTGTCTTTCCCGCTGATGTGACGAATATCCGTAGTAAATTCGCTGATGAAAATTAGTTGTCTTGCTCGTCGTGGAGTTTCAGATGGTGAAGGTGGTTTCTGAAGTACATAAGTTAATGGCTTGTGGTCAGTGAAAACGATTAGGTTTCGTCCCTCGAAAGTCTTCCTGAAATGTTTTACTGCCATGTAGATAGCGAGTAGCTCCCGGTCGAATGTACTGTAGTTGCGTTGCGCGTCGGAAAATTTCTTCGAAAAATACCCAAGTGGTTGCCATTTTCCTTTGACGAATTGTTGAAGTACAGCTCCGGCACACGAGTCTGATGCGTCACTGAAGATTGCAAGAGTAGCATCGTGCGATGGGTGAGCGAGTAATGCTGCGTTTTGAATTGCATTTTTACACGCTTCGAATGCTTTTGTAGCTTCGTCGGTCCATTCGATTAGTGTGCGGTCTCTCTTTTTCGAATTATGAAGATAGGCATGAAGTGGTGCTTGAATATCTGCAGCCTTAGGAATATGTTCTCTGTAGAAATTTATCATTCCGAGAAAACGCCTTAGCTCTTCGATTGTTTTTGGTTTCACGTAGTTGCAGATTGCTGTGATCTTTTCTTCAGGAGGTTTTATTCCGCACTTGTTTACAGTAAAACCGAGGAATTTGACTTCATCTTGACCGAAGATGCATTTTGACGGGTTGATTGTAATGCCATTGTCTTCTAGTCTTCGCAATACAACTCGTAGGTGTTCTTCATGCGATGATTTGTCAGGACTTGCAACTAGTAGGTCGTCTATGAAGGCGTAGACGAAATCGAGACCATGCAGAACTTCGTGGATAAACCGTTGAAAGGTTTGACCAGCGTTCCTTAAACCTGGTGCCATTCTCGGAAATTCGAATAGGCCCATTGGAGTTATAATTGCAGTCTTCTCTATATCTTCTTGACGTACTTTAATTTGCTGATAGGCTCTGTTGAGATCGATTGTAGAAAATACAGTCTTCTCCGCTAATTGATGTGTGAAGTCCTTAATTCTTGGAATTGGGTAGCGGTCCGGTATAGTAACGCTGTTAAGTCTTCTATAATCACCACAGACTCGCAGATCGCCGTTTTTCTTCGGAACAATGTGCAGTGGCGAAGACCATGGACTTTTGCTTGGGCGGCATAGTCCTTGTTCTATCATGTCTTCGAACTCTTTGCGGACTCGTTCATAGCGATGCGGTGCAATTGGTCGAGCACGGCAGTGAAGTGGCGGTCCAGTTGTTTCGATAAAATGTTCGACGTTGTTCTTCGGCGTAAGGTTCATTGAAGTTAATCTTGTTACACCGGGAAAGTCGGCTAAAATGTTGTGGTATGCCTGTTGAACGTCGATACTTCTTATTGTAGGTATGTTTGTTGCACGGACGAAAGATCGCGACGATAAGTTGGTTCTTCCGTCAATAAGTCTCCGATTCTTGATATCGACGATCAGCTGATGGTATTCGAGAAAATCTGCTCCGATGATTGGTTTGCTGACTTTGGCTATGATGAACTTCCATTTAAATGGTCGGCGAAGATTGAAGTCGAGTTCCATGGTTTTCTCTCCGTAGGTTGGAATGACCGTATTGTTAGCGGCGTAGAGTTGCAAATTCGATGGCTTCTGTGTTTCCCCTTTACGCGGCGGTAACACGGAGATATTAGCGCCTGTGTCGATTAAAAATGTAGTTTTTGACTTCTTATCGGTGACAAACAAGCGGTAAGACTTCTCAGATACGCCGGATCCCGCTTCATCCAGCGTAGTTGTTAGTTTTCCGACTTCGTGTCCTTGAAAGAACACGGCAGTGTGCATCTTCTTGCATCATTGCCAAATCTTCGATGATAGTAACAGTAAGGCGAAGGAGTTGCGCTTCGAGATCTGTTATGGTTGCCATAGCGACGACGGCTTGCGGAACGGCCTCTACGATGGAATGGTAAGTTGTTGACTTGAGTCTTGAGCGCGGCGACTTCGAGTGATAGCTTGGTAATTTCTTTCACGAGGAATTGCATGTCGGTGCTTGAAGTAGCGTGAGTGCTTGCGGTGGCGTTGGTCGATGAGACGGCTTCGACGCTTGAGACTTGCGGGGTGGGGTTTGTTTCTAGCATCTTGTCGGCTAGGAGTGCTAACTCGTCGAGTGCAGTCTTCGTACTGAAGGTTTCGCTGACTGCCAATACTGATCGGACGTGCGCTGGAAGGTGGTTCGTCCACATCAGTCGTAGAGTTGAGTCTGGTAGTTTGCTTCCGGCGAGAAAACGCATGCGGCGCAAGAGTTGGGTAGGTTTTTGGTCGCCGAGCTCTATCTCCGAAAGTAGCTTTTGTAACTGGCGACTGTCGGATTCTTCATAGACGGAAATCAGACGATTCTTCACCGCGTTGTACAGTTCTGTAGGTGGCGGATTGCACAGTATGTCCGAAATTTGCTCTATGTCTTGTTTTTCTAGTTGAGCGATGACCATCTGGGCTAGCTGCTCCTGGCTCTTCTTTAGTTCGCTTGTTGCGGCCTCAAAACTGATGAACCATAAACGGGACTTGTCTCTCCAGAATGGTGGAACACGCAGTGATAGGGCGATGGCGGCGATTTCTTCCTGGCCTGGGAGTCTTGCTTGTGCAGAGGTGGATGTTTTCTGATCTTCCATTTTTCAGCTTGTTCAGGCTCGGGGTCACCACTTTAGCGGAGTTTTTGGAGTAAAATAAAACTGTTTTGATGCTGAGATCAGAATGAATGTATTGCAAAATATGCCGATATTTATATTAAAATCCTTACACTAACCACCAATCAGAAAATAGTAATAATAATAGAAATAATAATAATTACGATTAAAACTAGGTAACTATAATAATATGTACATACAACGCATCACGCTAGCTAGTTGCGATAGTTCAAATCGACTGACACCATGAAGCTATAAATAGAACGCGCGCCTCCGCGCGCTCTCTCAGTCGCCCAAGGAACGCCGGGCAATTCACGCGCTTCTGCAGCTCGCGCGCGCCGTATTGAGTGACACGTGTGCGGTAGTGTAATAATGAACTGGCTGGTGTACTTGTGTGGACAGTGGAACTCTCGGTGCATTCTTCAACTCCTGAGCAGGTCAGCGGCATCTCCGGTCCCGGCAGCAGTTTGTACGGACAGCCTTTTTCAAGGCTAATCTTTCCTTTTTATGTCCAATGCAAAGTAGCTGGCGCGATTGTTACAATCAGCAACTGTTCGGTGCAGGCGTCCTCAACACGGTAGGTAACTTCCGTCGAGCCGATGCTGTGAGCTCTCGCCTTTTTCAAGGCGATCTTACAACTTCCTTTTATCTAAGTGTCGCTCGATGAGAAAGGTGTCGAATCTTGATATTAAAGTGAGTTGCATCTTGATTTCACAGTGTTCATTATTTATCTCCTCTTGATAATAAAGTGATCCCTTGGTTATTATTTATCCTTTCCACTTAATCCTTCCTCCAGGTAATTTGAGGTTATGATGGTTGGTATTCTGGGTTAACCGAGGTAAGTACATGGTAAGTACTTGTGACGCTACATTAATTAATTTGAAGTGTCCGTTGAATTCTAATATTTGGAATAAAGGTTAAAAAATAAGCTAAGAATTACTGTATATTTCAAACGTATGTTGATTCTTAGGCGAATTTGGACAATGTCCTTTAATAATAATTAAAATGGTTTCCAACGGTTCAGAGAGAGAAATGGAGATTGATTGTACTCCACCAGATTTAAGATAAGAAGCCAAATTGGCAATGGAAAACCTGCTTCCAGCGAAGTCAAAAAAAAATACATGAAAGTATATGAAAATTTTATGATAATATAAAAAGTATGTTTTATTTCCCTGCATTCTTTTGAGAAAAGCACTATATATGCCTCGGCGGAAATGGCAATTGCAGGTCGAGTATGAGTTTGAAGGCCGAGCCGTAGGCGAGGACTTCACTAATACGAGATACGACTATTTCCCGGCCTTAGCAATAATGTACTATTATTGGATAGATATGAGAATTGTATGTAGTACTAATGAACATTAATTGTAGTCGTTTTTGTAGATGTATAGCACTTTAATTGACCGAGCGAAGCGAAGGTCTCTGAGTCTACTTGAGTGAATTTGCCCTTGTCCGTCCGTCCGTCCGTCCGTCCGTCTGTCAGAGACTTATAACTTCTGAATTACTGAACGTAATTACTTCAAATTTAAATATAATATGTAAACCAATGGCCTCCAGCCGAATATATCAATAAAATAAAATAAATATGGCTTAAAAAGTTATAAAAATTTTTATTTCAATTTTACTTCTCATAGAAGCGAATGCGAAGTAAAATATTTTTTATAGCGTTACATAGGGTTGCGGTATATCATTTTAAAGGTAATTAGGAATAGAGTCCAAAAATATATTTTTTTAATGTTTCCCCTGAAATTGACGAAATGGGGGGCAATTAAAGTGGAGATTTTCTAACGTCCAAAGTTGACCTCAGAACTCTCAATTTTCTGAAAGGCTGAGGCTGAAACTTATCAATTATTTGAATTATATCCTGTACTTGAATAACAAATACTAAAATTAGATAAATATTATAAGGAAACGAGATAATTTAATTTTTAATGAGCTTCAGTATTTTTAACAGAACTTCACAATGATGTCAATAGATGGCGCTCTGTAAAAGTTTATGGATACAGCTAGGTCTCAGTTCGGGGCGAACCACTAGTTTAATAGATAGCTAGATAGATAATTAGATAGATAGATTTGCTATTGTGGTGTCACCTGAATCAGGGTTCAGGCTGAAAATCAGCGCTGTATGGTTAGTGCTTGCACTGAACATACAGCATTATGCTGAGCCTGGGCCGTTTTTCGGGTGGTGCCATGCGTGATACGGTTTATCCCTGCGCCTCATCGTTGTTGTTTAGATTCTAGATCTTGTTTAGATCGTTGAGGTGCAGGGGTGATCTACCTCTTTAGGTAGGTATGCTTATACTTAATGTATGGCACAATTTGAAAATAAGTGTGTTTCTTTCTTTCTTATAATGAATATCTCTCACGACAGGTTAAACGGTAACATAATATTGCTGGTATAAAAATTACCGTACCTGTACTAAATAATAGAGAATGCACATGATATCCGCCACATTATTTTTCCGAGGGTCGTACTCTCCCGCTCGTATTAGAATGATACAGGGGTGTAGAGCATCTTTCGGCTGTCGCATAATAAGGCAGGTCCTGTAAACATTTTTAATTGTGAATTTACAACCTTCAACAACACATGATTTCACCAGACCATTGATTTTGATTTGAAATTAATAGTTTTTTAAATACTTGCTCAATGTCTTGCAAGCTTTAAAAGTATTTTAACTTTCAATTTTAATGGGGGAGGGTGCATAGTAGATAAAATTAAGTCTCTAACTAGCACGAGAGTTTTCCCTACAACGTAAACCCGAGCTCAGAAAGGATTGAGAGATAATTCCAAAGGCGATTTTTTAAAAGATAACCTAAATCGACGCGGACATAACGTGCGCGGAACAGGAAATAGTAGGTATCATAACATAACTATGTATTTCATATCTCTACATAAACATGAACACTGTGCCTTACCCTAGCCTCAAGAACTCCATAAAGCTCTCTTCTGTTGGCTTAAGCCTCAATGTAACCTCTGGTGCTGTAGTTCGCAGAGTGTAAAATAAATCTAGTTTAGCTTTCGTCCGCTCTAAACTAAACTTGCATCCTCTAAGTATCGCAATTAGCCATTGATCATCTGAAAAAATCGTGTTCATGCATAGCTGATAATAAAGCCGTCTGTATTTCAACCTTATAATATTATTTTATTCAATGACTAGCTGATGCCCGCGACTTCGTCCGCGCGGTTTAAGTTCTTTTGATTCCCTCGGGAACTCCTTAATTTTCCGGGATAAAAGTAGCCTATGTCACTCTCCAGGTTCTCAACTATACCCATGCCAAAAATCAGGCCGATCCCTTGCTCTGTTGCGGCGTGATTGAAACACAAAAAAAATAAATAAAATAAAGGACAAACCAACAAATAAACACACTTTCGCATTTATAATAATATATAATATTAGTATGATTCTTGAGCGCAGCACTGAATGATGTGGTCAGGGTTCGATTCCCGGCAAGGTAGTTATTATGCGCTTTTTAAGTCTCTATTTATACATCACTTAGTTTAACGGTGAAGGCATGGTGATAATATGATCGTTGCATGCCTGCGAGTTCTCCATATTCTCCTTAGACTGGATCGTCACGTATACGATAACCATACCTACCTTACTGATTTAGTTTCGCGTTTATTTCTCCAATATTTACCTGTTCTTGCTTTTAAATGCTGTTGTTTCGAAATCCATTCCTTTAACTTTCGCAAGTCATTTTCCACTTCCTGAGGATTCTCGTTTAGCTCATTTTTGGCTATTTCAGCCAACTCTGGACTCAGTTTGCGTATCATTGTTTTTATCTGAAAATCAATTACTTACATGGCGTAATTATATTATAACAATATCACATGCTTTGATTTTTATAATTATTATAATTTTGTATATCTAATATTAATAATATATTTGATGAGATGATTGCTTTCTTCGATGACCTTTGATTTAATTATGGACACGTTTATATTAATAATAACAAAAGATAATAGTATAATGAACTCGATTTTATTTCATAACTAGCTGATGCCCGTGACTTTGTTCACGTGGATTGAGGTTTTTTAGGACGCGCGGGAACTCATTAATTCTCTGAGATAAAAAGTAGCATAATATGTGTTATTCAAGACTATAATCTATCTCTGTGCCATCCTGATCCGTTTAGCCGTTCAGGCGGGATAGTGTAACAAACAACCATTCATCCATCCATACATCCATCCATCCATCCAAACTTTCACATTTATAAATATCAAGTATAGAAGTATAGATTACAAAAACTCTCAAAATCACACCAGTTGACAATTTTATACTTAGTTACATATAACACCACAAAAATTTAAAATTCACTTTTACTTCAAATCTCTCCTCATTCTGATGCTCAAAACATTAAGCAACAAGTTTCCATTCCTATAATAAAATAAATGCTACGAACTACGCCCTTAAGTGGTCAGTATGAGTTTCTAAATCTCTGTTCGGTAGGGATATAAATAAATAGAAGCTGATTCTGAATTACTATAAAGTAAGATTTAAAGGTGTTAATAATTTAATATTATTTTATAACTAGCTGACCCGGGTCATCCTCTTACATACAACATTTTACTACTTATGTATTACACTGATCGCACTTGTTTTGCTGTTATCCTTTGAGGAGTTCCACTCAACATCTCCGAACTATTCATCAGCTGATCTTCACGAAATTCTCATGAGACCAACCTGAGACCATAAACTTGGTAAAGACAAAAAAGAGTCAAAATTAGTGGAATAATTGAGTAGAACCCAATTGCTTATCAGGATAAAAAGTATCCTATATGCTAACCCAGAGTGTTGACTATAGGTGTACCAAGTTGTATCATGTAAATTACTCAATCAAATACGTCCAGTAGTTTCAACGTGATGCCATAATAGAAAGACAAAAATTTTAAAAAATCAGGGCTTTGTATGATAATATATTATTAGCTTCCTCCGCAAGCAGGTAAAATTTTAAAAAAATATTTAAGTAATGCACAGAAACGTTAAGGAATCCTCTAGTTACGGTTTTATATGTACCCATAGACCTAATATACCTATCTATTACACCTTTAATATATATAATCAAAGTATATAAATTTACACCTGGATATTATATTATTAAGAGTAATAAAATTATATTGCACTACTTTTCAGTCATGAATTATTAGGTTCTGACTTCAACCTTAAGAGATAGGTATTCACTGTCGGTATATTTACCAAAATATAGACAAATTGGGCCTTTGGTGCACAGCTGTTTAGTTAAGCACTAGGATTAAAAGGAAACGATCACTCAATAATATCTTTTAAATACATTAGATAAAATATGGTTGCAACTTATCCACAACTTGTTTTCAACTACGTGTGAGTTTATCAGTAATAAAATGTACATGTGTCGTACTAAGCGAGTTAAACAATGTAACTCGTGGATATAGCTCGCACCGTCGCGTCGTTGTCGCGTCAAGCGGTTATCAATGTTATCGGTTCCTATCGCTTAACAATCGAATTTTAGGTACCTACCTACCAAAATTATGTTGCCTAGGCATAATATGTACAAAAATGATTGTTTGGTGTATCACAAATTGTGATAATTGTAAAAAAAATGACATTGAATGTCATCTTTTTATACGACTGCCTGAAAAAAGGAGTATAATATTGTTTTCAGGGTTCATGTATGTATGTAATATGTATGTATGTTTGTGAGTTTGTATATTCCACCATAACTTCTACACGCCTAAACGGATTTTGATGAATGAGGTATCGTTAGAATCCTTAGCTTATTCCAAGTGACATAGGCTAGTAAAATTAAAAAAAAATTGATAGGGTAACCATGGCCCCGCATCAAAGACTAAAGATGATTTTTTTTCCAAAATGAGATGAACTATATTGTCATCATCAAGAAAATGATGAGTAGATTCCAAAAATATACGAGTATATAAGACTATATTTCAATATCCAGTGATTCACAATAAAATATCATTTAACTATGGCAGTCGTATTTTTTAATTCTTTGAGTTATATTCACTTGTTCCAATTGCAACGCAAACTAGCAGAGCCGAGTATTTATTGCTGACAACTCAATCTAAGCTTTATTTACTTTGTGATAACGGCGGCGAACCCTAGCGGCTAATCGCGGCACGTGTCCTCCATGTTAATTATAACATTTACAGATTTCAACAATACTATCTCTACACACTATAGGGTTCCGTACCAAAATGGTAAAATGGAACCCTTATGGTGCGACTTTCTCCGTCTGTCTGTCCGTCTGTCCGTCCGTCACACTCGATTATTTCAGTAACTACCGAAGCTATCGACATGAAATTTGGAGTAGTTGTGTATATTAGTGGCCCAAAGACACTGGAATTAAAAAAAATTGGAAATTATTTTTGTTCTTATTTAAAAAGGGGGGAAAATCGGAGGGTTTAAATTTAAAAGTGAAATAACTGTACTGTGTGGGGTATCATATGAAAGGGTTTACTTTGTACATTCTAAAACAGATTTTTAATTATTTTTAGTCATGATAGTTTTTGATTTATCGGGGAAAAAGTCTAAAAAAATACCGTTCCCCCCCCTTATCTCCGGAGTTTACCAATCGAAAAATCTGAAATAATTATGGTCAATAGCAATTTATGTATATTTTACAGGAAAACTATAGCCAATGCTCTAACTAGCATAGTTTTTTTGATATTAACAGTAAACCTCTACAAACAAAGTTAGTTTTCATTAACAAAGGTAATTATTACCGTTTTACATCTTTGTTTTAATACGTCATAAATCGTAAAAGTTACTACAGGTTTGTACGGAACCCTCGGTGCGCGAGTCCGACTCGCACTTGGCCGGTTTTTTTAACATTTAAACTATCGTGAAACTAGTCGGACATTTTTCCGACAGGACACGTGAGTTTATCCGGGTATTCCGTAGGTTTTCATTACCTATAATTGACCGAGCGAAGCGAAGGTCTCTGAGTCTACTTGGGTGAATTGGCACTTGTCCGTCCGTCTGTCAGAGCCTTATAACTTCTGAATTACTGAACGTAATTACTTCAAATTTAAATATACTATGTAAACCGATGGCCTCCCGCCGAATATGGCTTAAAAAGTTATAAAAATCTTTATTTCAGGGGGGCTCTCATAGAAGCGAATGCGAAGTAAAATATTTTTTATAGCATTACATAGGGTTGCGGTATATCATTTTAAAGATAATGAGGAACGGAGTCCAAAAATATTTTTTTTTTAATTTTTCCCCTAAAATTGACGAAATGGGGGGCTTGCAAAGTGGTGATTTTCTGACGTCCAAAGATGACCTCAGAACTCCCAATTTTCTGAAAGGCTGAGCCTGAAACTTGATTAATTATTTGAATTATATCCTGTACTTGAACAACAAATACTAAAATTAGATAAATATTATAAGGAAACGAAATTATTTAATTTTTAATGAGCATACGTATTTTTAACAAACTTCACAATGTTGTCAATAGATGGCGCTCTGTACAAATTTATTCGTTTGTGCTTAAAAAGAAAAGGCTGAGCCTGAAACTTGATCACTTATTTGAATTAAATCCTGTACTTGAACAACAAATACTAAAATTAGATAAATATTCTAAGGAAACGAAATTATTTAATTTTAGCTTCACTATTTTTAACAGAACTTCACATAGATGGCGCTCTGTAAGTTTATGGATACCGCGAGGTCTCAGTTCGCGGCGAACCACTAGTATATTAATTATGAAAACAAGTGCATTACTTACCGATACATAACAAGCTTCTTTGGAATCATTGATGTAGAATTTTAGTTTACTCATTCTATTTCAATGTTTGGAATGCACTGAAATTATATTTAAGTTTTTTATCAATCGAAATAGAGTTTATATATCAATGCTAATCCTATTCAGAAATTGCAAGACAAAAGCAAGGTTATTTAATAATTTACCTTCGAAATTTAAATAGGTACAAACAGATTAAAAAAATACATTTTATGTAACACCAAATTGTAGGTAGGTACGTGACAAAATTATCGTAAGTCTTCTGAATAATATCTAAACTATAAACTTTACATGGAACCTTAAGGAGGTGCAGGTACTCGTAAGTCATATTTAAAGTGGTTTACCTTTACCCAGCTTTACCACAAACAACGTCGTACTAAACTTGGCAATTCGGTGTCAGTTTCAGTCAATTCAAAAGAATATTATGTATGTAAAAAAATAGAACTAAGTACTAAACCATGACTGAAGTTTACTTATAAAACAAAATTTTCATTTAGTTGGTATGATTACTTGCAATAGGCATAATATTCAACGATGTAAAGAATATAGATAAGTCCGCATGGATTATCATGGAGGTTTTTCGATTCCCGCGGGAACTCCTTGATTTTCCCGTTTATGATATTATATTCTGAAGTCTGTGTATGTCCTTATAGTCTCTATGTCCTTCCCCGGGATACAACCTACCTCTGTACCAAATTACGTAAAAATCGGTTGAAAGATGGGCGAAAGCGAAGCAGACAGACAGACAGATAGTAATTTAACATTTTAATATCTTACGATATTAATTATTATTGTCCTTACAGTTTTGGGTATATAAAGCTAGGTATATTAGATTCGAAACAGAAAAAGAAATCTGCTTACTTATTGTGATTCGAACGTGTAGGTTTATTGAACTAAAGTGTGAAAAAGTGTTTTATTAGTGTGAGATGTGGTGTGATATATAATTAATCAGCGAGTTATGAATTGGCTTTGGCTGAATATCGACTAGAACCCGACTATTACATATTCTGTGCTAGAACAAAAGAATTAAAGCGTGGAATACACATGCTACGTAGTAGCACATAAGCATGCTTTTTTTTTTTTTTTAACCACTACAGTTTAGCCCTTGACTGCGATCTCACCTGATGGTAAGTGATGATGCAGTCTAAGTTGGTAGCGGGCTAACCTGTTAGGGGCATGGCAGTTATATTAAACCCATGCCCCTATTCGGTTTCTACACGGCATCGTACCGGAACGCTAAATCGCTTGGCGGCACGTCTTTGCCGGTAGGGTGGTAACCAGCCACGGCCGAAGCCTCCCACCAGGCCAGACCAGGGAAAATTCAGAAATTATAAATTCCCAAATTGACCCTGCTGGGAATCGAACCCGGGACCTCCGTACGTTAAGGCAACAGCGCTACACACTGCGCCACAGAGGTCGTCATGCTAGTTTAGAGCTAGTGCTACTTAGTAGCATACAATTAGCACGTGTATACGAAAAGAGCATGCTTCTAAATAAGCACGCTACTTAATCGCAAGCCGGTCTATTTTTTCGTGCTTACTAGCACACGGTGTAAGGCGCGGGTGAGAGGTGGGTTACTCCAAAGCATGTCTGAACGTATTCTATGCGAGCATGCTACTTGATTTGAAACGTTGTCAGTTTTCACGATAGCTCGTTGGGGCATATGAGTTACCGGAGGTCAAAAATCTTAAAGTTATTTCCAATTTTGTTTTGGCTGGAATAGCATCTCTCATAAGAGTGTCACTTTTCCTTATAAATGGCTCAATTTTTTTCTAAATTCATCAAATTTTATTGGTTGCATTCGTAAATGGTTTCTGAAACCACCAATATCTTCTTGCCTAATTTCATTTAGTAAATGTGTTGCAAGTAAAAATATAACTGAATTTAATTCATTCCGCAAAGAAATGTCCATTTTGAATGCCAAATAATGAGCATGTGTATCTCAGACGTGCTAGAAAGAAGTATGCTCGTAATAAGTATGCTACCATGCTTTCATGAGCAAATGTATACACTCGGAAAGCATGCTTTAAATGAGCATACTACCTTACTAGGTAGTAAGGTACTACCTAGTAAGTACCTACCGCTTGTTTGCTACTGCAAACAAGCGTGCTTTTTTTTAGTAGCATGTCTATTCCAGGCTTTATGACAAACGGTTAAATAGGGTATTTGACTGTATTAAAAATATCGTTTCTGCTGTTGCCATCCTAATAGATTATTATTTTTAAGTAATATTCCATTTGACCGAACTAAAAAATAATGTATTGTTTTTCTATAAAACATGAAATAAATTAATTAATTTTCGATCTATGTTCACGTGATCGTAAACGCTCTATGATTGGTTGAATCGTTAGTGACGTAACTATCTAGTAAAATATAACTGTGGTGTAGTAAATACGAACAATTACGAGTGTTTTTCCGTTTTTCTATAGGTTTCTGTGCTTTTTATTGTTTCAATTAGTTAATACCAACCATACTTTTCCTTATTAATAGTTTAGGAACCCAATTATTTAAAAGCAGATTAGTGGAAACCTCTCAAAAGATGATGCATTTAAACCTAATTGGACATTTTTCAAAAATAACCCTTTTCTATGCTGCAGAACTAAAAAATTTGAAAACTGCCTTGTAAGTATACTATATATTTCTTAAATAAAGCAATTTATTGTATTAATACCTTTTCGTCCAAGAATAAAACCTAACATTCGCAGAATTAAGTACTTACTAGGTTATATTATTTACTAACATAGATCGTGATATTAAGTTTTGGTTTCTTTCTTTATAGAGCTTCGAGAGAGTCTTATCGCTGTTGGTCCAGTATCCAGCTACATCGCGAATCTGTCATTTGTACACTCAAATGCAAGATATGTCCCAAGCACAAAGTGAGAGCAAAATCATATTCTGTAACTATGATAGTAGATGAAGACAAAAGTCAAGTTGTGAGTGCCTTTTTGATGTGGACTCACCGGCGCGGCGTAGTGAACAACCTTTATGTAGGTACCTCTCTTGAGTGCTACGGGAAAAAAATTACTTTATCCAGAGTAGGCACTACCATGAAATTTATTACAGTGGAGCAATTATCTAAAAAACACACTCAACATCCTTCAACATCATCTTTTAGCAGTACTGAACTCCTATCAGTTTCTTCTTAAATTATGTAATATGTGGATAGGTATAATAAAAATCATATTTCTATTTCATTGTTTTATTTATCAAACTCACTCGAACTCAAATGTTTTTTTTTTTCAAATAAACTTTTACAAGCGCTTTTGAATTGTCAAGTTAATCTACCCTTGGTTTGGAATACCATTCATACCGAGTATATCTTTTGTCACATTCATAGTCTGTACTGCCTTGTTTCTGTGATGCATCTTTAAATAATTTATTTGGACAGATTTATCAGCAGTTGCGATTGGTTGAGTGTTTATTCCTTTATCGTGATGTGTTTGTGGTTTCTGAAAAGACAAAATATTCATTAAAATTAATTTTCTATACCTACAGAAACAGTACCTTAACTTACTGACAATCAATGCAAATTTAGCACAGCCACCTGGTGGATCTACAAACATACTAAAATTATACATCAATGTCTACAAACTTGGAATTTTGAATGTAGGTTATCTCTCAGTGAAGAAAGGATTTTCTTGAATTCCAAAAATAAACCTAAATCCATACTGATTAATTCAAAAAATCAAATCAAAATCTGAGAACTCTGTGATTATCGGGAACAATAAGTAGCCTATGTCCGTCCCCGGGATGCAAGCTAGCTGTGTACCAAATTTCATCAAATTGGTTAAACAGATGTGTGAGCTGTGAAGAGATAGCAGACAGACCGATAGAATTTAGCTTTTATAATACCGATTAGTATGGATTTCTTGAAACAAAGTTTTTGAATTACACAAATTTTTGTTCATCATAACATACAAAGATTTTAGACCAATTTGCCAGAAATTTTATTTTAGGTGCATACCTATGGACTCTGAAGCAACAGCTTCTATCTCATTGTCATCAACGTAATATTTTCATATAAGCTTCTTCCATACATTCTTGTATAAGGTCTAACCTTTAACTCCATCATGCGAAGTCTTTTACTGAAGCCCATTTTGTATTGGTTGTAGGTTAGAATTTTCTCCAACTGTAATAAGTATACCATAATAAGTTTTTGATTGCAAATTCCACTTCAAAGTTCCAAGTAGGTAATGATCTACTGAAATTATTGAATTACATAAATTGGCTAGAATTTCTAAATTAGTTATTACTTACTTATTAATGTGTTTGTAAATACTTAATAAACATACTACAAACCAGCTAATACAAACGGACATGTCTAACCTCAAACAGAACAGGTGAAGTAGGTACACATTTTTAGAGCATTATATAATTATTTAGTAATAGTTTGTTAGATAGATAGTGTAAAACTCACATCAAAGTGATCCTCGCAAAAATAAATACTTAAAGTGACCCTCAGTGACCACTATGGGGTCTCTTCGAGCAAGTTGCAACCACTTCTTCCGTATCTTGGCTTTCTTTGGAACACTTCTAAACAGTTTTTGTAGACTTGTTTGTACATTGCAGTAGTATGCACACCACACACCATTGGTAAACCATAGTTTTATAAAAACAATCTCTAAAACAAAGTTTTTATCAAGGGAAACTGAAATATCACACACTTTGTTTAGGTTTTTACTATATAGTTACGTCATAGTAGTCATGTCACCCAAATGTTGTCAAAGAGAGCGTTTACGCGGCAATTTAATTTTTTGAATTTATTTTTGAGATTTCTATATAAAATACTGAAAATTAAGACGAAATAAATATATTGTTAGCTATATTAAAGCATTATTAACAATATGCGACTATTTTCTAAAAGCAGTCAAATACCCTATTGATCATGTTACAAATCGATTCAATGCTTAAAAATATCGCGCAGAAATTATTGAAATAAAAAAGCATAGACCGTCCTTGTATTTTATTCAAAAATATAATTAAAAAATATGTACTTATGTATCACAAATCACAAAACATTATAATAATATATTAATTATGATGATGATATTTGATAAATCCCCAATCACATAATATGATTAAATTAATCAAAGCTGATACAGATATTCAACACGCTTCAACTTGAAAGTATAAAAAGTACACAATTTTACTAGGTAGGTACATAATTTTTATTTTCCATAAAGGTATTTTTGTCACATTCTGAAATAAATAATAAGATTTTTAAAGATTTAGTAACGATATTTAATGCTATACATAAATAAATTAGAAAACTTCCATATTTAACCAATTATGCTTGGCAAAACTAGAAATCAGAAAAGTTCAAATACAGAATTAGCTGTATCATAAATAAATAATAACTAAATTTTGACTAAAACATAATAAAGGTGTACAGGAAGCATAATTCTTAATAGGTACTTTGTTATTAAAATTGACAGACACAAATAATATAAATCCTCAATAGATACGTCAAATTATTATGTAGCATAGAAATAATGTATTACTGGACGATGCCCGTGACTTCGTCGGCGTGGATAACATGCATACTAAGTTATATTATAAGTGGAATTAAGTATATTATAATTATTATATTATGATTATATTATAAGTGGAAGGGTGGAGTCTCTCTGTCTGTCTGCTACGCTTCAACCGATTTTGATGACATTTGGGTACCGAGGTAGGTTGCATCCTGGGGTGTGGGGAAGGACATAGGCTACTTTTTATCCCGGAAAATTAAGGAGTTTCCGAGGGAATTTCAAAATCCACGCGATCGCGGGCATCATCTAGTATTAATATTAATATTTTTTATTACCTACTGCGGGAAATCTTTAATTTTCCGTGATAAAAAGTAGCCTAGGTAACCTTCCCCGGGATACCTACCACTATACTAAATCTCGTCAAAACTGGCGGAACAGATGGGTCGAAAAAGCGTAGTAGACAGAATGACAGACACACTTTCGAGTTTATAATTTATTAGTATGGATTCTACACAGAACATTGCTATAACGAATTTTAAACGTACATCCACGCGGACAAAGCTATAGGCATCTGTTATAATATGTTGTAAATTGTAATATAATCAACCTAAGAAATGTACGCCGCAGGCGCACACGTAGTTCCCGATATAGATACTTCAGCTCAATTGGCGCGTGGCCGCTAAGTACTGTTACATATTCTGTGGCGCGGTGCTAATGTGCATCTAAATATGGAGCTTTACCAAGAAAGCTATAATAATGAGCTGACGACCAACCAGGACTGCCACTCAAATCAAAGCTGCATATTTACAAGCACACGCCACGCAAGTAGGTACATAGCACCGCGCGCCAATAAGATGAGTTGAAGTATCTTAGATACCAAAAATTTAAGGGCGAATCAACCATTTGTGCAATGTAAGGGCCTCGTTTTGCGAGGTAAGCATTCTGGTATGACTGGATTTACTGGTAGTGAGCAGGAAATCTCCGGTAGTGAGTACCTAGTGATATCTAGCGGTTGGTATACACATAAAGATTTTCCCGTTACAGGCTATTCACTGGTCTAATAAATTTCACTACATGCTAAGAATATATATGTAATATAGTTAATATAATAATATAATACATAAAATCGTTAAGACTGACTGACTGGTGGAATCAACGTACAACCTAAACCACTGGGGTTAGAAACTTGAAAGTTTGACAGAAGGTTCATTTTGTAACGTAGTGAGCCCTAATAATAATCGTAATACGCTAATATTAATGTAATAAGCCCCCTTTCATCGTAATACCCCCTCACCCCCTTAGGGGTGGAATTATTCCATCCCTAAGGGGATGAAATAGGGGGTGAAAGTTTGTATGAAAGTCCGTCATTTCTCAAGTTATATCCACGAAACTTGGTATGTGAGCTACCGTTTAAAAATAGGGCATGATTGTTAGTATGAAAGTCCTTCATTTCAAGTTATAGCCATGAAACTTGGTGAGCTTATGGTTAAATATGAAGAAAAATGTATTTCACATTTTTGAAAATTTTATCTCCAAGGACGTTAAATAGAGAGTCTGTCCTTTCACGCCGCAACAGAGCAACGGATCAACGTGATTTTTTGCATGGGTATAGTTGAGGACTTATAGTTGATTTTTGTCCTGGAAAATTAAGGAGTGCCTGTAGGAATTAAATAACTTATGCCACGCGAATGAAGGCGCGAACATCCGCTAGTTAATCATAAAATCAGTCTAGCTCTAATCGTCTAAACGGCTCATCAACTGCTACATTCTCTTGCGTTATTTGATTGCGTTTGAATTCATCACTACCATACTTCAGGTCCTCCTCTAGGAATGAGTCGTAGTCCCGCATTTTCTTTGTCCAATAAGCTGTAAGAGACAATAAATAAACAATTATTTAGAATTATTATTAACACTGATTTGAATGAGTACCTGGGTGCCATCGAGCATTAATTAACCAATGCTCAAAGTTGGGTACGCCCTAACTTTGCTTTGGCGTATTTTGATTTAATTAGCAATCCCTGAATTAGCGCAAGAACTCAGGGATGGCACCTATATTGTCTGTACGTAGTAATATTTTGTATTCTATACCTAAGTATATGTAGATTAACTTAGAAAGTAAAACATTGTCAAATTAAAAAAGTGCGTGTGTGCAATTCACACACGGCAGACTTCAGTGAAACTTCAGAAAAGCCTACGAGAGAATGAGATAAATATAACTTGTATCCTATCTTCTCATAGTCATTAGTCATTCTCTCGCAGGATAAATCCTATAAATGAATAATAATATTATGTTTGTCTCATTTTGGTGTAGTTTTTTCGTTTCATCGAATTTTCAAATCACAACGATTCTAAAGAAGTTTCACTTCAAAAATTGTGTGTGAAAGCAACTACCTACATAATATGTATATTATTTGATTACCTATAGGTGCATACAATACATAATATATCCTTTACATTATACTAATAAATGAAAATTGAAATAAATTCTACTTCTTAAAATACCTACTATTTTACCTCTCAACTGATTTGCCCGATAAAATATTAATACTTAACATATAAACACGTTTAAATTTAGGTACTACATTAACTTTATTTATTCGGAACAACGTACAAACCTGCAATATTTTGAACGGTGTCACCGCTTCCACCGTATTCCGGTGGTAATATTTCCTTGGAAATATGTTCATGTAATGCGTCAATATTTTTACCATGCATCGTTATCTGTAATATAATAAAAATAGATGAATAACATAACTGTACAAATCGTAGGTGCGAAAAAAAAGACTCGTAGATAACAGTAGAAATAATTTAAGTTTCTATCTTGTTCACGTCAGAGCGTTCACGGGATAGCTGAAAACATAATTATTTACTTAGTAGCAATATCTATGTTACACGAGTAGTCCAAAGGTGAAATGCAGGCGCAACGCGATTGTGCAAAATTGTAAAATGTCATTAACAACAAACATAAACATTGCCTATTCCAAAGCTGAATCGGCAAAAAGGAGATTCGGCTTTTGACTACAAATTTAGAGACATCGATAGGGACTGATTCTGTATTGCACAATCTCTAAACTAAACTAAAATGGCAGCTTTAAATCTAGTTCTGTCCCTTTCCGTAGGGAGTATTATGAAAGGGTTAGCAATATTTGTAATGCTCTAATTTTAGTTTAGTTTAGAGATTGTGCACTACAGAATAAACCCCAATGTGGCCAATTCTGTTGAACACAATCTCTAAATTACTGACTAGTTTAGGGCAGTACTAGATTTAGAGCTGTCATTCTAGTGAATGACAGCTCTAAATCTAGTACTGCCCCTTTCCGCAGGGAGTATTATAGAAGGGATAGCAATATAAATAGAGCTGTCATTTTAGGACTTTAGTTTAAAAACAGTGTAAAACAGAATTGGCCTCGTTGGCCTCTAAACTCGTAAAACCTTACAATACTTTTCCGATATAATATAGATTACCATCTATATATATCGGATTAAATACTTTGACAATTATCTGTACGACCAAGGGAACCTTCACAAATTCAAAGTGTGAAAACTATATGTGAATTCAATATTAATTTTCACCTATTTGCAATCAAATCAATGCAATTTGATTTTGCATTAGAATATTAATTATTGTATCTAGTGAATGTGTACCTATACATATACACAGTGTCTGTCTTATTTATGTATTTTTATATTCTATTTTGTTTTGTTGATAAGTTTTTATACATTCATTTAAGTAAACCAATATATATATATATATATATATATATATATATATATATATATATATATATATATATATATATATATATACCTCCTTTAATCATTTGAATTGTGTATTGAGACAGAAGACGACCCCATTTATCTGTTCTTTAAATAGTAAGTATAAAAAATTCAATGAAAACTTACCCTGTTTTTAATTTTTGCGCTAAGGAATCTCTTAACTATATTGTTGAAAAAAGTTTCAAAGAAGCGCGGGGCATTTAAAAAATGTACGGATTTTATTCTTATTGGCATAGCTTCCTGAAACAAAATAATATTATAATGGCAATATCTATGTTTTTTTTTATTTATGATCCAGAGAGTAATTTTTTAAAGGTTACCTGATTTAATTGAATCAAATTTTTTAAATGTCTGAGCGACGACTGCGTATAATGACTCCATCGGGTACCACTTAAATCTACCACGTTGACAGTGCCTGATACAACCAAATTATCGTCTTCCATTAGGCATATCTGTGGATTTAATATATTACAATGTTGTACCTATCTACTTTTGGTTCATTAAGCCATCATTTTAAAGGTTTACATAATATTTTAGACAGATATATTCCGAGAAAACATGTGAGTTACAACCGGCGACATAGACATTTAATATGTTTACATAATAATTGAAATAATAATTAACTAGCTGATGCCCGCGACTTCGTCCGCGTGGATTGAGGTTTTTCGGTTCCCGCGGGAACTCTTTAATTTTCCGGGATAAAAAGTAGCCTATGTGCTATTTCAGACTATAATCTATCTCTGTGCCAAATTTCATCCAGATCCGTTCATCCGTTGGAGCGTGATTGAGTAACAAACATACATCCATACATTCAAACTTTCGCATTTAAAATATTTATTTGATTATCTTATCCAAGGTCTCGCCTGGACATAGAAAAATGTTTTTGTCTGAATTTTGAAATCATTCGTGATTTTTTTCCTGTCGTAAAATATACTAACATATACTAATAATTATTGTAATACTAGCTGATGCCCGCGACTTCGTCCGCGTGGTTGAGGTTTTTTTGATTCCCGCGGGAACTTCTTAATTTTCCGGGATAAAAAGTAGCCTATGTGCTATTCCAGACTATAATCTATCTCTGTGCCAAATTTCATCCAGATCCGTTCATCCGTTGGAGCGTGATTGAGTAACAAACATACATCCATACATACATACATCCATCCATCCAAACTTTCGCATTTATAATATTTATATGGATTATAAATGGGAAAGTTTGGATGGATGGATTTATGTATGGATGAATGGATGTTTATTACTCAATCACGCTATAACGGTTGAACGGATATGAAATTTGTCACAGAGATAGATTATAGTCTGGAATAATACATAGACTACTTTTTATAATTAGGAAAGTTTAAGAGTTCCCACGGGAACCAAAAACCCTCAATCCATGCGGAAGAAGTCACGGGCATCAGCTAGTTTACAATAAAATTAAAAACCTGTATACCTGTTCTTGAAGATTTAATACCGCCATAATGTCTAATATACTATACTCCTTGGGGTCATATTGGCCCATCCTATATAAAAACACTCTTGGATCTGCTGGATTTTTTGTTTTTGGCAATATTAATATCGCTCTGAAATTAAATTTAAGTTCATTATTCATTCATCATAAATATAATTGTGCTAAATATCTGTTGTGTGCGTGCTGCATTTTTTATAATTAATTATTATGAACATTCCTATTTCCTATGCCTATTCCTATTCCTATCCATCATAGTGGCGGACCTGGAGAGTGCTAATATTTATCCAAGAATATCAAAGAGTTCCCCCGGGATTTTTAAACCTAAATCCACGCAGACGAAGTCGCAGTCATCAATATAAAAAACCTTCTATATCTGTCTACAATCTTATCTGTCTGTCTGTCGGTGCACGCATCACACTTAAACTGCTGAATGGATTTGAATGCTTGGCATACTCGTATTTTTTTTATTTCGAGCAACAAAAGAGTTGCAGGATAGGGGATGAAACTTTTGGTAGTTTTTTTTTTTTTATCCACTACAAGTTAGCCCTTGACTGCGATCTCGCCTGATGGTAAGTGATGATGCAGTCTAAGATGGTAGCGGGATAACCTGTTAGGGGCATGGCAGTTATATTAAACCCATACCCCTATTCGGTTTCTACACAGCGTCGTACCGGAACGCTAAATCGCTTGGCGGCACGTCTTTGCCGGTAGGGTGGTAACTAGCCACGGCCGAAGCCTCCCACCAGGCCAGACCAGGGAAAATTCAGAAATTATAAATTCCCAAATTGACCCTGCCGGGGATCGAACCCGGGACCTCCGCACGTTAAGACATTACAGCGCTACACACTGCGCCACGGAGGTCGTCAAAAGGTCGGAGGTAGTGAAGGAACTAGAAATTTAATTCGCTATAATCCGCAACAGTAGGCAAATCTATGCGGTACAGTGTATCTTGACCTTGCAGCTGCAATATTTACCACACCACATTAAATCTTCCAAATTATTTTCAACGTACGTTTCACTCCGACACCGGAGCATCTTCAGGAGATGTTGACTCGACAATGCATAATTGTAAAGTCTTTACAATCGTGCATTGTCGTACTGTTGCGAATTTCTAGTTCCTTCATTATCATGGACTTCCGCAAAGTAACGCCAGCTTCTATCCAATACTTTTGGTAGTACCTACCGATTTTTAAGATTCTTTTTTTACATAGGTACCTAATATTGTATAAAAAAATAATATATAAATGTCTTCCCTTGTTAGTTCCATGAAGATATTATATAGAATAGCTTGTACTCCTCAATTAATTAATTACAGCAAACAAATCGCGGTCAATGTCAATAGTTGATAAATGAAGTAGCCCATGTATGATAAATAAGTTCATGTCCCTTGTAAGCCGGAAGCCGGAGCGGTTTCAGTAGGTAGGGGAGGTCAGCTCAAAGCGGCCACCTTAACTTTGAGTAAAGAAAAAACCTATCAAACGATTGATTTTCCACAAGAATTTTATACTGATGGGAAAGAAGTTTATTAAATCTATGATTTGTGAACTTTAAGGTCTCGAAATTGAAATAATAAGCATATGATGTCTAAATTACGGCAACTTGTAAAAAAACCGCTTTGCCCGAGCGGCCGCCTAAAGCGGCCAGGGGGCCAAGGGCAACGTGGCCAGCCCCAACGTTACTGCGTATAATTGTTTTTTTAGGGTTCCGTACCCAAAGGGTAAAAACGGGACCCTATTACTAAGACTCCGCTGTCTGTCTGTCTGTCTGTCTGTCTGTCTGTCTGTCTCCAGGCTGTATCTCATAAACCGTGATAGCTAGAAAGCTGAAATTTTCACAAATGATGTATTTCCGTTGCCGCTATAACAACAAATACTAAAAATTAAAAAAATATATATATTAAGGGGGGTCCCCATACAATAAACGTGTTTTTTTCGTATTTTTTTGCTCAATATTAAAAACGGTAACAGGTAGACGGTTCAAATTTTCACAGAATATTAACTTGTATATTACCTTTCAAAATAAATAATTAAATATCAATAAAGTAAATATTAAAGGGGGGCTCCCATACAACAAACGTAATTTTTTTTTTAATTTAACATGCTTGACGAAATAAAAATGTCCAAAAAATATAAAAGAACATTATTTATTAAAGAAACATTTAGTATTAATTTTACCCGTCTTACTCAATCTAGTTCAGTTCAGTTTCTAGTTCTCAGTTACATTAGAAACTTAATTTTAAATTTAACCAGATACAGTTTTGAGTAATTATCATTATTTTTATAGGAATTTTTTTAGGAACTTTAAACACAGGTTTAGTTTTTATTAACATTTGAATATTTTTAAAAATCAACAAATACTGCTCTTACATAAACTATAACATTTTGTTCTCAGTCTGAGTTTCCAATAACTAAAAACTAGTAGGTATTCTCATTATTTTAATCATACTTATGGTCTTACAATTTCTTTAACCTTAACTTTACTAAGTAGTAAGTAGGTAGTATAGTAGGTATATTTTAAACATCTCAGTCATCAAACTGTTTTTTAAAGCTTTAGGAACTTAACACAGCCTTTTGTTATTCTTTTCTTCTTCTTGCTGTGGAGTAAAAACTTCTTTATAGGTATCTCCCAAGTTTCTTTTTCGCAGATCCTGTCGCAATGTGTCTTCTTAGAGTAGTGCGAGGGATATTATCATATTACCTACATTTAAGTGCGATAGACTTAACAGATCCACGTTTATCTTTTATCTCTTTGATCGCCCGTGCCATAAGATTTTCATCCCATGATCCCTGGTTGGTTTTTCTCTTATAATTGTTCACCATCTAAACAAAATAATTAATCATAATATTTTTAATAAGGGCAAAGCGGTCAGTTGGCCGCTTTGCCCGGGCCGCTTTGCCTTTTTCGGCCATATTATTTAAAAATTCGGCTGCTTACACTTTTATACATTTACGTTTGAGCAAATTTTGCACAAATCAAGCCAAATAGATAAGAAACAATACACGTATTATAAAATAATTTAAATATAAAGCGGTATGATCAAAACAGGATGAACTTACCTTGCATTTTTTTAACAAAACATGTAAAAATAATATTTTCGACACTTTAGCCACGCGATCGTTCCTACCGCTACCGAATGACTGCCCGGCGCGGGGCGGGAGGTTCCCTATGCGACAAAACGGCAACGTCGCATTATCATTTCAAATAACCGAAAAATGAAGAGTGGCCGCTTTGCCTTCTATGGCCGCTTTGAGCTGACCTCCCCTACCTACTACTTCGATGGATTCAAATTGGTACTAAGTTTTTGAAGATAGCTCTTTGTACAATGCCTTACCCTAGGTTAATAATATCCATAAACTTAGGCTCAAAATATTTGACACTATATAAATACGGCGCCGTACTTCTAAATGAGTAGAAAAGGTCTATTTTGGCTTTGGTTTGTTCCATTCTGTGTTTACATCCTCTCAAAAACGCGGCTAACCACTGCACGTCTGTAACATTCATATAAATTGCAATTAATTAGGTATATTACTTAATTATTATACCAATGCACCTCAATAATTACCTCCACCATATCAGTCTTGACTTTTGAGTCAATGTAAATAAACAAATGTTTTCATTAAACATGGAGTAAAACTTTAAACATATAAAAAACGATAAGATTCCTTTATTAATTCACTAGATGATGCCCGCGACTTTGTCCGCGTGGATTAAGGTTTGCTGATTCCTGCGGGAACTATTAAGTTCTCCGGGACAAAAGTGCCCTTGTCTATGCCCTTCACCGGGATGCAATCTATTCCTGTATCTACCAAATTTCGTCAAAAAGGGTTTAATTGATGCGCCGTGAAAGTGCAGCAGACATACAAACAGACACACTTTACGCATTTATAACATTAGTATGAATTAGTTAAAAATAATAAATTATTAGGTACCCGTTCTCGCTCTCAAATGAGGTTGTTTTAAAATCCATTGCTCCAAATGCCGAATATTTTCTTCAAGTATTTTGGGGTCTTCGCCTAATTCCAATCTGGCTTTCTCTGCCAATTCCGGAGTTAATGATCGGATCGGCATCGTTTTAGTTTCAAAATCCGCACCTGAGTCAAAAATATAAATAGATTTTACAATGAACGTGACATAACGCTCATTAATACACATACAATTCATGTGACAATTTGTGCCATTGGTTCATTTAATTACGAAATACTAATTACATTACATTACATACCAGATTAGTTAGTACTGTAGCATAGCTACCTACAGTTCGCGCGGTAGTTGAATGCAGAGTAAAAGTATGTGTCACCATACATTTGCTCTGCATTCAACTCGTGCGCGAACTATACCTACCTTACTATGATAAATCTACTTATAATAACAGACTAGTGTCATTCAAAATTATTTTCGTTTAAAATTATATTTTGACCTCGAAACTTTAATATATTATCGCTTTTATGTCGAGACCTTGGTCTAATCAGAGTCTCATTAGGCGCACATGCACATTTCCAAGATAACTTGGTCGATAACCATAATTATTTCAAATTGGGTTACGAAGGAAAAAAATATATTATGTCCATTTTAAAAAAGCCATAATATTGATATGCTTAGCCATAGATTTGATTTGCCATAAAAGCAAATCACTACATAATTAATTTTGTTTGTAAAGGCAGCAATTAATTATCTAATGCTGATTCATTTGAATTTTCCTGTGATGTAAGAATATATAATGTATCAGCTCAACTATTCAGATTTTCGCGTATCGTATATTTAAAAATTTTAAACATTTTTCTTCTAAAGTAAAAAAATATGAGACTACACTTAAGTATATGAATACAAATATTAGGACGTGCGAATGAAGTCCTTTTTAAGTGATGCCCCAATTAAACCAAACCATTTCTATATCATTCAATAGAATGTTATCTTGTACTACTATTTACATTGTTTAATCTAAATATATAAAAGGAAAAGGTGACTGACTGACTGATCTATCAACGCACAGCTCAAACCACTGGACGAATCGGGCTAAAATTTGGCATGCACATAGCTACTATGACGTAGACATCCGCTAAGTAAGGATTTTTGAAAATAAAAACCCTAATTTACCCCCTAAGGGGGTAAATTAGGGTTTAGAAATTTGTGTAGTCCACGCAGACGAAGTCGCGGGCATAAGCTAGTTTACAATAAGATCGGACAAGCGCTACATTTAAAAAATTATTCCCAAGTCAATAACATTAAAGGTACTGAAGTTAGCAGCTGTGATGGACGGACAGACCGACGGATGCACTTGATCGCGTCGAGGATTGTACCATTTTGAGGGTTTAAGACCATTGCCGACGCGCTGCTCCTCGAATAGAATTCCATAACACCTGATAGGGACAACTGCAGCTTGGACCGATAATACGTAAAACAGTCGAATTCTTACTCTCGTATTTTTCTGTTTCCTCCTCCAAAACAGAACCGATTTTAATTCTTTTTTTACGAATAATTTAAGAAGGACTCAGGCTATGCCGGTATGTATTTCTTTTTTTGATTATATGCGTCAAATTTATTTGCAGGATGTCTGATGATGGCGCGAAAACTGGGCCATTTTTTGCAATTTTTGAAGGTTCCTTGTACATCCACCGCCACCACCACTACAGCCCATTAACGTCCCACTGCTGGGCACAGGCCTTTGCTCTCATAGGAGAGTGGGAATTAGAGCTTAGACCCACCACGCTGCTCCAATGCGGGTTGGCGGCCTTTAACGACTATTATCATGTTAGTGATAATAACCGGGACCAACGGCTTAACGTGCTCTCCGAGGCACATAACGAGGCACGAGGTCCTTGTACATAAAATTATTAATTTATTGAAAAAAGCAAAACATAGGGGCATGGCACGGACACAAATATGGATTTTATGGAGCAAGAATATGTTCTTTATTGTAATTATTATCCACGGAGGAAACAGACAAATGTTTCTGTATATGGAGAAATCGCCGGGAGAATTCCTCTGAAGTTAAAACGAGGATCCATCTAAAACACTGAATAGTCTAAAAGAACATGTCCTAAAAATTAATTTACATGAATGTAAGTTCTACATCTACCTCAAAATGGCCTTCCTGTTGTGTGTTTTTAAGTTCCTAGCAAAAAAACCTGCGGCAAAAAGAAATTCAAGAAAGTTTCACCAGACGTAAGTCGTAATTCCTAATTCCATGGTTTCACCATTAGAAAAAGAAAGTCACTTTTTCCCCGTTATGTAATCTTTCGCCAATCCGCAACAGATGGCGCTTAGAAACATAGTTTTTTTTCAGAAGTACAGCACAGTTCATATTTGGATTACGTTAGTGCAGAAAACAAACACTGATACCATTAGTTATTATACCAAACATTCCGACAGTAACTGAAGTATGTAAATCAGAAACAAGATAATCAAAAAAACCAAAAAGTGCTTATAATAATATGTAAAACAACTTACAGGCAGAATAGAATAACACTTTCAGCAAAAATATTCTAGTACAAAATCAACATATCCATTAGAAAATGGCCACCTTTGTCGATAAAACAGTTTCAATAAACGTTGGCATAGCTCCCGTTATACAAAAACACGATATATAGACTTAGATAGACTTAAGAGATAGTGTAGATAGCACGCTTTGATGAATCCACGATAATAATTGTGAAAACGTTAAAAATACACGTTCACTTTATTAGACAAACTAAAACACATTGTCACGATGTTCTGCTTTCAAACTATAGGTTCAATCGGCCGGCATACAAATACAATATTGTACTGACCTTGAATGTTGTAATCATACTATTGTAAAGACACAGTTGAGAATATAACTAATAATTTTTGCGCATGAAGTGCCTATTAATTACATAATTTATTTCACACTAATAATAATTTGATTTGTGTTAAGTGTAATTCGATTCAGTGACTGAATCTTTATGATTAAACGGTTGCAGGCAAAGTTGATTTGGCGAGTATCGTTTTTATACGTGTTTATGAAAACCTAAATAATAATGGCGCGATGAATTTTATGTTGCATCAAAGTCCTATTAAAGTATCACTAGCTGGTGCCCGCGACTTCGTCCGCATTCTATTAATAATATAATTAATAATTAATATAATATAATATTCTATTAATATAATATAATAATATTATTAAGGTTTTTTGGTTTCCGCGGGAACTCCGTGGTTTAATTTTCCGGATGGGGATAAAACACAAAGTAGCCTATGTGTATGTTCCAGACTATAATCTATCTCTGTGCCAAATTTCATCCAGATCCGTTCAACCGTTCTGAGTAACAGGCATCCATCCATCCAAAGTTTAGCATTTATAATAATACTAGCTGATGCCCGCGACTTCGTCCTCGTGGTTTAAGTTTTTTTTGATTCACGCGGGAACTCCTTAAACTCCTAATTTTCCGGGATAAAAAGTATCCTATGTCCGTCTCCTGGTTCTAAGCTACTTCCCCACAAATTTTCAACCAAATCGGTTCAGCTGTTCTTGAGTTATAAATAGTGTAACTAACACGACTTTAATATATATATAGCTGCTCGTGCTGACTGACTCATTGATCACCTCTCCTGTAAAATTTTGTATGAACATTTTTTTTTTCACTCATCGTTTCGTATAGAAGACAAAAATTCATTAAGAGGAAAAATACAGAGAGAGCTGATGATTGAGGATTTCGAAGACGGATGAAGAGCACCAGCCAGGGTATCGAAGATAGGTGGGGGGTGCTCGACCAAATGTCACTCGAAACTTCATCCGATTGAAAGTGAGCTGAAAAAAAAATCAAAATGGCGGATTTAAGATGGCCGCCATACAAATTTCGTCGGTGTCTATCTCGGAGAGTATAAAAGATGGAAGAGTGGTTTCTTGGCAAAAGATGATCAGGACATGAAGGTCTACTTGATGAATAGGAAAAAAATTCAAGATGGCGGAATTTATTTTTCCATAGAAAAGGGTATTGAAGATAGGTGGGGGGTGCTCGAACAAATGTCACTCGAAACTTCATCCAATTGACAGTGAGCTGAAAAAAAATTTCAAAATGGCGGATTTAAGATGGCAGCCATACAAATTTCGTCGGTGTCTATCTCGGAGAGTATAAAAGATGGAAGAGTGGTTTCTTGGCAAAAGATGATCAGAACATGAAGGTCTACTTGATGAACAGGAAAAAAATTCAAGATGGCGGAATTTATTTTCCATAGAAAATGTATGGCGAATATTGAAGAGGCTACAAGTGTAGAACTATGCAAGACTACGGTTCCTTTTCAAGATTTGTTTTTATGGAAGAAATCTCATTTTGACGAATGGTTCGGAGAAAAAAATATGGAGAGAGATTGTTAAAATATATTGTATGCATACGACGTAAGATTAATCTGTGACATATAATTGGATGCCCATATATAGTCTGTGTAGTCTGTGACAAAGTTTTATTGATCTGTTCGACTATCTGCTTTTTCTCACTCTCTCTATAACCTACGAACAGTGAGCTGTGAGTGTGCTTTGTGATTATTGTTTAATCTAAATTTATCTGTTCGATCAACGACCAATATTTGTTATTATTCTAAGTAATAATAAATTCAATATTGGAACTCTGTGTACCTAATATTTCTCACCACGATGTCTTGCAGTCGCAAGATCCACACGACCTCTCAATAGAGATGATGATCGAACGTTCGGATGATGGGTGAGGAGCACGGTCAGGGTATTAAAAATAGGTACCTACTTAGGGGCTGCTCAAACAAAAAGGGAGGGGCGGGGGGTTGGTGGTCTTTGTTTTATGTTTTTCCTTTATGAGAATTTTCTTTTACGTCGGACGCTTGGCGTGCTGGCGCTTCCATTGTGCTCACTAGCATAGCAGTGTGTTGTTCAGATCAGAACACGTAGACAGTAAACCAGCTGCCCGATTATGTAAGAATTGTCGATCAAATCGTAAAAGTTCGGCGTCAAAGTAAAATAAACCATAACAGCATTAAATTCGAGCTCAATTTCGATTTCGAAATTGAGCTCTAATTTAATGCTGTTATGGTTTATTTTACTTTGACGCCGAACTTTGACGATTTGATCGGCCATTCTTACATAATCGGGGGGCAGGATAGTAGGACAGCGAGTAAGTAGACAGTGGACCACGCGCTCCACTACGCGGTCCGCTTTAGCGGGCCGCGCAGCCACGCGCCATACTAGTTCTTTTATATAATAGATTAGTAAAGACATTGACCGCTGTTGTATGATCAAATGAAACGTCACAGTTTTAGATGTTGTTGGAAAATATAATATAATAGTAATGACTGACATCAATTCTGTACCTACCATAGTATATATGTCCATCAGCCATTATTGTTTGCTTTATAACATTATTTGTAACAAAGAAACATTAAAACAACGTTTAGTTACAGATATTACAAGTGCCTTGATAGAAAGAGATTTGATGTTAATCGCAGCTACAAAGAAGCATATAAACGGCCGATAGGGCAACATTGTAATACGTTATTGATCAATTATTTGTAACTAGCTGATGCCCGCGACTTTGTCCGCGTGGTTTTAGTTTTTTGTTATTCCCGCAGGAACTCCTTAATTTTCCGGGATAAAAAGTAGCCTATGTCACTCTCGAGGTTCTCAACTATACCCACGCTAAAAATCACGTCAATCCGTTGCTCCGTTGCGGCGTGATTGTAGGACAAACCAACAAACCAATAAACCAACAAGCCAACAAACAAACACACTTTCGCATTTATAATATCAGTATGATTCCTCATTACTTGATTAGATCGTTACATTTCGTGAATTTAGATAAGTAAATCACGTGAACCGATTGTTAATAAATTAATCTATAATAATTACATTTTATTTATTCCTTTTTCATCGTACATATTATTACATCTAAATTATATTTACACTAGCTGATTCCCGACTCCGTCCGCATTGTTCAAGTTTTTATGATTCCCGCTGGAACTCTTAATTTCTTAATTAATTAAATTGATAATTTGCCTACTTAATTTTCGTAAATTTCGTGTTATTTCAGACTATAATCTATCTCTGTGCCAAATTTCATCCAGATCCATTCAGCCGTTCTGGCGTGATTGAGTAACAAACTTCCATCCATCCAAACTTTCGCATTTATAATATTAGTAAGAAAGAAGTAAGATATTTAGGTACTTTATATAGTATATATTATATTTATATATTTATAGTATCGTTTCTTCACATGAAAGTACCTAACTGTATATTTTATATTCATCATCATCATCTCAACCCATCGTCAACACACTGCTGAGCATGGATGACGGATCTATATAGTATAAGAAATAAAAATCCACCACGCTAGCCAAGTGCGGATTGGCAGCTGCACAAACCTTTGAGAATATAATGTAGAACTTTCATACTTGCAGGTTTCCTTGTGATGTTTTTCTTCACCGTTAATACGGTAAATCTTAGGAGTCCGATTTAAAATCGTATATGGAGGATATACGATTTTAAATCGGACTAACCTTATTTTATATCGAGTAGGTAAGTTTGTTAGTAAAATCATTATTTATATTAACTAAGAGCTCCATATTTCAGTTCTATTTTCTCTTTTTCAATCCTCCTAAGATCACGAAATAAAAAACATAATGTAATGAAATTGGATTTAATCAATTATGTACCTGTTATACTTTTACAAAAATATAAACTTTTTTCAAGTACTGTGCCGTACCTATCACTAAAAAGGGTTATGTGCACTTAATTCAAAAATCCGCTGGGACCGCAGTATGTCTTTCGAATATTATGATATTTTTCCTGATTTTGAAGGATATGCGTTAGATTCTAGTTGAAGTCATCAGTCAAACTCTAGTTTTCGGAAGGAACCTTCAACACCAAACAGGGTTTCGGCAGTTTTGGGCTTGCCAGGACGCTTTGACTCATCTGTACCATGTTTAGAGCTTTCTTCTATCCAAGAACTATAGTCTTGCACTTTCTTTTTCCAATATTCTATGAACAAATTGTTATTAATTGAAAAAATGTTGACATATACCTCCTTAGTCCTTACACAAAGCAACATAAACAAAATCAAAATTATCTTGGGTGCCTGTACCAATTTTTTAAAATCCTTTCTTCTTTGTCTGAATTAGCTAAGTATATTATTCAATCTTATTTTATATTATATTAAGTTACTTATAACTGAAGAAGCTGATCCGGGATAAAAAGTAGTATACAATAAAAAACAGCTAACAGCTAAATTCACATTCATCAAACGCGCGAAGTTAATATACGGTCGTTAAGTTTTCTTAAATTTTCTAATGTTCCGCGCAACTTTCTTAGTTTTTTCTTTCATAAGAACCTTCTCCTTACAATAACAAACACAACAAAATTAGCTATATTATTCAATCTATATACATATATAAAAATGAATTTCTAAATCTAAATCCCTATTTCACTATGTCACGGCATCACGCGTGAACGGCTGGACCAAGTTCGCTAGTTCTTTTTTTGTTGTGTTTGTTAATGTAAGGAGAAGGTTCTTAGGAAAGAAAAAACTAAGAAAGTTGCGCGGAACATTAGAAAATTTGAGAAAACTTAACGACCGTATTAACATCGCGCGATTGACAATTCGCGCGTTTGATGAATGTGAATTTAGCTGTTAGCTGTTTTTTTATTGTATACTACTTTTTATCCCGGATCAGCTAGTTCAGTTATAAGTAACATAATAAAATATTACACTTTGTATCACTAAGGACACGGAGATCATTAAAGGAGGCTTCATTATATTTTTATGGCAATATTTTGACCTACCACTTATTTCTTTGATGGTGCCAGCGTTACCGCCGTATTCTGCGGGTAAAATCTCTTGAGGTATACTTTTATATAACTCTTCGTAATTTTTATTATGCACATAGAGCTGAAACAGAAGATTATACATAATATAATCATCTAATACTATTTAGATTAAACTCTGTGATTAAATCTTATACAATATTATATAAATTATGCTTACGCGAGATCTATTCTTTTCGTTGAGCAAATTCTTTATTGCGTTAAATATGGTTTCAAAACCAGGTGGCGTGTTTATGTAGTGCGTTCCTTTCATACGCACTGGCAAAGCGTCCTGTAAAATATACTAGATTTAAAGCTGACGTGTTAAACACAACTGATTAAAATTATTATGTACTACCTGGTACCTACATTCCTTTGGCGTGGGCTGCGCTGTGGCTGCGCGATGAAAGTATTTTTTTTTAAAAAAAGGACAGACGATTCAAGAATTCTACCTGTCGCGTTTGTACCTTCGAAAATCAGTCTACCAGGCAGTTCTTTTTCTGTAATGACTCTTATATTTGAATTGTTATGTATCATTATAGCACCTTTTAACTAGATTTCCTTCACTTGATTAAAATGACATTTAAATATAGGTCTCAAAATTATATTTTCACCTGTGCAAGAACAGTCATCCTTTTCATCACCGCCGGTGTCATTTGGAAGAAATGTGCCATCGTTATGCCCTCCAAATCCAAAATAGTTTGACCTCCAGCTACAGTCATGTTATCGTTTTCAACTAACAACATCTAAAATAAAAGGTACTTTATTTATAATCATATAACATTTTATATGATTATTTCTTAATTGAAGTAAATCATTTCATTTCATTGAATAAACTTATTGTGTAAAATATCATAGTCAGCAATAGAAAATTTTACATACAACGTTACATATTTACATCTAGTTGTAGAGTTGAGTTTTTTGAATTCCCGGGGGAACTTCTTAATTTTCCGCATAAAAAAATGTCCTTTCCCGGAATGTAACTTACCTCCATACCAAATTTCATCAAAATCGGTGGAAATATGGGCCGGACAGACAGACAGACACACTTTTACATTTATAATATTAGTATGGATGTCTCTTCATTGAAATCATACTAATATTACAAATGCAAAAGTGTGTTTGTTTGTTGGTTTGTCCTTCAACCACGCCGCAATGGAGCAACGGACCGACGTAATTTTTGGCATGAGTATTGTTGAAGACCTGAAGAGTGACTAGGCTACTTTTTATCCCGGAAAATTATGGAGTTCCCGCGGGATTTAAAAAACTTAAGCTACGTGGACGAAGTCGCGGACATCAGCTTGTTCAGTTATAAGTAACATAATAAAATATTACACTTTGTATCACTAAGGACACGGAGAATATATCGTATATATTATACTTCTCTGCATCATAAGAACCCGGTCTTATAATTGTGACCATTGGAGAAGTAGGAGTCGCAGGTTTTGGCAACATGAAGTACGTGCTGAAAATAAATTATGAGTAGTTATGAGATATCAATTATCAACCATAGGTTTTATTAAGGCATATAATAAGTAATTCATATATTTAATTTCATTGCATTTAAAAATATCTGAGACAGATATAGACCAAATACTATGAAAACCAAAACACGGTAAACTACTTATTTAGCAATATTCTAATTGTTCTCCACTAATTTCTGGCAAGTACTCAGATTACCTACTTCAGATTTTAGTATTTTATTTCTTCAGAGAATTATAATACATATATTATTCTGTAGTCGTGTAGTGTAATCACAGAATAGGGAATAGTAAATATCAGTAGTGTCGCATAAAATTATTACTAATAATATCCTAAAACGTTTAAAGTGATAATAAAGGCTCAGTCTACACCTAAAACTAGAAACTAGCAAAAATTTCTCACTTACCCTAAATTCATAATTTCAGTAAAAAGAGCATCTGTAGGCTTAATTCTAAATAATTCCGGCGCAATTGTATGTAAAGAGTAATATAAATCCAATTTTTCCTTAGTTCTTTCTAAACTAAACTTACATCCGCGCAAAAACGCTACGAGCCACTGGTCATCTAAAAATAATAAGAAGATAAATACTATTAATTAAAAAAAAACACGAGCAATGGATTTGCATATCAAATCATTCATTTTTCAATGGAACAACGTATACAATACACTTACTCGTTAGAATGTCAATAATATGATTGAAGATTAGTAATATTCTATGATATTTCTTTTAAATTACCTGTTCTGGCACGAATGTGCGGCTGCTTTGCGAACCAGTCCTTGATATGTTGCAGATCATTGTCAGTTCTGTTCGGATCCTCATTCAGCTCCAACCGAGCCTTCTCCGCCAGTTCAGGACACAACGGTCGAACCGGCATTTTTATTTGCCGTTAAAAATCTAAAATATACTGTTTTAATCTGGGAAGGATTACCGTGGTACTAACTCTGAGTTTGATATCGTATCGACACGTAATGTGACATTTGAAAAATAATCTTTCTATCGGGTTTATAGAAAGATAACAATCCTATCTTTGTTTGTGGGCGATCTACTTAACTAATTGCGGAAAATAATTCCGTCGGTAAGACCCCTTGGCTTCATTGAATTACTGGGGTTTGACTCATTTGAATTTATCAACGTCCCGTGACGTCATCCAGGATTGTTTTTATTTACTACTAGCTGATGCCCGCGACTTCGTCTGCGTGGATTGAGATTTTTCGGTTCCCGCGGGAACTCTTTAATTTTCCGGGATAAAAAGTAGCCTATGACTATAATTCCAGACTATAATCTATCTCTGTGCCAAATTTCATCCAGATCCGTTCAGCCGTTGGAGCGTGATTGAGTAACAAACATCCATACATCCATACATCCATACATCCATACATCCATACATCCATACATCCATACATCCATACATCCATACATCCATACATCCATCCAAACTTTCGCATTTATAATATTTATTTGACTAGCGATCCGCCCCGGTTTCGCACGGATAGCACTAATAATCCTAATAGCCTACCTAGTATACCTAACATAGCCAATGTTCAGTGGGCAGGTTTTACATTTTTAATATTACATTGTAAGAGTACGCCCCGTCCTCACCACAGCCGCCAGCCCTAAGCTTATTATATTCCATTTTTCCTTGCCACGTTACATCATTTCTGTTACTTTTACCACGTTACAATTTTTATCTTAATTAGATACTTAGGATGAATAACATATTTATTTTGATAAGGATTCATACTATGTCGGTAAAAACAAATTCGCAAGTTAAGCATTGATTTAGACCAAATTTGAAAATCATAAAAATGGTTATTGTGAGTCAACCTTAAAAGATAGATGTATGCTATCACGGACTTTTTTTTAGAACTTTTTGAGAGGAACAATTCCCCCATACATTGTTTTCGTGTAACTTTAACTATTGACGCAGCGAACGCCACGTAAGCTCTCAAAAGAGACGATTTTTTCCGACTTAGTTCACATTATTGCAATTTTCGTAAGGATCTCTAATTTTTTTGAAAATAAAATATAGCCTATGTTACTCGCTGATAACGTAGCTTTCTATAGGTGAAAGAATATTTAAAATCGGTTGAATAGTTTTTGAGTTTATCCATTACAAACAAAGAAACAAACAAACAAACAAACAAATCTTTCCTCTTTATAATATTAGTTTAGATTTATTATTTTTAGACATTTAATAAACATAGCCAGATGGGAAATCTTGTCTAGTTTAAAAAAATATTTAATACAATACAAGTTCTAATAATAAAATTCGAAGATATCTATAGTTGAAAATCTCGCGCAAGGTTGGCGCAATTCAGTGCGCCAACTTAGCCGGACATGCCACGGTTGTTCGCGGCGCATACCGCCCGGACACGGGAGAAGTTATTGCTCCCTAATTCAATCAAGCACAAATATGAAAGGACATGACCAGTAACTGCCCTCCGATTCGGGACTATGTGCAGGATTTCCGTTTTTACAGTAAGGTTTAAAAATAATTAAAACCGAAATTACTATGGATTTATTATTCCAAATAAGGTCAAGGTTAAAATGTCTATAAAAACAATACGTTTATTGTTTAAATCTTGAGCATCCGGTTTCCTCTTTATGCACTACTCCATTTTGACGTTCCGTTTTATCCATGCCTAATAATAATCTTGTTACCCTACATGAATACCATATAAGTACCTTAGTCACTATATTATGAGTGATTTATTTTTGATCGATTAAATAGTAATGAAAAGGAAATGTATGTTTTGTTTTTATTATTTTTGTTAGTTGACAAGCCTCAAACGAACAAAGCATTTTTAAATAACCACTGCATTTAAAGGAACGTAACGCCCTCTGGCATTGCATCTGTCTGCCATCTGTGGTCGAATAGTTGAACAAACTCGCTAACCAAAACGTTTAGCGCCATCAGTTGTCGAATAGTTCGCTAGCGCCATCTAGCGTGGCAGCAGTATTGTACTGCTGCCACACTCGCGCTAGCGAATCTTAGCGTATTTTTAAAGGAATTCCATAATTCTTGCAAATAAAGTTTTATTTTTCCAGTATTATACTCATCCATGCCCAAATAATGCGAAGCATAATAATTTTCCTGAGAAACGTGGTTAGCAATACTTAAAATATTTTTTTAGACTCGCTCACCACAACAACTAGTGCCATCTAGTGTGGGAAAGCAGTTTTTTGGTGAAACTTCTTTTATTTATTTTCTCAGTTTTCAGAGCCTTCAGACTCTTCATGCTTTTTTATCTGAAAACTATAAAATATAAAAATTACAATAATAAAGAGTTCATTGCTGCACATTAATTTTTGATATCTAGGCAAGCTCCCATAGTTGCGCTGGTCAAGTCCTTTCAAGGACTTTTTTCAGTGCGTATGGATATGTACCTACTAACAGTTTTTCAGGGATTTTGAGAAACTATCTAACTAAGTAAATCCACGTGGAGAAAGGCTAGTCCCATCGCGGGAATAAGCTACTCTAAAATAAGCCAGACCAAGAACGTATTATACTTACCAATATTATGGCGTAGAATTTATTATCTAAATAGTTCGTTATTGATTATTTGGATGTTGATATGAAAGGAATTGATATCCATTTAACACTTCATTACCTAGGTAAAGATAATAAATATGGGTAGATACGTGATTATTGTTCGATTTAATATCAAGCTGACCAAAGTTCATGTTCAATCAGCGTTTTTGATAGGTTATTTGTACTTTGTATAAAGCCTAAAACTCAAATTGAAATCTACGAAATCTACAAATTACAATACCCTAGATTATTTTATTTTGCAAATAGCACAGGAAATGACACCTACATGAGATCAAGTGTGTGTTCCGAAATACACTGCGAGCACTGTAAGTCCCCAGTAAGAGCACTGAACAGTGCTCGCAGTGCTTATAACGGAACACCCACCAAGTGCCTTGTAGGCTGTCAGGTCACTGTATTACCTAATGTCAAACGAGTGTTTTAGTTATGTGGAGTTTCATACAACACTATAATTTAAACTATACTCATATCTTAACATTATCATAATATCACTACATAGTTTAAAACAAAGTCGCTTCCCGCTGTCTGTCTGTCCCTATGTATGCTTAGATCTTTAAAACTACGCAACGGATTTTGATGCGGTTTTTTTAAAAAGATAAAGTGATTCAAGTGAAAGATTTATATGTATAATACATGCATAATATAGTAGAGAAACACAGATAATTTTAGAGACTGAATAAACGCATTTTTTCGCGCTTACATTGCAAACGCTGGCTGAACCCTACGAGATAGATCAAAATAATGTACTACAGTATTGTACACCTTAATTAGGTCTACAAAAAAGTCCGCGATAGTATAGATCTCTTAGGGATAACCCACAATAACCATTTTTATCCTTTACTTTTTACGAGAAATAATGACTTATTTACGAAGCGATTTTAAGCAATACAGCATTGATCCAATTAAGTACCTTAAATACATTTTGCTTTTAATAATAATATGGCCCTTTACAGCATGTAATTTTAATGAATATTTTCGAAGATTTTACAGATTTAAAATGCAGGGACAGGGTCACACTTTCAACGTTGCAGGCTAAAGATTTGAGCGTTGAGTGCTTTTCACATGGCCAATTATATTGTCGACCTTTCAAGAGTAACCTCTAAAGAAAACATGTTTGTATTGTCTAATGACAAAAAAGCTGTGAACGTTGTATATAAAGACATTCTGTAGTATATTTAGTATCAGCATTGCACCCGTGCGAAGCCGGGGCAGGTCGCTAGCCTAATCCATAAAATATTAGTAACACACATAATTTGTCTTAAGCTTTTCTTGATAATACATATATTTAGTTCCTTACGTTATTGCTGTTTCTAGAATGCCGGATGATAAGTTCACTTTAGTTGACATTTTCACAAAATAACTTTTAAAACCAACAAAAACACCCATCCATCCATCAATCTGTTTCGTATTTATAATATTAGTACCTACCGATATACTCCTAGTATTACTTAATTCACAATACCAATTAATTATCCGCCTTCTTCACGGTATATGATGATTTATGATTAGGTAATTCATTTATTTTCATAAGAAATATACTTACTTAATAAAAACAAAAAAAAAAGATTTAATAAAAAATTAAATTAGTTTTGGCAAACGATAAAACATTGATATCTCTAAAACATTATTGACATAGGACTACGATTTAGGAACAGCTAAGAAGATACTAACAATTCTTCCTATAAAAGGTAACGACGTAAATACTAATCAAATTCCAATTGTCTGAAGGATCCCTCGATACCGAACAGACTTTCTGCAGTCTTGGGTTTTCCGGGTCGCTTTGACTCATCTGATTTGTATTTCATATCTTCTTCCAACCACGAACTATATTGACGCCGTTTAGCTTTCCATGCATCTATAAAAAAAATCAAATAACATCCAAACACGTATCACCGTTCACATTTGAACTATCGACAAATCTACGCTTTTATCTATTTTTTTCAACGGTCACGAGTTGAACCTCACTACCACAACTAAGCCCTCGAAAAGTGACAATAAAAGACATAGAAAGAGAGGGAAGTGAGTTTGAATAGCAATTTAATATAACCCGTTTTACTAATTGGTTTCAATTGGCGGTAGTTACGGTTTTGCTGGATACTTGTAACCAGGGCCAAAGCCTCCAAACTTTTAAATTACCAGAACTGAGCCTCTTTAGAAGATATCGTACAGTAGTTGACAAATTCTTATTATGAAAAATTAAACTAAAGGCAAATATTTAATTTAAAATAAGTAAGTACGACGGTCATCGTGGATTTCAAAATGCACGAAATTTCTGATCTGAACTCTTTATCACCAAACTGCAAGAAACTGTCTTAGATCATCAAAATTGACATTGAAGTGTGACAGGCTAAATCGGGAACAGAGTATCACAGTGAACTTCCTGTGGATTGAGGGTTTTGCCTTTACCAATACCAACACTTTGGGCTAGTTTTTTACCTCAAACTATATCTGATGGAGTTTAAAAGCCCTTACCTGTGATTTCTTTAATAGGACCTCCATCGCCTCCATATTCCGTTGGCAATAGATTCTTTGGAATATGTGAATACAGACTGTCCAAATTTTTGCCATGCATAAAAATCTACAACATCATAAGCTACTAGACACTAGGTTGGTTATTAAAAAATCGATTCACGGGGATACGGATTCTTAATGCATACTTTTATCCAAAGGCGAGAAGCCTTATTCAGCTGTAGCACATAAAATAGATTGAGAGCTACTTACTCTGTTCCTATTTTTTTCGTTCAACAAAGATTTCATTAAGTTAACAAGTTTTTCAAAAGCCGCTATAGCATTGAGAAAATGTGTTCCTTTCACACGTAGTGGTGAAGCATCCTGAAATTGAATTACTTCTATGTAGATTTTAGTGTCTTACAAAATGTCTGTCTAATATCTTCGAGAGATAAATTTAGAGAAAATTTTAAAAATATTTACCTCATACTGTTTACTCATTTTCATAACCATACTAGGAGTAACTTGCAATATGTGCGCCATAGTTACACCTTCTAAGTCCACTAGCCACTGAGTGCCATTAACAACCGCGATATCATCATCCAACAGCAACAACTAAAACAATTTTCATTACTTTTAATATTTTTGTTGCTGTAACTATGCGAAGACAAAAGACAGAGTTATTGGTATAATAATTACTTTACCTTTTGCACAGCTATCATGATACCAAATAGACAAAGCATACTGTGTTTTTCCAGATTGAATTTTCCAGGACGTGCTATCCCAAATCGCGGTGAATTTGGCGTTTCAGTTTGCGGCATTATGATGAATACCCTATTCAAAAATAAAAATAAGAAATATTTTGGATTTTTTTGTTGATTTCAAAATTTGTACCGCGTATTTGTACGACTTTATCCGCGTTTATTTATGTTATTAAAAATCCATACGGAATACGGATATTAATTGGATTATCCGGAATAAAAAGTTAAATATAATATATTCCCGCCTCCGGAATATAACCTTCTGTGTAGCAAGTCTCGTCAAAATCCACTTCTGAACTGATGTGCCGTAAAAAAGTAAGATACAGACACAGTTTTGTTTTTAGTATATTAAATGTGGATTTGTGTTTTAAATCTTACCCCATGTCCATAAACTCGTCAAAAATTGAATCATAATGATCTCTGTTTTCATAAAGTTCTGGTGCGAGTGTACGTAATGTATAGTGGACATCCAACTTTTCTTTTACTTTCTCTAAGCTATGCTTACAACCCCGCAAAAATGCTATCAGCCATTGGTCATCTAAAATTCAATAAAGGTAATTATGAACGCTTGTAAGCGTTACTATTATTTCTACTTACTATTCTGTGCTATTAATTTACTATGATGGTAACTATAACATCTCTTGTTAAAAATTAAAGTTTACAGCTATATAGTTAGTTTTATATAAATAGTAGATTTATAAACGAGTGGGAAAATAACCCATACACACCCGGGGTAACTATTTGATGATGATTTTTTTATTATGTAAAAATTAAGGAATACAAGTTTTTAATACGAAGGTACACGACAATTTTGTTTAATTAATTATCGCCATTTTACCTTTACGCGAAGTAAAATTTTTTTTATAGCGTTACATAGGGTTGCGGTGTATCATTTTAAAGATAATTAGGAATAGAGTCCAAAATTTTTTTTTTTAAATTTGTCCCTGAAATTGACGAAATGGGGGGCTTTCAAAGTGGAGATTTTCTAACGTCCAAAGTTGACCTCAGAACTCTCAATTTTTTGAAAGGCTGAGCCTGAAACTTGATCAATTATTTGAATTATATCCTGTACTTGAACAACAAATACTAAAATTAGATAAATATTATAAGGAAACGAAGTTATTCAATTTTTAATGAGCTTCAGTATTTTTAACAGAACTTCACAATGATGTCTATAGATGGCGATCTGGAAAAGTTTATTTGTTTGGGAGCGAGGTCTCAGTTCGGGGCGAACCACTAGTTAACAATAATTTGATAATTTATATGTACAAACAAAGCAAAGTGGAGGAAGTGGCCCAATGACCACACTTAATTTTATAATAAGTAAAATACATAGGTGGATGCTTCTTCGAAATGTGGTAAAAAGCATGTCCCAAGCTGGAGAACGTAGGTTAAAACTAACTCTGGCTTATGTAATTTTTTTTGTAGACACTAGACGGTGTCCTCTACACCCTCCATCAAGAAAAAGAACATAAAAGAGGTGAGATCCATCTAAAAAAAATATTTAAACCTCCAATTTCTAACCTCCATGACTGTCCCACTGCTCATGTCGCAGATAACAAACCTATTTATTTAAAGTATATACTGGATTAAAAATTCTCAAAAAAATATATTTCAATAATGAATAATTAATGTTTTAAATAACAACAGCAGCGTGAGACTACGTCTTTGAATTATTTTTTTACTAGTGACTAAAGTCTGTCCCACGACTTTTTAATCATTCATGTGAACTTATACAAACACTAACTTAACTACCCACATATCCATAAAATCCGCATCGTCGTCGCGTTGTACGAACAAATTCAGTAGCCTTGAGCCATTCGTGTAGAACGGAGGTGTCTTCGTCGTTGGGTTACGAAAATATTTCGCATTCTCCAACGGAAATTTCATTTTGTCAACTTTAAACCCTCATTCATAGAACTCTCACTATACCGTAAGTAGTTATCACCTTTACATATTTGTATTTTTTTTATATTTTAAGTATGTTTTACTTTCTAACAAAGCACATTTTAAAAAAATACTATGCTTACTTATCAAGTAAAAATTTAAATACTAACCAATCCTAATTACCATGATTCTAATTACCATTATTACCATGACCATTTTACGTACATGGTAATTAGGCATTGGCTAGGTAATTAGATTAGTGCTTGAATGTATGGGAACTTCTAGGTTTTGACGACCTCCCTGGTGCTCCTGTGGTGAGTGCTTCGGTCTCAAAAACAGGAGTTCCTGGGTTCGATCCCCGACAGGGGCAATTTTGGCATTTTATAATCTTTAAAATGGTCTCCGGTCTGATCTGGCGGTAAGCATTGGCCGAGGCTGGTTACCACCCACCACTGTACCGGCGAAGACGTACCGTGCCATGTAATTTAGCGTTCCGGTACGATGTAGCGTAGAAACTGATAACATATTTAAGTTTAATACTACCTTACTACTATGTAAGAGTATGGGGCGCATCTTAAATATGAAGCTCTTGGCGTACCTAGAGTCTAATGATCTACTTTCAGACCGCCAATACGGCTTTCGTAAAAACGGTCTGCCGGTGATCTACTCGTGTACGCCACCCATATTTGGGGTGAAGCCATAGAGAAACATGGAGAGGCGCTTGCTATATCTCTCGATATCTCTAAGGTTTTCGACCGGGTTCACCCTTCTTTGCAAGCTTCCAGCATTCGGTCTCCCGCCGAGCTTGTGTGACTGGATATCTGATTTCTTGAGTGAAATATCCTTCAGAGTAGTCATTGATGGCTGCGTGTCAGATCTTATGGCTATTATTGCCGGTGTTCCTCAAGGGTCTGTTCTCTCCGCTACACTATTTCTGTTGCACATCAATGATCTGTTGCAATCCGGTGTCCTTGGGTACATAGACGACATCACTATAATGGAGAGATACATATCCAGTTCAAGCGCAAGTAGTTCAGGTACCAATGAACTCAGACAGGCGATGGTTCAGCGGTTGAACTCTACCCTGAAATTCGTTTCAAATTGGGGTGTTGCCAATTTGGTGGAGTTTAACGCAACCAAAACGCAGGCATGTTTGCGCACAGCAAAACGGAGTCCATTCATCTTGACTCCCACTTTTCGAGATATACCCTTGCCGTCTGCCGATTGCCAATATCCTAGGCCTCCACATCATGGCTAAGATCAACTTCGGGAGCGAAAGCCAAGACAGCCACCAAAAAACTTGGTATACTTAACAAGGTCAAGCAGTACTTCACGCCACGCCAACTGGTTACCCTATATCAAGCCCAAGTTCGGTCGTGCATGGAGTACTGCAGTCACCTTTATGATGACTCTGCTAAGTATCAGCTGGCGGCTCTTGATGCCGTAGATCGTTGAGCTAGGAGGTTGATTGGCGAAGATTTACCTCTTCTGGCGAAACTTCAAACTCTGGATCACCGCCGTAATGTAGCCGGCGTACCGGTATTTTATGGGATATATTTCGGAGAGTGTGCTCACTTCACCTTTCTACCACCGTGCCGCAAGGCGCCATGCGAGTTTCTACCCCTATGTCGTAGACGTTCCATCCACACGTCCGAAGCGCTTTGTGTCTTTATTCCTTCACTGAAATCTGTTATTTTTTAAAATTAGTTCAGAGTCATTTTGGTCATTTTGGTGCAACAACACTGAGATACTAGTTTACTTAATTTTCCAAAAACTTTGTTGTTCTATCTTTTAAGTGGTCAAGAAGACTGGCGTTTGTTTTTAAATTTTTATATGATCATGTCACTGAAGCATGTTATTTAAAGTTGTGTGTGTAAGAGAGTTTCAGTTCAGAGTATTATTTTAATACTATTTATTATATACTTATACCTACTATAAACAACTATTAATTTTATGAGAACTTTGCTGAATCGGTTGATTTCGTCAACGAGATCGACTTTTTTTTTTACCACTACAAGTTAGCCCTTGACTGCGATCTCACCTGATGGTAAGTAATGATCCAGTCTAAGATGGTAACGGGCTAACCTGTTAGGGGCATGGCAGTTATATTAAACCCATACCCCTATTCGGTTTCTACACGGCATCGTGCAGGAACGCTAAATCTCTTGGCGGCACGTCTTTGTCGGTAGGGTGGTAACTAGCCACGGCCGAAGCCTCCCACCAGGAGGTGGGAGGCTTAGGCTATTTTTAGTCTTATTTTTATTGCTGAAGCGATCTATGTTAAAATGATTTTTCAATGTTTGCTTATAATATTTTTAACATTATGTTGGTAATTAAAGCATGTTTTTTTAAAATAACTTTGAGCGCAGTGAGCTTCTTTTGATACTATGTATTTATAGTATACTTAGACGCTTACGACGATAATTACGCGGTAAATCTAAGTAGGTTTGTTAAGAAGATTACTTAATATATTGATCACGTTAACAAGACTGATTTTTTTTTGTCAAATTTTGTATGAGTATGTTTGACATGCCGTTTTAAAAATATTTTGTGTACAAAGAGTTATTTTGATAATATTCTAATAGACGCTTACTTTACGCTTACTATCTATTTGATAAGAAGTCTACTGAATTTATTGATCTCGTGGACAAGACTGAATTCGTGAATTTCTTTCACAATTTTAAAAAGATTTTGTGAATATAGAGTTATTTTGATAATATTCATAATATACTTAGACGTTTACTCTAGCTAACTATATATTTGACAAGAAGATTACTGAATCTATTTATGTTGTCCTCGTGACTGACTTTTGAATTTTGCGAATCGCGATTGACTCATTTATACTTTTTTAGATATTAAGATAATATAATTGTTCTTTCAGTTTTATTTCTGTATTTTTCCACATTTTCTTATAGATTTTTATAACACAAACACTTATGTTTTATTAATATTACTCATCACCATTATCATTACCAAATTACCATATGCATATTCTAATCACCATATCCCGGACCTCATTACCATGTCACAATTTTTCATTACCATGACCACAATAATTACCAAACACCTTATATCTCCAAGAGAATCAGGTCCTGGTGAGAGGCCTTCCTCATCACTGTGATAAATGAAGGTACCCCTTTGTCAAGGTCAACTTAAAAAAACAATAACTCAAAAAAAAAAAAAAAAATTTACACCGGTCGATAATGACATGAAATCGAAGAAGTGCCCAGGTAAGTACCATTTAAGTTAATTTGTTAAAATTTAGTAAGATATTTTGTGGATCAATAAAGATGTATTTATTTATTTATTCTTGAAAATGACGTAATATTAGCAAGGTGTGTAATGCAAAATGTCATGATAAATAGCGAGACGTAATGTTTTAATAGTACTAAGTTTATTATAACTCACAATACCAACCTGTTCTAGCGTTAATGTGCGGTTGTTTTGCCAACCAATCTTTAATATGTTGAAGATCACTGGTTATCCTTTTGGGATCCTCATTTAATTCTACGCGAGCCTTCTCAGCTAGATGAGGACTCAGAGGTCGAATTTGCATTTTTCGTTTTGAAACAAGTAACTCTTGCTGCAACTGTTTAAGTACAATAGTAATGACATAATATTTGAAATTCATGTACTTAATATAATTATTAAATAATCTTATCTCTTACTGATATCTACACATTTTGGCTATCGATGCTTATTTCTTTGCTGAGTTACTGTACTCATATATTATTGCATTGTAATTAATCATAATTATTGCATTATATCATTTATTACCTATATAAGTTTATTTAGGTATGTTTATAATATATTTATGAAATAAGGTAATTGTGTATTGTTGTCTATGTATTATTATGTAGTTTTTCGTATCTAGAATTAGATTAGTTTCCTTGCGTTCTCTAATCTTAAGGTCGTCCGGAAGAAATCGCTTCCTTTTTCTGTTATCTACTTTTCTTATGTGTGGTACAAATAAAGAGTTTATTAATTATAATAATAAGTCTAATAACATTCTGTATTACGTTCAAAAAAGACGAGAGCTAGGTAAGTACTAAGTACATATTCGGGTGGGCTCCCAACGAGTCACAGTGTAACCGGATTACGTGTGACTCGTGGGGAAACCACCCATATTCGAAAAGAAGTAAGTATTAATTTTAATCTGTTTTAAAAGAAAATTTATTGTACTTAATGTAAAAATGATTCCGTAAATAAATACTACAAAATGTAAAAATATCCCTTCATTTCTAAAATATTTGAAGGCATTGATGCTATCAATCCTTCCTATAAACGGTAAAGACGTAAATGCTAATCAAATTCCAATTGTCTGAAGGATCCCTCGATTCCAAACAGACTTTCTGCAGTCTTGGGGTTTCCGGGTCGCTTTGACTCATCTGTTTTGTATTTCATATCTTCTTCCAACCATGAACTATATTGCCGCCGTTTAACTTTCCAAGCATCTATAAAAATCCAATTAACATTGATTTAAACAAAACTTACGAATTTAACACTTAAGTAATATTTTCTACAGGCTTGAGCTAAATTAGACTTCGAGAAATTAGCGAATGATGAATCTAAGCATTCAAGCATTTCATGTATCTAGTTTTATTTTGAGTTTGATGACAAGTTAGCCTTTACAAAACAAATGAAATAAATTATAAGCGGATTCTGTTTTAGCACTTTACGTTGTTTGACAAGATAGATCTTTTTGAAAAGGTACGGCGGGTTAGGGCGGTTTTATAGTAAATTTAAAAAGTCACCTGTGATTTCTCTAATTGGTCCTGCATCACCTCCATATTCCGCGGGTAGAAGTGTTTTTGGTATATGTTGATATAGACTATTTAAATTTTTACCATGCACGAAAATCTACGGTAAAATATTATTAAATATTATTGCATTTTAAAGTTCTATTTTTTCTTCAAAACAACTCAAAAGCTGTTAGAGACATAAAGACAAGACTTACTCTATTCCTGTTTTTTTCCTTTAACATGGATTTCATTAAGTTTATAAGTTTTTCAAAAGCAGCTGGACAATTGATATAATGTCCACCTTTCATTCGTAATGGTGCAGCGTCCTGAAATAATTAGAATTTAGAAAATATGAAAAATAATATTATGTTCGTTTTAACTTCCCACTTTTCACACTCTAAACGAAGAAAGCAATAAACAGTATAGAAAATCTCGTGAGTCGTGACAACTCTATTATTTTCCTAGATGAAAATTACATAAGGAATGATAGCTTAATCTCTGTGCAAAATTTCGCCAAGATTATCAAGTCAACTATTTAAATTCTCACCTGTGATTGAACACTCATCTTTTTCATCATACTCGTTGTCGCTTGTAACATATGCGCCATAGTGATTCCTTCTAAATCTAAAATAATCTGAACGCCATTTATTATCGCATTGTCGTCTTCCATCATTGAAATCTAAAAGGGTAAATACATAATTATAATACAAATAGTATAATACACTCTTTTGCGAAAAAAACGGGCACCTAGGCAATTATCCTGTTCATTGGCACCTACAGATTATTTGATTATTCTTAGTAACTTGTATCCTCAGAATCATTTATGTATATTAATGAACAAAAAGTAGCTTCTGTTAATTTGGTCGTTACGTTTCGACTTAAAAATATCAAGAAAATAAGACAATTCGAATTATCTAAAAGTTACATACAACTCTAGATAACTTTTTTTATTTTTTAATCTTTATTTTTGACGGGGAACTCTAGATAACTTATGAATCTTTCAACAATCAATCTTTCAACGATTCCCTTCACAATACGTAATAAACCGCAATTTTTATTAAACTCAGCCTAAATCTTAATGGAACAAACTTTTTTATAAACTTTCTGAATGTGCCAGTAATATCGATTACTAGCTGATGCCCGCGACTTCGTCCGCGTTGAATAAGTTTTTTTAAATCCCCACGGGAACACCTCAATTTTCGGGGATAAAAAGTAGCCTTGTCACTCTCCATGTCCTCAACTATACCCATGCCAAAAATCACGTCAATCCGTTACTCCGTTGCGGCGTGATTGAAGGACAAACCAACAAACCAATAAACCAACAAACCAACAAGTGCAAGCAAAATCAAAGGTACCTACCTAATTGCGTACGCAAGTAGTACCATTTAAATTTATGTAAGTAAATCTAACAGGTATTCGGACTTATGCTTATTCTTAATTTAACGAGGACAAAGTATTCTAAACGAGGTAATTTCAAACTTACCTTTTGAATTATCAGCATCATTCCAAACACATCAATCATGCTAATTTTTTCGGGATCAACTTTACCAGATCGCATGATCGCCAGTCTCGGCGAGTCAGGAGTCGCTGTCTTAGGCATTATGACATAGGCTCTACAAATTAAACAATCCAATCTATCTATTTATCTATATTTAGCAATCCTACCGACCGAATTTCTGCCACTGTGGCCAATCTCATTTCCACAGAGATTAGCCAACTGCGCGGGAGATAGTGCACGTGCGTACGCAAACGCAGATGCACTCCCTATTCCCTTACTCTCATAGCCCGATGAGACGGATAATCCGACAAGATCGGTGAGAGATTAGACGACTATTCGTGACATCACGATCAATGCACGACGGCCAACTTCTTGACTCAGGGCTAGTAAAGTAAAAACCCAATACTTAATTACGGCTCGATCCGAGCATCGAACCCGAGACCTCGTCATCCGTAGTCGAACGATGAGCCAAAATAAAAATATTAGAACAAAAATCACGCCAACGGCAACTTTTGGCTTCTAGGGCACGTCAAAACGCTGCCACAGATTTGGAAAGCAGATTGTACTGAGCAGATAGTATATTTTTTTGTTAAATCATTAGATCATAATGACAAAGACCTTGAGAGCTTGGATTTGCCTGGTGGGAGGCTTCGGCCGTGGCTAGTTACCACCCTACCGGCAAAGACGTGCCGCCAAGCGATTTAGCGTTCCGGTACGATGCCGTGTAGAAACCGAATAGGGGTATGGGTTTAATATAACTGCCATGCCCCTAACAGGTTAGCCCGCTACCATCTTAGACTGCATCATCACTTACCATCAGGTGAGATCGCAGTCAAGGGCTAACTTGTAGTGGATAAAAAAAAAAAACTAAAAAAAAATGTTCTTACCCCGAGTCCATGAATTCATCAAACTTTGGATCATCATGTTTGAATGTATAAAGCTCAGGCGTGATGGACGGTAAAGTATAATACAGATCTATTTTTTCTTTGGTTCTCTCCAAGCTGTACTTACAGCCCCGCAAAAACGCTATCAGCCACTGATCGTCTGAAAACATAAAGTTTTATTATAAGTATAGATTGGGTTCATTCATTCACTCAAACATATTATTATACATTGGACTATCCCATGTAATCATGCACAATCAATTAATGGTTGTACATGATTACAGGGCCCTTCTTACTTCTTGCAGTGTGGCTGAAATAATCAGTATCCAATAATCTTCTGGAAACCACTCCACTACAGCCCATTAACGTTCCACTGCTGGGCACAGGCCTCCACTCTCATAGGAGAGAGGGAACTAGAGCTTCGACCCACCACGCTACTCCAATGCGGGTTGGCGGGCTTTAACGGCTATTATCATGTTAGTGATAATAACCGGGACCGACGGCTTAACGTGCTCTCCGAGGCACGGGGATGAAACACCGCCAACTTCCTAACTCCGGGCTAGTACTGAGAATTTCTACTCAGAAAACCCAATACTTAATTTTGGCCCGACCCGGGACTCGAACCCGGGACCTCGTCGGCCGCAGTTGAACGTGCTAACCACTAGACCAACGAGGCAGTTCTGGAGACCACTGGGACCACTATGTACCAGGTATGCACTTCTAGCACTGGGTTAGTTGGAGGCATGAGTAAGACATATTCAACTGTCCATGGTTGGAGAGGAAAGGGAATATTAGACAATTATCATACAAGGCTGTTAATCATTAAAATTAACAAAGTTACGTACCTGTTCTAGCATGAATATGAGGCTGTTTTTCCAGCCAATCCTTGATATGTTGGAGATCACTAGTTATCCTTTTAGGATCCTCATTTAATTCGATACGAGCCTTCTCTGCTAGATCAGGACTAAGCGGCCTTATTGACATGTTGTTTATTTATTGTGTAAATCTTTAAAATTAAAGCTATGTATTCAACTCAATAGGGTAGCAAGTACTAATTGTAAATCTTATCGCTCTTAGATTAAAACATTATCGAATCGACATAATACTCTTTTTAGGGTTCCGTACCAAAATGGTAAAAATGGAACCCTTATGGTGCGACTTTCTCCGTCCGTCCGTCCGTCCGTCCGTCACAGTGGATTATTTCAGTAACTATTAAAGCTATCGACATGAAATTTGGAATAGTTGTGTATAATAGTGGCCTAACATCATTAAAATAAAAAGAAATCGAAAGTTATTTTTAGTTTAATTAAAAAAGGGGGAAAATCGGGCGATATCATATAAAAGGGCTATACTTCTACATTCTAAAACAGATTTTTATTTATTTTTATGCATAATAGTTTTTGATTTATCGGGCAAAATGTCGAAAAAAAAACCTTTCCCCCCCCCCCCCCCCTTATCTCCGAAGTTTACCAATAATTGAAAAATCTGAAATAATTATGGTCAATAGAAGCTTATGTATATTTTACAGGAAAAATAAAACCAACGCTCTAACTAGCATAGTTTTTTTTATATTAACAATAAACCTCTACAAACAAAGTTAGTTTTGCGGTTCATTAAATTCATTAATCGTAAAGCTTACTAGTTTGTACGGAACCCTCGGTGCGCGAGTCCGACTCTCACTTGGCCGGTTTTATATTTATTATATCGACATTATTTTATCATCGTTACACCTAAGTATTCATTGCTGTACTTTGATTAATATACTTTTAAGGTACCTATATAAACTAGTGTACCTACTTAGTGTGTTAACTATCATTTTTTTTATTTTTTATTGTGAGATAGGCTTGCGCGTGACTACAATCATGCTTAGTGATGAGGTCTAGGTCGGAGCGCGCTTGCCTAAAAGATGCCTATTCACTCTTGCTTAGAATAGAGCTTGAATTAAAATATTAGACCTCCAGTTCTTATCACAAAATATGAGTAAGTATGTACGTATTGCCTCGATTACCCAATAACGATCTGGAATATCCTCAGTCTCAAACGGCTCAATAAACGGAAAAAAATCCTCCCAAATGAGTAGTTTATAATGATTTGCTAGAAAAGCGATGAAGTCACAGGAACGTTGTCTATATTGCGTCTGCATCAATATTAAAACAGGACGTTGATTCATCTACAGCGCTTTTAACGACGCGCTTAAAGGTAATACCCTCATATTATTATGGCGGTAAATATAAGTGACACCACAATAATTAATCGAGGAAAGGACTTGTCCAAGATTGGGCCTTGAACATGAACCAAGATGATTTTAATACACGTGAATAGAGATCCTAAAATATGGCTTTTAGAATTATTTACACATTTTTAAAGGACCCCAATTTGGAGAAAACTATATTTTTATTTTGTGGCTTTTTTTAGATCTTTGTCTGAATTTTATCAACAGTAAAAAAAAAACTTGATTTTTTTTGTCACTTATGTCATTGGGTGATTGTCAAATGTCACTGTCAGTTTTGTTTATCTTATTAAAATAGTGATTTATTGTTGTCGAATAATTATTTTACGAATGTCTCAAATACTCAATTATTATTTATTAATCTTATATTGTTGTATGTACTACCTATGTAGTGGAAAATGGGTAGTTTATCGAAATGGAATATTAATAATCACAATTAATGCGCATTACCCAAGTTTTAGTGTTGCCATCCATCGAAAAATATTTTCTACAAACGATATTTTTCATAATTAATTTTTAAAAAAACGGGGTTTTCTAAAATTATTATTTAAATGGCGTTTAATGTTATATTTTTTTCTCTTTCACGTGATGGCAGTTTGGTTCTGGTTCATTGACACTCAGAATAAAAAACCACCCTCCATACTGAACTGGGACATGTCCTTTTACTTGACTGCATTTTGACATAACAGTACCAGACTTTGAAGGCCAATCCGACTGCAGTGGGGTGTGCGACAGGGGGTATTCTCCCCGAAGCTATGAACCGCTGTATTGGAAGACGTCTTTAAGGGGGGGGTTAAAAAATGCTCAAAAAACATCACGTGATTAATGGACGGCCCCTAAACTCAAGTGGCTCCCGATTCGCCTTCGCAGCAATAGTCACATTCTTCGCCTTCTTTACTGCATTCTGTACGCTTACTCTGAGATTGAGCGAATTTAAAATACGGTCTCACTAAGTGAGGTGAATCACATTTGAGTCAAACTAAAATGGACCCAAAAACTCTTGATTTAAAGCCACAAATTCAGTGCAACCGATTCAAATTTCTAGCTGTGAATGCATACACGAAATTGAGCTCTAAATTAATAATATTAAGATTCATTTTAGTTTGATGCATATGTAATTCACCTCACTTAGTGAGGACCGTATTTTAAATTCGATCAATCTCAGAGTAAGGGTACTGTTCAATCCGATCACACCTCACTACTTATAAGAACGATTTAAGTATATCTTACACTCTTTTTCCCTCCGTTCTCAAAATAATATTTTATTAAGTACTCCTAGACACTCAACTTCCTTTTATAAAAAATCGTTTACGGTAACTGCTATACGGCTTTGGAACGTTCTCCCCTTGGATATTAAGCTATCTCAATCTCTTCCTATTTTCAAAACTAAATTGAAACAACATTATCTATCATTAGGTATAATCTATTTATTCATCTGTCGTCTATTACCTATTACTATAACTTTTTTATACTATGTATTTATCCTATATGTTATTACATTATACATTTCTGTGTTTTTATGTATATAATATTTATTTATTCATATGTCTGTACACCCCTCCCGCTTTCTTTTAAAAGTTTCCTCTGCTCTAAGGTTGCCTGAAAGAGATCGCTATTTAAGCGATGAGGCCGCCTGTTGTGCCATATCCATTGACCATTATGATTATTTTTGTGTTTGTATTTCTTTTAATGGTGTCAAGTACCCAACAATGAAACAATGGTACACAATAAAACACTGCGATATTTCTAAAATGCCACGTTGCCAGATCTTGCATTCTATCGCATTAGGACACTCTTGTGAACCCCCCGCCCTATCCCAGTTTCCATCGGTGCCACGTGAAAGATGACGTGTTTGTGAAGAATTTTTAATTTTTTCGACAAAAATTAAAAATTTTCAGCATTCTTTATAGATTTTTCATTAAATTTTGGTTGAAATTTTCATAATTTTAAACATTAGCATTAACCATTGTTCGCGCTAAAGCGTAGCTAGCAGCTGTCAAGCGAACTTTCAATTTTTTGCTGATTGATTACACAATAATCAAAAAAACTATAAATGACATCCGATACCTAATAAAATTGCCTACTTACTTAACTACCTGTAAAAAATTAGACTTCTATCTGTAAAAACAAAAGGTTTATGAGACTTTGAATTTTTATTGTTTCATTGTTGGACACTTGACCCTACAATATCGCATATTTTACTTTTACTTTACTTTAAGTGATTAACAGACAGAGGTTGTGACCCCCTAAAATGAAAAATACGATACACAAATGAAGTATTGGAAAAAAACCAGCGTAAAGTAACGTTTTAGTATTCTACCGAAAGATCGTCTTCGCTGTAGCCGGTTATAATTCGACGAGGCGGCGCGGCGGCGGCGGGCTGTCTGTTCTGCACTAATTCAAACAAACTGCTGTTTATCTTTGAAGCTGCTCCCAAAACCAAAATAATGCTGTGTGGAAATAATCTCGGCAAGATCTCATTTCAGAGCTCTTGCGTAAACAAAGAATTTAGATGCTTTCTTTGAATAAACATAAACCAAACTCAATGGTAATTATTTTACGCATAACATCGAAGTCTTCTTTTACCTATTTTAATGTGGATAATTTGGTAGATTTTATGGCATTTTTACTTCTAATGGAATCGTAGTAAACTACAACAGAATTTACTCATACGTAAACGTAACGTAAAAGATGATTTATCTTTAGAAGAATAGAGCTGGTCTGAACGGTTTTAAATTAAATTCTGATTACTCATATACTTAACTGAAATGACTATATTTTGCATGTATGCAAAATATAAATGTTGTATAAGACATTTTCATTTCTCACTTTAGTAGGTATGTTTGATTTCAGTCTGAACCATTTTTATACATACATACTTACTAATTATATCAATCGATCTAATCGATAATCGCTGATCTATCGATCGTTAGGCTGTCAGGATACAAACAAAACGTTTTTATTGAAATATTAATATTTATTTCTGAATAATCAATTATTTATTTACAACTATGTACCTACCTACTATTTCCTTACAACCCTGTTGTATTCATAACGTAACATTATTATCTTACAATTCAATGTTCTCAGGAAACATCGTTTTATCGTAATTCATAATAAATAAATATTAAATATAATACTAATAGCCAATGCACATTATTCTGACTAAGAGATCACGTATTCAAAAAGTATGGCATTTTGTTAAAATCATAGAACTTTGTATAAGCATCAGTAATTTCATAGTTAATTTATGAAAAGGTTTGAGTAAGCTTTAAATACCTAATCCATTGGATTTTGTGTTATTAGAATGTTAATATTTAAATAATCACAAAAATATGTATGACACGTATAAAAATAACGTAAGTCTTTGGGAATACACTGAAGCTTAAGTTTAATCAATTCTACAACATAAATAAATTCATAACTTTTTAATATAATTCCTAAAGTATACCTTATTACAATACATAACATTACATTCCATTTTTCGTTTACTTAAAATACATTTTTTCTAAATCGCTAATATGATGTGGTTTGAATATAAATACAAAGAGTATAAGGCTCAATAATAAAAATCTACAAGCTGCCTAAACGCATTTCTTTCGTAATACATTTGTAATATAGGTCATGTAAAAGCAATATTGTAATATTTGTTGGAAAGGGGCCCTTTCCAACAATATTTATAGTTTATTTATAGTTCCTTCTTAAGTCTCGTTAATTAGCTAACAGAAATAAATACTTATTTCAATTCCAAATAAACATTTTAGAAATTGCCATTTTTTTTGGAATTATGACATAACGTAGAACGATTAGTTTTTATTAAAAGGAACACTTGTAACTGATACAGCTGGCACAAACATTTGTATTTATTAAGTAAATAAGCTTTTATTCATTAATGATAATTAAAACTATAAATCACAAACGCAGAAATTACGGATATTTTCAGTTATAACTAAAAGGAAGCATTGGAATTATAAAACCTATTAATTGCTATTCAATTACTCATCATTGTCTTACACTAATGTAACATTTACATTTTCACTTGTCTAGTATACCACGTACCTATATATTTTATTGAATATATTCATATATTATTGAACTTCTTGCAATTGGCAAAAACTTGAAATAATTAGGCAAAAAAGTTATATGACTCGAGAATACCTAGAGGCGACAGATGACCTCCCTCTCTCTCTTTAGATATCCAAGATTCCCAGAATTAGAAAAAAAAGGTACAGTTCATAGGTTTCATTTGCAGGTAAGGCCTGCAAATGAAATTGATTAATTTCCTTCTTCATAAAATACAAAAAAGGTACACAGAATTAGTTTAAAAGAAGTATAAGCCTTTCGTATACGAAATCTTATTTTCTACTTCTTTAAATTGCAATTTGGACACTAAATGTACAGGATTCTACATCAAAAGTTCGCGAATAATTTCAGCTCATCGGGATCAAGTGATCGCACAGATTTCCAGTCGGTTTCGGGATATTCGTCGAAATTTGATGTGTCCCCCTCGTAGGATACAGATGGTACTATTGGTGGCTGAAAACAGACAAAAAGTAATTAAATTACTATAAGCTTAACGAGTCATAGAGAGTTGCTAGACACCAGCGGCATAATCCATACTAATATTATAAATGCGACAGTGTGTGTCTGACTCCTACGATTTCACGGCCCATCTGTCCAACCGATTTTGATGTCATTTAGTACAGGGGTAGGTTGTATCCCGGGGAAGGATATAGGCTACTTCTCATCCCCGAAAATTTAAGAGTTCACTATCACAAAACGTTAATCCCCTCGGACGTAGTCACGGATACCGTCTAGTTATTGATAATAATTGGAGTGTGGAAATCTCTACAGGAGACCTAAGCCATCGAAAATAATTCATCGATACAAGCCAAAAATGAACTGCTCGAAAAACAACATTAATTTTAATAAGATTGGATATTGCCTTTTAGAATCAATCTCCATTTTTATTCTTTTTTATTCCAAGCTACGCAGATAATATTATTCGACACAGGTATATTCTGTTTCGGTATATTCTGGTGAACTAACGTAAGCCTTAAAAGCTAGTTACTTTTTCATAACTGGAACAGTGTTTTATGAGAGTTATTTAAGTAACAGAGTTACTACTAGATCCGATAGGTAATTGTAGCGTTTAAACAGCGACCGGTTGACAAAACACGATGAAAACGTGACTGTTACATTTAACTTTTTCTCCGTGCACTTTTTGGACTCAGTTTATTGCTTTACTAGATGATGCCCGCGACTTCGTCGCATGGATTAAGTTTTTTTGATTCCCGCGGGAACTCTTTAAATTTCCGGGATAAAAAGTAGCCTAAGTCCTTCCCCGGTATACCTTTAACCTATACCTGTACCAAATTTTATCAAAATCGATTGAACAGATGGACCGTGAAAGCGTAGCAGACAGGCAGACGAACAGACATACTTTTGCATTTTTAATATTAGTATGGAATTAGTATGGATTCGAAAAATACTGAATAAAATCGGTTGCTTTAGGACTTGACCATTCGTTAGATTCTTTGAAATCAATAGAGTTTCAATTCTTTCTTCATTCGTAGTTCATATCGGGGTAATACTATCGTTATCTTCTGCCAAATTATAACATTTAAACTGACTGACAGGCAGATGTAGTGAATAGGTTTTCTCCTGTACATAAACTCGCAAGAACGGATACAAAATCCTTTTGTGAGGGTGCGAGGAATTATATGAAGATTCTTAAAAACCTAAGTCAATAGGATGAAGTCACGAGAATCAGCTAATCGATTAGTTTCATGAGGAATATTTTACCTGTAACTTTTTCATAAAAACATCAGCCCAGTCAATGTGCTTGAACCACCTGTGCCTTTTCACGTCCTCAGCACCACACTGTAAAATAAAGAAATAACGATGTTATAATTTAATCAAGCTTTAGGTACACATAGGTAAGCCCCGCTGTCGGCACCTACGTATTCTTTGTTGCTGTACAATGTTTATTATACGACTGCACAAAAAAGGAACATAATGTTTTCAGAGTTTATATATGTACTAGCTGATGCCCGCGACTTCGTCCGCGTGGTTTTAGATTTTGTGTTCGCGGGAACCCTTTAATTTTCCGGGATAAAAAGTAGCCTATGTCACTCTCCAGGTTCTTAACTTTACCCATGCCAAAAATCACGTCGATCCATTGCTCCGTTGAGGCGTGATTGAAGGACAAACCAACAAACCAACAAACAAAGACACTTTCGCATTTATAATATTAGTATGATGTATACGTATGTGAGTTTCTTTATCCCACCATATAACTTTAAAATGTCTGAACAGATTTGGATGTATCGTCAGAGTTACACTGGTTATAAGTACTGCCGCAGGGCATTACATAGTGTTTTTTTATTATTTAATTTATAGAGTAGCGCTTGTCTGCAATCAAACTTGTTTGCAAGTGGTGATGCAGCTTAAGAAAGAAAGAAAGAAAGAAAATGTTTTTTTATTTGATCACTACAATATGTAGTTTTACTAATTATAATTAATATTAAGTAGATAATATAGTGAGCGCTTAAGGTGGAGCGCGCTTGCCTAGGCCCTAGAAGATGCCTATTCACTATTGATTTGAAAATCAGATTTGATTTATTCCCTAGATAATATCACGAAAATATATCAGACATAAATTTCATAGCAATATCTCATATAGGTTCTGTAAACAATTTTCCTGAAATATTTTGGCAGGGCAGTAGTGTTTTTTATTATTTTTTATTCTTTAATTTATAGACTAGCGCTTGGCTGCAATTAAACTTGCTGGCAAGTGGTGATGCAGCTTATGGTGAAGCGCGCTTGCTTAGAAGATGCTAATTCACTCATTTGAAGATACTGAAGATGAGATTTGATTTATTCCCTATATATCACGAAAATATATCAGATAGCTTTCATAGCAATATCTCATATAGGTTTCTGTAAACGATTTTCCTGAAACATCAATCAAGAACTCTTAAGTACCAATAAATAGTAAAATTAGAGCAACTCTGTTATTATTGGCAGTCGCGACGTTCCCGTGTAGTTTTACATCGTTAATTCGCCAATTTGATGGGGCATGCAAAGACCAAGATGTTCTAAACTGGGTAACCCCATTACGCCAGTAGATGTCTCCATACAATTTTAAACCAATCGGTTTAAGAGTAAAATAAAATTTAAAAAAAGTAAAAGTAAAGGAAGTCAAATCAATAGAATCTATTCGACGAGATAGCGTCAACGTACAATCAGCTATCGTAGGTGCCGTTGTCAATAGGTATGGCTTTTGATGTCGCCGCCCGCCGGACACCTGACTGATGGCTTTCTAAAGAGTACTGCGACATCGCGGCAAAAAGCTATAGCTCGGAGAAAATATCAAACTACTAGAAACTGCAGTCGCTTAAACACATTCCACTCTTTATAAAGCAAAGTACCATACGAGTGCTAACATGCTTGGAGAAAATGTTGAAAGTTTTCTAAATCTACTTGTATATACTTGTCTTATTTAATCTTATTTACAAGCCTGTCGATAAGATAAAATCGAGATTAGCTCGAGTAAAGTGACATGAGGGATTTTTCGTTTTAAAACTTTGGTCTTGTCACTTTTTTGCACACTAGCTGCAAATTGCGATTAGCAGAGAGCTAGTTCATTGCACCATGTTGAAAGCTTGCGACAATTTTTACTATCTATGTGATAGGATCCCGAACTTTTTGTGGTTTGATGTGAGATCACACTAAACTCTACCGTACACATAACAAAATACTGTTGCTGCGCTGCGTACTTTATATCAATACAATGTGCAGCTTCTGTTTTTGTCAAGGGTCATGTCCTTGGTCCTTACTGTTATTTCACGCTTAACGAAATCAACGATCGTTATGTTGCTTCATACGTTAATTATTTTGAATGTAGGTACAATCATACTAATATTATAAATGCGAAAGTGTGTTTGTTTGTTGGTTTATTCGTTTGTCGGTTTTGTATATATTAGTGTATTACTACGTTATTATTTTATGATATTGGTTAGTTTATGTATATATTAGTATTTAAGTTTATTTTTATGCACCACCTCCCACTGTCCACTTGTGCATTTTCTCCGTATCGATAAGGTTGTCTGGAAGAGATCGCTACTTAGCGATAAGACCGCCTTATTGTAACTACGTTTTAAGTTTTCATATTTGTTATCTGTTTCGTTTATGTTTTTGTGGTGTACAATAAAGAATATACAATACAATACAATACAATCACGCCGCAACGGATCGACGTGAGTTTTGGAATGGGTATAGTTGAGGGGAAAGTGACATAGGCTCTTTTTGCCGCAATATTAAGGAGTTCCCGCGGGAATCAAAAAACACTTAAACCATGCCGACGAAGTCGGACGAAGACTTTTAAGTCATGCACCGAATTAAAAGAAGAAAATACGTTGATAGTTATAGTAGGTATACCTAAGTATCATTAATTGTGGACGAAACGAGGTTCGAACTTACGCCCCTCTGGCAAAATGCCACTACTAAATGTCGCTAACGGTCTTATATTTAGTGAAAATCAAGATGCGTTAGATGAGAAAATTCAGTATGACGTGACTGCCTAATGGCGTGAATTAAGTGTGTCATCATACATCCATCAGCCTGCATTCATACACTGCTGGACATATTATAAGGTATGTACTCGTATGTATGTATGTATATACTTTATTGTATACCACAGATATAAGACAAAGAAACACGTTACAAATAAGAAAACAAATATAAGTAGGTACAATAAGTACTGTAGAGTAATTAATTCGCGGCATAATGCTATACCTAGCATCCAAATAGAGAAAAACCGGCCAAGTGCGAGTCGGACTCGCGCACCAAGGGTTCCGTACAAACCTGTAGTAAGTTTTAAATTATTAAAAAAATTGCTTAAAAATTACGTTTGTTGTATGGGAGCCCCCCTTTAATATTTACTTTATTGATATTTAATTATTTATTTTGAAAGGTAATATACAAGTTAATATTCTGTGAAAATTTGAACCGTCTACCTGTTACCGTTTTTAATATTGAGCAAAAAAAATACGAAAAAAACACGTTTATTGTATGGGGACCCCCCTTAATATATATATTTTTTTAATTTTTAGTATTTGTTGTTATAGCGGCAACGGAAATACATCATTTGTGAAAATTTCAGCTTTCTAGCTATCACGGTTTATGAGATACAGCCTGGAGACAGACAGACAGACAGACAGACAGACAGACAGACAGACAGACAGCGGAGTCTTAGTAATAGGGTCCCGTTTTTACCCTTTGGGTACGGAACCCTAAAAAGAGAGAGTCATACTTGGTGTGTCTAATGTGCAAAACACCTAATTAGACGTCTTGCTAGTAGATATCGGGATCGAATAGGCGTGCATAGACGCTGTATAGAAGTAGTTCAAGATAGCCGTGAGTGGCAGCTTCGATGTCGAAGGACAAATCCTCTTTAGGTCGAAGAAAGCAAAGTAAGATCACTCACTGAATTTTTTAACATTATTATTTTAACTAGATGACGCCCACGACTCATTGATGTATCTAATACTTTAAACGAGCAATTCTTGTAAATGTATATATAAGAACATATACATATATACATATATATACCTATATATATATGGGCCGTGAAAGCGTAGCAGACAGACAAACAGAAACACTTTCGAAATTATAATATTAGTACAGATTTTTAAATATTTTAATCATACAAACCTACTTAGGTTTTTAGTATTCGATAATTTGAGGCGATTAACTAAGTAGGTAGATTACAAATAACTTAATCGGAAATTATACGCCTACACCAATACATATTATTCGAATGTAATTCAATAACTAGTCAATACTTATTATCTAAAGTAAACTTTTAGCTTCAGGCATAGTTTCACTCTAATCAATAAATGCGTTTAATTTAAAATTGATATTATGCAAGAAATATACAAATTGATAAGCAAATTGTTATATAGTATTAGATGCCCCCGACTTCACCCCCGTGGATTGAGGTTTCACGGTTCCCGCGGGAACTCTTTCATTTTCCGGGATCAAAAGTAGTTATGTGTATCTTATGTGTTATTCCAGACTACAATCTGTCTCCGTGCCAATTTTGATCCAGATCCGTTCAGCCGTTCTGGCGTGATTGAGTAACAAACATCCATCCATCCATCCATCCATCCATCCATCCATCCAAACTTTCACATTTATAATATTAAGTATAGATAAAGATACTTTTAAAAGTGCAAGTCAAGTGCTTTTAAATTGTTGAGTGAGTCTGGTTTTTATCCTACTTTGTTTCTAAAAATTTACAGTTTGTTAGACATCGCGCATTCAGTTTTTGATAACTTGGTAAGCTTTGCGATCACAATTAAACGCAGTTCATAAATTGTCCTCTATTAGATTAGAAGTTATATATGGAAAAATATCTGGAGAACAGCCAACTTTAAGAGCGTGGACAGCATTTTTTGCATCACCAACTCGAATTAAAAATGTAGCAGTGCACAACTTTACAAACAGAATTACATCGCGGATTAACGATTTTACGAAAAATTTAATTCGCAACGCTTGCAAATAAATTGTTAATAAATAAAGTCGCCAGACATGATAGCCATGCCTTTTATAATGCATGTCTATTTCCATTGAATAATAGTTTTTAGGGTTCCGTACCCAAAGGGTAAAAACGGGACCCTATTACTAAAACTCTGCTGTCTGTCTGTCTGTCTGTCTGTCTGTCTCCAGGCTGTATCTCATAAACCGTGATAGCTAGAAAGCTGAAATTTTCACAAATGATGTATTTCCGTTGCCGCTATAACAACAAATACTAAAAATTAAATATATATATATATTAAGGGGGGTCCCCATACAATAAACGTGTTTTTTTCGTATTTTTTTGCTCAATATTAAAAACGGTAACAAGTAGACGGTTCAAATTTTCACAGAATATTAACTTGTATATTACCTTTCAAAATAAATAATTAAATATCAATAAAGTAAATATTAAAGGGGGGCTTCCATACAACAAACGTAATTTTTATTTTTAATACGTCATAAATCGTAAAACTTACTACAGGTTTGTACGGAACCCTCGGTGCGCGAGTCCGACTCGCACTTGGCCGGTTTTTTTTTTTGTTGTTTTCTTTGTGAATTTCATAAGGCTGTTTGAAAGCATCTCAATATTTACAGCTGCATAAATAGGTACTCTCAGTTAGGTACTCAGTAGCTGATGGAGATAATATTATGCTCGAAGTTGTGTCTCTACGATCTACACTCAGTTAACTGTTTAGGTTAGTTACCTAATCTTCAGATACTGAGGACTACACATTTTTAAGTACTAGCTAACTCAACTAAACTTCCGTATCTATATTCTAAACTAAAGTTCTTAATAATGGCGATTCCGCACAGGAAAGAGTAATGTTGGTGGACCCCCCACTACGTGAACAGTCTGCGTACAGCGATTTGCAGGGAGCAGCTACTAGCAGAACAAAACTGTATAGTGTGTAAATCCCGTTTCTCACATTATGTTGGTATGTATATAATTATAGGTATGTAAAGAGAGTTAAAAATCAAACAGATCAGCCGTTGAGAAGCTATCGAAACTCTGGAAGGACAAAATAATTACGAAAAATACAAAGGTTCGTCTAATGAAATGTCTTGTCTTTCCGATCTTTCTATATGCGGCTGAAACATGGACCCTCAGACAAAATGACAGGCGGAAAATCGACGCTCTGGAAATGTGGTGCTGGAGACGCCTATTAAGAATAAGCTGGACAGCGCATCGAACAAACGTCTCCATACTCAAAGAGCTTAAAATAACTCAAAGGCTTTCGTCGTTCTTTGGGCATATCTTTAGGAAGACTGGTACGATAGAACACCTCATTGTACATGGTCGAGTTGAGGGCACTCGTCCACGTGGTCGTTCCCCTACTAGGTGGACGGATTCAATCCGTTCCGCCACAAATTTATCCGTCTCCGAGTATTCCCGTGATGCCGCCAACAGGAGTCGCTGGAGGGAGATCGCAATTGAGCTGCTGTGAAGGCCCATTCATAACCACGACCACTCTGCCAAGAGTGAACGAATGAGAAGAAGGAAGAGAGTTGATGAAAAAAATCTCTCTTTGACCTACCTTCATATTGCCTAGCCGCTTGGTTCTATCTTGAACGAGTAGCTTCTTTATGATGTCCTTCGCAACCGGATCCAGATGCCTTGGCCAATCCACTCGGCCGTTCAGTATTTTTTCATATATTCCAAAGGGGTTGTCATCGTAAAACGGAGGATAGCCCACTAGCATTTCATAGATCAGCACACCTGAAAACCCAGACGTAAAATTAAATTAAATACGTGTTATCGTTTGTTTATCACTAACACTAAAGTTTTTCATGAGGTTGTAGATACTAAAAAAATTGTACGTAAGACTACCACATAAATAATAAGTTATTAGAATCGCGCTACATGTAAATGAATTTGATTCGTAGGGATCCATACTACGGCCCATCTATTCAACTGAATTTTGATGATGACCTATTTTTGGTACAGAGATAGATTGTGTTTCGGGGATGGACATAGGCTTCTAGTTATCCCGGAAAATTAAGGACTACACGCAACATGAAGTCGCGGGCATTATCTAGGGAATAAACTTCACTAAGAGAATTTGATAATAAGGAACTTTTAAATCAAATTACACATATTTACAGAAACATAATAAAGAGACTGATTATTTCACATCTAACAATAGTCCAAGAAGTGTATCAATCATTGTTATGTCTTCTATCCTATGCCAAGGAATAAACATCAGAGACAATCAAACGCAGCTCCTGCGCTATAAATTATACGCGAGCATTTATAAGTCTGGCACGAGGTAGCGATTTGGATTGAAAAGACGAGGACATAAATCACTTAGAACGTTTAATAATTATAATGTAAACATGAAATGACGCCGCGATGCTACAGGGCGGTGCGACGCTGAAACAGACGCTTGAACGAAAAAAACTGTCCAATAAGCCCTCGCAAACAATAATAAACAGTGGAGTCCTACGTTCCAGTTTTTTCCATTTATCCGAGAAATACGTGTGATGGAAAATAATATTGTTTTCTTGGATGATTTCGTTGAAACTGATGACGTAGTTGTTGACATCAATCCAAAAAGTAGGACTCCGTCTAGTCTCGTTGACAAAAATTACGTATTTTTCAACAATATTATACTTATAATAAAATAATGCTACGCAAGCTTCGGTTCTTTGGAAAAGTAATTCCAAAGAATCCAAAGGAGAATTTTCGATGCAAGTTTTAGCAGAGAAGAAAAGAGAGAAGAGCTTATTAACTTGACGGTCAGTCTTATGTTCGGCTTGACAGTAATGCGGAACACGTTTTTTCGATAACTCAATCCCTCATTTCATATTCTAACTTCCCTCGAATCAGATTCCAGTTTCTCTAGTCGTAGGGCTACTCAAGTAATTATCGATTCGTAAATAGGTTTCCCTGCACTTATCCAACCACAGTAAAATAGGAACTTAGATTTACAATAACATGAGCTAATATTTTGATCAAAAAAAATCCTTTTAGGCTATTAAATAACACGTATACTTCTGGATTTTTTTCATCAAACATTCTGATCCTATCGTGGCATGTAGCTACTAGCTATGCACATTTATATTAATTCCAATTTAGGCAAATTATTCTTGGCAAAGATTCTTATCATAACACTACCGTTTAATAACGCATTATGTCAGTTAACAGATTAATTGACATATTTAACCGATCATCACGGACCAGAGTAATGAATTGATCTCGTTGCAAATAAATCTTTGCGTGTGATTTATTTCACAAATTATAAAAAGTTCCTACTATTAGAATTGTTTTGGTAGATTCATGTTATAATAATTCGCAAGCCTGAATAATTTCTACGACAACAATATTTTGGTTAGACCAAAAACGGGGTTTACATCAACAATGATACAAAAAATAAATAAAGGAAACCTGCTACTGCTGAAACCTTAACTGCTGTAAAAGTAATTTATGTGTGAAGTGACCTAAGCAACCAGGCTGGTTCTATCTTCACGCGTTCGAGAAACGAGTCAGACCGTGGTGGATCCCAAATCTATGCAAAGAAATGTATTTAGCACAAATCACATTTCGTCCTAGAATAATAATTATTATGTATTTTTAAGTTCGCTTTCATCTAAAATATACAAAGCATAATTAATACTTAAGTAGCTATTAATCTATTTGGCACATTCAACATCATTAGCACGTCTGCTAAACAACTCAAATATTATACCTATATAAATTTGCGAAAGTTGGAAATTGGAAATCATTAGAATTATAAAAAGAAAGAATTAGTTGCCCTTTATAAACTTGACTAAGCCACACATATAGGAATTGATTTTAACAAGTAACAACATACCTATTATGTAAATTCTAACGACCTTCTCAGAAATGGTAAGTTCGCGTGACCTGCGATTTACAAGAACAAAGAAAAAATTTGACACCAACATCAAGGAAATACGAAATATATAGTATCCATGCTAATATTATAAACGGGAATGTGTGTGGGTCTATCTGTACAAAGTACTTATTCTATATTCTGTGCTATCTGTCTGCTTCGCTTTAACAGCCCATCTTTTTATCGGTGAAGGGCGTTAAAAGACAAGGATTAAATAATCCTGCGGGAGCCAGAAAATCTTTATCCACGTAAATCACGGGTATCATCTAGTAATCAAATTATTAAGAAAGTAACTTAGAAAGATCGGAGTGACGTAACGCTTTTGATTATTACGTTGTTGTAGATTTTAAAGATAGTTCGGTAAGAAATACTGATTTACTTAAATCATAACAACGCTCTTCGTCATGAAAAGATTAGCTATCTGTTCCAGTTCAATCACTTGTACATATTTTTCAGCTTATCGTCGTCATAGTAGTCCAATTCTCCATTATTCCAAACTTGAGGCTCACCTCGAGTTTGGAATAATTGAGCATCGAGCGTGCATACCCATTGAGGTTGAAATCAGAATGGAAACTTGTTAAATGTTTCCAGCTCTGGATTATATCATAATTTTTTTTTTTATCCACTACAAGTTAGCCCCTGACTGCGATCTCACCTGATGGTAAGTGATGATGCAGTCTAAGATGGTAGCAATGTAAATGATGGCAGGTAATGTAGATAGATATGTAGAAATATCTTAGGTCTTTTGCTTCTAAGCAAATCATTGCTTGTCTATCGATACAACTTTTTGAAGAGGTAACAAATGACTGTGTATTAAATAATTAATCAATTGCTACATCAACAAACAATCGATTAGGTAAAGAAATTGGCAAAGAACCAAAATGTCCCCCATGTGAACAAAATAAATCTATACTGCTACTCTACATATTAGACCAGTCAGAATTCAGCTCGTCTAAATATCAAACAATGGCTTGGAAAGAGTTATAGATTTAGCGTTTTTTGTATATTTGGTAGCCCGCTAACCCGCATTGGAGCAGCGTGGTGGGTCTAAGCTCTAATTCCCTCTCTCTGAGTGAGAATTACTTAGAGCTTAAACTCACTTAGTCCTCTCTGAGATTGGAGGCCTGTGCCCAGCAGTGGGACGTTAATAGGCTGTAGTGGTGGTGGTGGTGGTGGTATATTTGGTTGATTTTAGTTGAGTGTAGACTAAAGTTTAGTAAAAGCTAAAGTTGAAGGAAATGCTTACTCACCTAAAGCCCACCAGTCGACCGCTTTATTGTGCCCTTTGCTTTGAATTATCTCAGGTGCTAAATATTCCGGCGTGCCGCAAAGTGTCCAAGTGCGATCCGTTAGTTTTTTCGCAAATCCAAAGTCTGTGATCTTCAAGTGGCCGTCCTTCGCGAGCAATAGATTCTCTGGCTTCAGATCCCGATACACAATGTTTCGAGCGTGAAGATATTCTAGCGCTGAGACTATTTCTGATGCATAGAAATTACCTGTGTACAAAAAAACATAAATCACACAACTTTCGCCATCTGAGAGCGCAATCCAGTAAACGAGTCGACTGAACTAAAATGTGAGATGTTCATCGATTTTTGTGTCCTGAATTTTTATTACAAGTTTTTAAATAAATACTTATAATACAATTTAGGCTAATCGTTTACCTAGTAACTATAAAATAATATATACGTGACGCATAGCATGACATAAAATATGTAAAACTAACTCGTGTTAAACTATAATAAACTCATTAAACTATTTTGAAAGAGGTAGTTGAACTCTAAATTACAGTAATGTAGGTTTTATTTATACTATAGTAAAATAAAATAGTTTCTCTATTTATTTCTTTAAGCGTACCACGGTAAATTGTCTGACCTAATCCGAAATATAAATTCTAATCAAGAGAATACTTGTAAATAGGAGAAAAATGAACATGCGTCTATTGTATTCGAAGAAGATTAAGACGTTAAATCATCCGAGACGTGACGTCCGAAGTGGGTTATCTTACTAAAATACGAGTGGAAATAATAACAGTCGGGTTTAAACTACGTAAAAGTTTTGGTAAAATAAACTAAGATCTACAAAAGAAATTGTTTATTTTAGTCTTCCTAAAGTCAATGACGATTTCCAGCGCTAGACGGTATTATGTCAAGCGTCATTTGCGTAGCGTACATACTATTATTAGAGCCAGTTGATGCTCGCAAGAAAACTTTGTCCTCCACTTGTGTATAAACTGTAGATACTATTAAAACCACGTTAGATTGATTAATCCGCCCACGCTATGAAATTACTTTTTACTACTATTTGTTGAGTTTTTATGATAAATTCTGTCGGTGCTTATGAGTAAGTTTTTGAAAAATTGAAGAGTTATGAAATGATATGAATCACAAGTTGGTGGGCGATAGATAGCGTCATAGTTGAATTTGTGCCGAGAGATCACGCTCCTCAGTTGCGAAATATTTAATTATGAACTTGAACCACCTAATAAAGTATTGTTAAAATACGTAGACTATACATAGGTACATATAAAAACTTTTAAAACTCAACACGGAAGTCGTTTCATCTTTGTTATTATTGATAGCAATCCAAATTTGATGTAATAGTCACTATTTATCAGCACACGATCTGTGAATAAAATTAAATTCAAAAGATCTACTCATATCTAATAAATATATCAGCAATATATATCTTGAATTTTTTTGTGAGTAGGAAACTAAAATCTCACAAATAACTGCGCTGAGCTCAGCAGTTGCCAAATTGTCATGTTCCGGCTTCCGAAGAACGAATTTAAGTCCGGAATATTGATCTACACGTCATGGTGCATGCAATGGTAGATTGTACGACTGGAAACGAATTATTAGAAACTCTTATAATAACTACCAAAAATATTAGGTTCCTGGTAGATAGACCTACCAACTCAAAAATACATCAGCTATGTGCGCGATTTCGCTTAAGTATAGTTTTCCAGTATACTTAAGTACTTGTAGCAAAAGATATAAAACAGTGTTGCATCGAAACCATAGGAATAGGAAACCAAACAAAAATATTGAATCATTCATGCTACATAAAATATAATCATTACGTGCATCTTGTTGAAAGTAAACCGTGAATTAAAACCAACTGAATGTTATTCTTGCAATTAAAACATCCGCAGTGGGTCGAGAAAACGGATGCAGCTAAAGATAAAACTACGAGTACCTACCTACGTAATTTATCTATACTAATATTATAAATGTGAAAGTTTGGATGGATGTTTATTACTCAATCACGCCTGAACGGTTGAACGGATCTGGATGAAATTTGGCACAGATATCATATATAATCTGGAATAACACATAGGCTACTTTTTATACCGGAAAATTAAAGAATCGTCGCGGGAACCAAAAAACCTCAATTCACGTGGACGGAGTCGCGGGCATCAGCTAGTTTAGAATATTTTCAACACCCGTCGCATGTAGATAGTCGTCATATTTAAAACTATAAAATATTTCAGAACTTCAATATTTGTATAAAATGCTGAATCACTCACTGCATATTCTACTCGCGCTCACAGAACAATGTAGACAATCACGACTTTTGCTTTAGTCAGGACTTCTAATTATTTTATCTGGTAGCCTTTACTTACCTGAATTTTTATTTTATCATGAACAAAATAAGAAATGGAACAATTATTAATATCGCATCCCGAAAATATACTTTCACTTACATTTTTACGACCTCTTTAAAACCAATAAAACGAATATATTCACATTTACGTAGTGAACATTGTTTCGACGATGTAGTGCGACGAATTAAAAGGTTTTCCTAAAATAAATTAACTGGTCTGATATTTTATTTTGAAAATCTCTTTGTTACAAATCGGCTATTCCTATTTTCGATATAAAACATGAACTAATTATATCAATTGTTTTTAGAAAACAACCCACTCGGCCAACCACCTCAATTTCGACAAAGTCAGTTAAGGGGACTCTTGTTTCATTTCTACGACATGCCCGTCTTATAACCTTAACTCTTATATTATGTAAGAAAAATGGACATACATTATCTCAACTATACAAAAGATAGATTGTAGTCCAGTGCAAAAATAACTTCTCATAAAAACACAAAAACAAACAACTGCGTACCGCATGCGGTTTCAGATAGATCTGGACTCTGGATGAAAAAGTTAACTGGGCAAACCACAAATTAGCTCTCAAACAATATAACCAACAACACATTTATTTATGTAAAGTTGCCTTAAGATTCTCTCGCGTAACCAGACCACTAAACATTTATAAAATGGGTTACGTGCAGGAGCGGCGTCGGTGCGTCTGGCTACGCCGCTGCCCCACTGCGCGCTCTTTACTACCGGCCACGATGATAAATAAAACAGTATTGGTTCTAAAGAATTTTCATCATCTTCGTCAACGAATAGACATCAATTTCTTGAATTAAGTCTCTTGTAGGGACTTCGACACGCGTCTTGACTCTTGAGCTCCTGGTATCCAGCGCCTCCCTTTCGTCTATCCACTTTGTGGAGGTGATGAGCCAACCTGCTTTCTTGTGCTAGGATATTTCAGCGCTTTGGGAACCCAACGTCTTAGATCGGTTGTTCAAACCTTCAAACTTTGTGCCCCACCTATAGCCACTTCAGACTCAGAGCCGCAAATCGTTGAACTATTTATTTTGATCTTCTCATTTCTAATTTGATCACGCAAGAGCCTTCTATGGCATACATGACATAAAAACAAACAAACACACTGTAATGTTAACCTAACAATTCTGTATATTTTCACAGTATAACCTCGAACCCAGAACTCGGTTACAAGCGCGTCATTGACCGCTTATTTCTGTCCATGTCCTTTCTCCAGAAATACACGCTTATTCACAACTGATTAATAGGTAGTAGGTACGCACTTTTCCATCTATAAATATTAAGGGAGGTGTCCTTTATTATCAGGGTTCCCATCATTTAATTTGTGATTAAAATAAACACGTACTTTTTATTTAAAACGGGGCTATTCATATTTTTACTGTTGTTAAATACAAAGTAAAATTATAGCGGAATAGAATAACGTTTACTAATCTAACTCTACAAAATCTAGTGACCTAAATATTTTTCAAATAATCATTGAATTAAACATATTATAGTATTAGCCACTTTTGACTGGATGAGAACTAAACGGGCATTTCGTACAAAAATTAAAAGTACGTACGGCTTTGAAATTTAATCAGTTTATTTTTCATAACATCTGTCTGAATTATAATTTGAGAAAACTACAATAATGAAAATAATTAGTCATCAGACGCGATGTTGTTGTCTGCTTCAATTTCTGCTTACGCAAAAATAAATTCTGAGTAAAACACAATCACCAGACGTGCCCACTATTACAAAATCTGGTACCTACGAGTTTATTGCTTCTAGCAGCAAATATCATGCGACGGTCTTTAACTTGTCTAAATGCGGCTTTATGAAGCTGAAAGAATTGTATTAGGGCACGCTTTCACACTGCAGCGAAGTGCAAGTGCAAGAACTCAGGAAACTCTCAATAACCCCTGTGCCTGGGAGACCTTATAAAGCCTTCAGTACTCCTGATCTCTCTTAGATCGTGTTGGGTTGGCGTCCCATTGAACTGTCTACTTTTAGATTTCCGTGGCCAACATCGTGGTTTGGGAGAAACATCATCATAATATTATGTTCCGGTACGATGCCGTGTAGAAACCGAATAGGGGTATGGGTTATAAGTTATAACTGCCATGCCCCTAACAGGTTAGCCCGCTACCATCATAGACTGCATCATCACTTACCATCAGGTGAGATCGCAGTCAAGGGCTAACTTGTAGTGGATTAAAAAAAATGAGAATTGTGATTTAGCGTGTTTATTTCAGCCCTAACGAAATATAAATTGGCACGAAACAAGTATAATGACGTCATCGAATCAATCACTGCAGCAGAGGTGAACTGTGGAAATTTATCCACCTTGAAAACCCAGCTATAGATTTAAATTTTTCGTTCATTTGTATCGAATTTAAACTATCAAATCTTGGCAATTTGAATAATTACTCGAAATATCGATTACAGGATCGTGCATAGTTCGGAGTTATATATACATTTGAATAATGTTATTTGGTCGGTTCTAAACTATTTTTGAATAACTTTGATGTAGAGTAACAGTATATGCCATAATGCCACACTCTTCACATAAATGAACTAAAAATTACTAATTTATTTTCTAAAAATGCAGTGTTGCTGTGCTAAACATTCTTGTATCTTAAACGAGAATGTTTACGCTAATATTATAAATTATGCGAAAGTTTGGATAAATCAATCAAGTCAGAACGGCCGAACGGATGAAATTTGGCACAGAGATATATTATAGTCTGGCACATCTAGGGTACTTTTTATACCGGGAAATTTTCCCTTGGGAACCAAAAAACCTAAATCCACGCGGACAAAGTCGCGGGTATCAGCTAGTATATCTACAATAAAACTTACCAATACTATTGCTGAAACGGCCAGCGTTTCTCAAGTAAGAGAAAAGTTCACCCCCGCATACGTAGTCAAATAACATGTAGAGACACGAGTCGTCATGTGTCCACCACCGCCTGAAACAAGGATTTTTATTAAAAAAAAAGGAAAATCACCCTAATAATTTTAACAAATAAAATTAATCTATTATTGCGTTGCGTAAAGGCAGAGGTAATATCAGGGGTAGTCTTGTTGAATCTTGTTGAAATCTGGTTGAACTTTTACTGTATAGCAGAGTTAGAATCATACTCAAAATACATTAAAAGATCGGCTTTCATTGCATATTATTTCATCGATACGTAAAAAAGTTGCTCTCAATAAATATAGTAACGGTGAACATTTCCAAACTGACATCCAGACACGCCTCTACACCGGCCACACGTGACCATCCACTATCGACATATCGGACCTTAACCCCGCACACTTAACAAAACCACTATTTACTCGTACAACTGGATTATAAAACGTATTCTTATCGAATTCACCTATTTCAAGTAAACAAAGAATTGTTTACTTTGTAAACAATGTACCTATTGTACCTACTCAAAAACTTACATCCAATCAAGATTATTCAAGCTCTACGAAGACAAGACTGATCTTTATTTTATAGCTGTCTTCTTTCTGCTGATACAGAAAATCATAATCATTACCATATCATTACTTATTAAAAACCTCAATTGGCATGATTCGTTATTATAAGAAGGCTGAATCGTATACCTACGAGTATCTACGGTTAAATATTGAACGTGTTTTTTATGCTCAACAGCATTGAGCTTTCAGTGTCAGATTCCTCTTCAAACAGACGGCAATAAGCAGTTAAAAGTAATTTTCAAGGCACTATTTTTAATACTATCTACTGCTGTGTTCAGCTAGGTAACTATATTTTAATCAGAAAATCTTTCATCAAGCCTCTGTCGTACCTCCCGACATGGTGGAGATGCTGGGATATGACGTAGAAACACCAGAACTTTCATGAAGTCATAGTAAGTTCAGATGAGAATAAATTTCTCTATATGTGTGATATATATGAAGCTGAAAGAATTTTTAATGAGATATTTAAGAATTAGTCAGAATTCCCACTATTGGTCCTGACAGTAGGTAATTAATCTTACAGTTTGATAATGGAGGACGCTCGAGTAACGTTACTCTATGTAAGTTACACTATGTGAAAAAATTAATTAAGCTTTGTGTCAGTTTAGGTTATGTCTGGCCTAAGATTAAAGCTTATAGAAATAGAGGCAGAGCACAACCTCCCGACCTGGATTGTGTGTATTGTTTGTCTAAAGTGTACGTCATGTGTACATAATATGAGGTGTTAATATTTTACAGAGTTCCAAGACATCAAGTGTTCCAATTATTTCGTGCCTTACGATATACGAGTATTTTATAACATCACCAAGTTTGTGGGATTGCCCAATACCGGGAAGAATGACGCACTTAAGAAGGCATTAACACAAAATGGATAAATAAAGACTAATAAAGAAGAAGTTATTCACCCCACTGATCGTCAGATTATATTATAAAATTATGAGACATTTAAGCGAATTAGACTTTCAAAAAGTCTACACCATGTGTACATGTGTGTTACAATAAGATAAAGACGTCTAATATTTGCGAGCTATTCATAGCTGAAACAGGTGGTGTCTATTAATTGTATTTATAGAAGACTACTGTGGTAATGTTAATAATTATTACGCGGTATCTATTAATATGTAGAACATTTTAAGAAGGTCTGTATTATACCTACGTATCTGCTACAATTTTGTCTGCGTTACTACTATCGTGTCGTCTATTGATAACGTCAAGGCAACACCCCCTTTCTGTTATTTAAAAACGACTCATACTACCAGTTTTAAAGGAGTTAACTTTAAACATTTATTGATATTTAGTTTGAGTTTTAGTCTGATTTACGATTGAAAATGGTAAATCAGATGCAAATCGCCTGAGACGTATTTTTGCTTAGCTCCGAGGATTTTGGGAGGATCGAGATGTGAATAGTATCAAGAGTTGAGGAATTTATCGAGACACGTGTGAACGTTGGAATTTTGAAAAATGTATAAAAGTCGGGTTTTTGGGGGGTGTTTGTTTACTAAATTGTAAATATTTCGGAAAAAAACCGACTTAAGAAAAAATGAAAAAAAGGGTCCTGGGATAGTTTAGCTACAAAATGGCAAAAAAAAATTGAAAATCGGTTTTCTGACCCGTAGGTGGTCCCTTTAAATTTGGAATTGTAGAAAAACGGGTACTTCCGTATATAAAAAGTGATGTAGCTTCTATGATTATTGACCGATCGTCATGGTAATGGTGTTAAAAGATGCGGGTGCAGGCGAGGAGTGCATTCGAGTTGGAATTTTGAAAACCGATTAGTAAATTTTTGAAAATTTTTGAACAAGAGATTTTTATAATTTTAAATAAAAATTAATTAAATTAATTAATCGTAAATTTTTGTATTCATTTTCAATGCTCCGATTCTTGCGGGGACTTCGAAATCTGTGAATTTTTGGTATAAAGAGATTAAAAACAATGTTATAAATTTGAGTCATCTGCCCATATTGAATACCTACTTAATACTTGTATAACAACTGCCATATTTTTACTTTTTACCTGAGCAATTACCATCAGATGACACGAATCACGATGCATTCTAGCATCAAACCCAACAAATTGATGAGATCGCAGTGATGCAAACTACTAAATACGCCTCCTTATTTCCTTTGTAGTGTACAATAAAAATGTATTCATTCATTCATTCATATAATCTTGCCTACATTTCCTGAGGATGCCAAAATGAAACCGCCGGCTAAAGTGAAACGTGCGTAGTGCAGTAGTTTGGTATGGTTAGGATTGTTTGTTAGGTATTGCGTGTGGTGGTAAATATTGCTTAGTTGCTTGCTTTTATTTCGTATGTAAACGAATGTTGCTGGAGCACGTTATACCATACATTTATCAGTTTAGCGGACTTTATCAAATAAGCTTATGTATAATGAAAATAACTTACAGATTTACAATGAAAGGATGATTGATTTCCGCTAATATGCTCTTCTCGTTCATGACGTGGTCCACTTGCTTTAAGCGGATAACATCAGCCATAGATAATATTTTCATTGCCAGGTATTCATCGGCGGCTTTGTCCCGACAGAGGCACACGCGGCCGAACGTACCGGTTCCTGTAACAAGAGAATGTAAATAAAAAAAATCGTCCGTGTGCTCAATCAAATTCTTACTATATATCAGTCCCTAGCCAACACTTTATATTTCAAAGTCGCGGAAAATAAAAACAAAAATAAAAACCTGACCCCACAGAGATGAAGTCGCGCATCATTTAGTAACAATGACTGACCAAAGACTTTGTTGATTAAATTACCACCCCAGCCAGACTAGATATGAGTCGTCGCCGTGTCAATCAGTAGACGCGTTTTCTGGACGACGCGATGGTCTCCTGCAAGGATCCTCACAGAAATCGATTTTGATGAGAAGAACCCAAATACTTTTAATGTCTTTGGTAAAGCCAATTTGGTTTGAATTCGAACGCTGTACTCCGTTATTGCGAACGTTCGTTATAACTGGGTCTGAAAACGTTGTCTCCATTAACACATTACTATAAACTTCTTAAGAATACCATCTGGTGTTTATTTTTCTATTTTAACATGATATTTTCAACTCTATCAGCATTGAGTCATTCTTGATGATGATGCGATGTTGAACATGAAGCAAGCTTTTATATTTTTAGTTCGCTGGAGAGGAATATGATACACTATGCAGATAACGATTTCGAGAAGTAACTATTTTTTTCATGACTCAGTAACGGTCTCCCCGTGTTACTTTAAAAACAAGCCAATTAATTACAGCACCTTGTGGATTACAACAACATCGTTGTACCAAGCAAAATAAGTAGGTAAAGGTTTGAACAGACACCTTGCGGAACAGCAGCGGCAGGGTGTTACTTCATCTGTAGATCATTAAATTCTTATACTATAGACACGACAGTAACACGGCATCTTAACGTAGGCACGTATGGGGCTAATGATGTCTAAGACAGCCACCAAAGCCAACAGTATGTTCCTCGTCAGGCTGCATCGCGCGTAGGAGATAGGGCACGATTGCAGCAGTGCAACACCTACGCACTCTCTCAAACGTAGTATTGCATCTTTATTCAAGTCCTTGCATAATCCGATCTCCAATAGAGCCAGAATCACGCCCGTGAGTTTGAGGGACAATCATAATATTATTATACCACACACATGACGTGACATGAGTAATTTGATTTGCTACTTTTCAATATTTACAATAAGTCAGTATTCAGTCCCTAATTTGTACTACAAAACTAACATCGGCCTGGGAACGCCACAAAGCACAAACGCACGTGTAGCAGCGTCCACAGGCTGACGCGAAGCGAGTGGGGCGGCCTCACAACTTCTAGGAGCCACGTCAGATACGTTGAGGTCACAACGTGATTCGTGCGTTGTATCTGTTGACGCCTTGAGGATTTCCTTGAATTTTTGGTGTTGATACAGAGGCATCTCGACTAGGGACTTTTTAAATCTATAGGTCAAGTGAAAACATGTACCTACTTAATTAATTGACAAACTTGGATGAAACATTAACAAAGGTATGTCATCTTACGCAAAAGCTTATACTTTGAAGGTCTTTCAAAAAAAAAATTGTTGACAAAGATTTAGCGCGTGCGCCGGCTGCCGACGACGCTTTCTAAATTTTCTCTCGTTGACAAACAGTAAATGGTAGAGTGGAGAGATAATACAAACCTGTCAAGAAATATGGAATAAAAGTGACATCCATAATGATGATGATAAAAGCCAGTGTTTGTACCCACAACAACAATGTTTTAGCATTAGTAGGGCTACTAGCTAAGCTCTACTTTGCTATTGGTGTATCTTTTATATGAATATGATTTTGTATCGCGGTTATCCATTTTCCTACCTAATATTCATAGAATTAAATAGCTAATTGCCGGAACGAGATTGATATACTAAGATAACGACAATACTGAAAACGATTAGGTTCACCTGTGGCGCCAAGAAAATTAAAAGGGTTTAAGTTTTAGAGTACACAAATTTCTAACCCATTATTTTACCCCCTTAGGGGTGGAATTTTCAAAAACCATTTCTTAGCGGATGTCTACCTCATAATAGCTATCTACATGCCAAATTTCAGCCTGATTCATCCAGTACTTTGAGCTGTGCGTTGATAGATCAGTCAGTCAGTCACCTTTGCCTTTTATATATACAGATACTAACCTAAACTAATTAAGTAAGTAAATAGGTAATTAGCCGCAATTAAGGATAATTAAAGAAGTCGGTTTATTAAGGATTAAAGTTAAAGATTTTTAAAAATATATAAAAATTCTACTTAAGTACTTTTACGAGAGATACTCGCTAAACCAATACAGATTGAAGCATATATCATCAAATAGAAATAACGATATAATAAGCTATAAAGCTTACCGGCCCTGACTTGGTTCGGTCGTAATAATTTAGAAAAATCCATCGACCATACAACTAATAGACTCCTCATATAGGGCGAACACTTTCAGACAACGCATCAGACTTAATAGGTCTTATATAATTCCACGCCCTTGTAACAAAACCTACCGAGTTATTTAAATATTAATTAGAGTATATCGAAAATTAATTATCGATAAATAATTATTAGGAGTTAGAACCCCATCCCATTTGATTTATGATTTTTTTGACCTTGAGTAGACCAATCAGCGTTTAGTACCCCGCGCGCGCTTACTTGAGTCATTTGACTGAATTGTTTGCATTACGAAAGTATAGTAATTAGGCGTCTATTGGTTGTGTGGTCGATGGAAAAATCGTTTCCTCGGCGGATTATATGCTATAGGGAGAGCCTACATGCAATATCGACTTTCTAGACCCAGCGGTTTGACTGTACATAGTTTATGACACTGTCTATTTACTTATTATTATTATTTAACACAAGATTAGCTTTATTATGCCTGATATGAGGGGATAAGTCGATTTACTTACGTTAGTATTACTTATTAGATTATTTGCATCAGGTGCTTCATTTACATTGTTGCAGGGGATCGTCATATTGAAACACACGCCCGCCTACAGTCCTACAACTGAACAATAGATTTCGTCCCATGCACTTACTACCAACGCATGAAGATCCTTCAACCTAAAATCCTATTAGTTTTTGCACGTAGCAATTACCTTGTGACCTTCGGACCTTTTCAAGGATGAGCTAATTATACTCATAGAATCTAGGCGCTAGGCATAGATAGATACGCAGTTTTTCAGGTCCACTACAAATAAAACTCCATACCCACCTATGTTATGAATTGCAGTACAGCGTGGAGCATAGTGATGCTACAATACATACCTAATTATATTATTCATTTTTGAAATTTAATACTAAACATTCCATAATCATAGAAAGGTACTCCTGAAAATGAGCTTTTTATTATATTTTTAGCATTAACATTCTTCTAACATTTGCCCATTCGGCTGTACAAAATTAAAAACAATTCCAACAGAAAATGCTGTTTATTTGTATTCTTTATTAAATATAAATTATGTGCAGTTACAACCACATTATCTACAATCAAGCAAGTATTAGCTGAAAGTTTAATCTACTCTCGTAAAACATCTTCAATGGAATCTGTAGCATAAGCTATTTAACAAATAGTTTATGATAAAAGACATAAACTCTGATGACCCAAAAGCCAGTATTAACTAGGAATAATTTTGCGTAACCCTTGTCAATTTCGGGCGCACCATGACGTCTAGCATTTCGTTAGTTTCTACATCCCACTTTATTTCGGACTTGTCTTACGCAAGACAGGCGTGAAGAGTGTCTGTACTACTCGTAACATCGAAATAGAATGAGTCTAAAATTCTACATCAATGGCTAGGAACGAATAATAATATAATGATGATACTTTTCCAAGGTTTGTTGAAGGATGATGGGCAATACCAAATGAATTGGTTGATTGATGGTGAGACCTTATCGATTACGTATTTAAAACTGACTTTTTAAGCTTTGACTGAGCAAGATGATGCAAATCGGTAAGTAAGTGAGTCAGTGCAATCATATTATTATAGCGAAAATGCTTAATACAATTACAATAATAGTATAAGATTTGCCGTTATTGTCTAGTGAGATTTTACATTCAACGCTTTGTATAAAACATAAAATAGGAGCGTGAACTTATAACAACATCACTTTCTTCAATTGTAACATGTATCCGATAATATTATGGACATTTAACTGTTTTATTAACTGGACGCCCATCACTACTGCTATCTGTATATTAGTTTTACAAAAATAAGTCAGACAACAATAAGTTTTATAGTCAGTCTCATTTCGATAAAATAATTGCTACAGTTTAACAATCACACTATCGCAATCACCTCATTGGTATTTGGCAAACTCTCTTTCGCTATTTACCAAAATCCATTATTTCGACAATAATACCAACAAGCAAATTGATGCAGCTTATTTAGGAAAAAGCTCGGGAATGTGCTCTACTTATGTGCTAAAAAAGCCTAACCTCACCGTTTCATTACAAAAATAATAATTTTAAAATGATTTAATAAACATGAACTAATTACCGCGACCATTTATTATGCAATTACTTTGTCATATGCAATCAACTTCAATCAAATATTATATCATCGACTTATTACGCGGGGACCTTGCAATCGGAAGTCAGTGAATGGCATGAACGGGTTGCCATTTATAGACATAATTCCATCTCAGTCTGTTGTTATGATGATGAGAAGGACAAAAGAATTTGAGTAAAGCGTAGACTGAGATGAGGCCAGTTAGACTACTTTCACTCGCGCATAAAATCATAACGCACATAACGGGTTTAACGGCGTCACTTACGTCATCAAAGCACTTTTCTTGTCGGTGTCCATCGCAGAACCATATAAGAATACTGCCCGCACCTTTACTACAGTGGGAATTTAAAAAAATTCGTCCATATCTATATTAAGTATAAAGAAAACCTCTGTGCAAAATTACAACTTTGTTTGTATCGGCGGCGTTGAGAGTCAATACTCTTCTCTTTATAATATATATGTAGAGTTAACCTAACTTGTCGCAGCCAATTCTAGACATTACACAAAACAAAATAACGTAAGTATACAAATTAGACTATCATTGGAGTTTTTATTAAATACGAGTATGTACCTACATGAACCTATTTTATAGGTCCATGAGTAGGTATAACCTATGGGCCAGTTGATCCAAACCATTCGTTATCGTAACTTACATTCGTTAAAATTTAACACACTTGAGAACTATCTAGTGTTACTGTATGGTAAAAATGGTGAATCAATGCTTTCTATCACTAACGTTCGTTAGCGCCGTATATAGGGGTTATATTATGTGTCCGTCAAAATATGAGGATAGAACCCTGCCTATTGCCTAATTAGCTTTGCCGCACGTTTTGGAAAATTATCTTCATCGATATATACCTTCTCTCCATTTACTAGGTCCTCACAAGAGGTTAGATCACGATGACAAACAAAAACGAAAATACTCCGATGGCTTCATTCGATTGTCTTTGAAATCAAAACAGATTACTGGCTTATGAAAAATTGTAAGTACTCCTACGCATGTTGAAAAAAAATTAGCTAGATGACTGTAAGTACCTCATGCGTTCGTATTTAGTTACTATATTGAATACGTCTTACCTCATAATTGAAAATCTCTGTATCAAAAAGTACCTAAGTGATAACTTTTGCATCACTTTCACCTTCTCTTCTCTAAATCTTATGTTTATCATTTATATATTTTATCCTACTCATATTATAAATGTTTGGATGTTTGCTACTCCTTCACGCCTCTATGACTGAACTGATTTGGCTGAAATTTGGAATGAAGAAACTCAAGAAAGATAGTTTTAGCTTTCTTTTCATCCCGGAAAATTAAAGAGTTCTCCGCGGGAGCCAAAAACCCTCAATCAACGCGAATGAAGTTACGGGCATCATCCAATAATTAGAAGATATTTTTTTTCAGTCAATAGAATAGGAAAAACCATTCGTGTGATATCGAGTCAAATAATATTTTTTTATTATAACTAATTACATACCTAAACAGCTGTTATAAAACTGATTTATATTTATTTTGTTATTGTATCTTAACTGCTGCCCTACATTTTAAGCCAAGGTTAAGAACATGTAAAATAGATCACGCTATTTTTAAACCTTTCTGTTCGAAAAAGATTAGGTACTATGACTAATAAGTGTCAACCTATATAAACCAAATAATATCTTCAATAAAATCCAGCCTTGGGACGCAGCGGCAAGAAACTTCATCCTTTGAATAACGCAAATTGTCTCATTTATCGACAAAAAGTATTCTACTTGAAAGTAATTATATACCTTGCTATATTTTATTATCTTGTTCTAAACTCGCTACTTTGTCCGGTTTTAATTCAAACTGTCCTATTGTATTTGTAACGTAGGCAGGTCGTCAAGCTTCGCTGTACAGTTTTTCCTGACAGTAGTTTGGAAGCCAGATCTAAGAAAAACTACCATTTCAATCTACAATGTATTTCGATTGTTCTATATAAAATGAGTTAGTACAAATGGTAAATCATACTAAAAACCTTGAAATTAGTTTGGTAGTAGGAAACTAGGAACCATAGCGCCATAATAACGTCACGTACCATTTTTGTAACAATTTGAGATTGTTTAATTGTAAGTACACAATGGTTTTTGATAACTCATTGAAATTATTGTCATTACTAATTTCAATATATTTTTCAAATAGGTCATTGAATATTTTAAATCAAAGTAGGTATATAAAGTTAAAGTTAAGTAGGTATATTATATCCAAAATAATGTATATCAATGTTTTTTTTTTTTTGTTTGGTGCTTTACTGTTCACACTCACTCACTTTACTGTACATGTTCACCTAATATTCGATGAATAATTACTTTACATACTACAATTTTTATACTAAATTATAGTATGAAAGTTATTATTTTTGGCTACGGAAAAAATCACGCGGGACCTTTAGCCTCTTGACCGCAAAGATATATGTATGCTCCCCCGGCAATGGTCACATTGCACCAGAAATCCGTACGCGGAATTCAGCTACATAATATGTCCCTAGCCTTAGACTTCCTAACGTAATAATATGATGTTATAGATCTCAAATCACTACATATCTAGCTTATCTGTTAGAATGGTAACGAGTGATAAACAAAGTAATCTCTACAGGGACTTTACCTTTTTCATATACTTATCCTTTTGAAGATATGTATTGAGGAAAGATTTTCATGTCTGAAAACATGTTTACTGTATTACCGTTCAGTGGAAAATTCAACACAAAAATCAATTATAATTTCTAAAGCCGACTACGATATATTCATTTAGTGACGGTTTACAATAGTAGTTTGTGTTAGAAGGGCCGTAAGTAGGTTTTTACATACGAGTTGACTAATGTCAGCCCGATGACGCCAGTCGAGGGCTGACCATCGTCACGAATATGTAGAAACCTTAACGCCTGTGTATCACACGATATTTTTCAATACATTTGTGAGAAAACTTGAAAATAAAAGTCGAGTAATTAGGTACTAGGTACTAACTAGGTACAATGGCTTTTCACGCCCATACTTAGTCGAGATTTTTGGCGGCTATTACAAGCGCGATTTTTTTCTCACAGCTAAAATACCTAATTGTTGATTTAATTTTATGATCCCACATCACAACCATTCGTATTTATTAATAATTTACAAGAAAACCCAATGAAACTTTTAAAAATAGCACGCACAAATTAAAGATTTAGTTTAAACTACGGCGCCTTGGCTTCATGGCTCCAGGTTCTAGCTCATAACTCCCAGCCTGGACTATTCAGCCTTTACTTTTTTGATTTATAATACTTAAAACAATTTTAATTAATTATATAAATACAATGTTTAATTTCATGAATTGATTTCATCAATCTACATCTAAATGTTATTATTTTTTAGGTTTTTTTACTTACAAAGTCAATATCATTATGAACCTTCTTGCAAGAAAACTTTTTATATAGAAGTGAAGTAACAAGACTTACAAAAATTTAAAAAAAAACTGCAAATTTACTGCCCTCGTGCAGTAAATTTTGCAAATTTACCGCACGAGGGCAGTAAATTTAACTTACAAGCCCTGTTTACTGCCTCTGTAAGTACATTTTTCGAGCAAGTGTATTGAAAAATAGTATGATCATTTCATTACCTAGAAGCAGTTCTTGTCGAATCGTTTGATATAAGGCACATAATCTCTAAAGAAAAAAAAACTGCGCGTTAACAGAATTATATCAATTAGGTAGGGAGTTCGTATATTTTTACGGGCGACGTTAAACCTCGATTTTACGCATTAAAGTCGCATGGAGATGAGAGACAGGATGTGCCGTAACGTGTTTAGTGGCAAATAAAGTACGTTTTGGAACAAACCTTGCTCCAGATTCAGGCTGAAACTGATATCTAACAGGCGCACCAGGTAAAGGGTGGAATATCTACTTACATCACAAAAGGATCTATTTATTATGCCCGCCTTCCACTGCGAACGTAGCGGGCTCCGTACGGACTCCGTTGAGCTCGCAACGGTTAATTTCATAGAAGTGCTTCCACTGCAAATGAGTGAGCGGAGCGGACTGAAAGAGTTAAAAGAGTTACAAAATTGGTCGCAGAGTTGAGCGGATTCCCAACGGGTTCCGTACGGACTCCGTTCAACTCGCAACACAAATTTCCATAGAAGTGCTTCCACCGCAAAGTAGTGAGCGGTGCGGCCTGAGCGAGTTTAAAGGAGTCCGTTGTGTCATAGCATCGCGAACTAGTTTTGAACGGACTCCGCCCGCACTCCTGCCCCTCCCAACCGTCCTTCCGCTATATATCGTCATTCGTCGTCGCTCTTTTTCTTAATATACATACATAGTACAGTAGCAAGCATCTGACCCCCAAGACACGGGTTATCCTAGTTTGGCGGTCCAGGGTAAATTTTAAGAAACTATGTACTATGGTTTTTGGAATAAATAAAGATTTTATCATTATCATTTCATTTACTTATTGTAATTCAGCAAATCATCTTCACTAGAAACATTATCACTTTTGAAGAATACCACAAACACGTCTTGGTGGTGGTGGAATACCAACACATTGTATAAGTACTAGCAAACTATTCTACTAGCTGATTCCCGCGACTTCGTCCACGTGGAATAAGTTTTTTTTTACCGCGGGATCATTTTCCGGGATAAAAGTATCCTATGACACTTTCCAGGTCCTCAACAGTACCCATGCAAAAAATTACGTTGCTCTATTACGGCGTGATGAAGGACATACCAAAAATGAAACACACTTTACTACTTTACTAACTTTTATAATATTAACCCGTATGATGGTACAAAGCGCAATCGGTGAGTAATTTTTGCGTTCAGTCTGTGCATGACTGAACGCAAAAATGACTGACGTGCTTAGTACGATATTTTAATTTGAATGCGTCTTCTGGGATGGTTCGTTTTCCTAGGCAAAAGTACCTAAGAATTAAATGTAAGCATGCAGTGCTAGCATGACTTGGCCACATGTACTTGAGTAAGATAAAAGTTGTTGTTTGTGGTGTGATGTTAATAAAATTAAATTCGCTCAGGCTTTAATATATATATAGCTGCTCGTGCTGATTGACTGATTGATCACCTCTCCTGGACAATTTTGTATGAACTTTTTTTTTTTCACTTATCGTTTCGTATAGAAAACAAAAATTCATCCGGAGGAAAAATACGGAGAGAGCTGATGATTGAGGATTTCGAAGACGGATGAAGAGCACCAGCCAGGTTATCGAAGATAGGTGGGGAGTGCTCGACCAAATGTCACTCGAAACTTCATCCAATTGACAGTTAGCTGAAAAAAATTTCAAAATGGCGGATTTAAGATGGCCGCCATACAAATTTCGACGGTGTCTATCTCGGAGAGTATAAAAGATGGAAGAGCGGTTTCTTGGCAAAAGATGATCAGGACGTGAGGGTCTACTTGATGAACAGGAAAAAAATTCAAGATGGCGGAATTTATTTTTCCATAGAAAAGGGTATTGAAGATAGGTGGGGGGTGCTCGACCAAATGTCACTCGAAACTTCATCCGATTGACAGTGAGCTGAAAAAAATTTCAAAATGGCGGATTTAAGATGGCCGCCATACAAATTTCGACAGTGTCTATCTCGGAGAGTATAAAAGATGGAAGAGTGGTTTCTTGGCAAAAGATGATCAGGACATGAGGGTCTACTTGATGAACAGGAAAACAATTCAAGATGGCGGAATTTATTTTTCCATAGTTAATGTATGGCGAATATTGAAGAGGCTACAAGTGTAGAACTATGCAAGACTACGGTTTCTTTTCAAGATTTGTTTTTATGGAAGAATTCTCATTTTGACGAGTGGTTCGGAGGAAAAATATGGAGAGAGATGATGATCGAAGCTTCAGATGATGGGTGAAGAGCACGGTCAGGGTATTAAAGATAGGTACCTACTTAGGGGTTGCTCAAACAAAAAGGGAGGGGCGGGGGGTTGGTGGTCTTTGTTTTATGTTTTTCCCTTATGAGAATTTTCTTTTACGTCGGACGCTTGGCTGCGCTGGCGCTGGCGCTTCCACTGTGCTCACTAGCATAGCAGTGTGTTGTTCAGATCAGAACACGTAGACAGTAAACCAGCTGCCCGATTATGTAAGAATTGTCGATCAAATCGTAAAAGTTCGGCGTCAAAGTAAAATAAACCATAACAGCATTGAATTAGAGCTCAATTTCGTGTTTCGAAATTGAGCTCTAATTTAATGCTGTTATGGTTTATTTTACTTTGACGCCGAACTTTGACGATTTGACCGGCCATTCTTACATAATCGGGGGGCAGGATAGTAGGACAGCGAGTAAGTAGACAGTGGACCACGCAGTCCACTACGCGGTCCGCTGTAGCGGGCCGCGCAACCACGCGCCATACTAGTTAATATATATATAGCTGCTCGTGCTGATTCACTGATTGATCACCTCTCCTGTAAAATTTTGTATGAACATTTTTTTTTTCACTCATCGTTTCGTATAGAAGACAAAAATTCATTAAGAGGAAAAATACAGAGAGAGCTGATGATTGAGGATTTCGAAGACGGGTGAAGAGCACCAGCCAGGGTATCGAAGATAGGTGGGGGGTGCTCGACCAAATGTCACTCGAAACTTCATCCGATTGACAGTGAGCTGAAAAAAATTTCAAAATGGCGGATTTAAGATGGCCGCCATACAAATTTCGACGGTGTCTATCTCGGAGAGTATAAAAGATGGAAGAGTGGTTTCTCGGCAAAAGATGATCAGGACATGAGGGTCTACTTGATAAACAGGACAAAAATGCAAGATGGCGGAATTTATTTTTCCATAGAAAAGGGTATTGAAGATAGGGGGGGGGTGCTCGACCAAATGTCATTCGAAACTTCATCCAATTGACAGTGAGCTGAAAAAAAATTCAAAATGGCGGATTTAAGATGGCCGCCATACAAATTTCGACGGTGTCTATCTCGGAGAGTATAAAAGATGGAAGAGTGGTTTCTCGGCAAAAGATGATCAGGACATGAGGGTCTACTTGATGAACAGGAAAAAAATCAAGATGGCGGAATTTATTTTCCATAGAAAATGTACCTATGGCGAATATTGAAGAGGCTACAAGTGTAGAACTATGCAAGACTACGGTTCCTTTTCAAGATTTGTTTTTATGGAAGAAATCTCATTTTGACTAATGGTTCGGAGAAAAAAATATGGAGGGAGATGATGATCGAAGGTTCGGATGACGGGTGAGGAGCACGGTCAGGGTATTAAAGACAGGTACCTACTTAGGGGCTGCTCAAACAAAAAGGGAGGGGAGGTGGTCTTTGTTTTATGTTTTTCCTTTATGAGAATTTTCTTTTACGTCGGACGCTTGGCGTGCTGGCGCTTCCACTGTGCTCACTAGCATAGCAGTGTGTTGTTCAGATCAGAACACGTAGACAGTAAACCAGCTGCCCGATTATGTAAGAATTGTCGATGAAATCGTAAAAGTTCGGCGTCAAAGTAAAATAAACCATAACAGCATTGAATTAGAGCTCAATTTCGTGTTTCGAAATTGAGCTCTAATTTAATGCTGTTGTGGTTTATTTTACTTTGACGCCGAACTTTTACGATTTGATCGGCCATTCTTACATAATCGGGCGGCAGGATAGTAGGACAGCGAGTAAGTAGACAGTGGTCCACGCGGTCCACTACGCGGTCCGCTGCAGCGGGCCGCGCAACCACGCGCCATACTAGTATCATATATATCCGGTGACTTATTGCTTTTGTGATTGAAATGTTCGCTACTAACTGAAAAAACCAATCTGCGAGATTGCTAATCTGCGTCACGAACACGTCTATCTTGCAGATAAGTTTTGTCTATCAGTCATCACAAATATCAAATACTTGAATCAATTCATAAAATGTATATAGGTATATGTATTTTTATATAACTTCCTTTGCGAACTAGGCAAACACTTTCTGAAAAGTTGTCTAGGGAGCACCGTCCCATAATCAAATAATAAACCTCTAAGACTTCCAAAATCCAATACTTATGCTTCTATTCATTCAGTTAGAGAGTATGGCTTCCAATTTGATCATGATAATATGTTATACAAGCCGTCCAAACATTCGCAACAAAATATAAATTTTTATTGCTTGTACCGTTTAGCTTTCAAAAGATACTCTTTAATGTATTAGATTTCTAAAAATTGTTCCTCATTCATATGCAGTTTCTAACATGTGACTACTTTCTGTTCCTGAATACCGAAAAATAAATCATTAGTCTTCGAACGTATTCGAATTAATTACTACATTCTTTTATACAGTCCACTTTATATAAATACTATCAATAGACTGCAGATTATTATTCGTTGACTACTTATTTGACTAGGTTGTAGTTAAATTTCACTATTGATACCTTATCAGTACCAAAAAATAATCAAACAGAAAATAATAATTAACATTTTGTAGTTAATAATTAACTACAAAACTATTATCCTTACAACGAACATCAAATTTTTCTTTTTGTTGATATCCGACTTTTCTGTCTGTAGGTAACCTTCTGAAAAGGTAAAAAAAACAATCCGAAAATAATTTAAAGGTCAATAAGTATTTGAAGCGTCAAGGAAATTGGTTTTTGTCACGCATTTTCCTTTAGTATCACCCAATGAAAATTTCGACTTTTATTTTCTTGACAATTGAAATGTGAATGTGATCTATTTACTGAGATGTTTCTGAATATAAAACAATTAAAGATTAGTTTCAAAACAATTAAAAATATTCAAGGGAAAATCCCACAAGTAATTGGGATTTTCCCCTTGAATTTCCAAACATTTTAGAAGTTAAATTAAGTAGATAAAGACTGAAAATTACTTCTTCCGCATTTCCTGACTATGAGGCCCTCAGCTAGTTTGTGGTGGAATAACGTTACGAGTTTATAATGTCGATTCGTCGTTAATCGGAAAAGTCTGAGGCACCTAGTCAATCATACTAATATTATAAATGCGAAAGTGTGTTTGTTTGTTGGTTTGTTGGTTTGTCCTTCAATCACGCCGCAACGGAGCAACTGATCGATGTGATTTTTGGCATGGATATAGTTGAGGACCTGGAGAGTGACATAGGCTACTTTTTATCCCGGAAAATTAAGGCGTTCCGCGGGAATCAAAAAACTTCAATCACGCGGACGAAGTCGCGGGCATCAGCTAGTGACTGATAAATAAGTATATTTAGTGTGTTATTTATTAGCTTTGAAAACTTTACAAAATAAATGAAAAACAAAGAACCTATACGAGTAAAAGAAAAATATGTATAATATGTTTGACAGACATTTTATTAATAAATCCGTCCTCATGTTACACGAACAAACACCGCTGATATAAATGTTGCCATCCTCATCGCATATCAAGAATTGGAGTTTGACTAGTAGAGTTGGAGGGAATCCAAAATGTCGTATCCAACAGCTGTTAGAGCCTAGGGGCTTTACAGACGTAAGTGGTCTCAACTCTCACTATGCCACGTATTTGTCTGACATAATATTATAGTATCTTGTATGTGTCTCTCATGAGAATTGTGTAGGTAATACTTGTATAGTGTAAGTATACCTATTTTTTTTCCATTATATGAATTAGAAATTTCTAATTCATATAAACATAGTATATTAAAGTTCGCTAAGCAGTGATTTACGGAAAGCGTAAAATGAACTAAAGAATGAAAATAAGGACGAAGAACGAGATCAGGAAAAGTAAAGACATTTTTTTTACGTATGCGTTGGGTACTTACTTAACCCATAATCCATACTAATATAAATATTATAAATGCGAAAGTGTGTCGGTCTGTCTGTCTGCTACGCTTTCACGGCCCACCTATTCAACCGATTTTGATGAAATTTGGTACAGGGATAGGTTATATCCCGGGGAAGGACATAGGCTACGCAACGATTGAACCGATTTGGCTGAAATTTTGAATGGAAGTTTTATCCCGGAAAATTAAGTCGAAAAAACTTAGTCCACGCGGACGAAGTCGCAGCAATCATCTAAGTAGTTTAGAGAATATGTGGCCGCCATTACTGAACCGATTTGGCTGAAATTTGGCATGGAGATAGCAAGATATACTATTTGGCTGCATTTTATCCCGAAAAATTAAAGAGTTCCCGCGGAAACAAAAAAACCTTATTCCACGCGGACGAAGTCGCGGACATCATCTAGTGTTTATTATAAAAATAAAGTACAATAAAGAGGACAAGTATCTTAAATGACATCCGTTGAAATATCCTTGGCGAAAACAATACTCTCGGTTATTGAACTTTTGTGATCGTCATAACATAATTATACCGGAACATGTTTGCCGGTTAGCGCTAAAAGTGGCTCGCATTAAGACTTCATCAAACGTTCTTTACCTTATTGGCAAATCAAACTATTGTATGTGAGTTGACTGCCTAAAATTAAAACGTTTTCAGAAGGATTAATTTTGTTTGCCTGGATTGTCTTTAAAAAATATTATGATAAAAAATGTTAAGAGACCAGCGAACAAAGCTCGCAACTCCAATCCAAGGCGCGTGCAAATATCGGCCGGTATATACTCGTATATCTATATAGGCTATTGGCAATATAGGCTATCAATCAATCAATCAATTTATTTATTTTCGCAATTACATAGCATTACATATTTGACCGAGCGAAGCGAAGGTCTCTGAGTCTACTTGAGTGAATTTGCATTTGTCCGTCCCTCCGTCCGTCCGTCCGTCTGTCAGAGCCTTATTACTTCTGAATTACTAAACGTAATTACTTCAAATTTAAATATAATATGTAAACCAATGGCCTCCAGTCGAATATAACTTAAAAAGTTATAAAAATCTTTATTTCAGGGGGGTTCTCATAGAAGCGAATGCGAAGTAAAATATTTTTTATAGCGTTACATAGTGTTGCGGTATATCATTTTAAAGATAAGTAGGAATAGAGTCCAAAAATATTTTTTTTTAATTTTTCGCTTAAAATTGACGAAATGGGGGGCTTTCAAAGTGGAGATTTTCTAACGTCCAAAGCTGACCTCAGAACTCTCAATTTTCTGAAAGGCTGAGCCTGAAACTTGATCAATTATTTGAATTATATCCTGTACTTGAACATCAAATACTAAAAGGGCGAACCACTAGTTACATAAATAATATTAAAACAGTAACAATGAAGGGACTGGTGCTTGAGCTAGGTAATAAACCTGTGTTTCAATACACCAGGCTATTTCCCGGGTATAATGATTAATAAACTAATATAATAAGTGCTTAATGAATGAAATGAAATATTCTTTATTGTACACCAAAGTAATTAATAACCAGAAACAATAAAACAAATACAAATCGGTACAATTGGCGGCCTTATCGCTTTTAAGCGATCTCTGCCAGGCAACCAAGTCACATAGGAATTAAAACCAGCGAGAGAGGGATATGGGTGTACGTTAAAGTAACAGATAAAAAACAAATCTAGCACCTAACTAACAATATAATATTATTAGATATATATACACACAAACATAAATAAATACCACAAAAATAATACATACAATACATACCTACACATAGCAATACATTCATACATATATACAAATTATACATACATACATATATAAATACACATATAAATTCAATAGATATAAATATTATAATATATACACTTTTATGCATATGTATAATAATTATATATATATATATATAAATATATATACAATAAAAATAATGAGTAGGTAAATACTTAAAAATAGAAGCCACAAGTTTTAACGTAGACAATGGGGCTGATTCTGTAGTGCACAATCTCTAAACTAAACTAAAATTAGAGCATTACAAATATTGCTAACCCTTTCATAATACTCCCTACGGAAAGGGACAGAACTAGAATTAAAGCTGCCATTTTAGTTTAGTTTAGAGATTGTGTTATACAGAATCGGCCACAATATAGGATGGATTTGTTGATTTAGGAATAGTTAATTTAGGAATTTAGGGAGGAAGAAAAGTGCGCTAATAACTAATAAGTGCTGTAATGGTAATTGATTTAGATTTAATATTATATTATTAGCATGTATTTCTATTATTATATTGTCTTAACTATGTAACTACTTTATTAATTGGAGTGTGTCTGTGTTACTGAACAATGATTGTTTATGTACGTAAGATATCGTTGGTTTTAATAGTAAACAAATAACATGTCCTTTTTGTCGTAAAAATATGCAAATAGAATAGAATAGAATAGAAAGATGTTTATTTCCCTAGTTCATATGTTACAATATGTCCAGCAGGGCGATGGTTTATTCGGCCTGTGGGTGTGTCAGCTACTTACAGTCTACTCATGTTTGTCTAAAAGATCTGTATAAGTTTCATGTAGTGTGTGCTGTATGTTTATTAATATGTGAGTGTGTACAAAATAAATTTATATAAATTTAAAATGTTGCTTTATATTGCCTTAACCTAATTACAAATAATTCTTATAATCTATGGGGACGTGGAGCAGTTGTTCGCTTGCTGAGCAGCTGACTCCTGTCTTTTTTTGGTACGTAGTTGATTTCACCTAGTCTAGTGTTAGTTAGGAGGGGGTTGTGCTGTCCGTATCCGGTGTAGGCATCGCCAGGGGTGTCTAGACCCTCGATGTGCATTTCGCGGAATCGACGCAGCATGTCCTCGTTCAGGTCTTGCGCACGAATGTGCCATGGATCCCAGTCTAGCATGTCCCAGAGGACAGAAGTTTCCAGGCGTCTTGGGAATTGTCCAGTGGTTTTGAGGGCCATACGATATTGGCGTTCAATTTTTAACAAGTTGCTCTTACTGTAGCGTGACAGTAGTTGTACCACGCCATAATCCAATATAGGAAGTAGGCAGGCTTGAATGACGGCGAGTTTTACCGTCAGGTCCGTCTTGGCGTGCCAGCCTATGATGGGGGCTAACGCGCTGCGTGCTCGTCGCGCCTTCTGAACTACGTAGTCGGTCTGTTTGCCCATGGTCATGGTCTTGTCGAAGTGTACTCCCAGATATTTGATACTGTGTTTATAGTTGATAATCTCATTTTTTATGCGGATGGTTCTTCGGTACTTTCTCTTGTTAGTAAACATGGTACACTCCGTTTTATCTACGTTGCATTTTAGCCCCCAACGATGGTAGTAGTCGGTAATAGTTTCGGCGGCCCAGCCCGCGCGCTGTGTTGCACAGTTCGGGTCGGGAGATCTGTTGAGGATGCACAGGTCATCAGCGTATTGGGAGAGCTTTAGTCCGCGGATGTGATCCCGTTGGTCCCAAACGTCGTGTACGTAAAGATTAAAAATTACCGGCCCAAGGATAGAGCCCTGGGGGACTCCGTATGGGACCGGTTTCTTATCTCCGTTTGTGGTTCTGAAACGTCCATAGGCTTTGCGACCGGTCAGATAATTCTCTATTAGTTTGATGATGTTGTTTGGGACGTCGGCTGTTTGAAGCTTCTTCGATAATCCGTCGTGATTTATGGAGTCGAAGGCCTTTGAGAGGTCCGTCGACACCATGGCTACGCTCTCCTTAGCTTCCAGCGCATCTGTTATGAACTTGCCGGTTCGAAGGATTTGCGTGCCTGTTCCTCTGTTCTTGGTAAAGCCATGTTGGAACGGCGGTTGGAGTCTGTCAGCTGTTTGTCGCAGACGCGATAGAAGAAGGCGTTCGTGTAGCTTACCCATGATGTTTAAGAGGGTTATAGGTCGGTACGATTTGGCGTCCCTGTGATTCTTGCCTGCTTTATGTAGAAAGATGCACTCTCCTATTTTCCATCGGTTGGGATAATAGCCTGTCAGGAGCAGGTAATCAGCTATTACTTTGTACTTGATGAGAAATGGGTCGCCCCCAAGTTTGAGGGCATCTGCTTTTATTTTGTCCGGGCCCGGCGCCTTCTTATTTTTAAAGCGTCTGAGTGCAAATCTAATCTCGTCTATAGAAGTAGCGTCTAAAGGCTGAAACGGTGTGGTCTTCTCTGTGCTCTTATCGTCGTCACTTATCTTGGCTTCTGTGATGATTGCTGCATCAACAAGGGAGTCAATGGTTTCTTTCTCATTGTTGCAGCCCTCAATGTGGGGTAGTCTTTGTATAGGAGCCTTCAGATTGCGTTGGATTTGCCACATCTGAGCTCTATTGTTCTGTGGGTCGTTTATTAATCGTGTCCATTTCTCGTTGTTATATTCCATTAGTGCTTGTTGAACTAAATGTTTCAGATGATTGTATTTTCTTCTTTGTTCAGTTATTCTATCTTGATTGAAGCGTAGACGCCACGCTTTACATTTTGCTTCATTTCTTTCGTTGATTAATTTATTAATCTCATCTGGAAGCTGATCTCTCCTGTTAACTTCATGTAGCGGTGCATATTCATCTAGAGTTTCTGTAATGGCATTTTCTAGTTGTAATATATATTCCTCGCATTCTGTGTCGGATGTTATTTTCGTTGGAAGTTCAATAGTTTTATCCCATAGTGTCTGTTGAAATTTTTGTCTGATTTCGTCGTTGTTTGCAATACCGCGGGTGTTTCTTACCAAGGCTTTCTCTTTATCCACCACTATGTGTATGTCCAGTAGCCAGGGCATGTGATCTGAGCCAACCGATGTTGTTTGTTGACATGTTATGGTGTCGAAGGCTTGCGCTTCATACGAGAAGATGGCTGCATCGAGAATGCCGTAGCCCGCACTGTTGGGTCTTGAGGGTAGGCCCGTGTGGTGTATGGTGCAGACGTCGGTGTTACAAAGGTCACGGATGAGTATTCCTGCTCCCTCGTCTCTTGTCTGGTTGAGCATGGTCATTTTAAGGTTCAGGTCTCCGATGGTGATGTTTGGGGCTTCGGTTATGATATCCTCTAGTTCGTCATTAAGCGCTGCGGCATCGATGTGTTCTGACCTGTGTGGTATATATATTCCCTTAATTTTGAGGAAATCTCCGGTCAGATGATCGTAAGTGAATCGTAAGTGAAATATGCAAAACGCAATTCACTTTCATTTCATTTTAGGAAAGTATTTCGAAAACATATATATCCAGATAGGATACCTTGTTTGTATTGTTCTTTGATCTGAGTATAATAACGGTGCCAGTCTGTCTTAACGATCCTTCGTTGATCTCCTGCACGAGTCTGATAGACCCTCAGGTGAATTGGTAGCTTCAGCAAAGCACTAAGCATTTTTAAGAATATAATATGCAACAGTCTTCTACGAAGCTGATTTAATCATACTTCATCATACTTCATATACTAATATTATAAATACGAAAGTGTATTTGTTTGTTGGTTTATTGATTTTTCCTTCAATCACACCGCAACGGAGCCACGGATCGCCACATGCTTTTTGGCATGGGTATAGTTGAATACCTGGAGAGTGACATAGGCTACTATTTATCCTGGAAAATTAAGGGTTTTCCGCGGGAATCAAAAAAACTTGATGAATTTGATTTGATTTGATATACTTACCTAAGTAAGTTATTTTGACTATATTTCATTTGCATTATTCTCATTCATTCTGTTCAGGTATATTGCTACCTAAGAGTAGAGATGTACCTACTTCAGTCTCTTTAGTCTTAAAAGAAGGAGGCAACCTTGAATATAGAAAAACACATTGTGGGGTATTATTTTTATCCATAGTATAGCGTCCTGTGTCATGCTATAAATACATTATTGTATAATAGTATAAGATAGTATAGCATAGCAGTGGTACCTATAGTATAATACAGTATAGAAATGTACGCTCCAAAGACGTCTTGCAGCTTGCTCGCTTGGTTTAAGTTCTCTACAGAATGACACCTGTATCTTAGTGTGCTTTGTCTTTATCGCCTACCCTCTATTACCTACACTACACATAGTTTTCAGCGTCTACAATCACACCGCAACGGAGCCACGGATCGCCACATGCTTTTTGGCATGGGTATAGTTGAATACCTGGAGAGTGACATAGGCTACTATTTATCCTGGAAAATTAAGGGTTTTCCGCGGGAATCAAAAAAACTTGATGAATTTGATTTGATTTGATATACTTACCTAAGTAAGTTATTTTGACTATATTTCATTTGCATTATTCTCATTCATTCTGTTCAGGTATATTGCTACCTAAGAGTAGAGATGTACCTACTTCAGTCTCTTTAGTCTTAAAAGAAGGAGGCAACCTTGAATATAGAAAAACACATTGTGGGGTATTATTTTTATCCATAGTATAGCGTCCTGTGTCATGCTATAAATACATTATTGTATAATAGTATAAGATAGTATAGCATAGCAGTGGTACCTATAGTATAATACAGTATAGAAATGTACGCTCCAAAGACGTCTTGCAGCTTGCTCGCTTGGTTTAAGTTCTCTACAGAATGACACCTGTATCTTAGTGTGCTTTGTCTTTATCGCCTACCCTCTATTACCTACACTACACATAGTTTTCAGCGTCTACTGAAATAATACATTAAACCTTATCTTTACACAAAAAAAACTAAACAAAACAGTTCTTAAACACGAAGGTGCGGTAAAGTAATTATTTATGTTGCGCCTTACAAAATCGCGTGCACGTAGTAACATTCATAGGTCAAAATACATATTAATATTGAAACTGTAATTAAATACCTAAATAAAACCTGTTCTACTTGAGAGCCTGTTTAGTCGTAAAATTATATAAGAAGTGTAACTTCACATCACTGCTTAAATTTGGTATTTTTAAGTACGTCCAATCACCTCGTACACGCTACTTACAAATCACACCACCATCCACTTTGTAAAAATAATACCCAGTACATAATTAATTTTCAATAAATCAATTAAGCAGAGACATCCAGGAGAGCCCAGCATCAACATTTATTTCAAGAAAACCTCTAAAATGATGTTGTTAATAGATAAGATATTATACGACCTTCAACAATTGGCTATTTGACAGTTTTCGGAAAAATACTTAAAAATGTACGTGGGTTCATTTTATACCTCTTACAATGATTTTTTTCTCAAAAAAAGCGTTATTTACTAGAAAAAATTACATTTTTAATACATTAATTTTAAATTCGCGCGAAAACAGCCGGTCACGTGACATTTGCTAGCGTGACGTCATAGCTCTAAATAAAACAAAGCTAACTACGACGCTCCAAGTCTTAAGTAATTTCGAGTGGAAAGTTTACAGCTTTTTTAATGAAATTGTGAAAATTACAAGCCACAAGACGTGTGTAGAAATACTATATAAATAAAATAATTAATTAATATCCTGACAAATTGTATATAAACACATACAATAGTATGTCATAAACGTCAAAAGCAGTGGTTACAGCTAATCTGCCGAGACCCGGAATTTAAAACGGATAAATCTGCGATATTACTTTGTGAAGACCACTTTGATGTTAGTAGTTATTAGGAAGAAATCAACTTAAGACTCGATCTAGCAAAAATGAACATGATTTTCTTCATAAAACATGACATAAAATTAAAATAAATTATTTTTCTGTCACTTTACAGCAGTACTTTCTTAGGTCTTAAACACGAGACCTAAGTAATATTCTATTAATATGTCTGCGGTAATATTACTTTGTTTATTTCGGTACTTACATGGAAGTTTTTACATTACGAAACTCGGCAGAGCAAAAGTTAGGATTACACTGTGGATTAGGTACACGCAAATAAATTTGCAACCATAAATGAATCGACAACTTTCAGTGAGTAAATTTCGTGAAACCTTTCACGATTTCAAATCGAAATATTTCATGTTAATTTTCTCAACAAAACGAAAACGATTTATAGGTATAACACACGACCTCACAGTGACGTTTGTATGAGATAAAAAGTACCCTGTCTGTGGTTTGAGAGTTGTGACGTCACACGATGCTAAATCAATGGCGTCCGCCTTTCGGGTCTTGCAATCCACAGATAAAAAATCTCAAATTTGTTTTGCGTAAATAAAATATATACAATTTATTTTAATGCAAAATACATATTGCATAATTATTAATAACCTACAAGCTACCAAATCTAACATATTTCATATTTTATAGTTACAGCTGTCAAGTAGCCAATTAAAAGCTTCATCTAAAAATAACCACAACTAAAAGTCACAAGTAAAAGATACTTCAAATCTGTTATTAATGCGAAAGTTTTGGATGGTTGTTTGTTATTCAATCACGCCAGAACTACTGAAGGGACCAGAATGAAATTTGGCACAGAGATAGATTATAGTCTAAAATAACATTTAATCTACTTTTATCCCGGAAAATTAAGGAAATCCATCGGGAATCGGAAAACTTAACCACGCCGACGAAGTCGCAGGCATCAGCTGTGAAGTAGATATTAAATTAAGTACTCTTAAAAATAATATTATAATATAATAATATCAGCATAATATAGACCTTATCATATTTTATGATCCCCGAACACGTACCCAAATTTATTTCCTGATCTTAAAAATAGAGACAATGAAGATTCTTCTCACGTCCTCTCTCAATGATAACGTTACTGCTTGAGTGGCTTAATAAGATGTAAACAACAAATTGAGGACGTGAATTTTTTTTAAATAGATAGGTACCTATTATATTATCTAGTAGCGTTCTGAAATCGGAAGTCATGATTGTTTCGTAGGCTTGAATAGATACAAGCGTCGTGTTCTAAGACAGACGAGGCCCTTTGGATTAATATTATACGGAAAGAACTATATCGCCAGAGACTAAAACCTTAGAAAAATATTTCAGAGTACAAGCTATATATTAAGTATAAAAGATTCAATATAAAATCATTTTCCATTAGTCCATGTACCTACACCACCTTAGAGATGACTTATAATAGAATATAGTTTAGCAAACTATTGCAAAATGTTTAACCGGAAAGCGTGACTCGTGAAATCTCTAATAACACACGCCTAAGAACCGGGTGCATACCACTTTTTACAGCAGTATTGCTGTACAAAAGTGGTACGTGCACGCT